>CM031714.1:9050191-9697691 GCA_018466805.1 Hippocampus abdominalis
CTCCTCTCGTTCGCTTTTGTGGTTGTGAGCCATTGACTGAGAAGCATTCATCACTGATTGAGTGATGAGCAGGGTGGCTTGATGGCAGCTAATTATTTCTGGGCGAAAAGGAATTGGACAAAAACAACCAGACAGGGAACAGTATCAGAATAAGTTATAAAAGAATTAGAAGCCGATTTTTGGTCATTGTTTTAGGAAAATGCATGGGAGCGCCGGGTGGTTTTCAAAGTTGCAGTAGAGGCAAGTAAACAGCAGGATTACAATTCCACTGCTGATTAAAGTCACCCAGAGAACACCGGGCAGAACGTCACCAAGGTGAAAGACGATGTCTACCGCGAAAGAAAATTCCTGTCGGAAATTCCAGGCGAACTTTTTCAACAAAAGCAAATGTCAGAACTGCTTCAAACCACGGGAGTTGCATCTGTTGACGGATCAGGATTTAACACAGGTACGAATTCTTTTCGGAAATGCAAATATATTTTTTTTACTCCATCTTTCTAGTTTCACATAAATGTTAATACTTTAATAATTTGGCTGCTTTTCTAACCAATAATGGCAAATTACTATTTGTATATGACCAACATTGTTGAACTAATTAAATGTATTGTTTATACTTAGTCCTCACCCCGTTTTATTGACAATGAGTTCATGTGTTTATTACAGAAATAGACATGAAGCCAAAATGCACTTCCTGCAATGGAAGATTTACTAAATCAACTAACCAATGGATAATGTGCAGAATCAACTGTATATCATTTCAAATTTCACCTGACATATCCAGATTTTTGTTTGTCTTTGTTGTAATCTGTTTGCTTTTGGTGTGGTTCCCAGGGGATGTAGTACTCGTGATTGCCGTGACAAAAATATGATCAATTGTTTGCTGAAGTAAGACTTGGTTGAAGGATCATCAAATATTTAAGTTGGGGCAGTATCTTCAGCAGTCAAGGCATGTTTTGAGCTGCTCTTTCGCTCTCTGATCATTAGTTTAGTCTCTGGTGTGTCCTGTAATTGATCCCAGATGATGAGGCCATACAGGATGGGCCCATGACGACGCTTTAAGTGCCAAAAAGCAAAGGCAACGTCAGCATCCTCTTCTCTCCTCGTCCAAATACTCAGGAGCAAACACTTTATTGTTGGTTAGCGTTTCACATATGATGCGGTACTCAATTGTTCGAATCTTTGTTGAAATATGTTTGGCAACATGTGCATACTTTTAAAGAGGCTGATGACTTTGTGTTTCCGTTGGATCCTTTTGTAAAATCGTTTGAAAATATTCAGAGAATGTGTTAAATGTCTTGTCACAATACTTTTAGACCATTTAGAGTCTTACTGATTGAAAACGAAGATGCCTTTCTATTTTTTACATTTATTTTTGGGTGGGGAGGGGAGGTCAACTCAAGGCAAAGATTTTCTTTCCACTAATATGTTCTATGCGCCCCTACTTGTGTAAACACAGTATCCTGATTAATATTGTGTCTATGGAATAAGGATTCACCATATTAATCCATTTCTATCAATCTAGGCACTGCAAAAAGCAAACCACAAAAAGTCAACGTTGTACTGTAGAAAGGCTCGCTAACGTGCGCTTGTACGATATGCTCATGACCAGGCCAGTTTCAGCATATGACAAGTTCGTTAAAGAATAAACCTGTATTTCCGTGTTGAAATTGGAATACAGTGAAACTCCTCTACAACGAAATCATGTTTGCAGCAAGAAATATTTCACAACAGAGGGTTTTTCACTGAAGCAAATTTGAAACTGGAAAGTGGGAATGGTGTTAATGCATGAAGATTTTTTCACCCATGTAGATTTCGTTGTAGAGGAGTTTCACTGTATACTGCATCACGGCAGCTTCATCATCATCGTTGTCGTGAGTGCGTACACATACGTTACGTTGCTACAACAATATTTTTGTGTTATTCATTGATCTTGATCCCTCAAATCTATTTGGCATGTTTAAATGTGTTTGTATGATTTTGAAAGGTGTGCTTGAAGGCCTTAAAAAAAATTGTAAGTGCCGGGCATCACCATCAAAATTTTTCCTTACGGGGGACCCATCCGTGCTCGCGCCAGGATGCAACTGTGGCCGGTCACAATTCCGCCAACCGGCCCCGGTCTCCCTGGAGAGCTTTTGTCTTTTGAAAAGCTATTGCATGCAAACGACAAACCATATAGAGTACATTTAAAACCATGTCACAGACGGATAAAACTGTGGGGGGAAAAAATTGGATTGTGATGGAAAGGCTCTGTAAGAAATCCCCTTTGATAGCGAGAGCACACATGGAAAAGCCATATAAAAAGATGAGCATTGAATGAAAAGATAGTACCCGATATAAATGACGTGTGTGCTGGAATGCTCGAAAAAAAAGATCGACTGTCGGGGGTGGACTCTGGAGAAGTGCTTTTATTACAGTCTGAGTGTTTCAAAATGAGTTATAAGGCCTCCGCAAATTCCACCTTTCCGTCTCCCTTTTCACTTGGTTACTTTTTTTTATTTTTTCCTAACTTGGCAGCCCTTTGCTTTCGGTTGGGCTTTGTGGGATCGATCACACAGCCAGGGCGAAGGAGATGGGAGGCTGGACAGTGATGGAGAATGCCGTCTGGCTCAAGTTGACGTGTGTATGTGGGAGAGGTGGGTAGAAGGCCTGCAGGGATGCGATGGGATTCGATGAGTGGGAGACGGGAGTCACGTGGAGAGAAAGGAAGTATGTGGGTTTGGGAAATGGGAGGAGAGGTCTTAGTGGCTGCTTTTCAATTTAGGTTGTAAAATAATCGAGCATTTAAATGTAATCTGGACCAAATGTTTCAATGCTTTTTTTGTTGTTGTTGGGATGCTTATCATTCCGATTATTCCAAAGTGACTGATCTTCATATATTTTGTGTTTGTGTGGGCTCCTTTCAAGTACGTCTTCCTTTATTGAGATTGAAGTTGTCCATTAGCGTGAGTTGGAATGGTTGCATGTGTAAGTCTGTAAGTCTAATTTGACTGGTAGTTGGGTGTATACCACCCAAAATTGGCTTGGATAGGCTGTGGCTACAATGTGACACCGAAGAGGGTAATGAGTATGCAAAGGAATGAAAATACTAGTCTCAATAGCATAAATGAAGTAGATATTCCATAGAAAGAGAACAACAGTATATAGTTGCTGTTATCATTGATTTTGTGAGTCCATCATCAGTCCACCAGGCCTTTTTTAATCTGGCGTTTCCTGGTCTCCCTCTTTCATGGCATAAGGCTACCATTAAAGTCACTCATCTTTATGAATGTCACATCTAACCCTCACGGTTTGGTTTTATCACGGTATCAATCGGCAATCATTGTGATAATCGTGAGAAAGCTCACGGTATTGCATTAATGCTAAATTCAAGAAGTAATAAAGAAGATTCCACGCTACAGGTGTGGTGGAGATACATTCTGCTATCATTGCAGCAGCCATAAAGATGCTCACAATAATTTGAGAGGTAATCTGTTCACTAATTTGGTGGTATTTGTCTTTTTTTTAAAATGTACAATAGAAATGGGACTTTGTACTAAATGATTCCTTTGCTTAAACTGGAAGTCAAATTAAAAACAATTCATATCCATTATGTGCCCCCACGTGTCTAGAAAAAGAATTCTGATTAATCTTGCCTTTGTGGAATAATAATAAAGCAGATTAATCCACCAGTTTTCAGTCATGCGAGGAGAGCCCCCACCCCATCCCCCTCCTCCCCGCTGTTGACTAAAATTGATGTCACCGTGCCCTTGGGCTCACATTGCGAGCGTCATGTGACCAAACGCAGAAAACAGGTGTGCTGTGACGTGCGCAATGCAAGCCCACCGGCATTTTGATGGCATTTAAAAAAAATAATAATAAAATGTCGCCCTCCTCCTTGAGTGGCTGAAAACTGGTGGATTCATTTTTAATTAATATTGCACAAAACTAATATTAATCAGTGTACTGTATAGAATATATTCATAATTCTGTGAATTATTTTTTCCATGGCAAGCTGATTGAACACACGAAATTGTCCCTATGCGTGAGTGTGAGCGCAGATGGTTGTTCGTCTCTGGGTGCCCTGCGATTGGCTGGCAACCGGTTCAGGGTGTCCCCCGCCTACTGACCGAATACAGCCGGGATAGGCTCCAGCACCCCTGAAGACCCTTGTGAGGATAAAGCGGATCAGAAAATGGATATATTAGGAGGTTGTCCAGGCCCTGAATAAGCAAAACACGCCCATACCATGATGCTCCTCCATCATGCTCCTCAGGCAGGATAAAGTTTAGATATTGATGCCATTTTTTTTCTTGCATACATGGCATTTAGTGCCCCCCCCCCAAAAAAAAAACACAACATGGACTAATACTTTTGTAACATCTACACGTTTATAGTCCTAACCTATAAAAACAAAAGAGAATTAAACGTTATATTGTGTATATATAAAAAAAATTAAAAATGTAACGTTTGACATAAAGTGACAATTTAAAGTCGAAAAGTCGCAATAATCAGGATTCTACCTTTGGTCGAAATGTGATGCGGATTTCTGGTTAAGGTAAGCCATTTTAAACTAAAAAGGAAAAAAACGCCGTTCAATGCTGGTGTCGTTCAGAAATGCCCGAAACGCCACTTTGAGTGCGTGTGTGTGTGTGTTCAGAGAGGCAGAGCGCGCTCCACTCCCATTAATTTCCGAACGCAGCCTATGTTATAAAGCAATCAGCAGCTCATTTCATCTGTACTGCCTGACGCACCAGGCTTTGAATAACTGAACAGGGGTGAAGCAGTGCATGCTCTGAGCTTATTTCCAAACGCACCCACGATTAGGGAACAGGGATTTTTGGTGCAACCTGAGCTGGTACTGTTCTTGGTCTCAGTTTTTGTAAAATATATTTTCCCCTTAAAATGCGATTTATACCCAGAGCAACTTATACCTTATTGTATGTTTTTTTTTTTCTTCCTAATGAGGCATTTTTGGACTGGTGCGATTTATACTTCTGTCCGTAAAATACGGTACTTGGCAATTGTTTTTTTTTCTCAATCAAATTGGCTTGTTAAAAACATTTCTCTCTGTGGTTTCTCAAATTTATGGGACTTTTTTTAACTGGGTTTTTAACATGTCCATTAAAACCATGCAGTACAACATTACGCACAGGCATATTTTTTTGTGGGAACTGCAGCCGAGTAAACCATCTCCGAATCCGAGTTACGCTTTGTCTACATCCAGTCAAGCTTAGTGCTCCCCGACTCGGTGTGGAACAAAGTGTTACGACACTAAAGGTGCATTTAATTTGATTTTGATTTTAATTCACTTGGTTGTGCACTGTGAAAAATAAACAAAAACAAATGATTGCTTAAAAAACTACAATGTATACGAGCAGGAGTACGAAACATGAACCGCGATGTAGCGGGCTTCACGATAATATAGAAGACAAAGTCGTGTCGCTATTTCTGCCACTGTTTCATGTGGTGTCTGTGATTCCAAATTACTTACATGCTACCTACAAGTCACACTTTGGTTCATTGAGGATAAACAAGCTTAGACACGCGAGTGTGTAAGAGAGAGAGAGATCGCTGCTTCGCTATTGCATGCCTGTAGTGTGCCCTGTGGTTAAGGAAAGCCTACACGACTTCTGTGATGACAAAATAAACCAAATTTTAGTCTAAAGTACTAGAATTATGTTCATATTGTTGGCTCAAGGTGAGTCAGGGTTGCAGCAATGTGTAACTTTCTGCGAGGTCTTCTTCAAATGTGTACTTAGCACCCACTGGCATACTGCTCAGTTTATGCTTGATGATTTAATCAAACACAGTGCTAATTATGATGTAGCTGTTGGTTTGCCCAACTAAGTAAACTTTGTCTTGGGTTTACCAGTTGCCAGGCTGTTTGAATGAGTTTTTGTGCTACTCTCGAGACGGCATTCATGAACATGGGGTTTAATTCGAGTTATGTGCTCTCAGGGGTTCCAGTTTGCACACGAAATATTTTTTCTGCGAGTTTTGAGTCTCTCAAACTTTGACATAATCCAAAAAGCCTATAAAAAATAAAGGGAGGAAACTCTATTTGTCCTATTTTTTTAAAAATTGAATTAAAATTCTGTGTACCCTGTAATTCCTTGCATCCAGCTGAACTCTTCCAGTCTCTTTCATCATACGCAGCACGATGTTATGTTAACAGCGTCTTATTATCAGCTTCTACTTTAAACTTTCCTGGGTGTCCCGTGGATGGTTGAAACTGCCGAACGTATAATCACTGGAGAGAATTTTTGGGATGCCCCGGGTCTGCAGTATGTCATCAAATGAACAAGCTATGGCTTGGTTAAAGTGTCAACCGCAGCTCTGCCGCCAGAGCTGGATAACTGATGAAAGATATCGAGCAGACTAGGCTTGTATCATAATGTAGGCCGTTTTTCTGTGTAATGTTGAGACTGTATATTGTCAGATGTACTGCAGTTTAAACCTCTCCTTTCCGCAGAGCACAAAAAGATATCTCGAAAGTTATCACAGTTGGTTGTTTGACACATTCATATAGCGTGGTTCTTGTTTTATTATGCATTGTTTGTTGGCTGTTTCCAGACATTTTATGACTTGAACGCTAGCTATTGTTTGGGAACTTTTTTGTCGTCATCGTTTCTGCTAAAAATTGGCTGACTGCTTACATCCCCACCCTTGAACCACCGTGGCCAATTGTAAACCACCGAGTGATAATGAATGATTTGTATGGGACACATTTTACAACACAAGTTCGCTACATAAGGCCGTCAGGTCAGGTTAGGTCAGGGGTCGGCAACCCAAAATGAAAGAGCCATATTGGACCCAAAAACAAATATGTCTGGAGCCGCAAAAATTTAAAAGCCTTACAATGAAGGCAACAGATGCTGTGCGTATCTATATTCGCTATATTAGCCTACTATCAAAATGACTAAATTGTCTTTTTTTCGATCAACCAACCTCCCTCGATTGACCCGTTACCGCACACCCACGCATACACACGCATGCCAAAGTGAGCCATAACGGCCGCTAAGATGAATGAGACATGGGACGCACTTTTGCAGCATGTTAACTATCGTAGCTAACGTGTACCGTTTAAAAATGCTTCTCTCGGCCCTCCGGATTCCCATTCTTTGCCAGTACTCTAGGTGAATTGTACATAAAAGGCCTTTTTTTTTTTAACAACAGCCACCTGCCTGGCATCCCATCCTGCTGACAGAAACGTGTGTCACAGGCTATGACGCAAATCTTGGTTGACAGAAATGTTGAAATTTCATATTTATTCTACACATTTTTACAGCATCGGAGAACGTTAAGAATGTTAATCATATTTGTCCTCGTACAGAAACCGTATTAAAACAAATAATTCCCTCCCCCATCTTTTTCCTTTTTCAAGAATTTTTGAAAAAGCTCCAAAGGAGCCACTAGGGCGGCGCTGAAGAGCTGAATGCAGCTCCAGAGCCGCAGGTTGCTGACCCTCGGGTTAGCTCCTTGCATTTCATTTCACTTTGACATAACCTTGACAAGTTCAAGCACGATATGTATAGGCTCTTGGCATGGCATGTGGTTAACATGTAGCAGACAGCGCCCGGTATTCTAATCAAGGTATGATCACCCCTCGATTCAAAAAAGTTCAGGATCGTTATCCAGCTTCTGCCGAACTTGCGGAAGAACTCATTTGAATCGGAGAACAGGGAGACATAAACATCCAGGATACCGGCCCTCAAGTAATGTAATTGCCCACTCCCGGTCTTAGATGTTTTTTTTTTTTGGTGAGTGATCGAGCAGGTGTTGTCGTCATAATTGCTTGTTGAGCAAGGCTTAACGGAATTCGCACATCTTTTGAACTATCTGATGAAGTAAACCTGTGGTCAAACGAGTCCAGAAGTAGAATCCTGACTATGTGGTGAGATGTATTTTGTTTATTTTAAGTTTGCCACCAGTAACTCGATTCATCACACGGGTTGTCGTTTGCCCCTGGCGAAACTGAAAAAAAAAAAAAAAAGAGGCTCCTAAACATTTCATCTAACAGAGTTGATTACACTCAAAGCGTTGCTGGTTTGTGCGGCTTCGAAACGCAACGCAAAGGCAGCTGCCACATCTGGAGCCCAAAAGGCTTCTCGCATATTTACACCGTCTCTCCGTCTCCCATCCCCCTCAGCTTGCACACTCTTACCAAGTTTTAATTATTACCTAAATGGCTCTCTTTTTTTTTTTTTTTTCTCTCTCCCTTTCCCTCGTTTACAGGCTAAGCCGATTTATGGTGGATGGTTGTGCTTGGCTCCTGAGGGAACCGACTTTGACAATCCGATGCAGCGTTCGCGGGTAAGTGCGTGCACTGTGTCTGAAGGTACATAAAACCCGAATTCAGCCGTGTTTTAAAGAAACGTCAAAGGTGTAAATCACAAGCAATTTCCCCCCCAAAATTAATTCCAACTGTGAAACTGTCACCATGATGAAACCATTGTGACGAGCACAAACAATTTTTTCAACAGTCACATTTGACAATTTGTGGTCATTGTGGTGAGTTTGTTCACTTTCATTATTCCGCCCTGTGTACACAGCAAAATAGTCCCCTGAGCATGATGCCACAGCCACCATGCTAGGTAGTTTGTAAGAAAGCCTCTCTTTGGTCATGTATCAGACTTAAAAAAAAAAATGTTAAGGTGGCTCAATTGGATAGGTATCCGATGCGGCTGCGGTATGGATGCTCAGGTGGCGCTCGTCCAACCTATAAGTCATCAAAAGCCAAAAAATTGGGCACCATGAGGGCTGGAGAATGCTTGAGGGGTGGGCAGAGCATTCACAGTTGTTTTTACTTATGCAAATTTGGGAAGAGTAACAGCACAAGGTCCATGTCGGGCCACCGTGAGTCATGTTGTGGTGGGCCTGCCAGAACCGGCACTGGCCTTGTGTATTCCTGATGTAATACGATACGCTTCAGTGATTATTTTATATGTAGCGTCTTTATAACTGGATTTAAGCCTTTAAGAAAATCCTCCTATGTAATTTGCACTTTTTTTGCTTTTTTTTTCCCCCATTTTTTTTTCTTTCCCCAGTGCAAAATCAAATCCAATATTTAACATTTGACATTGTTGGTGGCGTGTGCAGCACAGGAAAAAAAAGATCACAATGATCATTTATCAATTTAAGTGGAAAAAAGTCTGAATATTAAGTAATAAAAAAGCGAGAACGTGTTGATGTCATTGTATTCATTTAAGAAATGTGTACTTGGCCCAGTCGAACCAGCATCAGGGAACTTTGGTGGTCCAACGCATTCACTGTAACAGTATTAAAGTGTTTGTCCGGACAAAAAAAAACTGTTGAACAAATTATTTTGTTGGATAAGATAAACTATAATCACAATCACGAGCAACAAATTATCCGGGCTTGGCCTTGTCAAGTTAAAATCTACTGCTGATCCAAAAGCCATTATTATGTATGTCGTCATGTCAATAATATTCTTTTTTTTTTTTTTTTTTTCCCCCAACAGAAATGGCAACGGCGATTTTTTGTTCTGTACGAACATGGTTGTCTGCGCTTTGCCCTGGATGAATCAGTAAGTACTAAAACACCCATCTCGATAGAACTCAGATAAACAATGGAAAGAGTAGTCCTGACATGGGTTGTGCGCCACTAACTGGCTGGTCAGGATTGAGCGGAAACACTGGGAGCTCACAGTTTGCATAAAATGAATGGATTTTAAATATCTGGACTTTCTTGTACTAATAGGCCGTGTGTTAGTTTAGGAACGTGTCTATGTTTAACCCTTTCAGGGACAGCGTTTACTACAGTGGACAGCTTATCATGTTACAGGTTATCATTATTTGTGCATGAAAGGGTTCAAATGAACGCACAGTTTCTTCAGGGTCAGACTAGAAAATGTAAATGTTATAAAGTCACATTTGTGTGCCAGCGACGACAATAACGCATGCATGTTTCCACTCTGTTTCCAGTGACACCCACGCCGGTGTGCAATTGTGTTTTCCTCTCATTGTAACAATGATTCCAAAACGAGCACGCCTCATTGTCCTCGGGTCTTTTCATCTATTCGACAAAGCAGGAAAACTGGGTCAGGAAAATGGCTGCTTCGTGCTCTGGACCCCTAAGATAGGAACTCTCCAAATCCTCAGAGCGCATATAACGGCACATTTAATGGTCTATTTGTCATCAGGCTCATCCGTGTTTACCCAATGACTCAGTCCTCCAGTGGGACCAGTTGAGATTTCTTACACCACACCCATCCACGCAGTTTTTTTGTGTGTGGATTATATCATTTATTGCTCTTCTTCAACTTTCATCGATGTTCTGCATAGCAAAGATGAGAGTAGAAATGATTATGCTTTGACAGTTAACGGTGGGGTCGATGGATGTATCGATAGAGATGCTTTAGCCATCCTGTGAGGAAAATTGGAAAGGCTTACCGTATTTTCCGGACTATAAGTCGCAGTTATTTTCACATTGAACCGCAAGAGGGCGCTCTAGGCCGGTGTTGACGATTCGTCGGACGTAAGCGACGTAGAAGAGGAAGCGCCGTGTCTTCTACCTCTGGAGTTGGCCGAGTTGTTGAAAACTGACACAGAGGATGAAGATTTCATTGGATTTCGTGATTTGGAGTGACACACTGATGCTTTGGGAAATTTGTTAGCATGTTCTTTATGCTATAATTATGATATGTGAACATCCCAGGCACGTTCTCCGTTCGTTGTTTATGCGTCATGTAAATTTAGCGTATCGTAGACTTATTCAGCCTGTTGTTCTTTACTTTTATTTTTATTTTAAAATGTTTTTAAAATGCCTCTCCTGGCACTCCATATTTTCATTCTTTGCCAGTGCCATCGGTGAGTTGCAGATGAAACGAACTGATTCCGAATTTTAAAAAATATATATAAAAAAAAAAATGTAATGTTACTTTTTAAATACAGTCAAACCTCGGTTTTCGTCCAGAATCCGGTCCAGAAGGCTGTTCGAAAACCGAAACATGCTCTTTTTAAAATAAAAATGTTTACTGAACATGTCTGCTCACAATGGAAAGCAACACGAGAAAGCGTCACTTCCTCGTCGTGTAAGGAAGGCGAGAGGAGTCAAATGGTGCATTCAAGTGCGCTCAGTTTGTTCGAGAACCGAAATTTGTTCGTCATCCGAGGCATAAAAAACTAGAAATTTTTGGTCAAAAACCGAATTGGTCGAGAACCGAGACGTTCGAAAACCGAGGTTTGACCGTACTACTTTGTGAAAGTGAAATTGATAGGATTCTTAGGGTGCAGTGTAGACTAGCAATCGCGGTTGGGCACCCCCGCTGTAAATGACAAAAGAAATCCCGATCGGCGCCAGCATCTTACTTAGCGGAGGAAAAGAAACAGCATTCCCCCAGTAGCAAAAAAAAAAAAAAAGCAAATATAATGACAGATGGACTACAGATGGAAATTGTCTTTCTGCTCTAGTAAATCTGCTGCCAGTCTCTTCATATATTTTGATATTCATATTCTGTTTGTACAAATTGCCCATAAACTTAAAAAAATAAAAAATCCACGATATAAAGACGTACCGATATATCATACAATAGATGTTTCATAGCGTCCAAATCTCGTAGTAGGGATCACTCCAAAACAACACCGTGACTTGGTTTTGTGGAGCACCAGCTTGAAGTTGACCTTTCGCCCTCTCCGAATCAGTGAAATGTCGCATCTCGATTCTTGCAGCAGACCGCAACTCACCACTGTAACGGGACCCGGCGACCATGATTTTCATTTAGTGGACAGCAGAAAGATCGAGAGTCGTTGAGTTCTGTTCATGTTCTTTTAATCTGGTTTCATAAAGGAATTTACTCCACCAAGGCTCGTTTGTCATGGCTTGTTTTACCCAAAGCCAGGTCGTAGGAGTGCCTTGTTTCCCTCGTCAGTGGTTTGAACATCTGTATCATTTTACAGATTAAAGGTCGATGACATCACCTGTTATTTTTCAGCCAGTCGATAGCAGCACGCGAACTGAAGCAATAACCTCTTTCAAAACCGGAGTCTTTTTCACAACGAATGGAAGGAAAGATGCTCTCCCGTTGAAAGCAGCATTCCTCTCCCACTGCCCTTATATGGTAAACCGTAGTGAGCCGACAGCCCCCGGGATCGCAGCGTGCGAGGAGAAAAAAAAAAAAAGGGAGTTCGAGCCCCTCGAAACCACAGAAGAAAACGTTCGATATGCCTCAGACCTGGACATTCTGCACATGGCCTGCCGCAGCGAGTAGCTCAGCTGATGCTCGGGTGCTCATGTAACAAATGTTCAGAATAATGTCAGCGCATCGTATTCACACATTCGGATCATAAACGCGACGGTTCGTTTCTGGCATGAACAGTACTGTGAGGCCACCATATTTAAAAAAAAAAAAAAAAAGATAAATAGCGTTCTGTCCACAGCCTGATTTGGTTGACGCTTGAGACTTGCCTTTGACTCAGCCTGTAAAAGTGTCCTGCAGGATTTATCATTTATGGATTGGAGACACCGTTTTAAAGGCAGGCTTGGCTTGGCTTGTTTTTTTTTTTTTTTTTACCTTTGAGTTTGGCTGCAATGACAACAAATAAAAAAATATACATTTTGTCGTTTCATCAACTCCACAGTAGTTTACTTGGTTGTTGTGAAAAGAGAGTTTTAATAACAATTTAGACTGAATACTGAAAAAATAGTCTGGATTTTTTTTTACCTTCTTCCTCTTTTGATGTTCTTTTATTTTATGCATCTTTTGTTTCGGTTTTCGGCCAATGGCAGACATTCACCACACTACTGCACGTAAACTTGCATATAAACTGACACGCACAATTAATTATTCATTACTTTTTTTTTTTTTTTTTGCATTGATTACTTAGGCCACAGGTGTCAAACTCAAGGCCCGGGGGCCAGATCATTTTATGTGGCCTGTAAAAGCAGATCAAACATGTCAACTTCCATGATGCTTTCTAAAATGTCTCCCAAAAATTTTAAGTCTCATATGTTATAAATAAACCAGACATTCTAAGCATTTTCTTGTTACCAAACCCCTCATGATAGGAACTTTAAACAGGAGTTTAATCAACCGTTATTCTTGATTTCTCGATATGGTTTCAGTCATAACGGCCCTTCAAGGGTCACTAAAATGTGGCCCGTAACAAAAATTAGTTTGACACCCCTGACTTACGCAATGAACGGTCAAAAATTGTGCTGATTTTGTTGAGTTTATTATTGATTTTTTGAAGCAATTGAGGCAAAACGGGGATTACTGCTTCGCTGCACCCATCAAAGGCACTATCGATTTAGGCTTAACTATTTTAAAGATACATTTAAGCGGTGGTCAAAAAAAAAAAAAAAAGAATGTCTCCAATGGCTATTTGTGATATGTTTAGTGTGGCTGTCATTTTCTGTGGTGTGTGATATCTTTTCAAGAAGCAGTAAGCAAGTTTGTGTCTACTTTGCAGCGTTGTGAATTTCATTTGTGAAAAGAGTGAAAACACAAAATGGCAGCGCACGTGATGGAAATACACTCTTCCCCTGACTTTGTTCAACTGAAGTCTTCCATACACTTGACAACTACCGCTACTTCTTTTCAGGCTCGACTGTTTCTTTCAAGTGCAGGAAATTCTTCCATAGGGTCGGAGTTCTAAAGAGGCGGTGTGTAATTGCCATATTTGGCAGCCCCCAGGGGGGTTTCAGGCAGATCTTAATAAAGCTTGATCTGTGTTCAGTGGCCTTAAAAGGAGCTGAAAAGCGACCCAGCACCTGTTTTACATCTGTAGCCGCCATAACCCGACAAAGCCTGATAACAGAGCCGCAGGATTTTCGAGCAGACTCACAGAAAGGTTGTTGGGTTTGGTGCTATCATCCCAAACATGACTTTTATTGTATTATTCTACAAAACATCGATGTGTCAAAACAGTTCGCAGGTTGGTTGACTGGATCTTTGTTGGCAAGTTTTCGGAACTCCCGTGCTGTCGAATGTTTAAAAGCAGACCCAATGATCACACTCCCAAAGCAGCTTTATTTTGGCGTCCCCTCTCCGCCCCCCTTCCATTTGTGCGGCAGTTGAAATGAGTTGTGCGGTTGCCGTGGTAATCTGTTGATAAGAGCCACAAATGTGATTTATCCTGACATCTGCTCGTGAAAATGAAAAGACTGATGAAAAATGAAACATTCTGTGACCCCGAAGCATGCTTTCTTTAAAATGTGTATTTTTCATAGTTATCACGACTGTTGGCCAGGCGCCCCTTCCTGGCCCAGTTCTTGTTTCAACTATTTCCATATTTGTTCATGTTTTCTTTTATATTTTTTGGGGGGGGGTGGGCATCCAGTGATAAAATGTCAACTTAGTCGGCATTCTTATTGGCTTACCAAACACAACAGTGACCCTTTGCTTGTTTGTTCTCCTTTAGCCAAGTACGCTGCCTCAGGGCACCGTGAATATGAACCTATGTATGGATGTAGTCGACGCGGAACCGAAGACTGGCCAGAAGAACTCCTTGTGCATCATCACCCCAGAACAGGAGTATTTCATCAGGGGGGAGAATAAAGAGATCATTAATGGGTATGTGGTTTTGGTGTGTCTGTTCGGAGGGATGAGGTGCAAAAATCACCCTTGTCATCGTCCATTCAGATGGACTGAGCAGCTGGTTGTGTATCCCCGCACCAATAAGCAGAACCAGAAGAAGAAACGTAAGGTGGAGCCTACAACCTCCCAGGTAGGCCTCCTCAACCTCGATGTCGCACTTTCTTGGCAAACGGACAACTGATTTGGTGATACAGTTGCCGCTTTCATTTCCATAATAAACAAGTCTTGCTTTTATATACCCGCCTCCCGACAGGAGCCCGGGCCAGCCAAGGTAGCAGTGACTGGCTCAGGTATCCCAGAGGCAGAGAAAGTTCCAGACTCCAGTTCCATCATCTGGCAGGAAGAGCTCAACCAAAGAGAGGCTGAAGGGGCCACAGTATGGGCCCCTGCTGAGCTGCCTTTAGGCTCCCCACCGCCACACCCTACAGGCAAAAATAACACCTTTTAAAATGTTGCATGTGATGTATGTATAATGATGTCGACAAAGCGTGAAGGTAGCTTTGCTTTGGAATTTTGGAGCTGGAGTTGTGGTACTATGACAGTCCAGTGGACCCCCACGATTTGCGGGGGCGAGGGACTGAACTGGCCTGCGAATGGAGAAAATCCACATATAATTGACGGCCATTAACGAAAAATTAGTGGATGCCGGTGCACTGTACAGTCAAACCTCGATTTTCAAACGTCTCGGTTCTCGACCAATTCGGGTTTCACCAAATATTTCGAGTTTTTTATGCCTCGGATGACGACCAAATTTCGGTTCTCGAACAAACTGAGCGCACTTGAATGCACCATTTGACTCCTCTCGCCTTCCATACACGAGGAAGCGTCACTTCCTCGTGTTGCTTTAAAATTGTGAGCAGATGTGTTCAGTAAACATTTTTATTTTAAAAAGCGTGGTTTCGGTTTTTGAACAATTTCGGTTTTCGAACAGCCTTCTGGAACGGATTATGGACGAAAACCGAGGTTTGACTGTATTTCCTTTCAAACAGAGTTCTGCAATGAATTAATTTTGAACTGTGAACTGAAATTCCACTTTATTATTATTATTTGTTTTTATGAGCCACTCATGTGCAAACAGCTGTTTTTTGACAGAAACATTGCGGCAGCGTATCACAGCGCTTCGAGCTTGCACTATGAATGCATGTTCAACCCTTTCATGCACCCTGTAACCCGATAACACGATAAGCTGTCCACTGTAGTAACCGCTGTCCCTGAAAGGGTTTTACTAAGTCTGGCAACTTCATCATGCGGTGTCAAGCTAAAACAGCTAATCTAGAGGACATTCATCTCAAGTTTGGCCAACATCTGCTCTCCGCGACGTGTTTCTGTTTTCCGTCTTCGCAAAAAGCTATTGATTGGCCTCAGTGTTCAAGAGGGGAGTATACAAAGTGCTCATCAAATTGTGGTTCCAGTTGGAATACAAATATTGACGTGTTTTCTCTTCACTTCTGGTTCTCCCTGTTTGCTGTCATCATACACCTACCCTGTTATGCCCTCCCCCGTACGCTCTGAGCATTTCTCGCATACGGAGCATTCTGTTTTGTAAATACGGACTCGAATTACGGAAGAAAGGTCATAATCAACAGCCTGCAGTTTTAAACGCACAACATTCTGTCCTGGCAGATGGCGCAGGAGTCCTAAATTACTGGAAATATCTTCACCGGTGATCAAGTTGGATTGATTCCCGGTGACAAGGTGTTCATTGATTCATTTTCCTGTTTCGTAGGTGAATGTCGACAGGGGTCTGACGCAGGCTCAGTGAATGGCGACGAAGTGGATCAGGGTAGCCTGGCCCTGCACGGTTCTGTGCCGCAGCCGCCCAGTGACCTCCTTTCCCCGACAGGCTCTTGTTCCAGCCTGGGCGGTGTACCCCGCTGCCTTTCTCCTGCTCCCAGTGACCCCTTCCCCTCTGGCAGCTCACTGCTGTCTAATGGCTCTCACATCAGTGGCTCGGTCAGTTCCCTGGACTCCGATGCCAGCGGTAGCACGGTGACCAGCACTGAGAGTCACCCGGCCCCCCAGAAAGGGAACCACTCGTACAGCCACCACGACACGCCTCGATCCCGAAGGCTGGAAGCAGAAGCGAGAAAGGCAGAGAAGAGGAGCCGGTTTAGGAGCCCTGAAAGGCACGATAGGGAGGCTGTTCTCAGCCCCGAGAGGAGGTCAGTGTCCTCTTCTTCCCTCGGCACATTTTCGACAGCAGGAACTCTGGGCACTCGCCAGGAACTGTGAACACCCCTTCCATCTTTTTTCCGTTGCAGTGTATCCACTGCATAAACAGATGAGTTTGATTGATTGATTGAGTCTTTGATAGACGCTGTCAAGTCAATTGGACGAGTTAATACGCACGTTTGCACTGAAAAGCACAGTCCTAACCCAAAAGACAATAGAATCTTTTCGGCCCTCCAAAAAGTCCCCCAGCCACTGTTGCCATTGTGGCAGAGTGGCTGGCTCAATGTCCTGTGATTCTTTCCGGAACTTTAAATGTGCTCTTAAATGACCATCACTCTCATGACTTACGGGCTATTGATTATTCCGTATAACAAGAAATAATGAATCATGAGATGCTTTGTGTCTGTTAAAATGTGTTGAGTAATGCAACTTTTCATTTGAATTGTGACTCAGTTGCGCTTTTTTTAAACTATCAAACTAATAGTATACAGTACTATACAGTGAAACTCCTCTACAACGAAATCATGTTTGCAGCAAGAAATTTTTCACAACAGAGGGTTTTTCACTGTAGCAAATTTGATGTCAGATGTAAACACACACACACACACACACACACACACACACACACCCACAAACGTATGTGTACTCTTTATTTTTATTCCAGTACTGCATACACTTATTTGACACTTCATATAGTCAGTGTAGAAAGAAAAAAAGGGAAAGAAATTGCAAAATTTACGATCAGCATTTACTTTCACGTACATCAATTTCTTGGATAATGTCTTTTATTTGGTTTTCTCCGTCTTTCATTTTGATCACTTTTACCCTCTCTTCCAGCGTCAGAGCTCTTCTTGTCTTAGCTGCTTGACATCCAGAGGTCCGTTTTGTAGCCATTTTAGCAATGCAACGTTCTTGCTGCGTCTGAAACTAACAATAACAAATACTTCCTGGATGACTGCGCATGTGTAAACCAGTGTGGTGGTTGCTGTTGCCGTTTCCGAACGAAGCAGTAGAGGTCGCTGTTGGATTAGACTTCGTTGTAGTGAATCTCGTCGCGAGGCAAGAGCAGAGAAAAATATTCCGTATAACGCAACAGGGTTTTTTTTCCGTTGTATGGGGGCCAGGAAAGTGGGGCTGGTGTTAATGCATGAAGATTTTTTCACACTAGGGGGTATTTTCGCCCATGTAGGTTTCGTTGTAGAGGAGTTTCACTGTAGTTAGTTTTACTCATGACAATTATTTGTGCTTTGTTGGTTGACATTTTGGTGTCTTGACGGTAGATCTATTGTGGCAACATGTGGCCTCGTGCGTCTAGTTGGAACTGAGTGGGGACATGGGTGCCTTGCGTGAAAAGTACAATGTAATTCTGTTTGCAGGCATTAAACAGTGTTATCTTTAGCTCGGCACTCCCCTCACTGTCTTTCCCAACAGTTCTAGTATTTAATGGAACCCGAGCCATATTATGTAACTGCATCATTTCAGTGATTTGCCGATTTACCCTGAGCTAGGATTAAAGCGCAGACACATGAACTGTTGTGGTTTTACGTGGACAGGAATATAAATGCCTGGATGGTTCTATCAAGTAAATTAAAGGCGCACAAGGGTTGTGAGCATCCCTATTACGCGGGTTTCTCAGAAAGACTGTTTTTGCAGCCTATTCTTTTATCAGCAGTTACGTCATTGACTGTAAGCATGGAATATAAATCGACACTGTGTACTTTCCATTCAGTAATCTGCCTCGTGGAGAGCTTAAGTCTCACACCCACTTACACACATTACAGACGGCAGTTTTTTAAACAAACCGGGGGGGAGAGCGTGGGGTGGGGAGGTCATCATTTTCTTCCCAGAGTCGGCTTCCTGCTCAATTTAACCCCTGTCTATGCTTAGCGAGGTCAGATTAAATTCTTATTCCTCATTTCCTGCCAGCTTTCTAATAGAGGCATTAATATCTGAAAACAAAAGGAGCAAATTAAAAACTCTGTGTTTTACGCACTTCCTCCCCTTAACTTTCAGTTCCTGATTACATTCTTTGCATATTTGATTTATTTTCTGTTTTATAAAACCAACACGCTGCATACCTCCTTATTTTTCATGCCGTTTTGTGGGACACGTAAAAAATTGAGCGTGATGGGTTCGACGCCTTCATCATTCTTTTCAAAAGCTCCCTTTTTCGCAAGCTCGTGAGAGAATCGTACGTTTTGCTTTTCTTGTTTTCTTTCTTTTCTTGTAGCCATATGTACCTTTCCATATTTTAATAGTACATTTTCGCAAGACTGGCCATCGTCATAGTTTCTGTGTATAATTTCCAATTTACTTGGGATGGGCCCTGCCGCCACAGTAACAATTTATTTTGCTGCTGGACAACCTAGACTATGCTTCATATGGACTAAAATACAATTTGTGTCTCAACTCAGCATTTGCGGGGCAGTTATACACCGAAAGTTTCAACTGGTTTTCCAACTTGTGAGCACAATATCAGGAAAATGAACACATTATCCTTCACACACTATACGGCACACCAAAAATCGTCAATATTCTCTCGTTTCGATCTGTCAGTCTGTGTTGCTTCAGTAATAACGGGATGTTGTTTTTCCTTGACCTCTTTAAAACCTGACATGTGAATGTTGATTCACAGTCGCTCTGGCGTGATTGAGAAGTTGGAGGCGCTCGAGCTTGAGAATGCAGAGAAAATGGAGGTGGACGAGTCGGGCAGGAGTGGAGCCAGACAAGGCCGCAGTGAGCACAGGCGTTTCCACAAAGAGGTATAATACTTTCTGCGTGCACACATTTACGTGAGCGTGTTGGAGCGAATACTGCCAGCATTGTAAAGCAATTTACGATACATAGAGAGACTTGTAAAGTGTTTATTATTATTTTTGGTTTTTATTAACTGTCCTGATGCGACACAGATCAGCATAAGACATGCCATTATGTTTTTTTTTGGGGGGGGGGGCAATCCTATTATATTTCACTTCATCTTCCCAATGTTTTTCTTTGCCTTGTCTTCCCGCCATCTTTTTTTTTCATACTGTCCTTTTTTTTTTTTTTGTGGTTCAAAGATCATCCGCATGTGCTGTCTTCATTTCCAGTTTGTATTCTGTGGTGGGATTCCCCTGGTGATTGTGCTTCCTTTTCCCACCATGCCCCCACCCCCAATGCTATCACACTGACTGTTTTTCATACTGTTGAATAGGTTTCTCTTGTTCTGCCAGATGTCTTCCCCTCATGCACCTTATAGTGTGTGCAGACAAAAATGCGTGACAGCATGCTTACATGTGTGATAATAGCAACAAACTATGTTTAAGTTACGCTTTCGTGTTTGTGTAGATTTTCTGATGGATTTAGAATATTATTTAGACTTTTTAAACCAGTTGAGCAATTTTTATTTATTTTTTGCAAAATTGCCAGACTTCCATTTATATAACACTTATGATTACGTCTTAAAAGCCTGCATTATACCACATTTTTGAATGTACTGACCATACAATAAATGTAGATTGGTCACATATTTATGTATCGTCCTCAGGGTCAAAATCTGGATTTCACCTCTTCCCTGCCGCCTCTTCGTAGAGCCAAGTCCCTTGACCGACGGACTACCGATTCAGTCATGACAGTGAGTGACATCTCTTCCCCGTGTTTTGGTCAACAAGTCTTTCTAAGATCCATTTTTCCACATCATACCATATTTTGTAGGATAAAAGTGAACCTTGGGATTCATCAAGTTTTTCCATCAAGGTGTTTTATTTTATTTTATTTTTGTGTGTGTGTCATTCTATTTTTTTGAATTACCGTGAAATCTCTGTCTCACGCTCAGGGTGTCATACATGTTGTAGTGAGATTGTAGGCACTCTCATTTCATAATGAGTTATTATTATGCTGACGTCTGCACTGCCACCTCAATGTTACCAGCTTTTAGCGTAGGTGTGCTGACCAAATGGGTGTGATGGCACATTGTTGGCATATTGCTGTCGAAGTGCAGTCATTTTTTTGCTTCTATTTAAAGCGCACATTGTTGAGTTCGCTCGCTGGTCCGAAATAGACTGCCACGCTTAACTCATTCACTCCCAAAGACGTTTTTAAACGTCTTTTCAGACTTGGTCCAGAATTGGCTGGTACTGAATGAGTTAATAGGTTGTCTTTACACAATAACTGATATGTAAATGAACTATGAAATAGTTCAAACACAGAACATCGTTTCTTGAAAGTGACTCCTTGTTAGTTGTCATTTAAGTGATTCATTTTAGACTTACAAAATATGCTCAATCCTCCTATCGCAACTATTTAGGTCTCTGAAGGCCCATAGCTTTTAACGTTTGGGGTTTGTCCATTTGGTTAGCGTTTAGGCTTGGTTGACTGCTTTGGGGAGCAAGGTGCGCAAATATTTCGCACTAGCTCAACCAACATTTTTGTCTTCCAAACAATTTAGTACGACGATGTTGGTTCGTGCAATTGACATTCAGACACTGGCAGTGAGGAAACGCTTGTGGGCCTCGGCAGCAAAATGTTTAGGGAGAAAAGGCAAGTTAAAAAAAAATAAAGTACAATCGAACATAACAGAATTTAGAAGATGCTAGCTTGATGAAAAATATTGAGAGAATGAGGCAGAAGAGAAAGTGCTTTGATCAGCCGATATAGTGAATAACAAGCTCTGATGGAAACTCCTTATCTGATTACCTCCAGTTGAAATGTGCCAGTTAATCCTGGTGCGATTCTGTATGTCTGTTGTCTCTAGACAAAGCTGCTTCTGTCCTGCTAAAAAGTCTTACGATCCGGGGTCAAAATGGCCGCCCGGCTTTGAGCTGTTTCGAAAAGACTCAGGCTTTTTTTGTTTTGAGACCATATTGATTAGGTAACCGTGTTCGGTCATTTTGTGAAATTCCTCCAACGACATTGAAACCATGGCTACACAATTCTATGAACAGCTTGTAAGCAACTCAATTTGTCCAATGTTGCAATTTTTTTCCTTGCGATTACTTGACTGTTTTATTCTTTCTATTTTTATTATTTCTATTACATTAATTGCCTTTCTCCGCTAGACTAGTGTTGCTCTGATGTGATGGTGTGAGGGTACGGCCATGCCTCCATCCCTACCTCTCCTCTTCAGGTTACATGCTTATTCTGCTTCTTCTGTTGCAGATTTTGCCTGCCGTGTATTTTCAGTGCCCTCATTTTGAGTGTGTGTGCTGTTGGCTCTTGTGTACCTGTGTGCGTGTGAGGAGCAGGGCCCGCCCTGGGCATAGGCAAACAAAGCGGTCCCATAGGGCGCCATCTGCTGGAGGGGGTACTAAATTGATTAAAATTTAAAAAAACGCTAGTCATACTTGCCAACTTTCCCGATTCACGCAGGAGGCTCCCTAATTACAACCCTGTCTCCCGCACGGTTTCCAATCAGTCATTTCTCCCGCTAAACTCGTGATTTTATAGTGGAGTAAACATTGTGGGGGAAGTGACGCGACACGGTTCCTCTTCATTGAGGGGAAAGACTGCTCGCTCGGAGTTACTGGCAGCCAAGACATCCAGTGGCCACTCATCCTCAAGCACAGCCTCATCAATATTTTGTGTAATGATGTAATGCCTCCTTACTGTTGAAGTTTAGTTCTAGACAATGGTGACCGGCAGCTTTTCTCAGAAATCAATGCAGTTGCTATGGAAACCCGGCGACGGCCTTCCGGTGCCAAAGATTTACACTGAAATGAAGAGAGCCGTTGGGCTCGCAGTAGTTGAAATAATAATGACTCATAAATATTTTTACATTTGTCTAATAAGATGAAATTGCAGCATGGGAATGATAGGTATAATGTACAGAGACAGGAAAAGTAAAAAAATCAGGAACATCGTTAATCTCGGTAAACAAGAGTAGTAACACATCAAAGTTTGAGAACCCTCAATGGCAAACAGAGCAAATTTATTGATGTGACCCCAGAGAACTGTGCAAACATGTCAAGATTACCAAAACTATCCAGAGCACAGGGAAGAAAAAAAAACAGGAGGAAAATTGCAACAGAGTTCAACTCGTTCCTCCGTTTGTTTTCCGTAAATAGAAGTCGCAGCAGCAAGTCACTCGTATGATTTGTTTGGGAAAAAAAATTCTAAATGTATATTTTAAATTGTGTAATGTTATCTTATTAAAGGCAATGTTAAAAAAAAAAGGTATCTCCTCCTAGTAAGCATATGAAAATCACCGATGTGGGGGGGGGGCATTAAAATCTCGCCCTGGTATCGGGGTGGTTGTATCACGATCTTATACTCAGCGGAAAGCACTGCTATTAGCTAGCACATACCTTTCCTACTGATACATTTCTTCTTTCAGGATCAAATGCTCATCTTTAAAAAAGAAAAAAAAGGTGTGTTTTTGAGTAACTTTGTAACTTGGATAGCAACCACCGTTGCACAAGTGTAAAAATAAGTGAGAAAGGTTAATCAGATGCCAACATAAAATGTATCCTCATCCTTAAAATCTTGCTGCGCACACAATGACATACTTAATCACGTTTTCTTTGACCCTTTTATCGGCCAGCTGTCCTTTGTCAATTGTGTTTGTGTTTGTATGTGCGTGTTTTTAGCTTGTTCACCGCATTTGCTTTCTCTGGACACCGGTCACATCTTTGTTGTCTCCCACTGCGTCAAGCCACAGCAGTTTATTACAATATCAAGCAGAGGATTGTGCATCCTAAGCTGGATTCTCACAGAGCAAAAAAGAATGAGGTGGAAGTTGGACCTGACCAGTGGTCCGCTTTGAGACCACAGACTTATCCTATTAGTTGAAATTGTCCAGACCATATGTCACGTCAACTTCTCCCCCACCTGAAGTGTGATTTGACTGAGCATGCGTCTTACTGTCTTTTGTTTTGTGCAGATTAAAAAAAAAAAAATCATGTATTTGTATGAAAAGTGCACAATGAAAACAGGATTGTTTGATCAGCTTTGTTTTTGAGAATGTCCACGTACCTGCAAGTAACACTGTAAAAAATAAAAAAATTAAAAAATTCACATCTGTCTTTTTTACTGCAGTTGTGTAATATTTGTTCTTTTCAATTCTAGCCAGATTTACTGAACTTCAAGAAAGGATGGATGGTGAAGCTGGACGAGCAAGGGCAGGTAGTTGATTTGCAAGTTCTTAATGCACGTCTAATGCCTCTTTTTCAAGACACGTTTTCAGCATTCTTATGTCTTTCAATGAAGCATGGCCCCATTTTCAAAAAGATGTACCGGTAGTTTGGGGTTTTTTTTCCCCCCACAATCAATAATAAATTAAGACCTTTTTACAGCCCTCTTAAAAACGGTTTTTTTTTGAGTCTGTGATTGTGTCTCATGTATTTCACCACATTATCATGATTCAGAGTCTGCTAAACATTATCGTACTTTTTTCCTTTGATCTGCTGTAGTGGAAGAAATCCTGGTTTGTTCTGACAGATCACAGCCTGCGTTACTACAAGGATTCGATTGCAGAGGAGGTGAATTTTTACTCTTTTTTTTTTTTTTTTTTTTTCATGTTAATTGAATTTGTGGTTACTTTTTTTTTTTCTCATACATCTGCTATTGATCTTTAAGGCTTCTGATCTGGACGGTGAGATTGATCTGTCAACTTGTTACAATGTCACGGAATACCAGGCTCAACGAAATTACGGGTTCCAAATACAAGTAAGGTGTTTTGTCTCAATGCTTCTTTATTCATGTTACAGGAATTGCATTTGTTTTGTGTTGTTATTCCAACCTCAAGGTTTTGCTGAAAACCTTTGTCATAGAATATTTAAAAGTGTCTTCCATAATTATTGGCACCCCCAGTTAAGATAGGTTAAAAGCTTGAAAATATATTTTATTTGGATTTTTGTGTGTGTGTGTGTGTGTGTGTGCAGAAGCATACTGTCATACTAAAAATTTTAGTCGTTCCACCAGACTCACAATCAAGCTCCTGCCTTGGGCAGCAGGTCACTCCCCCGACCTCAACCCTATTAAAGACTTGTGGAGTGAGCTAAAGAGAATGCAGAGGCAAGGATCCATGTCACTGGATGATTTTGAGGGATTGATTCAAGGAGAATGGTTCAAGTGCCCTCTCTCTGTATTGTCCCATCTTGTGAAACATTATACAACACGGGTGTCAAAGTCAAGGCCCGGGGGCCAGATCTGGCCCGTCACATCATTTTATGTGGCCCGCGAAAGCAAATCACACATGTCAAGTTCCATGATGCTTGCTAAACTCTGAACCAACATTTCAAATTGTCATATGTAATCCGCAATAACAGTCATTATTCTTGACTTCTGATTTTAAAACTGGCTATCCATCAATTTGTTGTGCGCTGTGTATGTAATAATTGGAGGTGATTAAACATTTATATGGTTTCCCAAAATTCATAACGGCCCTCCTAAGGAAACCGTAACTACAGTGTGGCCCGTGGCAAAAACGAGTTTGACACCCCGCTATAGAAGATGAGGTGCAAATTTTTTTTTTCTTCCCCTATTTTGGCCCGATATTATTTAGAAGAAAAAAATCATTCGAAGCGTCAGAACACATCTCAACCAAGGAGGCCAATAATTATGGAGGGCAGTGCCTCATGTCATTTTTATATTTCTAAATGTGTTTAAATGTTTAGACTCAAGAGGGAGTTTACACACTTTCGGCCATGACAGCGGGTATCCGGAGAAATTGGATCCAGGCAGTGATGAAGAATGTCAGACCATCTACTGCTCCTGATGTAGCAAGGTGAGTAAAATCCCATTAGTGCCATTTCTCAATAAAAAAAAAAGATCTTTTGATTGATATTGCGCAGTGCTAAGATATATTCTTCTTCTTCTCTCTGTTCTTCAGCTCAACAGACGACCATGCTTCTTTTTCTCCTCTGGAGGGCCTGGTGAGACCAGACGTGACTCAGGACTCTCCCTCATCTGAAACTTCATCAGTGGAAAGAGAATCCACTCAAGGCATCATAAAGAGCAGAGCACGTGAGCGTAGGCGAGAGGGTCGATCGAAGACTTTTGATTGGGCCGAGTTCAGGCCCATCGCCCAAGCCCTGGCTCAGCAACGGGCACAGGAGGCCGAGAGCCATCAGGCAGACCTAGGAGAGCTAGAGCGTAGTCGGCGGAGGGAGGAGAGGCGAAAGAGGTATGAGTCTGTGACGAGTTCAGCGATGGAGCACTCGTCGCTCAAAGAAGGCGGGAGAATGGACTTCCAGAGTGCAGAAAAAGTGCCTGACTCATCAGGTCCTCAGTTTCTAGAAAGGCATCAGAAGGTTGAGGAGGTGATTGAGCAACATTGGCGACAGGTAGAGAAGACGCCGATACGAGAAGAGCGAAGGGTGCCCCTGCCTTCGACAGGTCTTGCCAGAGAGACGGTGGAGCTCGAACACACGCTGGACAATTACAAGCAAGGGGTACGTTTACTTTTTATCTTAGGTTTTTTATTCTCAATTGCGGTTACCATGGGGGTGCACATTTTCCTTTTGTTGCCAAAGCATGACCCACTTTTGTAAAAGTTAAGAATAATAAAGAAAATGCATCGTTTAAAAATTGCGTTTGTAGAAATATTTCACTGCATCGCATATTTTTAAACATAATCAGTGCTATGCTTACATGTACATTAAATTTGAACAGTCTTTGGCTCCATCTTGCTTTTTGTACTGATAATCAATTTCCAGAACCACACCATTAGCCATGTCATCCACTAGCTAGAGGCTGAGCAGCACTGTATTTGTGCGCAGAGTAAGCGTGTATGTAGCGTGCGAATTAATTACACTTTGTGGCCGTTGTGTGATATTTTCCAAATAGGAACTTGGTACTCCTCTGTACTGCAGAATTCAAGAATCTGGATAGCAATGCCCAGTTCCGCGTAGTAAAGTTTCTAACGCTTGCCTATCGAAACAATTCAAGTCCGACCTGGAAATGTACGTTAAATATTTCACGTGGTGGATAATGTGTATGCTGTTTTGCAAAATAGCTTTGTACACTATTCGACACCGTGTTGAACCTGATAAAAAAAATTCTAAATCTATATGTGACCCATCTGAATTGATTCCATGACCCACTTTTGGATTTTGTAACCCTCGTGAGCACTGTTATAATGCGTCAGAAATGTCGTATTACAATTCTCTGAAATAGGGGTGTTCTGATCAGGGTTTAATGTTGCCGATTCCAATGCGGAACACATAGGTTAGCTGCACCTTTTAGAGCTGCTTATTTACAATTATTTGAAAATGTTTAAAAAAAAAAAGTAGCTGTTTGCTAGCACTGATACATTAAATAACATTTCGTATGACATAAAATGTTTTTCCCTTCTGCTTCTCCAGATGGAAGAACTTAAAGCACAATTGGAAGGCTGTCACCAGCAGCTGCTTGACTCCAACAAACACAAGCAGGAGCTTGAATTGCAGCTGAGAACAGCTCTTGAGAGAGAGCAGGACATACGAGCAGGTTACATATCTCCGGTGAGTTCATTTCAACGGTACAGTTGCATTAGACGTTTTTGTTACCATTGTATGATGGATTTTTAAGATTTGATCCAATTGTTTATTCTCTATTGTGTAACATCCTTTGCATGTGTTAATATTTTTTTTTTAAAAGAAAACGAAACAATAAACAAAAGGGCTACCAATGTGTGCCTCTGCATGAGTTCATTGCATGTTTAAAAACATTTGAGATCTAATTATTACATTGGCTTCTACTTGTTAATCTCTTCTGTTTCATACTGTAGGCCTATACTACCAAATAATTGAACTCATGCGATCATCGGTATATAAACTTTGTGGAATTACCACCTTTGTTTGCCTTTTTTTTGTTTTTTTTGTTTCCCTTGTCAAACTCGAAGAGCTCAGGAGCTCTATTGAGACAGACAGTACATGAATGATACATCGTGACTAGGTACTATCAGGAATTTTATTGCACTGGGGTTATAAACGCATTGCCAGTCAATTAACTTCTATAAATGTGTATGAATAACATTTTGGCTGTTTCGAATTATGTGCATGTATATAAAATTGTCATTGTCTCTTAACTGCAAATATTGCCAGCATGATGCAACGACCATTCATTTGATTCTTATTCTTTGTGTGTGCGTGTGTGTGTGTGTGTGTGTGTGCGTGCGTGCCTGCGCGTGCGCCTGTGTGGATGAGTGTGGCCAAAGCAAGGCTGGATTATTGAATTTAATGTGTAGTTTTCTTTGGTCATGGTTGAATTCAAGACTGACGTTAATGTGGTGCAATGTCGTTGAAAGTTTTGAGAGTTTTAGGGTAAACCATTCGGCTTACCTTGGCTACTGTGATTCCACAAAGCGCTGCTTTGGTATAAGGAGCTTGGACTAGAATTCTGTGCTGAAAAGTCTTGGTTATGTCTTTCATCCTTTAGTCAACCATCCCACTAAAGCAAACTAATATTGCATTACTTACCACATGAAGTAACCTTTCACTGTTTCATAAGCATGCTGTTGGTAACTAACGCCTGCCGTCAAATCTTTCTTCTTTGATTTTAGTGAGTAGAATTAAAGACAATAGTATGTCTTGTATTGTTACATGATACACATTTAGATATTATTACGATTGGGATTCTAATAGTAATGACTAATTTTCATAGAAAATGCGAGAACGTAATAGAAAAGCTGATTAATGATCAAATCTTTGTGTGTCCCCTGCTGTGTGTTAACCAACTGTTTGATCCCCTTTTCCAAGCTGGAACACCAGTTGGGTCTGGAGGCTGATGTGACGCCCCAGATGAAGAGGCCAGAACTGGTTAGTCCTCAAGCACAGAGTTTAACAAAGAAGTACCAGGAGACCAAAGAACTCCTGAAGCTGCAAGAGTTGAAAAAGCGCAATATGCAGGCACAGCTTGGCCTTTCCCTTTCTCACCACCCTCTTAAGGAACCTCATTTTTCCGAACCCCCAAAAATACCCATTCCGGAAGGCACTATGCCTGAACCTGTCCAGCAAACAGTTAGCTTTTTACTCCTGGATAGTACAGAAGCAGGTCAAGAACTTCATGACTTAACTGCTGGCAAATCTCTCACTGTGAAGGAACTGACAAAGCTGTTAAAATGTCACACGTTAAATCAAGAAACGTCAGAGAAACAACCATTTCAGAAGGTGTTGGAGACCTGGAAATGCCAACAGGAGATTGAACATGAGATGATGAAAAAGAGTTTGGCCAGAGCTGGAGAAACCATCCGGGAATATGAATCCCGTCTTTTAAACATGGAAGATTTGGTTCAGAAGCAAAGTATTAAAAGCCCCTTTGGTCCTCTCTCAAGAACTGATAACCATTCCGAGACAAAAGAGCAGACGATTGGAATGCTTACTCAGAGGATCGAGATTTTAACAAGTGAAAACGGTGCATTGAAACAAAAATGCCAAGAGATCGTGAACCAACTGACTGAGGCAGACAGAGAAATAGACAGACTGAAAGCCGAGCTTATCGGCCGTCAGTGTGTCAACCAGCATCATCTCGTTACGGAAGAGATGAAAAGACTAAAGGCCGACTTGGCCAAAAGCCAGGCTAATGCCATTGACAGGGACTATTTTGAGAGAGAGCTCAATGAGAAATCGCTGAGGCTTCGTGAAGCTTTGACAACAATCGAGGACCTTGGCAGCATCCTAAAGGACACGGAGAAGAAATTGCAGTTGAGAGAAGCCACATTGAAAGGTCTTGGATTCCAGGCGGATTGTGAGGATGAGGCACGGCACCTGGAGCAAGAGCAGCTTAAAGACCTCCTTGAAGCCTCACAAGCAAAGTTATTTGACACCGAGGCAGCCCTCCATATGACTCAACGACACTGTGTTGAACTTGAATCCAGCAACCGTGAATTAATCGCACTACAGCAGAAATCGGAGGAGGTCAATAAAGAGAAGCTTAGAGAAGTAGAAAATCAAATAGTGATGCTACAAGAGAAGTTAGAAATGAGGATAAGTGGAGGCGAAAAGTCACCGGGCATCGGTGACTGTGTTCAGGAAGGAGCAAAGCATGTTAATAAAGGTATTTTAAAGCAAGTAGTCGATGAGGTTGAGAAGAGGTCAGAGGCGGCTAATCAGGTTTTAGACATGTTGCCCAAGATAGAAGTCGGTGTCGAGAAAATGCTGAAATTTTTAAAAAGCACTTTATGTGTAAGCAAACATCTTCCTTCTCGAAAAAAATGCCTTTTTTGCATGAGTCAAAAAAACATGAGGCTCGTATTAGAGGCCGAATTCTTGAGCCAGATCCTGAGTACCACTAAAATAAAACCAGAAGCTGATCAAATGGACTCTGGAAACAGTTTGGTACAAGAGGTTGCTCACAAGCGCTTGACGCTCTTGATAGGTCAGATTTATGCAGATGCCGACGCTGAGACAGACAGAATGGCAGAGTCAGATTTCTCATCGATGTATAACTGGCTTGATGACAAAACGAACAGCTGCCTTCTTAAAGAATTAACCGAAACATTAAAGGCAAAGGCAGTCTGTTTGGAAAAAAATGCATTGAGGCTTCAGTTGGCCAAAGATGACGACTTTGATTGCTTTACGCTCGGTCTCAAAGACGGGCAGTCTTCGGAGTATCTCCTTGATGCACTTCAAGATGCTTGCATGTCCTATGTGATTATTCGGCTGCGGGTGCAGCATGAAAAAGAACTCCGGAAAAAGCAGACCAAAGTTGACGTTGATGGTTTTGATTGTCCAAACTGCCCGGAATTAAAAAAGCTTGCCAAAGATCTACAGACACAACTGGCAGATCTTCATAGTCAGTCGTGCGACACATCCGACATGCCAGAGACTTCCATCCACGCAGAAGGGGAGCCCATGAGCTCAGCTGAGAAAACCTGTGACATGACACATCAGGACATGGTAGCAAAGTATGAGAAGGAGCTGCGGGAGGTTAAAGACCGCTACGAGCAGGAAGCTGACAGACTGAGGCAAGAGATTGCTGAAGCCAGTGATACTCTGTGCCTGCACTCCGAAGAAAATGCCAGAGAGATCGATTCACTGACAAACTGCATGGAAGACCTCAAGAAGGAGCACGAGTTGGAACGAATCAACCTCATGGACCAGTTTGACGAAGAGATGGAGGCGCTAAGGAGAATGATTGCTCCTTCCGTCCCTGGCCGGACATCCCATCTGAAAGAGTGCATCCAGGAGCTGCTGACCCAAGTGTCAGTTATGACCGAAGAGATGAGACGTCGCGAAGAACAGGGCGAGATAACCACTCTCCGGCTGAAATACGAGAAAGACCTGGAAAATTTAAAGGTGGAAGCGTTCGTTGTCCTTATCGTCCGCCATCTGTGATGCCTTATGTTCCTTTGTGGCATTCCCAGATCCACTTCCTCCCCCCAACTCCTACTACATCCCCCTCGTCCCCTCTCCAACCTCCGTGCATCCTCCACTTGCCCCAGTGTTCTGTTAACCTCTTTCCTTCTGTGTTGCATGAACTCTTTAACATTCATTGAGTTTCTTCTGTCATCAGTACTACTTCTCTTAACGCATGAACTGATTCTCCAACATAGAATGAAACGGATGGTTTTCCATTCTCTTGGTAGACCCACCATGGATATAAAAAAAAAGTTATGTAAATGAGAGAAATCATTTCACAATTTTTTCAACCGTGACCGAAAGGATAATCCAGTGCTAGTTTATTGTACCCGTATTTTCCGCACTATAAGGCGCTTCAGAGTATATGGCGCACCTTCAATGAACGGCCCATTTTAAAACTGTTGCCATATATAGTGTGCACCGCATCATAAGGCGCATAAGATAGACGCTACAATAGTGGTTGCGGATGCGCTCACCATCCACTAGATGGAGCTACGCTAAAGGGAATGCAATACAATGTAGCTGTATTTTTATCGTGCTTTCACAGCCGCAGGCTTTTTTTTTAATGTCCACTGGGATATCGTAGGTGTTTTGCGTAACAAAATGACTCTTATTTAGGTGTTTATTGATCAATTTCCCAATGATTCTATTTAACAATTGCCGTTTTTAATCTTTTGATCCCAATCAGTCAATCATTATGTCATTATACTGTAAACTGGAGCCAGATTTCTCTTGTCTATGTACGTGCTGCATTTGTGGGGCCCAAAACAACGCGTGCCATTTTAATTTAAATGTTCGAATCAATCACTGCAAATCCGTTTGCCAAAAGTAGCTGAAATATGAAAAAGATAAACATAGTATTTTTGCCAATTTAAGATTAGTTTCCTAATACATCACCAATTTTGAGTAAATCCTTTATTTTTTTTGTCTCAAACTACATGTTCGTTGTTAATGGCACTGAAGGTGTGTTATTGCTTACTGAGTATGTGGATCTTATTTTCGCTGCAGTATTTTTACGGTTATAATCTGGATTTGGTCAAATTAAAATTTGTGCTAGCGTTGAAGTTAGTCCTTTTTTAACTTGGCTAATTGAAGTGCTCTGAAGCGTCTGAGTCGTGAGTTCATGCCCACGCCACGACCGAGTATGTATTTACTTACATGATACAGTGTCTGACATGCTTCTAAATAAAGCGTCTGCTTGGTCTGATGTCAGAGCAGGAAGTTTATGTTTGCTCTCGGGGAGGATTTTCAGCTTCTCACAGTGGGTTCCTGGAGCGGAGCTCCCAGGAGATTTTATCCCTGTAAAAACAAGACGAGACCGCCGTTTCCCCTCTGTGGCTGCAGTTGGGTTGAGGCATGGAGAATGGACGTGGAGCCATCGACTGAGCTCGCAGATTAGCGTTGGTGAATAGAAGAACGGAAGCATTCCATGTGTTTGGTTGGGCTTGTAGAAACTTGCACCGTGACTGACTGCTGTGCAGTGCTTGTCAGTGAGTGAATGCGGTTTTGGGCCATATAATGAACAAAAAAAATCGAATATGCTGTCTCATCCGCATAATCAGACGCTTACATATTTGTTGATACACAAATGATAGCGGTACACTTTGTTCAACCCTCTTTCATGGCGATGCATTTTCTTCATTGTGCCTTCATTGTCATTGTGTATCCTTTCATTCCTCGTAACCCTTTGGTGCTCACACAGGCTCAACTTGCTCATGGCTAACACGCAGTAGCTTGCAAGTTCTTTGCCAGCTAATAAATGGGACATCTGTTTGGGTCCCCGTGTTTTGCCGAGAGGTTTTTCCTGCTCAGCTCGTTTCGTCCAGACCCGGAGCCTCTTGGTCCTTTTTGAGCTGAGCCATACAATATATACTCACTGTCCTCCGTATTGTCCTGTCACAGGCAACTTGCGAGAGAGGCTTTGCTGCAATGGAAGAGTCTCATCAGAAGGTGATCGACGAGCTCCACAGGAAACACCAGAGAGAGCTGGAGAACCTGCAGGAGGAAAAAGAAAGACTGCTGGCAGAGGAGACTGCGGCCACCATTTCTGGTAAGCCATGAACAAATTAAAGTAGTGGAAGGGAGTCGTGTCACAATTAAGTTATTTGACTGACTTTTGTATTGCTCTTAGCAATCGAAGCCATGAAAAATGCTCACCGGAACGAGCTGGAGAGGGAGCTGGACAAGGCTCGCAAGGCCAACAGCAATGCAGAGAATGCAGACATGGATGGGATGCGCAGAGGGCATGAGTAGGTTTCCGACAACTTTGCACCATTTGGCACAGTATCATGAACAAAATGGTGGCTGCCAAGTCAGGGCTCTAGGCTGAGAGCAATTTAGGTGCTCAGCCCCCCCTCCCCCCTAATTTCTCAATGGTACGCTTAAAAGAAATAAGAGGTTGGCCCGGCATGACCGGCCTTTTGTGGGGTGGGCTAGAAGTTTCCGTGACTCTGAAAGCCTCCTTTTCGTCCATCTACAACACATACAAGGCTGATTGTGTTCTGAACCAAAATCGACTGAATGAAAATACTGAAAATTGACCAGTAAATCATTTACCAGTCAACATTGCCTAAAAAGACAGGAACAATTTTGTTTGGGTGGAACTCAATTTTGTGCTGCTGCACTAAAGAACAGTGCAAAATGTTCGTCTCGAAACCTGTCGAATTCTAAATATGTGTCCTTGTTTGTTGTAATTGTTCGTGGTGTGTCCACTGCCTTTCCTTTTTTTCCCCCTTTTCTTTGAATTTAAAGTACTGTATTTTCCGCACTATAAGGCGCACCCAAAAGCATTCAGTTTTCTCAAAAGCCAACAGTGCGCCTTATAATCCGATGTGCCTTATATATGGATCAATATTCTGATTTCTTGTGCCTAGTATTTGAAGTGTTCTGTCAAGCGCTTTGTTACAGCTGCAGCAGGTTGTGACGGCTCTATATAATTAAAGCTGTATTGTATTGTATTACTTTTAGCGTAGCTTCATCTAGTTGGATGCATAACGTAACCTTAGCCACTATTTTAGCTTCTATTTTATGCGACTTACAATGCGGTATGCCCTATATTTGAAAAGTTTTTAAATAGGCCATTCATTGACGGTGCGCCTTATACTCCGAAGCGCCTCACAGTGCGGAAAATACGGTAAACTACAGATGTAGTTGTTAATCCAAACAACCAGAACTTTTGACTGTATCAGAACTTGGGCTGTATGCTATATGACTCTCTTCTCACTGCGGTATCGTGTTGTGCTGCAGAGAGGAACTGTGTTCCTTCCAGCGAGAGATTGAAGTGTTGTCAGAGCAGTATTCCCAGAAGTGCCTAGAAAACGCCCACCTGGCCCAGGCGCTGGAGGCAGAGAGGCAGGCCCTCAGGCAGTGTCAGAGAGAAAACCAGGAGCTCAATGCACACAATCAGGTATTGATAAAACACACACAGTAATACTCGAGATGGTCTTTTCGTTCACAAATTATCCCCGATGGGGCACGGTGCATCCACCCAACCGCTTTGAGTTTGTTTTTGTGTGGTGCTTTCAGGAACTGAACAATCGTCTGGCAGCAGAGATCACTAAGATGCGTTCAATGACTTCTGAGGATGGTGTCGGAGACACAAACACAATCCAGGGAAAAGAGCTCTACGAGTTGGAAGTACGGTTCTGATGATTTTGATGCATCAATATTATCAATAGGGAGGTGACTAATGTATCCGGTGGTCAGCTTTCTGATAGCCATAGACAAACTTAAGACATATGTCGTCGTGCCGCCCTCGCCGCGTCCCCGTTGCGGCTAGACAGACAGATAACTCCTTCAATGACCACACCGTTTAAATTTCTTACGATTTATTCACAGGCGAGTCAAGAAGGTGTAGAACTGGAACAGACAAACATAAAAACACTTACACGGTGCAACGTTAAATGTGGTAAAACAATGTGCCCCACTGGTCCTTGGGTGTCTTGAAAGGCACTTATAAATAAAATGTATTATTATTATTATTATCTGACGTGTGACGAACGCGTGGCTATGCTAGTGTAGCTAACGCTAATGAGCTAATGTGCTAATCGCTGTGCGTAAATGCTAACTGTAAACAATTGGAACGCCCCTAGAATGTAAATCCACGGTGGACACACCCCACTAATTAATAATATGACATACATTTACATAAAACATTTACATACAGGCTGTGCTTGCAGTCCATCGTTCGGAGGTTCCCCATGCAATGTTAAACAGGAAGTGTCTCACTCCACAACGTCCGGTGCGCCCTTCACAATAACAAATTAACCTTACAAAATAAAGCAGCTCTGTAGCTATAGAAAATAGGAAACAGATGTTACATGGCTCTTTGGGAGCCAGAACAGTCATGATATTTTGTTTAACTGCTTTGAGTTTTGGATCACACGGTGCACTTGGCAGGTTTAAAAATGTATTTCATTCATAAGATGAGCTAGACGTGCGCTTTGTGACATGTCGCAATCATTTCAAGACTTTTTACTTGCCCAAAGTTAATGTAAGTGAGCGTTGTTCACTCTAATGACTTGTGTTGAAGGAGGGGTTTCCATATGCCCAATCGTGTATGCATGCGCATTCGAAGTGACGACTATCGAATCAGCCAGCATTAAATTATTTAATAATCTCCTAATATTTACTGAGCGCTTGAGTGGCGCCCATTGTCATCACGATGCAGCTAAGAATCAATTATTGCTCCACCCCTTCTATGTAGACACACCTTGTAAGAATGTCATTTGTTTGAGTAAATTTTGGAGTATGTATTCAGCTGTGTTTTATCTTCTGCTGGTTTTCCAGGTAATGCTGAGGGTGAAGGAATCTGAGGTCCAATACCTAAAGCAGGAAATCAACTCCCTGAAAGATGAACTCCAAGCTGCCCAGAGAGTAAGTCTTGATTTTCATCTCAGAAACCTTGTCTGTCCCTTTCAAGATCACGCTCCTCGCTAGAACTGCCAAAACGTTGTCTTTTCAGGACAAAAAATACGCGACAGATAAGTACAAAGACATTTACACAGAGCTGAGCATCGTCAAGGCCAAAGGCGAGCGGGATCTGGGCCGGCTCAGGGACCAGCTGCAGCTTGCTCACGAGGCACTTGGTGAACCATCGCTGGAGCAAGTGGACCGAGGAGGAGGATATGGTAGACAGAAACAAACAGGCTATTTAGTTATGGGGCCTCATGCCGCGACATACTTTTAAAGTGGTTTTATTTATAGCGCCCCTTTAATAGCAGCAGGGCTCTGTTTTCCAGAAAACATCAAGAATGTAGCAATGTCTGTCTTAGTTTTAGGGGCTCTTGGGAGAAATCAATTTACATTACGAGCTATATAGGAGGCGTAAAGGGCCATGGTAAAACTGAAAATTGTATTTATACTTAAGTACAGGTTTTTACATGTCTTAAATCATGCAATGTTTTCATAATTACTTCAATATTGACTACACCCAAATTTCTTACACATACGGGTAGTCTTTTTTTTTTTAAATACATATATGTGTATGTGTCTGTGGTTTTCTCTTAATTTATTATTTTTTCTCCCAGACATCATGAAGTCCAAAAGCAATCCTGACATTCTGAAAATGGCAGCTGCTGCGGCCAAACGTTCAGAACGCACCTTGAGGTCAAAGGTGGGTTTCCTGTCAATGCTGAAGTCGCTTCCTCATCCCGCAATTGTGTTGATTAAAAGATTTCTTCTGAAAGGGCCTCTCGCGCCCATTGTGTCTCCAGTAAATCGCGCAAAAAAGAATTGACAAGCAGAGCGGCAGCTCTCTGTGTCCCACTGCCATCTACTGGCTGGAGTGGCCACATGCAATTTGCTTCAGCGTAGCCAGCTGGCCCTCTAATCCAGAGGTCCCCAACCTTTTTTGTCCCACGGACGGGTTTCATGTCAGACAATATTTTCAGGAGTCGGCCTTTAAGGTCGGATAGATACAACAATATAATACGATATGACCTGCATGAAAAGTGTGGTATTTTCAGAAAACACGAATCATGACACAAGGAACGTCCGATCTCGCCGCAACATTCTCTGGTCGCTATGGTAATGTTTAAACGTGCCTTCAAAATAAGATACGCCGCAAATAAAAAGTGCATGAAAAATACGACATACCATCGCCGCTTATTATGCAGAGTAGGCTTGGTGCATGTGAATCTCCCGTTGAGATAAAGCCATATTTTAAGTAGTACTCCTGATACTGTCTCTTAAATGTAGCCTTCTCTTTCTTAAAGTCATAGGCTCCTCTTCTGTCTCCTGGCTAGGCCTTTTCCCCTTCCCGAAAAAAAAAATTCAAGGACATTTATTTTTTATGGTTAAACTATCATGTGACCAAGAAGCACGCATTCATCTGCGTCAAGAGAGACATACTGTAGACCGATATGACAGAGAATCCGGCAATTTTTCAAAATAAAACATCTTTCAGATTCCGAAATGAATAAAACGGAAGGAATGTAGGTTATTTATTCTTTCTGTGCGGCCCGGCACCAAATGACCGGCGGCCCGGCGGTTGGGGACCCCTGCTCTAACCAGCTCGCTTGTTTCTGCAACTCCCATTAAAAACATGCGGTGCCCGGTTTGACTTCAAAGCAGTCTAATGCACACTCACCGGTCTGTTTTCCCCCCTTCTGTCCCCAGTCTGTGAGTCGCGACATGCCCTGGGACAGTTAGTGTTGCCGAGGACGCGTAGGCCTCCCTCCCCTCTCCTTTAGGTACGCCGTGCATTTTGAGTAAATCCTCTCGTCGTCCACTGTCAAAGCACCAAGACAGATCTGAGTCACCACTGCACAATTAATCGCTGCACTGATGCATGGTGGTGAAGGACACTGTTGCGGAGGACTGAATGTGTGTTTGTGTCTCGACAAAGAGGAGGATAAACTGTTGTGTCGTGACACCTTGGCAAGGGTGTCAAACGCATTTTAGTCGCGGGCCAATTTGGAGTTACGTCTTGCCTCGGAGGGCCGTTATGACAGTGAAACGACAAAATTATTACTTGTACACAGCAAATTAATAGATTACTAGTTTTGAAATCGGTCAAGTTAATTATAATAGTTTGATTATTGTTCAAGTGAGTGTAAACAGGATAACACAATTATTGTCAAATCTCAAAGTTATTTATTACACATGACAATTTGACCTTTCGGTACAGATTTTAGCAAGTTGGCACACATGATTTGCTTTCACAGGCCACATAAAATGACCTGGCGGGTCAGATTTGGCCCCCGTGCCTTGGGTTTGACACCCGTGCCTGAGCAGATGTGCATTTTGTGAATGACTTGCTTGCAGTGTCACTAGCTAGTTTGGTTTTGTTCATTCACCATGTTTGGCAGCAAAGAGGCAGATCAACCAGCGTTTTGACTTACCGAGCTACAACTTGATGTGGCTTGGGTAGTAGATTGCAGTAATTGCTTTAACCTTCTCCTCGGGACTAGTTGTGTTTTCCTTATATAAAGTGCACAGTGCCTGATCTGTGAAGGAATGATTAGATGACAATTTTGGGGCTGAAAAAAACAAACATACGCACTGCTGCATTGAATGTGAGCTGTGGTTCAATAACTTTCGAGGCCGAGGTTTCTCCAAGGATTTTGGTCCAATTACAAACTGTACAAGCTCCAATTTATGCTCAACTGGACTTCACAGGGGGAAATTTAGACACTAACCTGGCAAAGAGCTTTGCAGAAATGCACATCTCGAAAGACTTGATCTATTCATTCGTAACCTCCGCTTTCCTTTCAATCCCAACAGAGTCTAAAGGAAGGACTGACACCTGAGCAACGACTCCACCTGTTTGAAAATAAGGACACTAAGGAGTTCTGAATGTGACTTGTTACCTCCCTCCCGTACCTTGCTGCATGCTTAAAAGTCCACTATTTTAGCTCTGTAACGGCTTATCTTGTAACACTACACACACTGGTCACAAAACAAACATTTATTATTAAAGGACACATGGTATGAAGTTCGGATTTCATGTTTAGAATTTGCATTCCATGCACTTCACTTAACTGTGACATTTTTTTTTTCTTCCTGTTGTCTTACTGTAAATATTGTTTTTAATTGAGCATCTGCCACGCGTACACTAAAACTATGACTGTGTAAGCTACTGTTTTAACTCCTAGACTGTTGCGAGCCAAGAATGTGACGTCCAAGTGGCCCAGCATTTTTTTAAAATTTTTTTGGGGGCGACTAATACGTGCGTTAAACATAGGATGGCTCTTGCGTTCAAGTTGCTCTGTCGGCATTCCAGAACAGATGGAAGTAGGAAAGAGAAGTACAGATTTGCGTTCTCAAAACGGCAAACTACCGTGTTGCTCCATCGCCTGACTTCAAAATAACATCGAGATGTTCTCTGCCATCCTTGGATTGATCCCCATGGAAAGACTGCAGCTGAATGCACATGGATGAGGTTCTCTGACTATAATTTATATGTATTAAATTTTATATAGTTTTTTTTTTTTCTCTCTCTCACTGCAATCATTGTTCCAGCTGTTTAGAGTTTGGTTGTGTTTGTAGTTTTGTTCAGTGACAGTCTGTATTTATTTAAATGGTTGGGATTTTTCTTTCACATTCCACTTCCTCTGTACTCTAATTTTTGTAAATATAAACCAAATACACATATTCACCAACTGATTACAGGTTTATTAGCAATAAATATTTTTGCACCCTTTGTGACTGTTGTGTAAATTAACCTTTTTTTTTTTTAATAATCCTTCCTTGTCCAACGTTTTGATTCAAATGCTAACCAGGTCGAATATAATATGATAGTCACACACTTTGGGTTAGCGGTGCTTTGACTTTGACAAGCATATCCAATAGTTCATGTTTTATGAGATAATTTGCTGACAAATATTTGCCTTAAAGCACATACAAAAGATTGAGAGACACATGAATGGGTATGAGCTTAAGACTCAAGACTTCATATTTTGTTGAGTAGTCAATGAATGTGATTGTTTTGACATGGGATGTTTTAATTTGCATCATTTTATTCAAAACACGACATTGTTTCGAATTGATAGTGTGCAAAATACATAATTATGATCCAGTGACTGGTTTGGTCTGTAACGTCAGAAAAAAAAGTTTTATTTTGGATCAACGCAAATATTGTCTGCCTGCTTTGATGGACGACTACAGAAATCTGATCATATTTACTGTTCAGAAACTGAAATTTCAAGGATTTGGTCAATTTTAAAATAAATCCAAACGATTAGACAATTAATCTCTTATCTGTACCTCTAGTCTGACCACTGCTTCGGTGTATCGTCGGTCATTGTAAAACAGCCGTAATCAATTAACAAACCGAACCACAAAAAAACAGATTTAACACAAAATTTCTTTGTCGTACTGAGTTACGTTACTACAATACAATAAAAGATCTGGGTAGGGTGCGCATTATAATATTTCAGGATCCTTCTCAGTGTGTTGGTTTCGGCAGAAAAGTGCAGCTAATATTTTATTGTGGAGGGTGCATCAGGAAATTGAAGAAGTATGAGAGAACTTGACTCTGCGGTAATCAAACGTTTCAGGAAAGTCGATGGTCTTAATTTTTAATTAATTTTGTCAAAATTGATGGGGTCTTGAATGAGATGAAGGGTGGAAGAGTTTTACAGCTGGACGTTTGAAACACGACGATCGCTCCCTCCCGGGTAAGTTTGAGCAGCTTCCTCAGTTCAGCGTATTACCTCCGCTCCGTCTTTGTTTCACCCAGTCGGGCCTTGTCCCGATACGCGCACTGCTCTATATAACACGCTGCCAAATTCAATGAAATTAACTCGCAACTTTGCAAATTACGCGCGTCATTGGGTTTGTATATCCCCTAGAAGTACAATTTCACCAGTTCATACACATTTACATGCACTTTCTAATTCGGGATAAGTATGAAGCAATAACTCCTGCCGAATGAGCCAAACATTGAACAGCTTTTGTCGTTCTCCTCAGAACTTAAGTTACCAAGCACAGTGACTTCACGTTGGACGGTTTAGAAATAAAAGTTGGCATTCTAGAAAAATATTAAAGCTCTGGTTTAGGCACATGTCGCTGAAATTATTAATGGTCGCTGTAAATCCCTCTCACTTCCAAAGCACTGATGTAAACATCGCTATTTTCTGTCCTTATTGCAAACGAATGAAAATTGACTATTAGTGGTCGTAGTTCATCATAGCCGGGCCTAGCTTGCTAGCGTTAGCGGTGGCTAAACTGTAGCCTTCGAGTTGGCATACCTGACCTGTCAACGCTGTTCGTAAGTTGTCAGTCGCTTCCAAGAAAATAATCATTTGATCCTGAGTAGATTCTTGGAACCGTCGGTGACGTTCAAGAAGAAAATGTAAAACCGCATACTTTTGGCTATATCGTGTTTTTCAAAATGTATTTATTTAACGTGAACGTTATTCCCTGACGCGTCATTTACTGTGTCGGCGTAACGTTTGTGACTAATCTCTCTCTTTAACGAAACATAGGTCGTTTTAAGTATGAATGGAAACATTCTACGGACTTTAGGTAAAGATTTAAGAGTTCCTTGATAAGTGTAGACTCAGAAAAGTAGCTGCTTTGTTCAAATGTGTAAAGGTTACTGCAAAGTTTATCCGAAGAAAGGGTGTGCATTTGTGACTGGGATTGTTTAAAATAATGTAACTAAAACACTTTGGTTTTTGAAATTCAGTAGAAAAAGTTCATTTGAGAACACAACTTTGTGTTGCAGCTGCTATGGAGCAACCACCAGGGAGCTTGGACGAGCTTCAACCTCAGGACCTCTCCACCTCAAGCATCCCTGGCGTGGTTGACCTGACCAGGAAAGGCAGCCTGAATGTCAAGTCCTGTGATGTCCAGCACCTGGTCCACAGCCCAGACTGGCACCAAAACTCTGGATTACCCTCCTCAGAAACCACCTCCTCGAATGCCTCACACCAATCAGTGGATCAAATTCAACCAGACAATGCCTTGTCCCACACCACAGTGACCCTATCCTATGTGAGCAGGTCTCACATTTACTCAGCAGCTCAGCCTCTACCTGTTTTACCGCCTATCAGCAAGTTCTCCCTCCTCCCTTCCTGTGAGGCTGAGAAAGGGTTTGGGGAGACCGCCTATACACTGAACCAGCATTACTTGGAACATGCTGACACGCCAGTCGACCTCGCCACCAAGGCTTACTCTGAGGCTCCAGAGGTTGATGGACTTTGTTTACCACAGGAGCTTTGTGAATTAAATGGGGGAGTAAGTTCGAGCACAACTCTCGAAGAGGAACACGGCATTCCTGAGAGGGTTGAAACGAGTGAAAGGTTAGAAAATGGACAAGATGACAGCTGGTCAAGTTTAGTTGTGGTTTCTGAATCGTCACCAGAGGCGACTGTCCTAAGGAACGATGAGAGCAAGGGAAACCCCGAGACGCTGCTATATGTATCTAAAAAAGAGGAACCATTGGTGGTCCATAACAAAGTGGCGGTTGTAAAGCTGCGCTCACTCCCCAGGAACTGTAGAGGCCTTCTGGAAGAAACCGTTTCTCCCTCCGCTACCTCATTGGGGGATGTCGAGGATGTGTTCATGCAGACCCAGGCCTCCTGCTCACCAAGCGGGGATAACTCTCTTCAAGCAGATGAGGTTGCATGGGATGATTCAGTCACAGAAGGGGCCATTCAGCTCAGGTCTGGCAATGGCAACACTGCCACTAGTTTCGATTCAAGCGATGAAAACAGACAGCCTGTCCACATAAGGAAGTCAGAGCTGATGCCTTTTGTTGACTTGACTGAGGATGTTTGTTTGTCAGGAATTTCAGAGGAGAAACCCCAAACTCTCACTCCTCACATGAACGGCAACGACAGCGCGCTCCAGAGAACTGTAAATGAAAGGAAGTTGCCTTTGCGTTCAAATAGAGGGGTGCGCTTAGAATCACTGGTTATGAATATAAGTTCGAGGAGTTATAAAATATCAGGATTTGTTAACACTAACGTGAATGCTTCCAAAACTCGGGATTCTTATGCAACAAATCCAAAGAGGAATGACACTATGTCTGATGGACAAAGGAGAAGCAGAGTGAAAGCGAAACAAAAAGCAGTTACGCAGCCTAAAAAAGGCAAAGCCAATAGCATTATAACACATCAACACAAAAATACTACCTCTAATTATGTTCATAATTCTAACAAACCAAAAAGCCCAAAGTTTACAAACAGTATTCCAGAGGATGTCCCCTACCCTGGACATGTGCCACAGAGGAGTCCTGTGAGATCAAAAAGATGTTCAACATCAACTCCTTTGTTTAAAAACTCAAAAAACGAGCCAGAGCTTGGCGTGCACTCCGATTCCTCATTGGAAAAAAATCAAGCAAGATGTCCCCCACCAGCAACTAAAGAATCTCCAAAGAAAAGCCCACGTTCAGCGAAAGGTCCGCAAAAACCATCCGCGGCAAAGACCAAAGTGTCTCGCGCTCCCAAGAGGCGACGGAAGAAGTACGAACCGAGACCGTTTTCTTCCATCTTTGCTCCCAAGGAGCCCGAGATCAAATTGAGGTATATTCACTACAGGGAGGAAAAAAGGCACTCGAGGTGTGAGAATTTCTCCCCCTTCATCCGCGTGCATCACCAGCAGTCATCGTCATCACTCTGTACTGTCGTGAACTACCCAGAAGAGGTCAGGACGCAGCACAAAAAGGGCCAGAGAGAGCTACGGGATCACCACAGTAACTTTATTTCCGGAACCGTACCCAACAGTTCTTGTCTCCTGCTGGGCCGGGCGTCCACTCAGAGTCAGCATCGGGGCTCCCTCATCTGTTGCCTCTGCGGACTCCCTGCCAATGCCATGGACTTGGGGGATCTCCACGGTCCTTACTACCCCAAAGGATACCGGGTGTCGAAACCCAAAACATCAACCCCTACGTCCGACCCGAAAGGTGACAAGGATGACGACAGCGATTCCGATTCTTCGTCCTTTAGTGTCGGGGGCGGGGCGAGGAAACGCCCACCCTCGTCCTGGAACCACAGCCCGGCGAATCGGTGGTGGCAAAAGGGCCTCTCGCCGAGCCGCCAGAAGGCCGCCGAAAACAGCGGCAGCCCCGCGGCAAAACGGGCCTGTTCAGAAATGTGGCCCACTGATGTCGAGGATTGGTACAGCCCACCCGTGCTGCCCATGGAGCCCCGTGAGTACTGGCTCCACGAAGACTGCGCCATCTGGTCGGCTGGCGTGTTCGTGGTGAAGGGCAGAGTCTACGGCCTGGAGGAATCCGTCAAAGTGGCCCAGGAGACGGTAAAGCGGCAATTTAAGGCGATAACGGCAACCTCTTGGTTCAGAAGAAAATATCTACTGGCTGCAGAATAGTTTTCTGATATTAGCCTGATTTGACGGTCTTTAGTTTTCTTTCAATAAAGCGATTGAGAGGGGCTTTATGGATCAAACACTCGTGTCTCGTAAAATGTTAACTCATTCACTCCCAAAGACGTTTTTAAACGTCTTTTCAGACTTGGGCTAGAATTGGCTGGTACTGAATGAGTTAATGACCAATCATGTCTGACCTCATTTAGCCCCCTTTTCATAGCCCGCGTGGGTGCGACGCCGGATTAATTTTTGGATTGCTTTTAGCTCCTTCAATTACCGTCACCCGCCTAAACCACAGATGACTTGTGGTCTGCACGTTTTGCTTACTCTGCCGTTACACAACTTTTAACTCCGAGGCGTCTTAGATCAGAAAGTCTCTGACCACATATCAATGCGCAATACCCGTACTGCAAAAGCAATCTGCCAAAGACGAAGATGCGCTCATGAACGCTTGTGTGTGTGTGTGTGTGTGTGTGTGTGTGTGTGTGTGTGTGTGTGTGTGTGTGTGTGTGTGTGTGTGTGTGTGCGCGCGCAGATCTGCTCGGCCTGCTCTGCCGCAGGCGCAACGCTCGGCTGCTTCTTCAAAGGTTGTCCCAGCAAATACCACTACAGGTGTGCTCTGGAGGCGGGTAAGGTCACACGCTACATTAGGGGCGGGCGATATGGATATCGTCCTCCATATTGTCATCAAAAACGTTGCGGTTGTGATGTGCAATTTTACATTTTCGACTATTGTTACTGTCTCAAAAGCAGACCCCGTTCAAAAATGAACAAAACTGATAAAAAGCCACTAACACTGTTTTTCTCTTACGTCAGGGGTATCAAACCCATTTTTTGTCGCGGGCCACTTCGGAGTTACGGCTTTCCTTGGAGTTATTACCCGTAACGATTTGAGATTTTGGTACCAGATTCCAGCAAGGATCATGAAAGTTGACACACATGATTTGCTCCCCCAGCCACATAAAATGACGTGGCGGGCCGGATCTGGCCCCCGGACCTTGACTTTGAAACCTGTGGACTACGCGAAGGGCCATCCACAAATTACATAAAGTAAAGCGATGTGGGGCACGAATCACCATACAAGAAATACGATTTTTTATTATTATGACGGCTGCTTTTCCCAACACTCAAGAATTATAATTTAACAATATTCTATGAGGGCCATTCCATAAATAAGGTGAATTTTTGGGGGAGCTATCGGGAATTCACCTTCTCTTCTTTTGTCCTTGCAGACTGTGTCCTCATCGAAGAAAACTTCTCCATGAAGTGTAAAAAGCACAAAGTGAGTGCAAAAACAATCTGCCGTTTTATTTCCTGAAGTTAGTTTAGAGAGAGACACTGCGATTCGCGTCGAACTTTCCATCCCATTCTAGAACAAAGATTATGCAGAAAAGCGGTTCAGATTTGAATGACTGCCTTTGTCTTACATGTTGTGCTGTATTATTTTGTTGTTATGACTTCAAGATGGGGCGGCCCGGTAGTCCAGTGGTTAGCACGTCGGCTTCACAGTGCAGAGGTACCGGGTTCGATCCCAGCTCCGGCCTCCCTGTGTGGAGTTTGCATGTTCTCCCCGGGCTTGCGTGGGTTTTCTCCGGGTGCTCCGGTTTCCTCCCACATTCCAAAAACATGCATGGCAGGCTCGTTGGGCACTCTAAATTGTCCCTAGGTATGAGTGTGAGCGTGGATGATTGTTCGTCTCTGTGTGCCCTGCGATTGGTTGGCAACCAATTCAGGGTGTCCCCCGCCTACTGCCCGAAGACTGCTGGGATAGGCTCCAGCACCCCCCGCGACCCTAGTGAGGATGAAGCGGTTCGGAAAATGGATGGATGGATGGACTTCAAGATGGCCCCGCGAGAGCAGCTCCTCTACTTTTTGTTCTGCTGTAAATTGGGAATGTCTACATTGTGAGACGAATAAAGGGTTTCTTTTTCTTATTAATAGAACAAGACATTCAAAGCCCCAGCGGGGATGCACAGTGATCCGGGGAGCAAAAGACCCTCTTGGTGAGTAAAGTAAATCTAATCCGCCTATGAATATGTCGTAGGCGGTGAAACTCGCAGAAATGATGGACGTTAGCTTGTTGATCGGAATTTTTTTTACCGTATTTTCACGACCGAAAGGCACACCTAAAAATCTTCCATTTTCTCCAAAACGATTTCATCGTTGTTTGTTTGTTCTTTTCTGCAGACATTCACCTGCCAAATCGTGCCAGGGGCTGGCTCACCCTCTGGACTGTGTGGACCGGCACCCTTGTTATGGACATTTAGCACCCAAAAACCTTAAATCCTCCTTTCTAGTTTGACTCAAAACTTCCCCCCCTTTTTTAAATTATTTTTTTAAAAGAAATTATTTGTATGGATTTTTTTTTTCTTTAGTTCCCCGAAACAACAATCAATATATTTAATTTAAAGAAATTGTACATATCTGATTATATTTGGTTTTATTTATTCGTGAAGCATGTCATTTTGCCTCTTTTGGTCAAAGACTTTAAGTTATTGGTAAAACCAGTTTAGGATTGAACTCGAAAGCTGCGGCAGAGGAAATGATGAAAAGCGAAGCCACGTAAAGGTACCTTTTCTTCAAAGAAATATATGCATTTTATTCTATTTTTCTTTTTAAGCAACAGAACAATTTTTTTTTCCCCCCAGTTCACGCTTTCAGAGGGGAAGTCCGGTGTGTTTGAATGTATCCTCATTTTGTCTGGATGTGTTGGCAGTGGGGCTCGCTGGAAGCACTTTGCAGTAGCTGCAGTATTAATTGGCCACGCCCCCTCCTCTTCCATCTTCCTCTTATTTTGAAAGGGAGAAGCAGTTCTTGGGCTGGATTGACACTGCACGTTTCAAGTGACATAATTCAGAGAATACCAACTAGGCTTTTTAGATGTCTCCGACTGGCAGGATGAGTTAGCACTGCCCTGCTAAATAGTATAGATATGAAATATATTAGTATCATTTATGTATTTACATCTACTTATGTGTTGGTACTGTCCAGTCTTGAAATTTGTGGAGTTCAAAGTTGGTCACCTGCAATTGCGGGTTTGTTTCGTGTGTTCCGGAATTGTAAAACAGCATTAGTTATTTGTCACTGAGATAGGCAGTTGGACCTGCAGTGTTAATTCCAGCCTTAGTGATTTATTTTTTCCCCCCCCCCCCATCATCTGGCTCAAAAGCACTTTGGGCACGTGACAAGGCTTCTTGTATTGTGTTCTCATGGATTGTGAATCCAATAGGGCATTAAAAGTCCCGCTTTATAAATTCAGTAACTCACCACTTGTATTCAAAAAGGAAAGACCAGTTTACATGAATTACAGTTTGGAAAAGCTGCTTTTTTTCCACGTTAATTTTATTTATTGAGTGACAAGATGCAGTTGTGGGACATCGTAAGCCTTAGTTTGACGTACGAGGGGGGGATTGCACACACAGTGCAGTGACAAATCGGATCTGCCACGGGCAGCATTGTGCTGTGTGAGAGACAAATGTTTGAGCAGTTCACTGAAGGACACAATTCGCCACAAAACAAAAGACATCTTTCATTCGTGCCATGTCTCAGTTCAGTTTGCGTACTTTTGTTTTCCAAGTGTCACACGACTGCAAGTCATGTTTTAGTTGTTTGTATTGTACTGTACAATACAGCTTTTTAATAATGTGTGATTGTTATGGAATATTTGTCATGTTGTGTCTCAGGGCTGAATTGACATTTTTTAAGGGTTCATGGAAAGGAATTACGAAAGGCTTCAATTTCCTGTCCAGACATTCCAACACCACCTTATATCTTTAATTTTTTGCGTTGAACAATGGACTGCGTGTTGTGCCATTTAAATTTTTTTCCCATTGTCTTGTTTTTTGTTTTTTTTTAAACATCCCTGCTCTCCTCTTGTAGCATTTGGGGGCCTTTTGGGTGTCCAAAAATAAATATTTTGTTGAACATTGAAGAGATTGTGTGTCTGCGCGTACAAGCGTGTATGTTGGTTTGCAATTCTGGAACGTAAATACGATGTGAAAGAGAGGAAAATGATACCAAGTCATTTATCAGCGTTTATGATTGCAAAAATAAATTTCATATTATCCTCCGCCTGAACTTTATCAGTCAACTTGCAGTGGTAGTTTTTATTCAGCAAATTTTGAGATAAAACCGGTCCCCAACTTTGTCCAATGTAGGGATCATGTTAGGCCAATAGGGAGCACCAATGAGTAAATGAACATGTACAGTGACGCTGCAACCAAAAACAAACCGAAATGCAGAAAGGAAAACACAAACGCAAAAAAATGCTGTAATAACAGCAACAAAGTGGAATCGTACGTTATAACCCGCAAAACAAATGCAAAAACGGGGGGGGAAAACGCTGGTGAAACCAAAACAACTCTAAAACGTCGGCCAAGGAAAAAAATGCCGAAGTTCATGCCACTAAACGGAAGTTTGCCAGACCACTAGGGGGCACTGCAGGACCACTGAAGAAGAAATGGTTCCTACGAAAAGAAAAAGGTAAGTTAATTGAATAACCTAACCATACTTGGCAGACTACAGACAATAAAGTATAGTAAGGTGTTTTTAACAACAACAAAAAAACGACCATGTATTGTAAAGCGTTTTTTGCCGAAAAAAATGACCAGTATATAAAGCGTTTTTAGCCGATAAAAAGCATGTATTGTAAGGTGTTTTTAGCCCTCCCCCCCCCAAAAAAAAAACCAAACAACCATGTATTTCAGAGGGCCTTTTTGTTTAACTTTAGCCTTATTCCTACACTGCTAAGCAAACTAGTTCATTGTACGCCATTGTAACCTCGAATGTCATCACCATTGTAAACCAAGGACCCTCTGTATCATCTTTTCCCAGAACGAGAAGAGAGTCATGTAAATATCCAAGTGACATTTGTTGAGTATGTTCATAGCCGATGATTGGTGGTGAACTGTTTGTTGTTGAATGTGTTGGTCAGCCAAGCAGGGTTAATAAAAGAAGAGATTCAGAAACATCCAAGTGAATTCATCGCATTTTGGAAAATAATGTTCCATTTTAACCCTTTCATGCACCATGCAACCTGATAACATGAGAAACTGTCCACTGTAGTAACCGCTGACCCTGAAAGGGTTCTTCAGAGCAACAGGTCCTTCAGAAGAAAGAAAGAAAAATAAAAACAGAAAACAGATAATGAGAATTTCTCAATTTTATTGACTAAATCCGATTTGACAGGAAGACAGCTGTATTGCAGAGACAGAACCAAGTAAGAGTGCTTATGGCCATCTAGTCACAAAAGTCACAAAAAATGATAATGCTGAGAAATGTGCCGCTGGACACAGACACCGACACTCAACTACTACGCGTGATGCGAATGGTGGGAGGATGAAAACGGGAGGAGGATCAAGGGCAAACTGTTTGGATCGTTTTTTTTACAGTTTGGTGTAAACCATATCTCCTCTTACCTCTAAGTGCTTTGGACATGTAGAAAAAAACCTAAAAAAAATAAAAATCAGCTACTCTATTATATCATGCCACATAAGTTCCAAAATGGTTATTACTGTATTCATTTTTCTGCGAATGATAATGAATTTGGATTAAGATTACCACTGAAGTAACCATAAACACCCGTTATTTCCAACCGGTAAACCGGTTCTAATTTCACTTCATTGCTCAGTAATGTTTATTTACTGCAAAAAAATATAGATGTCTCAGCTGTCTATGCCAGTGACATCAAGAATGAATATTTAATTTTCGGAATTGGACGGAAAATGTATTCCTCTCCGTGGGGAAAAAAAGCTTGGGTGTCATAAAACGTCAATCAAGCGTCACCAAGTGGAGGCCTCTCTACTTATGTCTACTTTTGAAATTATTGGAATGATTGCCCCAAGGGCAGCACGGTGGTCCTGTGGTTGGGGCGTCAACCTCACAGTGCAGTTCAGTTCCAGCTCTGGCCCCCCTGTGTGGAGTTTGCATGTGGGTTTTCTCTGGGTATTCCGGTTTCCTCCCACATTCCAAAAACATGCATGGCAAGCTGATTGAACACTTTAAATTGTCCCTAGGTGTGAATGGGAGCGTGGATGGTTGTTTGTCTCTGTGTGCCCTCCGATTGGCTGGCAACCGGTTCAGGGTGTCCCCCGCCCACTGCACGAAGACAGCTCCAGCACCCCTCCCTACGACCTTTGTGAGAATAAAGCCGATCAGAAAATGGATGGATGGATGATTGCCCCAATTTAAAAAAAAAAATCTATAAAATCCAAATTATTGGGACAATTGTTTAATATTTTTGGAGGTTGAAATGGGCATGAGTAGAGATGTCCACATAAATGTTGCTGGTGACTGGTCATAGTTTTTTAACATTAAGTTACGCTATAGTGATCTTATATGAGGAGAAAAAGGCTACCTGTCAATAAAATCCAAAATATAGGGGCAATTTCATATTTTCAGAAGTTGGAAGTGGGCAACACTGATTTACACTTCACTGAGCTCGCTCGGATTTTTGCGTTGTCCAGGATTACATCGTCGTATTTATATGACGTCATTGTCAGAACTCAAACGTGAGGCTTGCTACGAATTGTTAGCGAACGGTTCTGGTTCAGATGATGAGGTAATGCTCTTCTTAATGCGGCCATGAGAGCGAGCGTTAAAGTTCCACAGCGGCAGTAAACAACGTAGCAGCTGCATGATAGGGAAACAACGCGTCCTCAGTGTCCCTCCTTTTGTCCTTTTGTACGGCGGCGGATGAGGTCATAGATTGTCACAAAATGGCCGTTGTTTTTTTTTTTTGCATACTCGCTGGTTGATCTGGGAGCAGCTGGGAAGATGACGGTGACGATAATCCAAGCGGGTCGTAAAATACACCACCGTGTTGCTAGCGTCTACTCATCTTGTTTTTTACGATTAGCTTTGAGGACACAACGTTTCATGCAGATCTATGGGGAAAGACACAAAAGGCTCACTCCAAAATGGTTCAGTTTGGACTGTTTTTTGCGGTTTAAGAACAACTTCCATGCCACCGTGTTATCTAAAAGTGACCATTTAGAAGCTCCAAAAGTCATTTAATTCCCGACCTTGTGAGCGCTATCTAGTCATGCTTTGCTTTTTTTTTTCCCAGTTCCTGAAAGTGGCGATATGAATACAAGACACGAATATAAAAACACTTAAACACATTGAATAGAAACTATATAGAGATTTTTTGGGGGTTGTTTTCTTTTTTGTTAGTTTTCTTTTTTTTTTTTTTTTGCTTTAGCCCTAAAACGTCAAGAGATCATATGACAGTCCCTCTTGGACGTAATGCAAGAATTGTGCTACGTCAAAAATTCCACATTACATTTTTTTGGGGTGTGTGTAAAGTTGCTGAGCTACTCATGCATTATTAATTAGAATTTTTTTGTTTAGTTTTTTTTTTTTTGTGGGGCGCAGAGTTGAAAAGAATTAATGATGTATATTTTATGTCACACAAGAGTGAGTAAAAAATTGTGGGAAGTAGATATGTTCAAAGCACAGAGTTCGAAACCATCGTCCGACAGCCAATGAGCAATTGAATTTTCGTCCGAATATTGTGACTAAAATGCGTTACAAAAAAAGGATCCATTTAATGAAACACACTTGATGTATTTAAAAAGCACTTTCGTCTTGTTTCGTTCGTCAAACGTACAACACATTTCAAGCTTTCTCCACTGGGGGGCGCCAAGTCAAGCCCCCGAAGACGTCATGTTCCCTCCTGACTGTTTTTTTTTTGTTTGTTTTTGTTTTGAATTTTAGTCCGAATCTTGTGACTAAAAATCACCTCCTCAATACGTTACAAAAAAAGGATCCAGTTAATGAAACACACTTGATGTATTTAAAAAGCACGTTCAAGTTTGTCTTGTTTCGTTAGTCAAACGTAAAACACATTTCAAGCTTTCTCCACTGGGGGGCGCCAAAAACGCCATGTTCTCACCTGACTTTTTTTTTGTTTTTAGGGTTTTGTTTGTTTTTTTTGCTTTTTTCCCGGAAATATTGCTTTAGGAACAACATTTTGGTCTTCTGTTATACTTTTCCGCTTTGCACAGCTCGTCTGTCCTGTGCTTCCACAACAACAAGGACGGTGTTCAGTGTCTCGCTCTCCGTGCATGCACATTGACTGTGTACATGGGGTGGATGAGTGGTAGAAGAGCACACCGGTGAGACGGGATTCACGTCGAAAAAAATATGTCGACGCGGTGCTCAGACGCATATCTCGATGGGCGTGGCCACGAGCATCCGACCTCCCGGGGAGCTGTTGTCCCGCCGTTCGTAGCTGTTGGTGGAGGACACCGAGCTGTTGGTGGACACGGATACGAAATGGTGGCCGCCGCCCAGTTCCATCGTGGCGCCCTTGGCCGCACCGCCGCCGCCGCCGCGCTCAGCGGCCACGGGTGAGAGGGGGGAGAGTGGAGACAGAGTCTGCTGCTTCATCCGTTCCACTAGGAGTTCCTCGTCTTCCTCCCCGGATGAAGATGAGGACATATTATCGTTGGCCTCGCCCCGCGCATTACCGCCGCCGCCGACCCTTTCCCCGGTGCCGCTCCCGCCGTTGCCGTTGTTGTTGTTGTTCTCGCCGTCCAGCATCCACGAATGGCTGAAGTATCCGAACACCTCTTTGACGGAGCAGCGTCGCTCCTGCTCCACCGAGAGCAAGCGGCGGAACATGCGCAGGGCCTGCTCGGTGAAGCGTCTCCACTGGGACGGCACCGTGTTGGTCCTCCTCCTCTGCCAGCGGATGAACTCCTGGTAGAAAGAGTCGGAGGCCAGCGCTTTCTCCCAGGGGAAGTTGCCAGTCAGCATGCAGAAGAGAAGGACGCCGAAGGCCCACACGTCAGTGCTGTAGTCCACGCAGAAACCCTCGTGGCGGGACACGTCGCACAATTCGGGGGCCGTGTACGGGATGGTGCCGCTGACCTGAAGACACACAAAGTTGAGTCATTTTCCCGATCAAAAGTGCATCTTGACCGGAGGACCTTGGTATCACTCACTCGTTTCACGGGCGATCCGGCGCGACGGGTCATGCCGAAGTCGGACAGCTTGACTTTGCGGCACTCCCGGTCAAAAATGAGAATGTTTTCGGGCTTGATGTCCCTGTGGACCAGCTTCTTACAGTGCAGGTAGTCCAAAGCAATGGCGACTTGGTGGACGCAGCGCTTTGCCACTACTTCGGGGAGACCGACCTAATAGTGGAAAGGGGGGGGGGGGGGGATCATTGACTGGGCCCCACAAAATCATCTTGTCTCGAAAGTCAAGTGGCCACGGACGAAAAACCACGCTGCTCCTCCTGAATCTAAGACTTGAATGGAACCTCCTTTCCAGCGCCCTTGAATAGAGGATCCTATCGTTGGAACACACCACCACCACGTTCCAATACAGTCAAACCTCGGTTTTCAAACGTCTTGGTTCTCAACAAATTCGGTTTTTGACCAAAAATGTTGAGTTTTTTATGCCTCGAACAAATTTCGGTTCTCGAACAAACTGAGCGCACCTGAATGCACCATTTGACTCCTCTCGCCTTCCTTACACGAGGAAGTGACGCTTCCTCGTGTTGCTTTCCATTGTGAGCAGACGTATTCGGTAAATATTTTTATTTTAAAAAGAGCGTGGTTTCGGTTTTCAAACAATATCGGTTTTCGAACAGCCTTCTGGAACGGATTATGGACGAAAACCGAGGTTTGACTGTATTTGAACTCATCATTGGGTTCTTTTGAGCTGTGTCTAGTCCACTGGTGTCAAACTCGAGGCCCGGGGGCCAGATCTGGCCCACTGCATCATTTTATGTGGCCCGCGAAAGCAAATCAAACATGTCAACTTCCATGATGCTTGCTAAAATCTCCACCAAAATTTTAAATTCTCATATGTAATAAATAAGAAACATATTGTCAGCGTTTTCTTGTTACCAAACCCCTCATTACAGCATTATTTACTTTTTTTATATGGTTTCAGTCATAATGGACCTCCAAGGGAAACGGTAACTAAAATGTGGCCCATGACAAAAATTAGTTTGACACCCCTGGTCTCGTCCCTCAAGGGGCTCTGCTGAGATATTAACCGTAATTTGCTTAATACTACCCCTAAACAAATTAAACATGAAAAAAAAAACATATACAGTCAAACCTCGGTTTTGGAACGTCTCGGTTCTCGACCAATTCGGTATTCAACCCAAAATTTTTTTATGCCTCGGATGACGAACAAATTTCGGTTCTCGAACAAACTGAGCGCACTTGAATGCCCCATTTGACTCCTCTCGCCTTCCTTACACGAGGAAGTGACGCTTCCTCGCTAGACGAGGAAGTGACGCTTCCTCGTGTTGCTTTCCGTTGTGAGCAGACGTGTTCAGTAAACATTCTTATTTTAAAAAGAGCGTGGTTTCGGTTTTGGAACAATTTCGGTTTTCGAACAGCCTTCTGGAACGGATTATGGACGAAAAACGAGGTTGACAGAACAACAGCAAAAGTGTCCATCCTGTTCCAACAAGCGCTAATGTCAATCGTATTTGCTAGCTTTTTACTTACGAGCCTGTGTGAACCTTGTTCCATGCTTTGAAGCCATTTGCAACATTGTTACTGTAAATCAATGTGTGGGTTTCCACAAGTTAAACTAGCAACCTAACAGCAGCCATATTTGTTTTTCCCTTATACTGAAATGAGACAGCTGTACTTATACTAGCGCTGCGCAATTAATTGATTCTTGCAATTTGTTGCTAGTTTGTCTTTTTTTAAATCGTTTTTCCCATCATTTAAAGCCACTGACATGCACTTCTTCCACTCAGAGCAGGGTTGCTCGTTTGGCAATGTCGTCATTGCTCATGCTATCACCGTTCACTTTTCGCGGCTTCGCTGCATCACAGCTAAAGCTAAAGTACAATGCGGCTAATGCGAAGCACAACTAGTTACAATTTTTGGGGGGTGAATTTAATATAGTTTGTCACTGCTTGTTCAATCACTTTATTGAATCAACGGTAGCCAAACGCAGTGAACACGAGCAATGTCCTTGCTAGCTGTCCTCAACACGCATCGCGGCTACGTTCACTTTTCGCGGCTTCGCTACATCACAGCTAAAGCCAAAGTACAATGCGGCGAATGCGAAGCACAACTAGGTACAAATTTTGGGGGGTGAATTTAATATAGTTTGTCACTGCTTGTTCAATCACTTTAATGAATCAACGGTAGCCAAACGCAGTGAACACGAGCAATGTCCTTGCTAGCTGTCCTCAACACGCATCGCGGCTACGTTCACTTTTCGTGGCTTCGCTGCATCACAGCTAAAGCTAAAGTACAATGCGGCTAATGCGAAGCACAATTAGTAATAATTTTTTGGGGGGTGAATTTAATATAGTTTGTCACTGCTTGTTCAATCGCTTTATTAAACCAATGGTAGCCGAACGCAGTGAACACGAGCAATGTTTTTGCTAGCTGTCCTCAACACGCATCGCGGCTACGTTCACTTTTCACAGCTTCGCTACATCACAGCTAAAGCTAAAGTACAATCCGGCTAATGCGAAGCACAATTAGTAATAATTTTTTGGGGGGTGAATTTAAGATAGTTTGTCACTGCTTGTTCAATCGCTTTATTAAACTAATGGTAGCCGAACGCAGTGAACACGAGCAATGTTTTTGCTAGCTGTCCTCAACACGCATCGCGGCTACGTTCACTTTTCGCAGCTTCGCTACATCACAGCTAAAGCTAAAGTACAATGCGGCTAATGCGAAGCACAATTAGTAATAATTTTTTGGGGGGTGAATTTAATATAGTTTGTCACTGCTTGTTCAATCGCTTTATTAAACCAACGGTAGCCGAACGCAGTGAACACGAGCAATGTTTTTGCTAGCTGTCCTCAACACGCATCGCGGCTACGCTTCACCAGTTAACAGCCCATCAACTCGACATTCTCACTCGTTGACTTCCACGATAAGATCAAATGAAGATGATGACACCAAGTAAACAAATTTAAAGCATTTTTTTACCCAACCCTACTAGCAATCTTTGGGTGTCGAGTAATTAGCGTCACGTGTTCATGGTGATTCGAAACAACGTGACGGTGTACCTGCGGAGGAATGATGTCGAAGAGATCCCCCGCGAGCGCGTACTCCTGCGCGAAAACGTAGTACTCGTCCGTCTCGAAGGCGATGCCGAACATGTTGATGATGAACGGGCAGGGAGACAAGTAGAGCGAGATGCTATACTCCCGCAAGAACGACTTCAGCTTGGTGGTCTTCTTCTTCAAGAACTTCAGCGCCATTTTGGTACCTCTGATCTTGTGGATGACCAGGTCCACCTTGCCGTAGGTGCCCTTGCCCAGCTCTCTCATGACTTCGTAGTACTTGTTGACTTCCAACTTCTCCAGGTTCTGGGCTGCAATCAGCTGCAGCTCATCCAGGATGTCCATGTTTGTTTGCGACGTCAGCGAAGAGGAGCTCATGTTCGAAGAACCGGGAGTAAGTGATGGATGCCGAGGCGGGTTTGGAGCGGCGGCAGCTGACAGTTGACGTTACTGGAAAAACATAAGCATGTTTGCCGTAAGATATTGTGAATTGAATGTTTTTCACGCATGAGAATTTTTTTGTGGCTATGCACAAGCAATTTGACATTCATCAATGAGAGCCTACGACCCGTTATTTGAAAAAAACGATCACGTTGGGGCACTAGTGTCAGTCAAGGTACCACCGTAGATGACGAAGTGCATTTACATGGAGTGTATTTGTAGCTCAAGCCTTTGAGCTGGGCCGCCATTTTGAATGACAGCTAACCCGTGTTTTAAGCATGTGTAATCGAATCTGGAATGCAACCCATAAATAGTCTACCTTTAAAATATCTGTAGACAAAAATGATCAATGCTATAGTACTTTGAAACTTGGTGAAAAAAAAACCTTGGGACTTTTTAGATGGGAACAGTTTTATCTTAACACCCGTCTCGTTTTGTCAGGAAGCCATGATAAATAACTACCACTGTCGAAGTTGGAAAGAAATAATCGTTGCATCTCTATTGTATATTTTAATGTTTGCCATCTTGAAAATAACAGTTTTCAACTTGCGGAAATGATCCAAGATTGTCTGTACAGTTAACAAAGGTTTTAGACGGCAGCAGTTTATGTATACAGCGAAACTCCTCTACAATGAAACCTACATGGGCGAAAATACCCCCTAGTGTGAAAAAAATCTTCATGCATTAACACCATTCCCACTTTCCTATCCCCCATACAACGAAAAAAAAAACCCCTGTTGCCTTTTTTTTTTTGCTTCGCAACGAGATTCACTACAACAAAGTCTAATCCAACAGCGACTTCTACTGATTCGTTCGGAAACGGCAACAGCAACCACCACACTGGTTTACACATGCGCAGTAGTCCAGGAAGTATTTGTTATTGTTCGTTTCAGATTGCTGAAAATGGCTACAAAACGGACCTTTGGATGTCAAGCAGCTAAGACAAGAAGAGCTCTGAGGGTAAAAGTGATCAAAATGCAAGACGGAGGAAGCAAAATAAAAGACATTATCCAAGAAATTAATGTAAGTGAAAGTGAATGCTGATCGTAAATTTCGCTATTTCTTTCCCTTTTTTTAGAGTACACATACGTTTGTGCGTGTGTGTACACATTCGCGTCTGTGTGTGTGTTTACATCTGAGATCAAATTTGCTACAGTGAAAACCCCCCTGTTGTGAAAAATTTCTTGCTGCAACTTTGATTTCGCTGTAGAGGAGTTTCACTGGACTTCCATTTTTACAATGAGATGTGATATTCGTGAGAAAACAATATTTTGTCATCCGTGAACATCAATTGTGTTTAATCGCTCGACTTGGAGATTGATGTTTGGCGAATGGCAAAAAGAATCTTGCAAATACCACCCCCTGCGGCACGATTGTCATTTAAAACAGACACTAATTAGCTGAAGCGAAGACTGAAAATGCCACTTGGCCAGGGGCGACACTCCACTTCACACACACACACACACACACACACACACACACACACACACACACACACACACACACACACACACACACACACACACACACACACATACACATACACATACACATACATTAAAACTCATTCAGTACCAGCCAATTCTAGACCAAGTCTGAAAAGACGTTTAAAACCGTCTTTGGGAGTGAATGAGTTAAAAGCTCCACCGCAGTGTGATTTTAATTGATTGCCAGATGCTTTCATCTAGTTGTTCCCAAATCTGACAAATCCTGGTGCACGTCCAATACGTGCATGCGCGTGGATGAAATGCCAGAAAAATGCGCGCGCACCCGCGCGGAACATTTATTGCGTACCCCCCCGAAGCACCAGAGAACAGCTTCTCAATCTAAAGAGGCACTCAATATTCATACTGCCGTGATTCATCAGCGCGCCATCCCCTGCCGTGCGAGTGCACACATTCGACTTCCGACTGCTCTCCTCATCCCTTCCGGTCATACGCGCTAACACTGGCAGAGCAGCTGCACATCTCACAGTCAACGGGGGCAACTTTGTGAAAGAGCACACCGGCGTAAGTACCTTGTCATCACCTTCCAAAAGGCCGCTGTGTTCTACTGTGGGACGGGGGGAGGGGTTCCCTTTTTTTTTTTTGTACACAGGAAGAGTGCATGACACAGCAGGTACTGAGAATGACTTAGTTTGGGTGATAAATGGCATGAAGAATCTCCCCCCCTCGCCCTTCTCCTCCAAAATAAAAGTGTCTATGAAAGGTGCACGTCCACAGGAGGGAAGGCAGGGATTTATTAAAAGAGAAGAGGCCATTTGTTTCTGTCCGGGATGAGGAGTGCTTGCTGAAGCATTGCAGGAAGCATGCTGCTGCGCCATGTGTGGCCGAGTGTGTGCGCGTGTGTTGGTGTGTGGTGACATTGAATGTGTTGGTAAAGCAGCGACATTGGGGTGAAATGACTCACGTTCACAATGTCCTCAAACATTTTTTTTTTTAAAAAGACAATGTGTCACTTTAAAGGGGGCGAGGGAACAAGATTTGTGTGTATCCCTTAAAGAGAATCTACAGTGAAAAAATCGGCCATGTATCGTAAGGCATTTTGAGCACAAAAAAAAAACACGACCATGTATAGTCAGGCGTTTTTAAACAAAAAAAACGACCATGTATAGTAAGGCGTTTTTAGCTGAAAAAAACGACCATGTATAGGAAGAAGTTTTTTGACCGAAAAAAACCGACCATGTCTAGTAAGGCGTTTTTTGACGAAAAAAACGACCATGTATAGAAAGGCGTTTTTTGACGAAAAAACCGACCATGTATAGTCAGGCGTTTTTTGACGAAAAAAACGACCATGTATAGTAAGGCGTTTTTTGACGGGAAAAAATGACCATGTATATTAAGGCGTTCTTTGACCGAAATAAACGACCATGTATCGTAAGGCGTTTTTTGACGAAAAAAATGACCATGTATATTAAGGCGTTCTTTGACCGAAATAAACGACCATGTATAGTAAGGCGTTTTTTGATGAAAAAAACGACCATGTATAGTAAGGCGTTCTTTGACAGAAATAAACGACCATGTATATATAGTAAGGCGTTTTTTGACGAAAAAAATGACCATGTATAGTAAGGCGTTCTTTGACCGAAAAAGAACGACCATGTATTGTAAGGCGTTTTTTGACCCAAAAAACGACCATGTTGTGGAAATTGTGAAAGAAGGCGACAATTTCTCACGTTCACACACAGCAAGTGTGTCGTTTTATTTTTCACATCACATAAAACTCTCGAGCCAAAAAGGTAACGGCTGAAAATCCGTTTCCCTAGCAACAAACAAAACTAAACATGGCGGTCCTTAAAGGGACCGCAATTACTTATTATTTAAGTATTAATTACTTAAGTATTTGCAGTTCGTGGTGAATTATGAATTGCGAAGTCACTACAATGTATAGTAAGGCCTTTTTTGACGAAAAAAACGACCATGTATAGAAAGGCGTTTTTTGACGAAAAAAACGACCATGTATAGAAAGGCGTTTTTTGACGAAAAAAACGACCATGTATAGAAAGGCGTTTTTTGACCCCAAAAAAACGACCATGTAAGGCATTTTTAACCGAAAAATCGACCATATATATTAAGGCGTTTTTTGCCGAAAAAAACGACCATGTATTGTAAGGCGTTTTTAACATTGAATGTGTCTCACACACACATACACACACATGATCAGCCCCAATCACTGCCTGCGTACATTCAGTAATGATTAACTAACTTTCAAAATAGTTGTTCATTTTATAATCAATTAGTTCTGTATTAATCAATTGATTGTTGCACCTTTACCTGTGATTATTGTTAATTTATCTGTCTACGTGTGTTGCTCTGCATCTTGTATTCATAAATATTGAATGGCTGAAATTCCAAGTCCTTTTCTTTACATTTCACATTTTTAAGTCAGATAGCAGATTTCGCACTGATTTACACTATTGGTTCCGCGTGGAGGCTGTTGAAAAAATCTGACATAGAGTAAGCCGCCCTCTACAGTAATTGCCAATTTAACTGTGGCAGTTTGATACATTGGCGAATCATGTTTTCTTTCAAAAAAAATTTTTTTTTGTCATTGTCTTAACTGAAATTTTATATGTTAAAAGAACTGAAAGTATCGGTACTCAGTATCAGTGCATACTCAAAGAGGGACTACTCATATTGATATTGGTCTCTTGGTATCGGTAGTATCGAACAGCCGTATCATTGTCAAAAAAATTGTTGAATAAATGGATTTATGCATTGCTATTGTGTGATTATTATTTTATCTGTAAACATGTGTTGCTCCACCATTTGTGTTAAACAATGAAGAGGCTGAACGCAGAGGATTTGATGTCATACTTTGGGTCAATATATCAATATTAAGTTAACTTGTTAATCAATTACTTGTCGAATATTCAATTCAAGTGCATCTCAAGCCTGGATGTTGTTTTCCATGTTAAAAAAAAAAATACTGCCTGCTCTCTTGTTCCATCAGCATTCAGTCACAATGTTCCCCACCTGCAGTGTGTCCTCAGACTGCACTGACTCAGAGGAAACAGAGCTGAATGACACACTGGCAAACGCACACATACACACAATGCTGCAGACACCTGGCTACCCCCACATTCAAGAGGATGGAGTGCTCGATATCAATGACAAAAGAGGACAATATCTTTTGTGCATTGATGTCTGCTTGTAGAGAAGCCGTTGATGCTCGGATTCAAAGAAACACGCCCTAATACACTAACGAGAATTTTTTTCATCTAAACAGTCCGCTGCAGCCTTATTGAGGATGCCAGTGAACATAAAATAAATGCTTACCATTGAAGAGATGCTCATAACGGGGCTGTGGAGTCCGCCCTGGCTTGTGCGTCCAAGCGATGTTAAACAAACCGGACGGCGGTGAGCGCGCATATTAGAACCAGGTGAGGCGATGAAAAGGGCGAGTCCGCGCGGATGTCGCCGTCCACCGGGCAGCTGGGACCGTGCGCATCCACGACAGCCTCCTCCACCGGCTTCCTGTGGCGTCCGTCCTATTGTCTCCGCATCGCTCCGTCCTCCAGGAGGGGATGAGAATGGAGGGCGGTGGGAGGGCGGGCAGGAGGAAAGGCGAGCCACCGGATTGGAGGAATTAGGGACGAAGCCCCGCCCTCTCACCTGAAGACTGGCGAATGACAGCGAGGCTCCACCGGGAGTCGCGGCTGCTTGCTGTCTCCGTACAGAATAACACTGCCATCATGCTATAAATCTTTCTTTTATTGTCAGAGCATGTGTGCAAAGCTATGGATCATTCAGCACCAGAATGTTAACGCGGTTTGACCTGTCGTGTAAATGTTTTTTTCTTCAAAATCAGGCAGCATTTTATTATGGTACCCAGGACATCAAGCCGAATATGCCGATCGCGAGCGGCAGGTAGCTAGCGGAGAAATCATTGCTAGGGGTGTCGAGGGGAAAAAAACCCGTCCCATTTTAACATGATATATTTTTGTGTTAGTGCACACTGCAACCTTAGCATCATATCAGTCGCACTTTCACTAAAAAGTATTTTTAAAAAGAAAAGAAAAGAAAAAAGCAGGTCACCTTTAACCGACGGTGGCACGTGACTTGCATTACCGGAAGTTGTTAGCGGTGAGCAGTATGCAACTGCAGCTTGCGATCAGACCATTTGCGCTATATCTTTTATTGTTATTCTCATCCTTAACACGCTGCAGAAAGTGTCTCCACGTTATGTCTCTGCTAAGGTTGGCAGTGATTTCTTTTTTACAAACATTTGTATCTACTGTACTTTATTTTTCTGTTTCGTTCACCTTGGGGGCTGTTATGGCTCTTGCCCATCAGGGCATGCGTGCGTCTGCGCGCCTGTGCTTGGGGGAAAAAAAAGGTTGGGCATCCCTGCACTACATATTTTTGTGACCTCTTCTTGGATGATCAAGGATAGGGAAGTTTGACTAACATAACACATCTCGAGCAATCATTAATACATTTACTAATCAGTATCTGGTGGCTGTATTTTGTCATTTTATTTTGCTAAGTTTATGCGGCACAGTTTCTTGCTTTTATTTGTGTTTTTTTGTACAATTTTGATAGTTTCTATGATTGTGACTTAATAGTTGTGGTACTATGGTAATGGTGGGAAAGCAGTGGCTCATCACTAAGTACTTGAAAATTACACTATTAAATACAGTTGGGGAATTATAATCACTTAAATAAATTAAGAGGCATCTCGAGGTGCTTCACTGAAAGCACAGGATGTGTGGAAAAAGGGTTTCTCATGTTATTACATTTAGGAATTATTTGAATGAGATTAACATATCACAAGGCATTTATGAGATCAACGTTGCAGTACACAACACACTGAAAAGTATCACTATATTGTATTCTCGATCATGACCTCATGAAAAAAAAAATGACATGCTGCCAAACGAGCATATTTTTTTTTCGTTTTAACAAAGAAAACGCTACGGTTGCCACGGTCTTGCATCAGAAGCCTCGCAACGCCTTTTCCTGTATGCACATCACCACAATAGCGCCTTGCGTGTGTGTGCTTTGGAAAGATGGAGGGAGAAGTCTCATGGCGTTAGGGGGAAGGTAATCGAGCATGATAACGTGTAGTTATCACAGAAAACGAAAACCTGCAAGGAACTAGTCAGCTCAGCTTCCACTTGCCTTGACGCAGCAAAAAAAACAAAAAAACACTTCATCTGTCAGTTATACTCTCGTCACACTGCACATGATGGTCTAGGCTTAAAAAAAACAGGACACGTTTTAGTAACATGGAAATGATTTTATCTAAAAAGGTGTACAGATTGGAAAAGGTGCGACCCGAATTTGGTTAAAACAACAATGTGCCCCAGTGACGTCTCATAAAATTATACATAAAAAAACCTGCTACATTTCTAAAAAGAAAAAAAAAAGTGGTTTCTCATGAACAATTATCAGTATTACTAAAATAAGACATTAAATACATAAAAGTCAACGTTTGAAGTTGAAATCAGTGCAATAGGAGTAAACGTTCAAAGGCAAAATAAGAGGGGTCCCCCGCCCCACCCTCACACGAAGAGAAAGATTTCCAATTTCTTGGTGTGAAGATGCTGCGCCAGGTTCCGAATGCGACACAGGCGCACGTTCTGAGCGTCCCCTGCGTTGTACACCCGGAAGATGTGGTAGCGTTCTTTCCTCGTCAGCGCGAAGAGGAGCTCATTGGCCGAGAGCACGATGAACGACCTCTCTCTCTTCTTGGTGGACTTCACCTCCACGTACAGCACCTCCTCCTCCTCCGCCGCCGCCGCGTCGCCGCGCTCCTCTCCCGTGGGCCCGAAGGTCAGCTCGAAGTCGTACGGCTGCCCGCTTTCGCCGCTCTGATTGCACCAGAAGACCCGCGTGGGCCGGCCCGGGTCCGCGCTGTCCCTCCAGTTGCAAAGGAAGGAGTTGACCAGTAGCTCGCCCCAATCGCCGATGGCTTTCAAGTCCTTGTGGTCCGTGATCACCACCTAGACGAGAAAGCGAGCAAGAGTGGAAAATGAAAAAACCAGCAGCACATCAGTACTGTCCATTGTATTCCATCTCAATAAACATATTTAAGAAAAAAAAAAAAAAAAAGAGTGCTGACTGTGGAGGGTCTCTGGCACGTGAGGTCCAAGTCCTCAAGTGTGACCTGCGGGAGTTTGTCCCACATGGGGAAATCCAGGTTCCGAAGGAGTCTCTGGGTCTCCGTAGGCGCTTGTGAACCTTTGAATACGCTGGGCAGCACCACCGCCTGTGGCACAACACTTGGGAGGAGACGCAAATAAAGGATCGCCGTGAAAAAGTGGGAGTGACGTTGGACTTTGGAGGACATGCGGAATACATACAGGGTGTCTGGAATGGGTTGCTCGCCCGCCGCCGCCTCGATGGGCTGCACAGATGGAGCACTCGGAGCTGGTTCGGCATCGGTGAGGCTTCCCTCTCTCGCCTCCTCTGTGCGGCCAGATGTCGATGTTTCGCTTGGTTGATGGCACCCTGGCAGGCAAGACCAAATGCTTATTTTTTTTTTTTTTTCGTTTTTATTGATAGTAGACTTCCATCACATTTGCATATCATCATACATCAAGATGGACGGGCAAGTGTTCTTTCCTCCCGTTCCCCATCCATCCTTCCTCAATGTCTCTCTTGCTAGCTGTCGTCTATCCTCTCTCGTCGGTTTGAGGCAGATGGCGTCTCCACACCACTCTTTTTTTTTTTTTTCTCGTCAAGATGGGAGTTTTTCCCATTTCCTCTGTCGCGACCATACTCGCTCATGTGGGGTTGTGTCGGCGAAAATGGATGAAGACGACGTAAAAGCGGCCTGACACGACTTTTGGCATGGTTGCATTAAAATGAATAAAAACCACATTTTAAGGGTTAAAATTTGCATCGATATTTTTGAAAGGGCCGATTGTTGGATGTTTCGCAACGATTATCCTGACTGATTATCCTGTGGCGTGATGTGTGTTGAGTGGGACTACCGCCCCGATATTAAATATTTAAACCTCTTCAATCGCGACAATCGCGACTCCTGTCGTGTATGCTCAATGCCAAGTTTGGATGATCGGGACACTAAACGATGCGTTTAACTTGGTGTTGGTATCACAAGTCAACTAAATTATTCATGCCAATAAAAATGAGAGGAAACGAAAAAAAAAAAAAGACCTGCAATGTAGTTACCCGATAAGCTAACAGTTAGCCTAACATCTTTCTTCTTCATTCTATTTTCAAGCAGTCTGCATGCCCTGTGGTGTCATGCTGCCTCTCGCAGGTCAGTCTTGGAACTACAAGGGACATCCGGTTTGGTGAATCTGATCTGGTTTCAGAAAACATGAAACAAAAGTGAATCTGATCTGGTTTCAGATCAGATTCACTTTTGTTTCATGTTTTCGCTCTGTTGTTTTTTTTCCTCCACATTTTTCTTTCAAATGTCAAATATGCGCCTCGGCTCCATCGAGGGTTAGGAAACCCTTCATGGACGTATCACCTGGAGGTTTGGTTGTGCCCGTAGCAGCAGCAGCAGCAGCAGCAGCGGCGGCATCAGACTGGCTAGTAGTTCTCTGAGGTTCCGGTTGGTCTGCCGGTCTGCCGTTGGTGGTCTTTGATGGTTTTTCGCCCTCAGTGTTGCTGTTGTCAAATTTCTGTGGACCAACACGGTCGCTGTCCTTGGGCGGGGCAGGAGGTGGCCACATCTTCAGAGCGGCTTCGACCGCTGCTTCATCGGCATGGCCTGTTGCAAAAATTGTGTGTGTGGGGGGGGGGGGGAGAACTGAGCATGTGGTTCATGCATCATGGAAATAAATATGAATGCCTCACACACAGTATTGGCTTCCTGTATTGACTACAGGCGCTCGCGGAGGCCAGGAAATTAACGTCGTCTCTCCGTCTTGTTGCTCGGGGCGAGCTAACGCTAATGGTGAACTCGTGGAAGTGGGTGCTGGAAAAAAAATAAAAAAATAAAATCATTTTCCGATAAAGATCAAATATAATCAATTAGCCTCTGTGAGGCTAATTGATCTTTGAGGTCTGTAAAAACAGGTGCACCTTTTCAGTCGCCTTTGAAAATAAAACAGAAATGTGAACAAAGCCAAAATTTACATTTGTAAGGAGCAACCCGTGTAACGCTGTAGCCGTGTGTGTGTGTGTAGTGCTTTGGTGCCCGATTGAAAATAGGTACGCAGATATGGTATGAAGCCGGCAACCAAGGGCAGTGTCACAGGATAGGAACAGGATAAACTGCAGACAGAAGCGTTCACTGACTGACACAGGGCTCAGCGAAATGAGCCGTACGTTGTTCAAATTCGATTTCATGCTCCGGTTGCCGTGCTCAAGTTACATGCGCGTGATCTCTCGCGATTCGACTGCGTCGCGTCGAGCGGCACATTCCGAACACCTCCGACAGCGATCCGAGAGGATCGATTCACACCAAGTAAATTCAGTGGTGCCTTTTGAGACAAGTTTGATTCTTAATGAGAACAATAACACCCGATAACATTATACTTGATAAAAACACATAGCTATGACAATTCCAATTACCGTAAAAAAAATAAAGAAATAAATTTAGAAGCAGATTGTGCTCGCCTTAGCCACCTGTGGGCAGGATAAAGGCCAATTGAGGCTCACTTTACATTTTTCTGCCGGGGTGAAGCAGCCAACTATATTGCGGCGGAGTCGTTCTTCACAGAGGATAAAGAATACAGCATGTGACTTATATTATATTGCCTGTCTACATGAGTTGATGCCCCTTTGTTGGTATCATGTCAATCGCTCTGTTTTGATTAATTTGACCATTAAAATTTAAGTGTGGCAACTTTTTTTTCTAAATAAAGAGCTGGAAGAAATATTTCCAAAAACTTGTAAGTTTAGGCACCACTATTATTATTATTATTGCTATCTTTTTTTTTTTTTTTTAAGTACACTGTAGCAAAGAAAATCCAGGAGTTCAACATTTGTTACCAAACCCTCACCCGAACAATTCTCATAGCATATCTGTCATCAGTTCAGTGTACGACCAACATCAGCACATCGCAAAAGCGCTACACAATTTTAGAGGTGTGTTGACTGCACAATTTGAGAGCCCCGGTGCTGTGAATTGATCCTTACTTTTTTCCAGGGTCACCACTGGCCGCGGAGGCTCTGGGACTTCCCACTGCTCCTCCTCACTTGGCAGCTCTCTGATGTCCTCCTTAATTAAAAACCTTTTCAGGGCTGCCGGGTCCTGTTTTGGTGAGAATGAATTGTTTGGGTTAGACGACACCTGTCAAGCTACCTAGCACTAAGTCACGTTGCCTGAGATCACACGTGCCCCCTCCCTCCCGCTGGCATCGCACTGCGTACCCCCCAGTGGGAGGCTGTCCCGTTGTTTGAGAAGGACTGCATTATACGGACTTTGAAGTTTCTTTTGCTGGCACATCCGGAGCAAAGGCTCAATTATTTTAATCAAACATCCAGCTGGGTCTTCGCCAGAGTGGATTATCATTGATTATAACGCGACCCAGTTGCGCCGCACGTCTGCAGCTGCTGCACTATCCAACCGCACAAGGACATTCAAGGATATTCGATGGTGTAAGACCAATAATTAATGCCTTTCGCACTTTGCAAAGCCTCTTGCGGGTGCGTTGTTCTTATGGGACGGGGGAGCAAGTCGCCATGTAATGCCAACCGGCCTCCCTCTTGGGAAATCTTCCATTAGTTCTAGTTACAGCTTGAGCGTGTTTTTGAGCGAGAGAAAGAGACAAGACAGACTGACAGGCTGAAAAGAGCACGAGCAAGTCTCTTTTCCCTGAATACGGATTACTGGTCAATGCGTGAAGAGGTCACATATCGCTTACACCGAGGGACGTAATCAGGCCACTGAGGAAATTCATCAGCTCTTTCCTGTGGCCGCTTTCTGCGCAGAACAGTTTCACCAGCTCCCTTAAACACACAAGCAAAGATATTGAAAGTGAGCATTTTATGGGAAAAGTACGGTTTCTGGAGTGCCTGCCCATCCGAAACCTACGACTGGTTAATTTATGGTAGCTTAGCGCGCTACATTTCTCTGGTGGTGTAGCTTCCGTATCGTGAAGCTTCACTTCTGTTGTGAAGCTTCACTTCTGTCTTCTGTCTTGAAGCTTCACTTCTGTAGTGAGGCTTCATTTCTTATGTGAAGCTTCACTTCTGTCTTGAAGCTGTACTTCTGTAGTGAAGCTTCATTTCTGTTGTGAAGCTTCACCTCTCTCTTGAAGCTGTACTTCTGTAGTGAAGCTTCATTTCTGTTGTGAAGCTTCACTTCTGTCTTGAAGCTGTACTTCTGTAGTGAAGCTTCATTTCTGTTGTGAAGCTTCACTTCTCTCTTGAAGCTTCACTTCTGTAGTGAAGCTTCAAGACAGTAGAATAGCTTGTAGCTTACTTGGTAGCTTGCCCATCACTGTCTTGAAAAAGCATGCTAATTTTTTTTTTAAACCAAATTCTAGGATCTGCTCCGCAAATAGAGGCCACTTTAGCTCTAATATGAACATATCATTGCCTATACCAGGGCAGGAATAGTCAAGGAATTAGAGACACACCTGCAGATGTCCAGCTTGGCTGTGAGATGATCTTTTTGGATGCACAATTCCTTCTTATCCTTCAACAGACAGATGACATCTGTCAATTCCACAACAGCGTCCTCGTAGTCATCCAAATCCAGCTGGTAGCGGATATACAGTTTGCCCACCTGTAAATAACCGAAGAGATACTCATAAGCCCCAACTCGCGATTTCGATGCGTGTTTCAAATATTTCGCTTTTCAAGGACTCTTGACTGACTTGTGCAAATTTAAGCCTCTTGATCTTTTCTGCGATCTGATCCTCTATCAGTTCCGAATAAATATCCGCCAGCTCCTCATGGTGGTAGAGGAACTTCTGGACATGGGGGATCAGTGATCGCACCATGGCTTGCATGGGCGCACAGGGCCTCCAGCTCTCAGTGAGCGACTCCATCTTGACACACTGAGATAGCAGGCGGATACCGCAGATGTTCATGAATGCCAATCTGTCATTCTCGTTGAAGGCCGGGATGGCTGGTTCACCTGGCGCCGTTCTCCCTGGCAGTCAAAAAAAAAAATGAAATCAAATAAAGAATCAGGTCATATACTTTTAGAATATGTGTTTATTAACTAATACAGTAATAGATTGAATGCAGTGTTGTAGGTGGCCACATTGTGGTGGCCCTCCACTGAACACTTAAAATTGTTTGATAATTTTGTGATACTCTATATGCAATGTTCATTTTCCAGTTAAAAAAAAATGGGGAAAAAAAGGGGAACATTAGTCATTTTGTCCTGTGACATCATACCCCATATGTCAGGAGCCAACTTTTCAGATGGTGGGGCCACATGCCACTTAGGCTTATCACTCTGACACAAAATATGAAAATGAAATGAAGATAAAATGTACGTCTGAGACTTTGGTCTTTCATCTGGGACACATTTTGTAAATCAATGATAAACGGATTCAAGAATATACAGAAAATGAATGGATGAATAATGGCCTTCAATGGGTTTTTTTCCCCCCAATTTTTGTTCAAGTGAGTGTAAACCGGGTTACAAAATTATTGCAAAATCCCGACGTCATTATTTACTGCACATTACAATTTCACATTGCGGTACACATTTTAGCAAGGATCATGGAAGTCGACACCCATGGTTTGCTTTGCATAAAATGACGTGGCGGGCCGGATCGGGCCTTGAGTTTGACACCTGTGATGTAAGCAAAATGGTTAGTTTAGCAAACAACAATCAACGAAAATCAAACTAACTGAAGACCTTTAGATCGAGACGTTAAAATTGACATATGCTGAATTTATCGTCACTGTTTACATTTCAGACTTTGCTGTTTCGGTCACAGACGGCTGACTGTGAAACAATGCCCCGACCTTTTACCTCAGTCACAAACTTTATGGCATCTGGCATCCGATTTCCTTTCAAATCTATTATACTGAAAGGGGATTTCTATTCAAATGTCTATTCAAATATCAAATACCATTGAAAGCGTACCAGATAGGCCCGTATTTTTCCTTGGTGCTGTTTTCTTCTCTGCTGGTGGCAGATCCAGGAGGCAGACTTCTTTGTGAGGTTTAAAGATCTTCTCCAGCTCTTTATTGTCAGCTATCATGGGTTTACGTGCCAGGCTCACCCAGCTCTTATCCTTGGTGGGGAAGACCCTCTTGTCAGACACCATACCTAATTGGAAGGAATAAAAGCCCACCCGGTGTGAATGGAGACTAATTTCATGTCTGATGAAGAGGCAAATGACCAAGGTGTCAAAGGCACCGGTGTTTCTCTGTCTTGCTTTAAACTATCAGCAGGTGACGGAGGAGGGAGGGGGGGGGGGAGCTTCACTCACCTTTCAAAGTGGAGGAGTAATTGCCATCGAGCATGGAGTGAGGACCCTCCTCATGTTCGCCAGACACATGAATTTTACACTTGTCAGCTGTCGGGACATGCGGAGAAATGTTTGTCGATTAAAATATACCGCTTTTGGGAAATTAACGACAAATTTTACCCCGACGGTCTTACCAAGCGTGGCGTAGAGCACTGACGCATCCTGAAGCACTTCGGCGGTCGGGATGGGAGACGATGAGGCGATGATTTCCAAAAGGGCGACATATTGCCGCATGTTGGGGCTGCCATCCACATTCAGGAGCTGATAAAATGCCAGTTATGTCATCAGATTAGGAATATCGTCATCGATTTAGCTCATGAGGATCTGACACCTGAGCAGGTTATCGAGTCGGATTTGATGTGTGGTAATTGCCTTTGTTTGAACACCACAGTGGCTGTGTTTTTATTTTATTTTATTTTTTTGTGTGTGTGGAAAACGATTCAAACGAAATAATTTCAAAACATCATCCTGTATGAGGTGAACATGTCACGTAAGATGTAGTGATGCACCTCAGTTGACCTCATTTCAACTCGCGTCAATGGAATTGCAGTTGGGACTTAAAAAAAATAAATAAATGTTTTTTTCATTTATTTTCTTGGAAAATTCACAAAATAGTGTTATCGCAATTAATAATGTGACAATGATAACTTAAAATGTTACTTAAAACATTGTACAGTTAAAGGTTTTGTTGCAGGTGACAGTTTAGAGTTAAGACTGTCATCTCAATCGCATTTTTTTTTTTTTTTTTTGGTCAACCAAACCAAAATTCCTCAAACCAGACATCAGACAAAGACGTGTTATCTAAGTCCAGGTGGAGAGTTGACTTACTCTGACAAAGAAGTCTTTCATGCCTTCCAATTTGCTATAAAAAGGAGCCAAGACTTTGGGCTCCTCCATGGCGTTCTCCGCTCCACGGATCAGCGTTCTGTAGCGCTGGAACATGTGAGTGGGGTCGCTCCAGCACACCTCCCTCAGGTGGTAGAAGCGTCCCGAACACCAGCCATTACTTCGCTTGTGGAACGCCAACATTTGATTAGTGACAGTCGGTGGATTCGAACAATCAATATATTGACGCTGCCGGTAACAAAACGGCTACCTGCGGTTTTCCAGTTGGATGAATACAGCCGGATTATGCTGGAAGAGCTCCTTCAGGCTACTCTGGGGGCAGTTGGTGTGCAGGTAGGAGTAGATGTTATGGATGTGCTGAACGGTGGAGGTGAAATGTGCCCCCTCTGACACCTCATCAAGGAATTCTTGTTTGTCTGCTGCCGGTTTGATACACCACTCCTTGAGATAGGCAATCAGATTCTCCACTGATACATTCTGCCTTATTCCTAAAAGAGGCCAAAAAAAAGTGTTAGGATGACTTATTCATGTCGATTGGCCATCTATGTTTATTTAGAGGGAGCGTATTTTTAACTCATTCAGTACCAGCCAATTCTAGACCAAGTTTGAAAAGACGTTTAAAAACGTCTTTGGGAGTGAATGAGTTAAGGAAGCTAACCTACAAGGTCTTCAAGGATGCAGCCCCTGAATCGGGACATACAGTCAAACCTCGGTTTTCAAACGTCTCGGTTCTCGACCAATTCGGTTTTCGACCAAAGATTTCGAGTTTTTTATGCCTCGGATGATGAACAAATTTCGGTTCTCGAACAAACTGAGCGCACTTTAAAGCACCATTTGACTCCTCTCGCCTTCCTTACACGAGGAAGTGACGCTTCCTCGGATGGACGAGGAAGTGACGCTTCCTAGTGTTGCTTTCCATTGTGAGCAGACGTGTTCAATAAACATTTTTATTTTAAAAAGAGCGTGGTTTCGGTTTTCGAACAATTTCGGTTTTCGAACAGCCTTCTGGAACAGAAACAGAGGTTTGACTGTATATACTTAAAAAAAAAAAAAATTCCCTGATTACACTAAAATAAACACCGATTCCGATGCTCTGGCCGCAGAGACATGACAGATTCTTACCCAGGGATTTGGTGAACTCGCTTGGCTCCATGTTCACATAATAAACGTGCGTCCCAAGCAGGTTGTTGATTTCGGGTGCATTCAAGTAGACTGCGTTTGGACAGAGGTACGTCATCTCTGTCTTTTCGCCTTCCTGTGGGCGAAAGGCTGGCATCCATTGGAGACGACACAGGAAGTGGTAGAAGGAAGACTTGGTCGTTCTGATTGGCCGAGCGTCTCTGTCCAGCACCTGAGCGGTGAGGTACTGAGAGTAGCGATGCCTGGAACAAACGCATGAAAATAAGGCATTAAATTAAAAACGGTGTCAAATAATGTCAGTGTTGTTTTGGTTATTTCTCACACTGTTTGTACTCTTATTTCTATGTGTGTTCGAAATTATTTGTCCCCCATCACCCAATAAAAAATCTAAAACCATACATTCTATATTAGAAGCATTTCAACATTATTTGACAGGTCAGATTCAAAATTCCGGTTCGGCGATGTTGACACTTTGCCAGAACTGCGTGATCAGATTATTCTGCAGCATGGGGCATTCAGAGTGAAACTCACAAAGCGGTTTCTATTCACGCTTGGAAGGAAAAATGATCGCATGTGCAATTGACCGGAGTAGTAAATGTAATTTAGTGCGTGTATCCCGACTGGCCCGTGGTTTTCAAAGAACGCAGGCAATTTAATGGGCTAAACTTTGCTTGCCCACTAAGGTTCAATTGTCACTCTCCTTTGGCGCCTGTTATCTAGCACTAACCTACTTGATGCGGGGCTGTCAAGTTATTCATTTAAGATTGTGCAGACATCTTAGTCATGAGACACTTAAAAAAAAAAAACCCACACACAACAGATGAATTCAGACCCTTTTTTTTACCCTAAATCGCTGCAACAAAGTGGAAACCGCGGACTATAATACTGCCCAGAGTTCAGGCGCAGCAACACGGTAAGCTAACGCTTGCGTGAGTAGATAGTTTCAAAAAGGACAAATAGAGCCAAAACAAACTCTTTCTAATGGCTCCACTAATCGCCAAATGGACACGTTAGACAGGATTACATGCTACCCATAAGAACCATTATCTTGTTCAGTCTAGACGCTATTTTGAGGTCTGTCTTCTTTAAAACCGTCAAGTGAATGCCTCTGTTACTCACGGGGACAATATTCGTTTGGACAGAATGTGACACGGGGACAAACATGCGTTACCCTGTGTTCCAGTTGGTCGCCAGCAGATTTAGCAAAGCCTTTCTCTGTGCCAGAAGGCAGGGGCCAGTCAGCTGGGCTGTGGCCAAGGCATGAAACTCCTCGCATGGGTAGTCGTCAAGTACGCAGTTCTCCCCGGGAGTTTGTTGCCACATTGCGCTTTCCACTGACCATGGACTGGAATTCTGGAAGGGGCACGCAAGAAAGAGAAAATGTATCAGTAACTCATTCAGTACCAGTCAATTCTAGACCAAGTCTGAAAAGACGTTTAAAAACGTCTCTGGGAGTGAATGAGTTTAAAGGTCCGATTGGAATTGGATATTTATCTACCCTATCCCGTGTATCATGACCTTAGTCCATGAGGCAGCACTATAAATCTATAAAACAACGAGTTGTGTTTGCAGCCCGCGCTAAAACAGGCATTTGGAATTACAAGCTGCTGACATGTCTCTTTTGTCACCTGCTCTTGCTGCTCACTCTCAAAACAGCGAGTGATCTCAGGAGTTTTAGTGTTTCCTGCATATCGTACACTTCATTCAACCTGTTCTGTATTTTTATTTGCCTTTCATGATGATATGTCCTCTTGGTGTTGGATTTTATCTAATAAATTTCCCTCAAAATGCGACTTATACTCGAGTCTGACTTATAGTCCGGAAAATACGGTAAAAACTATTCTCGGTCCACACAAAGACTGTAAAGGTCACGCAAAAGAACAGATGATGCTATGCCGCCATAATTACGAGGAAGATTGCCCATAAACTATAACCTGAGTTATTGTGAGCGCACAATTGAGCCTGAATTGTGATTGATTACAAAACAGGTGAGGTGACAGTTGAGGAAAGTCGTCCTCACCAGTTCTTTGGGGGCGAGCGTCTGTCTCTCTTTTCGGATGATGAGACCATCACTGACACCCAGTCTGCTGAACAGTTGTCTCCAACCTGCCAGATCATTGTCTGCCTCCAAGTATTTGGGACTCAGGAGTATCCAGTCGAAGCCTGGTTGATGAGTGGCAAGGTAGATCGTCATGGAAACGTTATCGCAGAGGATCGCAAGAATGGAATACACATGTACACGGTGTACATATCAATCAATGGATGAAATAGTTGTGATGCCAATAGAGTGGAACCTCTAAATTTGAATGTCAATGTCACTTTTATTTGCATAGCAAATTTCATATGGCAAGAATAAAACTAAATGTACTTCAGGATAAAAAAGCAAGTTGGCGTAAAGCAGCGGTCCCTAATTCATTTGTTTTTATGTTTTTAATCTGCAAAACTACAACTGTACACGTAATAATCTTTTTATGATATCAACACTTTTGACTATGGAAATGAAAAACTCACTTTCATATATTTCAATGGGAAACATTGTGATATTTACCAGTGTCCCATAACAGAGAGTCCACTGTAGTTATTCTCATATTAAAACAATCTTCACAACAATACATGATGTTGAGTGTGTACCGGGCAGTGTCTCTGACAGGTCCATGTTGTCGTATGCTTCAGAGAAGTGTACCCCGCTCTGCTCCGGGCAAAGCAGACCCTTGTTGGTGAGGACTGGTAATGCAATGTCTGCATACTCTTGGCTGGAGATGCAGTGCTGCTTGATGAAAACCAGGTAACTCACAACCACCGCCTCTGACTTTGACTGTGGGTCAAATAGGTGAGAGTAAAAGGAGAAAGGTGAGTGAATGCGTGAGCTAATGATCATAAAATAAGCTTGATTTGAAAAATTGGACTTACCGGTACCTACATTTCTTAACATAAAATCACAAAGTGCTTTTTCTCTCTAAGCTGCCAGCACAGCTGATGCAGCATATAAAATATCTACCTTCCACTTTTCATGTTGCAATGCAGGGTAGATGTGCTGGTCCAGCAGCTCTTGCGGCTCAAGTTGATGAACTCCCAGCCTCTTCAGCAGCTCCTGCACCTGCTGACTTTCCAAAGGTTCCATGCAGCTCATCAGAGACGGGTGAACTATGTTGACATCCTCGTACAATGCGGACAAGTATCCTGGGAGGGCAAGGGGGGGGGGGCGATGGTTATGGTGGTTTTCAAATATTGCCTCAGTGCATTCAGGTCTCCATTAACTGTGGTGGCATCACTTGGTCCACAAACAAGATGACCTCAGTCGTCTTAACATTTAAAGCAAAATAGTTAAATGGATCTTTTCACTTCATTTCCTCAGTTGATTTTTTTTTTTTGCACAGTATACATTTTATTGCTCAAGTAACCATATAATTATTAGAGGACCTCAGAGGATTACCCAAAGACAAAGAAGATCCAAGGAAAATACAGGAGGTCCTAGGATGGAACCTTGAGGCACTCCTGACCTGAGAAAGTCAGCAATGGGCTCAGCGCCCCCCCACCCCTCCCCCCAAAAACCCACTAGACTTTCTACTAGGATCGAAACAATGCCCTGAATGCCCACACAGTTCTCCAGCCAGGAGAGGAGGGTCTGACATTACTAGTGGCAAAGGTAGCTGGTCCACAACAAGAATGCCACATTCACCTAAAAATGATTTCAACGTTCAGTTGACATTTTTTTTTTCTCAAAATTTTCCACAGCGTGCTTAAAACTCTCAGGTAGAAGACAATTTTGCCAAACTGCTGTTTATAATGTGAAGCACAAATGGAACCGAACCTGTTGGTGGACACTCGTGGTGCTGGGCTTTCATATTTAGGCTGACATAAATGGTGGATGGATGGATGGACGGATTAATCCATGTAAATGCATTATAAGAAACAGAAAAAATGCTAATGAAAATTAAATCATGGCATTTTTGGATCGTGAAATAGCTTTCACTACATGCACCTAAAAAAAATAGCATTCCCCCAACACTTAAAGAAGGCCCGTCAGTGGCCTACATTCCAAGACTGGCACTCTGTCTCTGTCCTGTTGAATATTTTAGACGAGTTCACAGTGATTCACTCTGTGGTCTCTCTGCTATCACACTCAACTTTGTACACTTGACTTCCCTCAAAGCTGAAGAGTTCAACATTCAGAGCGAGTACTGCAACTCGCTACGCTCGCTGACCTGGAAAAGAAACTTCACTCATATCATTCCATGCCTCTTGTCATACCCTTCAACATTGAGTTTATATGGAGACAAAAAAACGACAACTCTACCAAATATCTTCAAGCAAATACTCCATTGGAATGGTTTGTGACTCATAAGAAAAACATAAGATGAAATTAAAATGGAAGAATGCAGCAGAGTTCATTTGAATCAAACGCATGCCCGCATTTCTAACCCTAAAATATGTATGCCGCATTTAGGTATGATGACGCACAAGTCCAGTGGTATTCTTTACTCTGTCTATTCTGAGTTCGCTTTAAAACAAGCAAATGTGTCATACATTCACTTCCTCCAGTGAAAGGAAATGTGATGTCTCATAAATCCTCTCATCTATTTTTATCGTCAAGAGATCCATCCATCCATTTTCCGGTCCGCTCACAAGGGTTGCAGAGGGTGCTGGAGCCTATCCCAGCCGAAAGCAGGGGACACCCTGAACCACTTGCCAGCCAATCGCAGGGCACACACAGACGAACAACCATCCACGCTCACACTCAAACCGAGGGACAATTTCGAGTGTTCAATCAGCCTGCGTGTTTTTGGAATGTGAGAGGAAATCGGAGTATCCGGAGAAAACCCGTGCAGGCCCGGGGAGAACATGCAAACTCCACAAAGGGAGGCCGGAGCTGGAATTGAACCACATAACTTGAACCCCCCAAGTGACTGTTTGTTGCACTGAATGTCTATGCTTGTTTGCAGATTTGGGTTTTGCAGTACATTAATACAAGGGTGGACAGAAAATGAAACCAGAGAGATGTCTAACAGCGGATAAAAAGTACCGTATTTTCCGCTCGATATGAATCAAGCTGTATTGTATTGTATTGTATTGTATTGTATTGTATTCCTTTTACCGTAGCTCCATCTAGTGGATTCATAGCACAACCACAGCCATTATTATAACTTCTATTCAATGCTCCTTACAATGCAGTGCGCCCTATATATGAAAACAGTTTTGAAATAGGCCATTCACTGAATGTGCGCCTTATAATCCGAAGCACCTTATAGTGCAAAAATACGGTTCTGTAATGCTGAAGCAAAGCGAAGACAGAAAATCAACCAGCGCTATTGCACAAACACTGGCCACAGCCAATGCGACCATTTGCAATGCACTGAAGAAGAAGAAAAAAAAAAACACTGGCAGACTCAGTAGCAAATGTCAAAGTAAAGGATCAAAGAAAACAGTAGCAGTTGTTGACAGAAACCTTATGAGAGCTGGTAAGACCCAATCATACCAGCCATCAGCATCAACCTCCAGATGGCTAAAGAGACATTATCTGCAGTTCACTTCATGAACAAAACAGAGGTACACAGGTAGATGTCACGTATTAGAGATAAGAATACACAGGCCCAGCTGGAGTTTGACAAAAAGTACAGAGACAAGCCAATAAAATTCGAGAAAAAAAAGAGACAAAGATTAACCTTTACCAAAGTAATGCAAAAACTGAAGTTTAGAGAACGAACGAGTCTGCGCATAATCCCCAACATGCAAGCTCATCTGAAAAACCCATTGGAGGTAATGGCGTCTTCTCGAACAGGCTCATTAATCTTCAATGATGTCACACGTGATGGCGGCAGCAAAATGAACTCAAAAGTTTGCGGAAAGACCGTTTCGCCCCTTGGCAAACTGACTGGAAGATAATTGGGTCATTATTGTACACATTTCCAAACACACTGCTTAAACAACAAATGAGTTCATCCTGGGAAAGATGCACGAGGTTTTAGAGCGGACAAGTTCACCTCTAGACCGAAAATAATATGGAGCATGTCTTTTACCTACTTCAGCGGGGGTCGGCAACACGCGGCTCCAGAGCCGCATGCGGCTCTTTAGCGCCATCTAGCGGCTCCTTGGAGCTTTATTTAAAAAAAATTTGAAAATGGAAAAAGATTTTGATAGTAGGCTAATATAGCTCAAATAGATATAGATACACGTTGCAGCTCCGAAAAGGAGAGCTGTAGTGTTTTTTTTTTAAAACATACACTTTATTTATGCTTTTAACAGTCTCGCCAAACACAGACACGTCTGCGTCCGACTCCGTGCCTTCTCTCTATTCGTTCGACTCGAGAGGCGTTCAAAGACAGCCTCAGAAAAATGGAAATTAATTATCACTTCACTGACACTAAGAAAAGTGAGCACCAAAACAAAAAATCAAGCGAGGAAATTACAAAATACATTCTATGGGGGCGTTTGTGAACACACAACAAAGGAATGAATAACATAAACAATTCTGAGACAGTCCAGTCTCCTACATACATACAGCATGTGTTTCTTTCATTGTAAGTTTTATAGAAGGCTTTTATTTTTTTGTGGCTCCAGACATTTTTGTTTTTTTTGTCCTATATGGCTCTTTCAACATTTTAGGTTGCCGACCTCTGTACTAAAGGGAAGGAGGGGTGTGTCGAAGGGGAGAGACCTCCCATAAAGAAAAAGCAAAATGAAATGAGAAATTGGAGCCTACCCCAGCTGTCTTCGGGCAGTAGGGGCCGTACGCTCTGAACTGATTGCCAGCCAATCGCAGGAACGAACAACCATTCAGACAGTTTGTTTGCATGTTGGTTTTGAAGGATTAAGGTACCCCCAAAAAAATGACCTAAGAAATTCCCACGAAAAATTGACGAATGGATATTCTTTTGACACCGTCGCACCGGCATGATGTGACACTAAGTACATTTACACTGGATTTACACTGCACGGTTGACCTGACACATATTTGATTTTTGGACGTGTACTGTAGGAAGAATCGCGACCCTCGTGAGGATAAGCGAATCAGAAAATGGATGGATGGATGGATGGAGACATGTCTGATACCATTAAATCGGAGCTGGGCAGTGTAAATCCAGCTTGTGTCAAGAAAGTAAATCACCGTTCCGTCAGAGGAGGGAACTGTACTGTTTGGTAGAAATATGGCAGTAGTAAATTTACAAGTAACAATCGAGCAGGATTTTCATCGACCAAAACTTCACCAAGCACAATTCGCAGAGCAAGTATTTACCAGTTTGGGCTTCGGTTTTCTTTTTCTTCTCCTTGCTTTGTTCCAATGGGAAGAACACACCGTCTCCATCCAGTGCCACCACACGTCCGTCAGCCAGAGGAATTATCGGTAAAGTCCGAAGCGTCTGCAAAATTGAGTCTCCGTCTCCGTAACCGTGTTCCACGGCCCGGAAGTTGCAAACAAGAAGTCTGGCCAACTGACGCAGGCCAGCATCTAGACAAGTAAAAGAGTTACTTGCGGTAAATGATTTTGTGCAATGAATTACAAATGAACAATTTGAGTAGACAACTCTTCATGCACACGACTCCTTAAATTGATTGCTTCTTCTTTTTTTTTCAATGGAAGAACAAAAAAAGCTGCACGCGGTGAACAAAGCGCTAAAAATAAATAAATAAATAAATAAAAATGGTTGAATAGGGAGCAATTGGGAAGTCCAGGACTTCCCCTGCTAAGTCCACTGGAGGTCCAGCTCATTATACAGCCACTGGTCCTTCTTCGTGATGCCACCGTTACCAGGTCAGAAATCTGATGTTTTTCATTTAAAAAAAAAAAACAAACAAAAAAAAAAAAAACCTCCTCCACTCACCTGTGTGGATCATCTCTTCTTTCATCAGCTCCTTGGCCATGGCCGTGGTTACCGTGGTGACATCGGAGCCCCTGAGGTGCCGAACACCCAGGTGGGATAGGAGAGAGGCAGGAGGGGCGGGGCTTAGACCGGGGTGGAGATAGGACAGCAACAGATGTTTTTCCAGCTCCTCTTGGCTGATAACCTTGCGAATCACGGCATCCTTACAGACCGCCACTTGGGACGGTAGCTTGTATACAACCTGACCGTCTGTTGAACAAAACAAAAACAAAAAAAAGAGGAATAAATGACACTTGTATATACTGCCTCATTAATGTTCAACTCAAGTAGGTGTGAGTAATACCTGAGCCGAGTGTAGGTAGGAAGGCCTTGCCCTTGAGCAACTGGATAATCTGACCGGCAACGGGTTTAAAGAAGTCCATCACCTCGTCAGGCAGGGGGATAAACTGCAGGAAATGGCAGAGCCCCCTTAGGCCTGTGAACTCTGGGTGATCCTGGAAAGAGCAAGAATAAAAACACGGGAGTTTGACTGCACATCCCAAACAAGCTTCTCGAGTTCTTTCTCTACCGTGTGATCTATCGGAAAATGGGAACGTTTAAATTCAATTCATATTTCACTTGAATTGCTTTTCAAGATGCCACCTTACATTGAAGACTTTCATGGCCTGAAGGAAGAGTTGTGGTATCTCCGATCGGAGCCATTGGTTCCATGAGCTGTCTCTGTCAACGTCCTCTCGAGAAGAAGGGATGTCAAAGTCACCTGAATGAAAAAAAACATATAATACTCAAATATAAATACTTGCTTGGCTGGAATGCAAAGGTGATACTTTTCTATTACATGTCTTGTGTTGTTTGTCCGTCGTGCAAAACGATCCGTAACTGCACATATACACATTCGGAGCGTGAAAGCAAATTATTCATTTGGTGCCATGATTGCAAAAAGAAAAGGCGATTTCATTTCACATTTTGATCTTCAGCCATCCATCTATTTAATTTTTTTTTTTTTTTTTTAACTTGTTCTCATTAAGGTCATCAATGAGCCGGAGCCAATCCCAGATGACTTTGGGCAACGGGCGTTTGTGGGACGAAGCGGAATACCGGGAGAAAACTTATACAAGCATGGCGATGACAAGCAAACTCTAAGAAAAAATAAATAAATTCACAAAAAAAAAAAAAAATGTAAGGCCGGAGGCAAGATTAATAACACGATTAAATAAATTAATTACAAACATCACATTGCTGTGGTACGCCACTTCAAATGGCACACATAATAAAGCTATTGTAGAATAAGTGTTATACATCTCTCACAGTGTCAGTGAAAAAACTTTTAAAAACCTGTTTAAAAAAGATAAAGAAAGAAAAATACTTCTGTACTGTAATAATTGGCTTTGCTGACCCTTGCTGGTGCCTTTGAGTACTGCACATGTACAAATGAAATGAATGGCCTCGAATTTTTCTTTGGATGGAATCCATTCAACACAGGTGTTCTATCTGAACACAAATATTTACACTTCCAGAAAACGATTAAAAATAAACATATTGCTTATTTGTTATGTACAGCGAAAACGCTCAAAGGTTCAAATCGACCCCAAATAATATTCTTGCATGGGACATGAAAATAGGACATTGAAAACAGTTCATATTGAACGTGTTGTCCCATTTAAATATGAAGCCATGATGTCAATCATTCCGATGACGTCATCATTTCAAGACCATCATCGAATGGCACCTAAATTGATCCTAAAGATAATAGAAGGGTTAATATTGTGGAGCATAAAGGTAACTTGCGAAGTGCACAAAGTTGACCGGCTAATTTTCAAAATGCGGTTGATTGGTAGATTACTTGTAAGTGTCGCACTTCGCTCACATTACGCAGACAATGAATAAATGTTCATTATCGTCACAATAAATAAATGCCTAAAGGAACCTTGTACGATGAATCGGAAGCCAAAGCTGCGAAGAGGCAGGTAGGCGAAGACGGGCTGTTTCGGCGGTTGGCCTATATAGTCACTTCCCGAGTTGTCACAGTTGAGTTGGAAGGCGAGGGCAAGCTCAGTCGATTCCACATTCTCTTTGAGCTTCAGAGGAAGGAAACAAAAACATTATCCAGATGGAAAAGGACTAGAATAACAGGAAAATAGTATTCTATGAGTTGGCAGAACACAGTTTTTTTTTTGGGGACAAAATGTGTATGACTTTATTATGATGAGTAAGCAACTACTGCTGCCAGACGTGGTATGCCTTACCTTTCAGAATAAGAGCATGATACCGGAAGTGATTAGTTCAGCGTGTAAATACGACTAAATATCACAACATTCTTGACATCATTTACATACATACAGACATACATACATACATACGAACAGTATACAGTACATGTACTCTACAAGTGTGATATTTATCCTCTGTTTGGGTTCACTTCCCAATGTGTATTTGTTTTTAACAGTATTTCACCCCAATATATATTTCCTTCTTTGTTGTGGTCCTTTGTGTTGAAATTTGAAAAGAAATTTGTTTTTCATACTCCTGATATATTTGGTTTTGGATTGATCACAAGGGTCAAGTTTTATTTTATTCAATTATGTATTTGGTATCAAAATAGATTTCATTTTAGTTGGTGTTTTTGTTGTTTTAAAAATGTTTGAATCTTAAGCTTATTGAAGGTGGCCTGAACAACTTTGATAAATGGACTCATTGACATTTTTAATTTGCGCCCCTTTAGGATTTGTATTTTGTTTGGTAATTATTTTAATTATTAATTATGTTCTTGATATATCGTAGGCTTTAAATCAAAATTGGGCACTGTAGTTTAACCCTTTCATGCACAAATAATGATAACCTGTAACCTGATAAGCTGTCCACTGTCGTAACCGCTGTCCCTAAAAGGCTTAAATCTGGCCTATCCAATCAATCAGTACATGTTTCCGAAAATCTTCTTAATTTCCCACGAGGAATCACTTCAGAAATGATGCCGCTATTTCATTCTACATCTGAGTGCGTCTGTGCACTGCATAACAGATGGATGTGTGAGAATCACCATCTTGGGCCGCAGTGTAGTTTTGACGACGAGCCAGCGTTCAGTACCGTCTGAGTGCTCTACCTCAAGCACATTATGACTCAGGTCTTTACGTGTCATCGTTACAAGGCGGTTCTCGGCCTGCAGGATTACAAAGAGAGCAGAAAGAACACAGAAAATAAAGACAAATAAATGACATGCTTCATGACCACTCGTTCCTTTGCACTTTCAAGTAGCACGCAAGTGCCGGGGGTACCTGATTGTAGATGGTGATCGAACGTAGCCGGTGCAGAAACAGCAGCAGGGAAGGGTGCACGTCATGGAACAGGTTTCGGGTCTGATGGCTCTCGGAGCGCAGAGGAAGGCAGATCTTAGTTGTCCAGCTGCTAAGAAATCAAATGTAGAGGTTCATAAGTGGCTCGCTGTCACATTGATGCTTGAGACAAGTGGTTTCAATATGCTCTAAGAAAGAGTCTGAGAACAAACAAATCCAAAATGGCCACTTTGTCATTAATACCATAAACAAAAGTTTATTTTGCCATTTTCTTGTAACATTTTAAGGCAGCCAGAGATACCCATTGAGCAAATGAAAATGTGCCGCAACCCAATAGTTTGGCCATGGTACTTTTGGGTTTAATGTACGTAGGGCAGAGCTGCACAAAAAATTATTGCAATTGTGTTTTTGATTTTCGATTAATATCATACGTTTTTTTAATTGACCATTTTAAAGCATCTATACTGAAAATTAAAGAAAATAGTGTTTCAATTTTTTTTTTAATCCAACTGAAAAAGACGACCAAAAATAGTATGAAAACCATTTTAACTCAAGAGTACGACAAATGTGGAACAACATAAAATAAAAGACCTACTTTAGAGACGAGTGTCGGGATGCAATCATGCACTGTTCTCACCACCTTAGCGCACGGGCAAAGAAAAATCGCATACATTGTCCAATAGCAGCAAATTAGTAGTGGCCTTACTCGGCTATGCTCGCATTTTTTATGCTTTCCACATAATCACTTGGGCGGTAAGTACAGCTTGAAATGATTCGAAAGGTTCGTTGTGTTGTCCGTTTGAGAGGACACCGACCACTGACGTACCCTGCATGAGGTTACTTTACGCCACATTGCTTTGGAAATACCTGTGAGGAAAGGAGTCATTTAACTGTGGGTCCAAGGGCCTCTCATCATCCATCCAATGGGGGAGTATATATCCCATGGGGCCGCAGGTCTTGTCGAAAAACAAATGGAAGCCATTGGAGTGAATCTCTGGACGGTCTGTGACCTTGAATACTGACTTAAAGCCAATACCCTTTTGTCCTGCAAAGATCAAAAGGACACAGTCTTATAAAATACAGTAATACCTTGATTTAAGACTTTTCATTTGCTCTGTCATGATGCTTGTTTACAAATCAATTTAACCCTGGAGAACCCAAAGGGTCAAATTTGGCCCTAATCCTAAATTTGGATTAAAGTATTGAATATGTGAAAAAACATATATTTTGGTGTTCAGTGAACATATAGCAGTCATTTAATGTAAAATTCATCATTTTCCAAAGAAGAAAAGGGGTCTTGGGTTCTCCAGGGTTAATGAAAACAAAAATGTTGAGCAAAAACACAAACGAAAAAAAAAAGTATTCAAAAAATGCAAATAAACATCCATCCATCCATCCATTTTCCGAACCGCTTAATCCTCACTAGGGTCGCGGGGGGTGCCGGAGCCTATCCCAGCTGTCTTCGGGCAGTAGGCGGGGGACACCCTGAATCGGTTGCCAGCCAATTGCAGGGCACACAGAGACGAACAACCATCCACGCTCACACCCATACCTAGGGACAATTTAGAGTGCACAATCAGCCTGCCATGCATGTTTTTGGAATGTGGGAGGAAACCGGAGCACCCGGAGAAAACCCACGCAGGCCCGGGGAGAACATGCAAACTCCACACAGGGAGGCCGGAGCTGGATTTGAACCCGGTACCTCAGCACTGTGAAGCCGACGTGCTAACCACTGGGCTACCGGGCCGCCGCAAATAAACATTCAACCTATATACTTCCAAGAAAAATGTGGGGAATTGGGATTTAAAAAATGAGAAAAATACAAAATATGTGGGGGAAAAAAATCAAAAAGGAAAAAAAAATAGAATATGCAAATCCGCAGGCGCCGAACTGCTAGTATGTAAATTGTAGTATTTCCATTCACCACTAGATGGCAACAATGACATAGTTGTGCCTCATATTACAAAATTAGTTATTGCAATTAATAGTTTCTGGTTAAGCAGTTTTGTGCAATCCTCAAGTGGTAATTTTTATGCAAGAGAGTTCCTTGTACAGGAAAAAGATTCAGTATATTTCTATTTTGTTGTTTGATTCAGACCCCTTGTTATTGGGTTTGGATCGTGGATCTTTTATTCACGCATTGAAAAATTGAAATATATTTAAAATTTATATTTTCATCCATCTTTAAAACTGAATTTTCAAGCAGTGATAGGCGATTTTGTAAAGCCTAATACGTACCGATATATCCATATTTGTGTTTGCCCTTGGTACTTTGACCCACATCACATATAGCCTTTATGTTTGCCTCCTGGAAGCCAGTCTCATTGTTGAGAATGGTGATGCAGTCCCTCTCAACCACAAAAGCCAGTGCTGGAACAGCATCAGAACCTGATGGGTAATTGTTGTCATCTGCATTCTGGAAACGGAGTAAAAGTTAGAATGAGTAAGTCGTGGTTGCAGATGCAATGCTGTGTTTCTCTTCAGTCGATCACAGCTTCCACATTTAAAGAATGCGTGATCCTCTGCTTGCAGACATCGTGCACAATTTCAACTCATACCAAAATCAAAACATGAAATTAAAGCATGTGCATGACAGAGTCTGTCCATTTAGAAAAAGGCATGGGCCACATTTAAAAAAAAAAAAAAATTCTATTGATGTACAATCTGCCACTGTATTAATTCACAAGCAATTATTTAACAGTGAGATGAATCAAAAATGAATCCATACTGTATAACTTAAAAAGCAATTTTAAGGGAGAAAAAAAATGCTAAATTAATGTCACTCATATTATAGGATTATTGATAATGTAAATACACGGACGGTTAGGATGAAAGAACCGAGCGGGAAGTATATGGCTTGCAGGCACACCGTCTTGAGATGCGTCGGCAATTCTATACACTAATAAACATGTTTTGAAGCGCAGCAACAGATATATAAATGCAACAGATTTTAAAAAGTGTGCTCAAGGGGACAAACACCTGAATGAGTTCCAAAACAAAATGTGTGTCTTTGCTGTAGAGCTCGGTCGAGAGGCGATCCAAACTTCTGCCGAGCCGGTACTGGTGGGTCTGGATCAGGTTTTGACCTTCAGATGTCAGTTCCACACCAATACCAAACTCTTTTTTTCTGTCAGGAAAAGGAAAAATGAGTGAAACATATCATTGGATTAATTTTGGAAAACTGAATCAAACGAGTAAAAAAAAAAAAAAAAAAAAAAAAAAAGACAACAGACCTTATTTCCTCAATTATTGCTCTGTGAACATCTAAAGTGGGCTCAGGTTGCGAAGTGGCCAGCTCGTCCTCATTCAAATCCAGAAGTTCTGACGCATTGCTGCACACGGCTTGGGCTTCGCTGCAGTTGTCCGACATCTCAACAAACAGCTCTTCTTCCGCCGATTCTTCCTCCGCAAGATCTTCTTCTTGTGCAATTCAAATAGTAAATATCTGTCTTATATTTGCTTGAATAAAATTGCATCTATTTGCATGATATATTCTCGAGTCATTTTGAGTTTAAAAGCAATCAAGTGAACAGCCAGAGAATAATAATATCTTGCACCTTGTTGAAGGCCGTGGTTGAGAGGACTGGAGGATAGACCGCTGTCTGTTGCGTTGTTGTCTGCTACACCCTCATCGTCACTCATGTTCTCGCCTGACAGACTGCTGCTCTCAGAATCCACCACATTAGACTGAAATCATAAACAAAGCACAGTGCATGATCACTTTGCCAGAGCTGGAATACAGAAACACAACCGACAACGATGAGACATGACATAATTCGTACCGCCCAGGCTTGAACGTATTAAAACTCATTCATTCCCAAAGACGTTTTTGAACGTCTTTTCAGACTTGGTCTAGAATTGGCTGGTACTGAATGAGTTAATTTTGCACAATTCATTACAGGAGGGGAGGGAATAAAATATCATCACGGATTTCTGTTTCTGCACACTAGGTGACAAGGGACTTTCCCTCTGTGCCCTAGTTATATTTATTAGGCACATCAAAGACAGTGACATGTCAGATTTTTACCAAGAAATGTTGGAGAAAGACATCATGGCTTTGAAAGTATTTAATTTGAATGTTTGGAATAATTACAAAAAAACGCCAAGAATCCAAAGAGTGAACTCTCACATGCTTTTTGTGGTGGCAAAAGCTCATCTCAAAGTTGTTGTGGCCTCCTGACTACTTGGTTGAACATTGCATGGATTCTTTTCGGGTGTGCGAAAGACAAAAAATGGCTTTAATTTTGTGGTTTAAGTTGTTGAGTTGTTCTTGTTTTAATTACAATTGAAAAACAGTGCTTATTGTTTCAAGTGAGCACACTGAATTCAAATATGGCGAACAGTAAAAGTGATTAATTAGTTACAAAGCCTACAACAAATAATATTTTGGCCAGGGCCATTTGTAAATAAAGTGCTGTATGAAATAATCAGTCAATTTATTTCTATTGTTAATAAAACTGTCATTTAAAGCCACATACATTGGTATATTCAGTTACATTGAAGTAAAATGAGCATTCACCTGTGTTTGGACTTTGGGCTGATGTAAAGGTCCTGAGTATGAGGCGCCATTTTGGATCTGCGATGTTGTCAGCTTTTTTTGGTAGTCCTTCAACCACTCTGTGATGCCCAGAAGGATTCCGAGTCGATGCAAACAGTTGATGTGCCTCGGGTTTGACTGGGCCACGGTGATTAGGACCAGTTTTGACTTTGTTTGGCCCAAGACTCTGGACAAAGGCTCTAAAAACACCTGGAGGTCACATTCAGTTGAGAGCAATGATACCACTGATGATTTTTAGGAGACGTGTGTTATTCTAAAATAAATAAATAAATAAATTTTAAAAAAGATTCTACTGAAATAAACCATGAATACAATTCATCTAATCCCATGAATAAACTGACCATTCATCTGGTACATTTACATTAGAATATAAATATTCTGGAATGTCCAAGTCCATAATAATCCTTTCTCTGACTTCCAGCTGGTTAATTTTAAAAGATTATGTGACAATGGGAATCAATTTGTGCTCCACAAGCAATGTTTTCAATCACATGTTAACATTTATTATCTTTGATGGTTTATATACCAGTAGTTGATCCTAAAATGAGTAGCACACTGGTCTCAAACTCAAGGGCCGGGGGCCCGATCCGGCCCGCCGGGTCATTTTATGTGGGCCGCGAAATCAAATCATGTGTGTCAACTTGCGTGATCCTCGCTAAAATCTGTACCGAAATGTCAAATTGTCATGTGTAAGAAATACCGTCGAGATTTTGCAATAATTTTGACCCCCTGTTTCCACTCGCTTGAACTATTAATTAATCAAACGACTGTTGTTGACTTGACTGATTCCAAAACCAGTAATCCATTCATTTGTTGTGAGGCGATTAAACATTTTTGTGGTTTCACTGTCATAACGGCGCTCCGAGAGAAGACGTAATTGCAAAGTGGCCCGCGGCAAAAATCAGTTTGACACCCTAAGGAGTAGCCAAATGGTTTAACTGTTGCAGTAGCACAAAACAGAATACAGCTTTTCACTTTTCATTTTAAAGCTTTTCAAACAGTTTGAAGTTGAAGTTTTGCTTTTTTTAAAAAATATATTTACTGTATGTACAATATTTTGATGGACGAAGAAAAAATGTCATTTTCAATTTAATGGACAATCGGCTTTAATGGATGAAACCCCACCCCCTCGCCCCTATTAGTCAGTTAAATCAATGTGTGGCTGTATAAAGACTTATGCAATACAGTGCAACTAACCTGCTGCAAAAGAGCCTGACAGATTCGATTCGGAATTCGAACCAAACACTCCAAAAGGAAATTTGCCACTGTACTGTAACATGACATGTCCTCTTCAGCTCGAGACAGATCTAGACCCAAAAGCACATTTTAGTTCGATAACAAGGCTGTGTTTTCAAATATAATGCAAAGGAGGCTTAAATATTTCTCTGCTACCTTCTTCGGCCACAGCCGCCGCCAGGGAACTCTGCATATGATTAGCCAGGAGGGCAGTGGGAGCATTTGTGATCCCATCGGCTACAACAATGGACACGAGGTGACCAGCTGTCCCCGCGGGGTCAAGGGTCAAGGCGGCATTGGAGAAATACTTGTCTCCTGTGTCGGAAGTGATTCTGAGCAACACATTTGGCGCCACCTCCAACACTGCCAAGCCTGTATTTGCTGTCATTGGTCAAAACGGAAGAGGTAAGTTGTTTCCAGAAATGTTCTATTCCTACCAATTTCCCACCTTGTCTGTACAAACACCTACCTGCATTTCTTTCAATGAAATCTTTGAGGGAGCCATGGAAAGGTTTGAATATAAGCTCCCATTGACTCCATTCACTTAAATCCTCCAACAGAGGACAAGAATGCAAACTAGCCAATGCCTGGAGCTTTGAAACCTCCCCAAGCCGCCCCACTGCTTCACACTCACTTTCGGCACTGGTGATAGCGAACAGAAAAAAAACATTGGTAAGACTAGTTCGTTTGTCAGGATTTGTGTGGGTTTGATTTCTGGCACCGGCAGACAATCCATAGCACTCACCTTAAAATGGGATGCCGAGCAAACAATGTCGACTCATAAAAGACCAGACTCGGTCCTCCTCCGCCGAGGTCTTTCTGACATTGGACTAGTCTGGCCAGTGCCTGTAGCGAGCCGTAGCCCAAGTTGCGACTATCCTGCACTCCATAATGGGACCGCAGTGCCAACTCAATGTGGGACAGCTGAAGAAAATTGAAAAGAGAAGAATATGTTTCCACTTCAAAATCATTTATAGCACAGAGGGCCTTCAGTTTACAACAGCATTCTGGTCTATAGTGGCAACATACATAAATTAATACAAGCGCCCTAATTACTAAACTATGTTATTATGCAAATGCATGTAAATAAGTGAGCACTCTAGCGTAGTGAGATAACCAAGTCTTGAGCTGAAAGCCGTTTGTAACCTTAAAATGTTGTGTGTCAGGGCCAATCCGAAACTGTGGCGCTTTGATGTACTTTGCTATTATTTTATTAGACGTCGACTCACTTCATCTTGACCACCCGAAGTATTTTGCCCACACTGCTTGATGAACTCAAATACGTCTTGTTTGGTGGGTCTGGAAAAACTTCTTGCAGATTCCATGCCACCACTTCTTAGAATCAAAGTTGGACCAAGCACATCCTGCAGTAGCTGCATTCAACACAACATTGATTTGTTTTTCAAGGACTCAAGTACCCAAGACCAACAGTTGGCATCCAAATACGCACATAGATAGTAATTGGTACCTGAATATGTTTCGCCAAGAATCCCAAGAAGCTGCCTTGACCCAAGGAATGAAAGTCTTTGACCTGGAAGTGCTTGTTCAACTTCCCCTCTAAGATGGCAATATCAGCCAAATGGATGGCTGAGTTTATCGAGGACAGGCTATCTTTTAGGTACTGCTTCACTTTGGCTGAGAAATTGATTCATAATTAAGGGAATTAGTTGTGAGAAGATGGGTGGCAAAAATACATCTCATCCCATCCTTTACGCATCTTGAATGAATACCTTCACTGGGAATTGATGTAGCAGGTCTGTCTTCCATTGGATCGTTTTTTCCAGAGGTTTGGGGGGTTTTCTCATTGGCCACCTGGTCCTGTGGGACAGCTAGCGAGCCACCACAGATTGCCAACTGAAAGAGAGCTGTTGCTAGCGTGTTGCCGGACACTTCTGTGAGGAATTTCCGGACATGCTGCAATAAACAATAAAATACCACACAATAGACAAAACAATGTTATGATGATGATACACCCATACAATGCATGCAACATAATTCATGGGACAGGCTCAAATGTGGTAGTCCCATTTTCTGTCTAAGATTTTGTGTCCAGTCCACGTTTGTGTACTTTGTATATGTCAATGTTCTATGTACTATGTTGCTCACAAAAGAGGGTTGAATCCAGAGGGGATGCTCCAGAATACAGGCGAAAGAAAGCAGAAGCACAGGAGCCTGGCGAGGCATCCAGACAAGGCTAGCAGCTAAGGCTACAACGATCAACATTACCAACCCATGTCAAGGTCAAGATATGCTAACCAAACAACAAAATGAATTGTTAGTGGGCACCCAAAACTTTTTTTTTTTAACTCCTGATACTCATACAGGTACTGAACAAACGAAAGCACACCTGGAGAATCAGGAGCGAGCTGTATCTGTATTTATGTTACTTGTTTACAGCTGTCAGTTATGATTGACAATCAACTGAGCTAGCAATAGCATAGCCAACATCGGGGTAGCCAGTGAAAAACTTTGGGTACATATAAGATACGAATGCGCACACACACGCGCGCGTGCGTGCGTGCGCACACACACACACACACACACACTTGTAGCGCCACATCTAGCTTGTCCAGTCTCATGTCAAGTGGCACTTTAAACGATCCAGTAAATCTCGTTTAATTTCTGCCCATTTCTGAAAATGTGCCACTGAGCGAGCTGTTCGACATTTCAAGAACGGTGTGAATGCAATAACAGAAATAATTTTAGAAGGAAGGCCTTCCAATTGAGTTTCTCGATCCTCGTTTGTGTGAAATACATTGTCGGGCAACCCCTAAACTACACCGTCTAAAACTGTCAAAGCCAAAGGGGAAGCAGAGCTGGTCGCGCCGCACCAGGTCGTCATGGTAACAAAAGAGGATTGAGCGTCTTATTTTGGTTTAACCCTTGACAACTGTTCAACTTTCTGTTTTAAGCAATAGAAGTACATACTTAGGAATGTCTCCCACCAACCTTTTGCAATCCAGAACTCAACACCGTTTCTGCATTTGTGAAGACTGCCAGCACCACTTCTGCTGCTGTCAAGGAGGCATATTTTCGTCTTAGTTCCAAGTTCCCAGCAAAGACGGAGCTTGTGGCTTTTACTGGCTCAAGGACACTCTTCTTGAGTTTTGTCAGATGTTCCCGGGTCTCCTCTTCCAGCTCTTTCCGAATGGCTTCTTTCATCTCGTTCATTTCGCTATGCTCAAGACGACTCACTTTATTTAATGTCTGAAGGAGAGACAGAGAGAAATGTCATCCAAATACTTTTAAGGTGTTTGTTTCATTTTAAGGAAGACTCAGAAATAAAAAAAGATCACTCCAAAACAAACAAGCAAAAAAGTCGACCAAAACCTTACCGCGATGGGCAGCCCGAGACTGTGTATCCTGATACCCAGCTCGTAAGGAGAGTCACAGTTATAATGGTCAGCTAGATACTTCATAAACTCAGCCAGGTCCACTCTGGGCTCGTTTTTCTTTCTCCTGTAATTGCGAATTTGCTAGAAAACAAGAAAACATGTAGAATGAGCATAACTCATGTGGCTTTATGTACAGCGGTGGAAAAATAAATACATTGACCGCCCTTGTTTCTTCAGTTTCCTGTTAATTCTAACCACCTGGTACAACTAAAGGTTCTTTGGACATGAGCAATTGCTCATGTGATAATACTGTAGTTAAATTGAAAAACTGGTCTGTTGCCACTTAAAATGGTTTTCTTCACGACCACAATCACAGAGGTTCTTTTCAACAATTTTACGTGCGTTACTGATCAGTAATTATTTTTTGTCGTTATAATTATGATATGAAATGTTGATACTATTTTCATTTTAAGCACGATTTTGAAGTCGCACCTTTAAGATATCTACTGTCTCAATCTGGAAGATATCATCATCCTTGGTGTTGCTGTCAATCTTGAACATGCGGTGGATGACGGGGAGTTTGCAAAGAGGTCCCAGGTTTAGCTCTTCATAGCGTTTCTTATTTTTTAGACCAGCCAAATTCTGTCCCAGCTCATAGAGCGTGCAGACGGACGTCACTGCTTCAGTGGACTGGAAGATAAAGAAAAATCCTTGAACACAAAGTACGATTTGGAGACTTTTGACTTGATAAGACTGGCTACTGACCTGTATGTACATCATTATCTCTTTCACCAAGTAGTGAAGGTCATTCAGGGCCTGAATACTATAACGATTGAGTCTTTCTAATTCCTTTGAAGTCAGTTGCATTAAAATACACGTCCTTGAGATCACCTGGAAAAAGTAGTCGAGAATTATTTGTGATACGTCTGAGCAAATTCACAATGTTAAACCTTTGACTTTGTTGCAGTGTCACTCCATGGATTTAATTTACATCAAGTGTTTGCTTCGAGGAACACAAAGCAAGGTTCAAAGCGTATAGGACTGTATTGCCAAAAGCTCTCCCATTTCAAAAAACATACGTTCGCTTTTTACCTTTTCTTTGGTGACCAACTCTCCCTCTCCTGCGAGATCTCGTATCACATCCTGCATCAGATTGCTGACCGTGTCTGGATCCAGATCTCTTTTCCTCTTCCATTGGACTTCATCGTCCACCACGGCTTCCATGGCCCGCACATTATCTCGATGGACTTCTCTCACTTGGGCATGAAAAGCTTCCCGAAACACATTCGAACTGCTCCTGGGCTCCTGAGGGGTCCAGATTTGAATCAGGAAGCCCAGAAAAAATACAGTCACACGTTTATATAGGCATAGTATGTAAAATGAGGGGCTGGCAGTCCTTCCCCTTATGTAAAAATCAGAGACAAAGAAAGGTCAATGCAGTTCAATCTTGACATGGTGACGAAGTACAGACCACCTCCACCACCAGCCTTGAAGAAGGTGGGAGGAAGATCTTTGGGGGCTGTTAAGTTGCCCACGGACAAGAGGGGAGGAAAGCATAACACAACCTTGCTTGTTTTAAGTGCTTCAGCAGATGTTCATTATAGAGATTAGTATCAATAGTTCTCATGGTAAGGCGAAATTCCTCAACACAAGGCACAGTCCCTTAATAGTTGCAACACAGATACTTGAGACAACAGTTGTTCTTTTGGTGTTAAACAAGTCCTATGGAGGGGGGCCCTAAAAGTGGTGGGGGTGAGGGACACTAAAGGTGATTGTAATCACAGCAAGCAGGAAATACCTCCAACAACATTCTACATTCTTTGTTTCTTTAAAATCCAACTAACAGATAGGAATCACACTACAACAATAGCTAGCCAGACAGCTAGCTAGATAGCTATCTAACTAGCTACCGGCGAAGTGGAAAGTTCAACAACTGGCATAATACTATCAAACTATCAAGACTTTGAAGATTGACAGCATTTTTTTATTTTTTTTTGCCTGCACAAGCAATATTCTATCAGTGGTTTGACTCACCTCTAAAATTCTCTTGTGCAGTTGTTGTTGGTCCAATTCATCAGTAAGCTTGGTTCCAGCAGGAAGAGGTTTATCAGGAATGGGCTGACTTGATGAAGCTGAATCTGAACTTGAAGGTGTCTCGGTTTCCGATATTCCATCTCCAGGTGAACCTTGAGGTTGGTAGCGCTTGTGGATCACCAGGTCCCCTATCACTACCAGATCCCTGTCTAAGGTTGCTACCAGTTCAGGAATTGAACTGAAGCCCAAAGTGCTTATTTTCAGCTTATGGTGGAATTTTAGCCTATATACTGTTGCCAGATGCTTCATAAGAATCCCTTCCGGATGTTCTGTCATCATGGTCAGTAGATTTTTCACCTTCGTGACCTTCTTTTTTTCCTTTTTTTCCTTTTTTAGTTTGGCGGATTCCCACGCCACAGGCGCAGCTATAGCACTTGCACTAGTTCCTGCAGCTTCAGCGTCAACTGTCCCAATATTGTCCTTGTAGTGCTTATGAAACACCACCTTTCCCTCTACAACCAAGTCGTTCTCCAGGCAGGCCAACAGAGCAGCATTGGACTTAAATCCCAGGTTGGCTATTGATAAGTTGCGATGGTATGTCTTGTTATAGTACATACTAAGTTTTTTTATGGGGATCCCTCCTTGATGCTGCTTCACCATGGCCACAATGTCTTCGAGAACGGTCTCCATCTTGATTAGTTCTGCCGAGTGGAAAAACGCGTCAGCACTCCATAATTAACACCACAAAGCAGTTACAAAAACGGATAACAGCACCTTGAAGATAGGAAGTTAAGAACCAAATAACACGCAAATGTAAAGCATCTTTTTTTTCTTCAAACGGCTAAAAGATGACCCTTTCGCTAATTTCAAATTCATTCCCACTCAATATTTGATCCGAATATGAAAGATGTGTTTATTTACGGCTGTTACCACAGAATGACTCTGAGGTAGGGGAGTGCCCAAGTAATGGCAACCTTTGCAATTAAATTTGCCATTGATGCGCACAGTAATTGCACACTCTCGGTGAGTCAGACTAGGGCAAGGCGTTCATCATTGTCTTCTGGAGTTTCAGTCTCTCTTAACATTTGTCCTGAGCACTGGAATAGGATAAGGTTATTGGTCAGCATGGGACCAATACAAATCATGTCTAGGTAGCCCAATATCTTTCGGATATTAAAAAAATAAATAAATCTAATTTCAGGATGTTTTGCATACAACATTTGGGGGGGGGGGGGGGGGGGGTCTTTCAGGACAAAGCTCCAACTCTTTTTTTTTTTCTGACTTTGCATACACTCGTCGAGGCGGCTGAGGATGAATCAGTGGAGCCTCCAATTGAGTTGCCGTTCAAATTCGAGTCATAGCAGGTCATAGCAAGTTGTAGTGTGAAACGTCACAGGCGGAATATTTGAATTTTCTGGTTTCAGGTCATTATTCTCTGGGTTTCTGTTCCAGACCAATTTCATTTAGTATTTCATCAAAAAAGAAGACATTTGTAAACATTTGCTTTGACTTTGGAAAGCAATGACTGAACTAGTAAACTAGGTCAGTTTCGAAACGGTTGGTGAGGACAACATCAAGCCTTCTCTCTTGTATGTTATTGCTTAATCGTTGATTAGTCAAAAGAAAAATCAGTCAAGAAACAGTAATGAGGAAAATGTGTTTTGTAATACACGTCAATACAAAATAAAAATTGTTCCATTAATCAATAGACTAACCAAGAAAATAATATATTTTACAAATATTCATTTGTGACAGCCTTAGTGGTAAACACTCGATCGGTGACCAGGAGAGCTTGAACTCAAAATCTGCATTAGCTATTTGATGAGAAATCCAATTTCATCAAAATGATAAACAGAGTGCTTTATTCCATAAAAAAAAAGGATGGGCACAATTTTTCATTAGTGTTACCTGATGTATGACAAAAATGCTATTTCAAAATAGTTTTCAATGAGCATTTCAATTACCTGGTCTAGAGCACTGGTAACTGCAGATATTGTAACAAAGCCAAACTAAACATACAAAACATAAACCACGTCCAGCCATCAAACCAATGCCTTACCTTTTCTTTCTCCTGGATGTCCAGATCTCCTTTAACCAGTGAAACTGAGCCAGAAAGCCTCTTGGTTTGGCTTATAAATGCCTCCCCCCATCCTGTGGTGTTTCGATCTCTGCAGCCAGAGAGAAATGAAACTGAAAGTAAGAGGCTGGCTCATTGGAATGTACTACAGTAGTTGCTACTTGCCTCACTCTCATGTTCCTGTAATATGCGACTGTGTGTATATGATATATTATTCAAAGTATCTTCTCAGATATATTGGCATGAATTTTTTCTTTAACTGATTTCAATGAGGCTATGGAACCATCTGATTTCTCTGAAAACAATCAGAAAAAAAAGGATATCCCATTTGAAATGGACAAAATACACTTATTTTTCTCATAATGTGTTCAGAGGCAATGAATACAGAATAGAAAAAGGAGAAAAGAAGCCATGTTTAAGATACAGAAGAGATACAGTAGTTTCGCTTTCCTGGCCACCCCTGACTGAGTCCATGCTGACTCATGCATCATGTGATCTGCAAATGAAACTGACTGGAGCCTAGTGAAACAAAACAGAAACTACAATTAGGTGCGAGTGCTGGATGCTGGATTCTGAGCTGCCACTTCATAATTTACCTTGATTTCCCCTCGCAGGAACAATAAAGTACTGTACGTCCACCTGTCAAATTGCCAAAGCCTGCATTTCCTTTTGTCCATGTTATCCCATATGTCAGCGTCAATGGAGCCACACAGACACAAATACGCGTTGGCCCAAGGTTATTTTGATTTTTTTTTTTTTTAAACAAGAACATCAGTTTGATTAGACATCGGAAAACAGGACCGCTGAGAGCCAACTTGTCTTCAAAAATGTACTTTAAAATGTACACACACAGTAAAATAGGTCGGCATAGCCGAGTTTGAAGGATAAAGGTGGGATGTGTGCCAAGGCCAACAGGAGTCTCAAGGCCAAGTTGGACAGCCGGCTGACGTAATCCTGCATTCCCTTTGGGGATAAACTTGATTTTATAAAATGTGAAGTTGCGCTGCTGCTTCTTCTCTGGTCGTGAAGTGAAACAGCCCGGGACTGAATTGTAAATCCTGATCTCTAGAGTTTGAAAGATATTGCCGTGCAAAATTTCTTCTTTCGTGTGGTTGTACACGGAATACAACTTGGTGGGCTGTATTCCATCGGCCAAAGATTTTAAGCAGATACATGGCGGGATATGTGGGAATAAGAAAGATGCTACAATTCAAATGTGTGTGACAGTTCGGCTGGGAGTGGTTTAAGTGCACTCGCGGAAATGCCCACAATGCTGAGAATGGCATGATTTTTCAAACTTTTACATTCATTCAAATTTCATTTCAAACCTCGATATATGCTGTTTCCAATTTAGAGGAATATTCTATTTTCACTTGATAGGGACATTAAACTTTTTAATGGTGCCTTCAAGGAGCATAGGCAACAAAGGACACTGGTGAAAAAAAAATATGGGATGCTGTTAAATTGATCAAATTGAAATCTATACATTATAAAATGGGGGGGGGGGGGTTTGAAGAGTGTATTTTTATATAGATGCAGTGTAAAACGAAACTGGGGCGGCACGCCGGCCTCACAGTGAGGAGGTGCAGGGTTCGAATCCGGCTGTGTGGAGCTTGCATGTTCTCCCTGTGCCTGTGTGGGTTTTCTCCGGGCACTACGGTTTCCTCCCACATTCCCAAACCATGCATGGAAAGTTAGTGGAACACTCTAAATTGTCGTGTAATTGTGAGAGTGGTTGTTGGTCTTTGTGTGCCCTGCGATTGGCTGGCGACTTGTTCATGATGTTCTACTGCCGGATGACAGCTGGCATAGGCTCCAACACGCCCACCACCCTTGTGAGGATAAGGGGATCAGAAAATGGATGTTTGGATAAAACGAAACTTACTTCCAAGATTTAGCACCATAAAGATGACCAACAAAATGTTTTATCGTGCCCTTCTTGAGCCAATACACACACACACACCTAGTCACCAAGGGCAAAAAGTACCTTTTAACGGGGTATGCATATTCCTACATTGTGGAGGCCCTGCAAAGAGATTAGTACACTTGTCAGATGAAAGCAAACAATTGAGTATTGTAAGTGCAGTCTCTTGTTGAATTGTCCTGACTACCACGGCGTGGACAACAAATGAATACATCTATTATACTCGTATCATTATTATTACGTCGTGCGGATGTTGAATGACGCGCGTTTTTAACAACAAACTTTCAGAACGCGTCACAAGAAAACTGTGTTATTTCTGAGAGAGGAACAGCCAACCGTGACACAACAAATCAGAATTTAATGAGATTGAAAATACCATGGCGTGTTTTGTGGTCTGCGTTTATCATGAACAGAAGCCGTCCGGGTACTGTGACGAAGAGTGACGGGGATGCTTTTGCTATCTGATCAGCTAGACTGGCTATCCATTGCTCGCCCACTGTATACCTTAACCTTGACATCCCTCGCTGGTAAATATGACTCACATCATACTTCTGATATGTTGGAACCTTACCACTGTCAAAATGGCGACCTCAGTAGCGCAAAATTCACCGCTGTTTATTTAGTTTGCTAATGCTCCCTTGCTCCTGCGATGGTGCATTTACGCTCCTCCCGAAAAGTAGGAAATGTTACGATTCGGATGGTGGCGCACTTCAACACTGCATCCTAAAAAAGGGACGGAAGAGCAAATTAAAAATGTATTCTGATACAACATGAGACATGTTGAAGTAATCCTTATTGGAGTACTTTAGAAAACACACGTAGCTTTATAATTCACTATATATAACTGCAACACTGCATACTTTAATAGATTAATTGAAGAAAGCTATGCATTTAACCACACTTTTGTCTGCATTCAAACGACACAAAATTATTTTCAGTGCCCTGATTTCTGTGGCATTTAGTACACTGACGCACAAGATGCATTGATTGACGCAGCTATTTCCTTCTTTGTCTAAAATCCCCAATCGAAACAGAGAAAATGCATGGCAGTGTGAAAAATTCAGCTGGAGTTGTCACATGATTTACTTTACGGGCCACATAAAATGACGTGTCGGGCCGGATCTTGAGTTTGACTCCTGTGTCTAACACAGTGACCAGAGGTGAACTCTCAGTTAAAGGGCCAGTACACACAAAAAGCATTGCAAGATTTTATTCTGCAAATATTTGAATTTGAGACACGCTTTTCCATGCCCACTCAAATTCCTATTCCAGTCACCACTATTTTAACACCAGCAGTAAAAAAAAAATTATATACTGTATATATCTACAACAGCACACAATTAGATTTGCTGTGAAACAGTGTGGAACACAAAAAAAAACAACTATAAATCCTCTTTGGCCGGACGATGTCCGGTCTAGAGCACTGGTAAATGTTGAAAATACCCTCTCCACAGCAGCGGAGCTCGGAAGTGGAATGTTGTATTTAATAAATAAATCCACCCATGCCTCCCTGTGATCCTTTGGGAAGAGGGCCCAGGAGAGCGATTCCTGCTTGGGTTTCCAGTCGTGGATGGTGGCCCTCAGCACCTCCTCCACATCCTGGTCTATCCCATCCTGGTCGGCGCCAAACAGCTCCCTGTAAGCATCATTCGATGTTTTAGTGAAATGGGGAAGAAAAAGACAATTCATAGAATGCCTGAATACAATATTGAATAACAGACAATAGATATCCATTCATCTATGTTTTAATCCACTTATCCTTACGAGGGTCGCGGGCGTGCTGGAGCCTATCCCAGCTGTCTTCGCGCAGCAGGCGGGGTAAAGCCCGACTTCGTTACCAGTCATTCGCAGGGCAACAACAGTTGTCTTCAAAGTTTTGAGTATAAATATGAACTATTACTGGAAAACCCGGTCCTGGTAGCTCATCACGTCAGCTTGGGCCCTGGGTGACCTTTGCCGCACCATGGCCTTAATCTCCCTGACGATTCTGTCCTTGATGGCGTTGGGTTGGTTAGGGACGATTCTTGCCAGGATGGTAGGGGTGAAGGAGGGGTGCAAGGCAGAGGCCATGAGCAGGTCTTGGTCCTCAAAGAGGACGCCAAACCTATAAATGAATCGGAATGTAAATCTCAGTTTCAAAACTTGAGGTAGATATATACACACATATACACACACACTATTATAAACATCCATCCATGCAATGTAGATCGACTGGTAAATCGAGAGCTTCGCCTTCTGGCTCAGCTCCTTCTTCACCATGACAATCCGATACAAAGTCCGCATCACAAGGAGATGCTGCACCCGCTCCACCCTGCCCTCACTCGTGAACAAGACCCCAAGATACTTAAACCCCTCCACTTGGGGTAAGATCTCATCCCCGACCCGAAGAGGGCACTCGCTCCACCCTTTTCCAACTGAGGACCCTCGTTTCAGATTTGGAGGTGCTGATTTTCATCCCAACCGCTTCACACTCGGCTGCCAACTGCTCCAGTGACAATTGGAGATCCCGACTTGAAGAAGCCAAAAGCACCACATCGTCTGCAAAAAGCAGAGATGCAATACTGAGGCCACCAAACCGGAACCTCCCAACGCCTTGGCTGTGCCTAGAAATTCTGTCCATAAACATTGTTTGTAATGACAAAAGGGAGCCTTACGGAGTCCAACCGTCACTGGAAATGAATCCGACTTAATGTCGGCAATGCGAACCAAACTGTGACACGTGTGGCATAGGGACCGAACAGCCCATATCAGAGGGTTCGGTACCCCATACTTCCGAATCACACCCCACAGAACTCCTCGAGGGACAAGGTCGAATGCCTTCTCTAAGTCTACAAAGCATATGTTGACTGGATGGGCAAATTCCCATGCACCCTCGAGGACCCTGCCAAAGGTGTCGAGTTGTTCCAGTGTTCCACGGCCGGGACAAAAAATGTATTACAACATATTATACGCACACCTTTCGTCAAAGCCTCTGAGAAGGGACTGGATCAGGGGCTGGGCATACTGCAGCTCACCCCTCTACTGGTCCTGGAGCAGCAATTTCTTCAAGACCAGGAGCGTCGGGAGGAGGATGCCCATGTAGGCGTTGTCCTCCCCATGCAGGCTGTCCAGGGTGTCCGCCACAGGCTTCATGACATCCCTGTACTCCGTCAAGACCTGAAAAGTTCACAAGAAAACTAGATAGCGCCACAGACTACTAAAAGCGGCCCAAACTGGCTGTTTCGATCAAAACCTTTGCCCATCGGTAATGATTCACAAATTAAATTAATATTATTTTTTTCATACGGTAATGTCTTGATCCAGAATTGCCGCTCCTGCCTTGCCTCCGGGCTGGTTCATAATGATGTTGTTGATGGCCTCCACCTGCTCAGGCGGAGACATCATCTCCAGCAGCGCATTCACACTGTTGAAGTAGGAGTTCCACCTACACAGATAACACACGTTAAAAAAGAAATTTAAAAAAAAAAAGCAATAGACAATTAATATGCCGTATTTTCCGGGTTATAAATCCCACTTTTTTCATAGTTTGACTGGGGTTGCGATTTATACTCTGGAGCGACTTGTGTGAAATTATAATTTCACGTGTTATTTTCACATTAAACCACAAGAGGGCGCCAGAGGCCTGTGTTGATAAATCAAGACGAGCCTGACGTAAGCGATGTAGAAGAGGAAGCGCCACTTCTCCCACCTGAGTTGTCGGAGTTTTTTTTAAACTGACACAGAGGATGAAGATTTCATTGGATTTAGTGATTTGGAGTAACACTGATGGTTTGATAAACGTATTATGTATGTATCTTCTTTATGCTATAGTTATCTGAATAACTCTTTATATGTTATGTGAACATACCAAGCACATTCTCGGTTCCTTGTTTATGCTTCATATAACGTTAGCATATATATATTTTATTTTAATTTTAAATTGCCTTTCAAGACGACATGTGTGTTCTTAGTGTTGGATTTTATCAAATAAATTTCCCCAGAAAATATCACTTCTACTCAGTGTGACATATATTTGTTTCTTCTTTATTATGCATTTTATGGCTAGTGTGACCTATACTCCGCGAATTAGAATCCGGAAAATACGGTAATTCATGGTTTGGATAATACATTACCTAACTAAAACCGGAGTTGTCAGCTTCCTCTTGATGGCTGTCTTGATCTGATTGGCAGCAATAAGGCTCTGTCTCTGGAGGTTCTAGAGGTATTGGACCTTGTTTATTTTTTTAAGAAAAACGACGACTTCCCCTGCCTGCAATGAACAGAAATACTGCATTAAAAAAAATCATCAAACCGAAAACGAGGCAACAAGGGGATTACAGTATACATAACATCTCTAAAAATTGATGCAGAATACACATTTTTAACCTGCCAGAGCAGATTTCTCTAAATCGGCCTCACGAGTAATGGTGAAAATTAGTCAACTGCAATATACATGAATATTACGAAAAATGAATTGTCTTACTTTTCGCAATTCTCGAGGTAGCGTTTGAGCGCCCTGGTGGCTTCCGCATTTTCCAGCTCCCGAGCGTCAGTCTCCTCCACCTCCGAATCCTCCAGCAACCGAATTGAAGAGTCAAGCGACATGTTGGCGTCAATGTCACCCTCCGCATCGACTCCCGCTGTGCTAGTTCTGAGGCTGCTAACCCTACTGGGTCTCTCATCATCACCATGAATCGTACTCGCACCAGAAGATGGACTCCCGCTTGGTGTACTTTTGAAAAATGTATTCATGATCCAACACGAGCTTCCCTTCTGGCTTCTGGCTTCTTCTTCTGAAGTTTTAGGGTGGTTGGCAAGAAACTTTCATGTGCATTACCGCTACCTACTGGTAAGGAGTGTGAACCAGGTATGCCGCTAACCCAGTGATTCTTAACCTGGGTTCGATCGAAATTTCGTTAGCTCAGTAGTCAACGTGTGACTGTCGTTATAGTACGTCGTAAAATGTGAAAAACTTAATACTTATGTCTTGAAATTTTATTTACTTTTTTTCTGTTTTGAAGAAATGCGTTTTTTATGTCTTGAATTTGTAAAAAGTCATATTTTTGTTTTTCACTAATAAAGGGTTCGGTGAATGTGCATCTGAACTTAACCTCTAACAAGGTTAAGAACCACCGCGCTAACCTATGACCCCATAAAGTCCAGGTGTTTAAAACAAGCCTTTTGTGCAAACAGCAGACTTACTTTTTAGACAGCAATACAAAAAACAAAAAACAAACAAACACATAACCAAAAAACAAAATATAAAATATTATTTTAATATTTTTTTGGGACATCCTTAGTGTTCAGTTTGAATTGTCTGTGTTGTGTTTAATAAATACTCAGATTGTGACTTTCAACCTCACAGCAGTTGTTACACTTTGACAAAGAAACAATTCACGGAAAATTGCAATAATACTGACATCTCTCAACATATTGTACACATTACCTAGTTAAACCCACAAAGTTATCCCAAATCCTAACAAAATAATTACACATGTAATAGAATACTAGACCAAATTCCCACAAACTTTCAAGTAAATTTTAAAAGGACAGTTGCAATTATAATAAAAGTTGATCCCCTTGAATAAACATGATACTGTATACTGTATATATTTTTATCAGAATCACAAGCAGAACGTCTTTAGCAATTATTAACTTAATAAATACCAGACGGGTAAAAATAAAAAAAAGGATCTAATAACTACAACTAGCTCTACTTGTACACACACATTACATATAAACAGCTTAAAATGCTTTAAAATACAAGCTCATATATATATATGAGCTTGTATTTTTGTATTGAGCTTGTATTATATATATTATATATCCATCCATCCATCCATTTTCCGAACCGCTTCATCCTCACTAGGGTCGCGGGGGGTGCTGGAGCCTATCCCAGCTGTCTTCGGGCAGTAGGCGGGGGACACCCTGAATTGGTTGCCAGCCAATCGCAGGGCACACAGAGATGAACAACCATCCACGCTCACACTCACACATAGGGACAATTTAGAGTGCCCAACGAGCCTGCCATGCATGTTTTTGGAATGTGGGAGGAAACCGGAGCACCCGGAGAAAACCCACGCAAGCCCGGGGAGAACATGCAAACTCCACACAGGGAGGCCGGAGCTGGGATCGAACCCAGTACCTCTGCACTGTGAAGCCGACGTGCTAACCACTGGACTACCGGGCCGCCCATATATATATATATATATATATTGTTGTGATGGAACAACAACAATAAAGTCCCTGGGTTATTTTGATTTAAATTATCCAAATATATATATATGAATGAATAATTTTTCATGATATTCAAACGTTTTGACGAGCACCCGCGTGTGCGCGTATGTGTGAGTGTGTGCATACATGCATGCGCAGTGACACAGTGAACGGTTGTTGCCCCTTGAATTTTGGTTACAATTCGGGCTTCAAATAGACAGGTATACAATTGGAATTTTTTTTTTTTTTTGATGAACAATCAACGGGGCACAAGCGGGACCCAATTGTGTCATGGAACGAAATCCATATGATATTTTACCATTTTTTTAAGAAAAAAAAAATCAAAATTGGGACGTGCAATATTATTTGGGTTCTGCAATGTCAGTGCAGTCAACTCAACTGCAGAAGTTCCCTGATTCATCCAATGTTGACCTACACGACTGATGAAATGAATAGAGGTTTGATACTGTATTGGGTGTTTTTATCCCACGAAAAAAAGGAGTTCAACGGACAATCAGCTCTAATGCACAACCCCCGTTCTGTCCATTAAATCAAGGTTCCAATGTACCACTTTCTATAACTTTTAACCGCTTACTGTACTGCTTCAAAAGCAACGCAACGATTGTTTTGATGCTTCCAAGAGGTACAAATGGAATTAAATATTGTTTGCTTGAGATGCCTAGCCCTGTGATTTAGATGACTTGGAATGACTATCCTGACAGTCGATGATCTCGACGTGGATGAAGAGCGAGGCGGGTGAAAGGCTGGAGCCATCCTGCTTGATCAGTCGGACATGGCGATAACCTGTAAAAGCCAAAGTAGTGCATGTTAGGAGAAGCAACCTAAAGTCGTGAGTGCCCATCAATCTGAGCATTCGCACTGCTCTTTCAGTCATACCGTACCTGTGCGGAGACTTGTAAAAGGCAGTGTGTATTGTCCGAGAAAGTCGTTGCTTGAAGTATAGTCGTGATCTTCAACCACAAAGCGAACAAGAGCCAGGCCAGGAGCATGAATGGTAAAATTAAAGGTGCAGTCCCATTGTGGATTAAAACCTGAAAAAAAAAACAATACATGAATGAAAGATAAACTCACTTCCATTTTAACACATTTACTTTACACACTTGAAATCTGCTTCTCGTAGGGGACTTTGCTAGTCACCAATTCAAAGGCAAACGTTGAGAACCCATTCCTCCATTATCAGTTCGAGAGTGCCAATGCTCTCGTTTATCAGAGAACCACAATATAAAGGCATCAAACCAGGGAGAAATATATATCCCCCCCCCCCCTCCCGAAGCGTCTTTTGAGTTCTTCAGAAAAGTGCTCTACAGGTACAATTTCAATGGATGATGATGATTGTTATTACAGTCAAACCTCGGTTTTCGTCCATTATCCGTTCCAGAAGGCTGTTCGAAAACCGAAATTGTTCGAAAACCGAAACCACGCTCTTTTCAAAATAAAAATGTTTACTGAACACGTTTGCTCACAATGGAAAGCAACACGAGGAAGCATCACTTCCTCATGTAAGGAGGGCGAGAGGAGTCAAATGGTGCATTCAACTGCGCTCAGTTTGTTCAAGAACCGAAATTTGTTCGTCATCCGTGGCATAAAAAACTCAAAATTTTTGGTCGAAAACCGAATTGGTCGAGAACCGAGACGTTCGAAAACCGAGGTTTGACTGTGCTATGATTAGCAGGGGCCCCAAAATAGAAGCCTGCGGAACACCATGAGAGCCAGAGCAGGACTTAGAGCATCCCAGTCTAACACAAAATGTACTGCCTGCCAATTAGGATCTCAACCACTCGAGTTGTACCACTAATGCCCACCTGGTGGTGTATATGAGCCAACAGAATACTCTGGTCTACCATATCAGGCTGCAGTCAGGTCCAAAAAAACAATACACACATAGTCTGCAGTGTTTTTAGCCAAAAGGATGTCATTAAAAACTCATAAGAGGGCTGACCGATCATACCGATCATGTCGATGTAACGTCTCGTGAGCATATCAACCTATTTCTCAGTTGCTTCATGGTAGTTACGATGTACATACCATTATTTTGGATGTGATGGGTTTTCTTCTTGTTGTTATCAATCGTAACACCATGTATCTCAACCCAAACATGAGGATCCACAATGGCTGTCGGCTTCTTCTCTTGCTTAGGTAACTGCTGTGCGGAAATAACCTGAAATAACAATTAATAAACAAATGAATCTATGGAAAACGGTCGTGATTGTTTGATCCTTCCTGCCAATCAAACATCGGAAGTAGAGTGGAACAGCACTGTAAAAACTTTCTTTTATTGGTATTCGCAGTCGGTGTGTCAGTTTTCGTACCTTAACAGTGAAAAGAACAGGCGCATGGCCAGGACCGCCACCAACATTTTCTGGATTAAAGTTGGTGTGCGGCTGGCACATGAAAGGGGGCTTCAGAATGTAGCCACATTGACCATTCTGCATGAATTTGCCTCGATTTAGATCCATCTGTTCACCAGGAGTTTGGAAATTCAGAGCCACTGGGGGGGAAAAAAACCAAAAAAACATTGATTTCACTGTCAATAACGCATTTTTGAAACAAGCACTTGGCTGCCTGTAATACCCGCCCGAATCAAAAATATTCATCTACGACGCTGTGATGCGTCACTATCCCGTATGCTTCGTCTTTGTTTTTTTATCAATTGAATTTGAAAATGTCTTACCAAGTTGGCAGCCTCCATTCCACATTTCCTGAGGGTTATAGTTGGACGACTGTAGTCGCTGTCCTGAGGGGTAGACCCTGCTAAGATGGTGGCTGTTGTGGCGCACAAAATACATCCCTGCAGGGGTGAAAACAAAGAAACCCATCTCGTCGAGTCAGATACACAGATATGAAAAAATACAGCGCAAAACCGATTTCACTTCACTGCTATAAACCCTCAAAATATGTAAACTACAAACTCCCTTTAATTTTTTTGCATTGCATTATTCACTGTTTTATTATACAGTCAAACCTCGGTTTTCGTCCATAATCCGTTCCAGAAGGCTGTTCGAAAACCGAAATTGTTCGAAAACCGAAACCACGCTCTTTTTAAAATAAAAATGTTGACTGAACACGTCTGCTCACAATGGAATGCAACACGAGGAAGCGTCACTTCCTCGTCTACCCGAGGAAGCGTCACTTCCTCGTGTAAGGAAGGCGAGAGGAGTCAAATGGTGCATTCAAGTACGCTCAGTTTGTTCGAGAACCGAAATTTGTTCGTCATCCGAGGCATAAAAAAAACTCGAAATTTTTGTTCGAAAACCGAATTGGTTGAGAACCGAGACGTTCGAAAACCGAGGTTTGACTGTACTGTATTGTCTTTTTCAATCCAAACAAACATGGTGTATGCCAAATTAGCAATATCACTAACCACTCATTCAGCCAAGCATAAATTTGACAGAATTTATTTTTTACCTCTAATAACTGCATTAAAAATAGATCTTGCGAACTTTAAAATGAGTCAGTTTAATTCACAACATGACATGGACTGGATGCCAGTAAGTCCTTTGTGAACCAATATATGTTATTTTACCAGCATTTGTTTCCCTAATGGGAGTTTTTCTGTGTGTCATAGAACATGACAATAAACACTTATTTTACTGATTCTCGATTGTACTTTATGGTTGATTCACTCTGCCCCCAAAATGAAGTAGAGCGTGTCAAAATAAGCCGTGCAAGTCTATATTTACACGGACCTTTATGTACTATGATAGAGCAAATGGCTCATTAAATGACATATGATGCTTTGACCGCCAACACATGGATAAGTGGAGCAAGTAAAAAGGCCATTGATGGTAACTTGGTGTCATTTTAGCGGATTGAGCAGATTTTGCTAGTATCGCTATGTGGTCGACTAGCAACCGGAAAGTAGCATGCCTCCTTAGCTCAAATGCGGATATGGTGCGTGCATATACGCAGGTATTGACCCGTTTAGGCTTCTGACACACCCGCCATGCCTTTCCTGGAAATATATTACGCAACCACCAAAGAGGCTTGATTCGATAAAGTATGAAGGTGAGCCTAATTTCCGTATCGTGAAGTTTTCATGACACATGAGAATTCCGTCGAGATTCATTTTGGAAAATATGGCACACTTTGGTGCCTCCCTGTGTGGAGTTTGCATGTTTTTCCTGTGCCTGCGTGGGTTTTCTCCGGGTACTCCGGTTTCCTCCCACATTCCAAAAATATGCATGGCAGGCTGATTGGACACTCAAAATTGTCCCTAGGTGTGAGTGTGAGCGTGGATGCTTGTTCGTCTGTGTGTGCCCTGCGATTGGCTGGCAACAGGTTCAAGGTGTCCCCCGCCTACCGCCCAAAGACGACTGGGATAGGCTCCAGCACCCCTTGTGAGAATAAAGCTGATCGGATAATGGATGGCACACTTTGGTTGGGAAATTAACATGGATCCGGAAGTCATCGCTATAGAAAATCTATAGAGGGGTTTGGCCTTTTTTGCATCTCCCACAATGCACTGCCGCCGTACATATTGAAAGGCTAGCCACATATTTATGAAAAAATATATTTGGATAGATGTTTAGGCACGATACCCGTTACAAGTCATGTGTGAAGATTACGTTTGTAAGCAAGTAGCTTTCTAGCGTCGTGAATGGGTATAATGTCTAGACCCCGAATATAAGACGAGCCCCACTTTTTCAGCCTTATTTCAATGCAAAATCTTATATTCGGGCCAATACGGTAATATGATTAACTGTCCACTGTAGTAACCGCTGTCCCTAAAAGGGACACAAGTCATGTGTGAAGATTACATTTGTAAGCAAGTAGCTTTCAATACATAAACATGATTCCTTCTTACCGCTATTTTTTATTTTTCTTCTTTGTGCTACCGCTATTTTTATTTTTATTCTTCATGGCAGGGGTTCATTTTGGCCTGGGGAGTCAAGTTCAGCATTCGCTTCATTGATATCTGACACCATCTAGCGTCGTGAATGGGTATAATGTCTAGACCCCGAATATAAGACAACCCCCACTTTTTCAGTCTTATTTCAATGCAAAATCTTATATTCGGGCCAATACGGTAATATGATCAACTGTCCACTGTAGTAACCGCTGTCCCTAAAAGGGACAAAAGTCATGTGTGAAGATTACGTCTGTAAGCAAGTAGCTTTCAACACATAAACAGTGGATACAATACCTGAGTCTTTGACATGTCTGAGGGCTTCACTTTCAGAAAATGAGGACATGTCACTTGGCGGGGATTTGGCAGCGTGTTGAAAGCTTTTAAAGTGCACACTGCGGGTGTACACGACCAATTCTGACAGCTCTGAACTCATCTGAGGCGCAGCTGGCTAGAGTCACAACAAAACAACAGGTCACTCCCCATTACATCTTCACCATGACAAAAACAATGACATGTGTAGACCTTGTCATCTTTTTTCCCGTTATGGATACTGCTCCCAGCTTGGTTGACTTCATCGTCTGATGAGCTGAGGTCTGACGAGCTTGACGTGCCTTCTGGCTTCTCTTTCTTCCCCTTAACCAGGATTTTACCTTTCAGATCCTGCAAACAGTGCACACAACCACACTTTACCCACACATTACCCAGAGGAAAAATGAGTTCAACCCTTATGCTAAGTATTATGAATTTGGGGTGTGTTTTATCCAGAACTTAATTAGCAATCGATTCAATGCAAATATACACAATATGGACCAATTTGACTTGTTGGATAACAGGAGGGTTCAAATAAGAGCAATAGAAAAATACCCGCATTTTTAAAGTGATTTGTGCAATGCAGGGCCCGATATTAAGCATTTTTTTTTTTTTGGTAGTGGCCTGACCGAGCCACCATGACCCAAGTTGTGCTGGTCCTGTCAAAAGCTTCATTGGCCCCGCATACTAATTATTGAAAAAAAAAATCATTCTGTTTTTATTTACTGTTTACACAACATCCCAACTTCAGGGCAATTGGGTTTGTATTAAAGGTAGCAGCGATTGCGCTAGCCAAAGCTAGCAACATGAGGCTAACCCAGTCAGGGCAATGTCTGAAAGTAGGTAATGTTTTGAAAGGTGCTTATAAATGAAATGTATTATTATTATTATTAATGGCCCCACACAGCAGCGTAATGGCCATGGACCAGCGAGCCACTGTTAATGTCAAACCCTGACAATTGCAAGGCTTCGCTTTTGTGCTAGGTGCTGTACAGGCAGCTCATCCGCCAAAAAAAACAATATTCTTTCAGAACCCATAATCCGATTTTCTAAATTCTTGGTATGTTGTACTCAGGTTTAATCTAATGCACTGGATTTTCAACCGGGCCTTTTTTTTTTTTTTAAAGTTTCATAACATACTTCCGGTGAAGGCAGGGTGTTGGGGTCGAGGCCACGAACGGGCTTGGTCAGCAGTTTGTCTCCAAGGATGCTCTTCAGGTGTCGAGCCATCACTGCCTGCTGCTCCACAGAGCAGTGGTTCTCCAAGGAAAGGATCAGAGGGTACGGCGATGCCTAGATCATGATTATGCATGGTGGGAAATCAAAAATCAGAACAGAGGGTGGGGAAACATAAAAAGCCTTATTGTATTAAATGCATGAATTAAAACGGAATTACAATCAACACCTTCTACCAATGGCCACATGTTTTACAACAATACTTAACAGGATGTACCTGGGGATGTACTCCTTCACTAAAATCGACCGCCAGGGTAGAACAGCACACGCGCATCAATGAATGGAGGCGATTGAGAAAGCCGGATCAAAATGTCCTTTAACCGTTTCATGCACCTTTTAACCTGATACCGTATTGGCCCGAATATAAGACGGCCCTGATTATAAGACGACCCCGTCTTTTTCAAGACTCAAGTTTGAAAAAAGACTTTTTGAACACCAAATTAACTTTTATAATTACAGTACATCTGAAACAAATGATTATAACAATATATTTGAGAGAAAAATCATCTTATTTTGCCTCATTCAAATCTAAAGTGCAATCAAATTCGTAAATGAATGGTTTCTGGTTTTTGAAATGTAAATTACATCATAACTTCCACTCAGCTGCCGGTTAACCTGGCTGATCTTCGACCCAATTTTCTCCAGATCGTCGCTTCGTTTCTCCATTTTCTGTAATCTCTTCTATTATTTTCTTCTCTTTTCCTTCTTACCGCTATTTTTTATTTTTCTTCTTCGTGCTACCGCTATTTTTATTTTTATTCTTCGTGGCAGGGGTTCACTTTAGCCTGGGGAGTCAAATTCAGCATTCGCTTCATTGTTATCTGGCGCCATCTAGCGTCGTGAATGAGTATAACGTTTAACGTAAAAAATATATTTGGATAGATGTTTAGGCAAGATACCCGTTACAAGTCATGTGTGAAGATTACGTTTGTAAGCAAGTAGCTTTCTAGCGTCGTGAATGGGTATACGGTCTAGACCCCGAATATAAGACGACCCCCACTTTTTCAGTCTTATTTCAATGCAAAAAACACCGTCTTATATTCGGGCCTCTACGGTAATATGATAAACTGTCCACTGTAGTAACCGCTGTCCCTAAAAGGGTTATAAAGCACAACTAGTGTGTGAAGTTAGATTTTTTGTTATCATATTCATGCCATTTCTTTACGGGAAGCATTTGACATGACGCACGTCACAGGCAGGCTTCGGCCTTCTGTGTGTGTCAGGCAGGTCTGAAATGATATAACTGGAGCTTTTTTGCCCCTAAGTACCAGGACTTGGAAATTATTGTGTTGCATAATTTTGGCCGGCTAAAATTCACTATACCGTAATGGTAACTGCACTTGATGCAACACTAATGCTGGGTCACAATTTTGACTTCAACTTTATATACTTTTCACCAGAGATGTGCATTCCATCCCTGGGATGGAACGCTCCGTTCATCCTTGTCCTTTAGGACGAGGACAGACGGGAGACTGTGGACGATTATTATATGAATAAAAACGGACGCGTGATAACGGAAGGGTACCACGTTCAGTGACGTAGGATGAAAAGAGAGTAAAGCACCCATCTCTGCATATAATTCATACAACAAGCTTCACATATTTAAGGTGCAACGGTGGAGAGAAAAAAAAAATCCACCAGGGAGGACAATCGGTTAACACCAGCACTGTTTATTCTGATCGGTAATGCGTTTGGCCCCGCCCCTTACCTTAAACGCATACTCGTTGATTGTCTCAATGACTTCGACAAAGGGCACTTTGGAGGTGAGCGTGTAGCCGTGGTAGATGACTGGCTGTCCTTTATCGCCATCCCAACAGTCCAACTCCACACAGCGACAACCATGATTCAGGGCTCTTAAAAAAAATTTTAAAAAACATTTTTAAAAAGTAATCACTTTTTCTGACAGATGAACAAGTGAGCTCTTAAATTAAAAAAAAAAACTGGTGGTCATCAGGAATGGCTTTGGCCAGTGAAATTGAACGAAACTTTCCAAAAAGAGTCAACTCACAATTTAACAAAGAATTCTTTTTTACCACACGACATTTTGCATTGACTTGTGCTGTCATTGTGAGATTTTCAAATTGGCTTGATGATCGGAAACATTTACATGTGCTAAATTTGCATCGGGAAATTATAAATATTTTTTCATGGCACTGTTAAATACACTTAAAAATAATAATAAAGCGCTATAGATTCCTTTTCATTCTTACCGGATATATGGCTCGACGCCGCTCTCTCCGGTCAGCTGATCCTTAGTCAAGTATGTATTGTGGGATGAGGAAATGAAGTAGTGTGCCAGCGGTTGTTTCATGTTTTGATAAATCCGGACATGTTCCGGGTCAAAAACAGAATTCTCCTTGGACAGCATGTACATGGTGAAGCCATTGGGTGTCATCAAATGGTTCCTCTGAGCTGTGTTGGGAAAAACACACCCAAAAAAAAGCTAACAAACATGATGACAGAGAATTTATTTATCTTGTCATGCCAAATTTAACATTACTTTTAACAGTCAAGTAATCAGATTACAATTACTCATCAAACATCACAAAACGTTACTCGTTTAAAATATACCAACTCGTTCTTGAAGGTGACGTCAATATTTGAAAGAGTAGCACCGTTAACCTTTTCAGGGACGGCGGTCACAACGGTGGTTCATGGTTCTGTTTGTGACCAACAGGTGGCACTGTCGGGCTCCGCCTGCAGCTGCACACCTGTTGGTCATTGTGTCATTAGTACAGTCATGGTTCTGTCTGTGACCAACAGGTGGCCAGCTGCAGGCGGAGCCTGACAGTGCCACCTGTTGGTCACAAACAGCCTTCGCTCCGCCTTCAGCTACACACCTGTTGGTCATTGTGTCATTAGAACTATCATGGTTCTGTTTGTGACCAACAGGTGGCACTGCCGGGCTCCACCTGCAGCTGCACACCTGTTTGTCATTGTGTCATTAGAACTATCATGGTTCTGTTTGTGACCAACAGGTGGCACTGTCGGGCTACGCCTGCAGCTGCACACCTGTTGGTCATTGTGTCATTAGTACTGTCATGGTTCTGTTTGTGACCAACAGGTGGCACTGTCGGGCTCCACCTGCAGCTACACACCTGTTTGTCATTGTGTCATTAGAACTATCATGGTTCTGTTTGTGACCAACAGGTGGCACTGTCGGGCTACGCCTGCAGCTGCACACCTGTTGGTCATTGCGTCATTAGTACTGTCATGGTTCTGTTTGTGACCAACAGGTGGCACTGTCGGGCTCCGCCTGCAGCTGCACACCTGTTTGTCATTGTGTCATTAGAACTATCATGGTTCTGTTTGTGACCAACAGGTGGCACTGTCGGGCTCCACCTGCAGCTGCACACCTGTTTGTCATTGTGTCATTAGAACTATCATGGTTCTGTTTGTGACCAACAGGTGGCACAGTCGGGCTCTGCCTGCAGCTGTACACCTGTTGGTCATTGTGTCATTAGTTGTCATTTTAAAAGACTTGATGCCCGAGCACTCAGTGTCGGGTCATTGTTGCTGTCATTGTTTTCTGTTGGTGATTCTGTTCCTGTTAGTTTTTTGCTTCTGCAATGGGTTTTTGTTTGTTAACCTGGATTCTTGCTTTCTTCAGGTCTATGTTCTGGATTTAGTTTTCTCACTGTTTTGTGAACACAATTTGTCAAGTTCACCCTGCTCCTCCCTCTTGCTTGTTTTTGGGGGTCCTCCACCACCACCGTTCGTGACATTATCATGTTATCAGGTTAGCATGATTAGTACACGAAAGGGTTAACGAATGCAAAAACCGTCCGATTGATTTTTTTTGTGTGAAGCAGCATACCCCATTCATTAAGTTCATAGGTGATGATGAGGCTCTGGGCGTGCGTGAAAGACGAATCCTCCCCCTGATCATTCAGGAAATCCCTCAAATCTGCCGTTGAGAGGACGCATCCATTGGAAGAATACAGCATAAAGATGACATCCACCTCAGGCCTCCGCAACAACTCTCGGCAGAAAATTTCAATTTCCCCGTGGTCCAAACGGCCATCGGCTGAGTGATCGCACTTCTGTCCGAGGATCATTCAAGAGTAAAATACATATGCAACTGTTACTGATTCTGTGTTGAAAAATGACAAGCGATGTGAAGTTAAATAATAATGATCGAGTGCGGCGGGCGACTCACCTCGAAAAGTTCACGAGCATATTGGTCGCTCAAGTCAATATTGATCATTTGCAGCAATGTCTGCACTTCATCGTAGCTCATATTATCGTCGTGATTCCGGTCAGCACGACTCAGGTAAGCATGAATCCAGGTGACGCGTAGGATCAAGGAAGATGTCACACTCTCGTCACACATTTTTTTGCACAGCTAATGCTAACATTTGGAAGGATTTTTTTGTCGAATCCAAATGAGCAAACATTGACACTTAACGGGTGTGTAATGGACACCAAACAACCTTCTGAGCATAAGCTAACCAGTTTCGATACAAAATCTGGAATGGATAATAAAATCTGGGCTGATTTTGGACAAAATCTGTCAATTATCGTATTTGTTTTAGAATGTCACTGTTAGGGTGGTTCTGTTTGTGACCAACAGGTGGCACTGTAAGGCTCCTCCTGCAGTGGCACACCTGTTGGTCATTGTGTCATTAGTTAGTGTTTGGTTAAAACGGGGGTCGGCAACCCGCGGCTCCAGAGCCGCATTCGGCTCTTTAGCGCCGCCCTAGAGTCTCCCCGGAGCTTTTTTTTCTCCCAAAAATGGAAAATGATGGTGGAGAGAATATTCCACATTCATTAAAGGATATTGATCAAGTTTCTCCTTCTGGGTCATGTTGCCAATTCTTTCCTGCAGTGTCCGGATGCCGCGGGTCCAATGAAAAGCCTCTTCAGGGTTCTGGCAGAGAAGATCCAGATTCTTTCGGGGACCCTTGAAGACCACCGTCAAACACCGTCCTTCGGGAACTGCACCAACCATCTGCCGCAACGTCTCCGAATGGCAGCCCTCACATACGCATTCCACTTCGGTGATGGAGACTGAGTAAGTGAGGCAGATGAAGAAAGAAAAGGAGACTATTCAGTTTTTCGGCAGCTTTAGTAGGGGAAGCCCAGATTTCGCTCTTTCCAGCCACTTTGTTTGTATATACGTGATACAGTATTGTGACATTCCTGATTATCTTGCCGAATGGTAGCAACAAAAAAAAAAAATCGAGAACACTGAATCAACGGCGTGCAGAGCAAGACTTGTTTGAGTCATGTTCTCTTACAGAGTGTCGGGAAGGAGCATTTAAAAAAAAAATCTGTTTACCCTCTTAAATTTGTGATTGAACTACTTCATCTTTCTATTCAACATTTCTAAGGATATACTGTGCATGTTCAGTCCATATAAAATATATATAATATATATATAATATAAATATATATATACATATAAATATATATGCTTTTTGCATTGAAATTTAAAAAAAAAAGGCTTGGGCTGTGTCTGAAAGTCCCATTTAGGAATTGTAAACTTATGAAAGCTAAAAGTAATCTCAGATAACAACACAGGGAATATAATTGCCATCAAACTAATATGAGGGGGTATATTGTTTAAGTGTTTTATTTTTTATTTACTGTATTGGCCCGAATATAAGACGGTGTTTTTTGCATTGAAATAAGACTGAAAAAGTGAGAGTCGTCTTATATTCGGGGTCTAGACATTATACCCATTCACGACACTAGATGGCGCCAGATATCATTGAAGCGAATGCTGAACTTGGCTCCCCAGGCCAAAGTGAACCCCTGTCACGAAGAATACAAATAAAAATAGCGGTAGCACGAAGAAGAAAAATAAAAAATAGCGGTAAGAAAGAAAAGAGAAGAAAATAATAGAAGAGATAACAGAAAATGGAGAAACGTAGCGACAATCTGGAGAAAAGTGGGTCGAAGATCGGCCAGGTTAACCGGCAGCTGAGGAGAAGTTATGATGTAATTTATATTTAAAAAACCAGAAGCCATTCATTTACGAATGTGATTGCACTTTAGTTCACATATTTAAATGTTCAGATATTAAGATTTGAATGAGGCAAAATAACATACTTTTTCTCTCAAATATATTGTTATGATCATTTGTTTCAGATGTACTGTAATTATTTTCTGTATAAAAATGTATTTGGTGTTCAAAAAGTCTTTTTTTCAAACTTGAGTCTTGAAAAAGAGGCCTTATAATTAAGGTCGTCTTATATTCGGGCCAATACGGTATATATAAATTGTTTTTAATACTTTTAACACATTTTCGCCAGGGGTGCCAATAATTATGGAGGTCGCTGTACGGCCGCCATCCGTTCTACATCAGGTCTTGTTACAATTTTAGACCTGCCCATAGTCGAGCGAGTTAAACCTGGTATTTCAGCTGTTGAGTAAATATAGAGCACTAAGCCAGGGCTTTTAAGGTCAAAAGTGACGGCATGCCCTTTAATTTGAATGTTTGATCTCAATGTTTGAACATTTTTTTTCAGGGATCAGCTGCCTTTTTAAATACAACTTGGAGAGTCTATAAAAAAAATTAAAAAAAAGGCACCGCCCTTCCCCTTCGGCCAGCTGAGGAGAATGGAAAATGCTGTGTTTTCATGTGTGACCGCCCAGAGCAGAAAGTACCATTTACACTTTACCAAAATAGACACACCATGTGAAAAGCTACATTTAAAGAATTCACAGTATGAGACAACATAGGAGCAACAAGGAGAAAAAAAATCAGGATCAACTTTTTTTTTTTTTTTTTTTTTTTAATCGCAACAGGAAATTTACTTTCAATTTTCCAAAATTGCTGTCACAATAACAGATGACTACAAACACCAAAAACACTCCAGACAACATAAACTGCAGACACGGCATGCAAACAATAACGATAAATAAAGTTAAAATACGCCTGCATAAAACTAATCAAATGGAGTTCATGAATAATAAAATCCCTCTCAGAAAGAGTTTCTCTCTCTCTCTCGAAAATCTTTTCCCGATTTAAATATGTCATGCTTAGAAATGTCTCAACAAAGGATTATAGTATAGAAGAAAAAAAATGCTAATCACTTACAAGATTGTTGCTCTTTGGCTCGACTGAAAGTTTTGCGGGACTGGCACCAAATTGTGACGCCATCTTCCAGCAGCTTGAGGGTACGTCGCTTTTGCCAGTGAGGTGATCGGACCTTTGCAGAGGAACGATTCATCGATTAGTTCTTTTTTTCTGTCATGTTCAGCTAAAGAAGACCTTTTGCAAACATAACCTTTGACTTTGGGAACCAATGATAAATATTTTTGCCTATTTTCTTTTCTCAGGGATGTTACAGAGCATATCACTGACCGAATCATAATCAATTTATGTTTGGCATTTTCTGCAATGGGAAGACAAATTGCTCAGTCATGGTATGAGTATAACTGTACACTGGAGGTTGCTCTGATTCTAACTCATTCACTACCAGCCAATTCTGGACCATGTCTGAAAAGACGTTTAAAAACGTCTTTGGGAGTGAATGAGTTAAACTGCATCTTAAGTTTGGATGACAAATTCAGTATTTTAAATTTGAAGCTTTCAAAAAATTCAAAAAATGTCAGATGCAGTTTAACTCATTCACTCCCAAAGACGTTTTTAAACATCTTTTCAGACGGTTTAAATCTTGTGGAAGATTATGATTGCAAGAGAGGTTGGTGGGTCAGCAAAAATATGAGCAGCAAGGGAAAACCTCTCGTGCTCCTTTGAGAATCAGACATTATTGACGAATCAACACTAACTGGATGGTCACCACTTTAAAGCGTTGAAATCTGAAGCTGTGCAAATAATAATATTGCCAACATTCAATTCAATATAACTCATACCTTCACCATATTGGAACCCTTCAGCATCCACTTGACATCTTCATCATCCTGCAATCCTACAAGAAAAAAAAAAAAACAGCAACATTTGCTCAGGAAAGGTATATATTTATATATTAATAAGGACAAAGTAAGTTTATCCACCTCTACTTCTTAAATTTTATAACACCTTTGAATTGTTGCATTTATGATTACAGTATTACTTTTATATTTTAGGGAGTGTCCCATTGTTGGATTCATCTGGCGCTTTAAGAGGGGCGGGGCTTCTCATTGACAGGTGACAGTTCGTTTGACGATAAAAAGCGGCATTGCTGTTCGTTTCGTTAGTGAATACACTCATTTCGTCGTCGGCATGGCCCAATGGTAAGCAACGTGTTTGTCCACTTTTCTTTACCAGCTCTGTAAAGTTACCCTTTAAATTCAATCATGATCGGTTGCTTTGTTTGTCTGCTTTGCATTGTGTCCGTTGTGCTTTGTTTTTGCTGCATCGCGATGCAATCAATCAGTTACCGTTCGCAATCGGCAGTTTTTAATAGCGTTGGCTAAAGTGTTGCTAGAACCGTGTTGTCTTTATTTTAGCTCGGTTTTGCATAGTTGTCATGTTTGTCCGGCTGCACTGTAATGTTAAACTAAGTAAATTGCGTTGCACCTGGGGTTAATCATGCCGGCGCTCCACTTCCGGGTTTGACCGTTGGGACTTGTAGTTCTTTTGTTCGATTCGACTTGATATGTTTGTGTTGTATGGTTTCTTACGTTTAAAATCATGAATAATGATGACGATAATAATACATAGTGAAATCATCGTTGATTAAATTATTTATTAAACTTATTGTTAAAATAAAGGTATTAATTAATGTCAATTATATGCATACTGTATTTACATTATGATGCAGAAAGCTAGATGTATTCATTTTCTATTGTGTGTGTGTGTGTGTGGTTTAGGTTATTACCTGCTTCTGCTACTACTTCTGTTGCAACTACTACAGCAAAGTGCGTCAATAAATGATTAAAAAGTACAGAACGAGTGATCCTTCCTTGCTGACCGACGATCCCTATCAGAGGGCCGTGAAAAAACGAAATTAACTGAACACCCATTCTGTATCAATTATCAAGTACAGTCAAACCTCGGTTTTCGAACTTCTTGGTTCTCGTCCAATTCGGTTTTTGACTAAAAATTTCGCGTTTTTTATGCGTCGGATGACCGACAAATTTCGGTTCTTGAACAAACTGAGCGCCCTTGAATGCACCATTTGACTCCTCTCGCCTTCCTTACACGAGGAAGTGACGCTTCCTCGTGCAGCGTTCCATTGTGTGCAGATGTGTTCAATAAAGATTTTTTTTTTTTTTTTTTTTAAAGAGAGTGTTCGGTTTTCGAAAAAAATCACTTTTCAAACAGCCTTCTGGAACGGATTCTGGACGAAAACCGAGGTTTGACTGTACAACTTTATTGTCAAAGAGGTGGATTAGATCACAAAATGCGTGCTGAGGACCCAGGATCAAAATTTACCGTCTGCCACTGATGTGCAGTACAGTCAAGCCTCGGTTTTCGAACGTCTCTGTTCTTGGCCAATTCGGTTTTCGAACGAAAATTTCGTTTTTTTATGCCTCGGATGACTAACAAATTTCGGTTCTCAAACTAACTGAGCGCACTTGAATGCGTCACTTCTCGGCTTTGCTTCCTCGTGTAGCGTCCATTGTGAGCAGACGTTTTTGTATTGTACAATAAAGATTTTTTTTTTTTAAAGCAGACTTGTTTGGTAAAACGCTTCCTCGTGTAGCGTCCATTGTGAGCAGAAGAGTTTGGATTGTTCAATAATTTTTTATTTTTTTATTTATTTATTTATTTTTTTAAAGCAGACTTGTTTGGTGAGACGCTTCTGTTAGGGGGAGTGAAATTGGTGAAAATAAAACATATTACAGTTTGTACAGTATTTTACATATTACCTGCTCTCATTACATGTGTACAGTTTATGGTGTGAAATTGTAAACAAAAAAGTGGTTTTCTTGACTTGGAACGGATTAAAAAAATTTACATTTATTCCAATGGGAAACATGGTTTCGTTTTTCGAACAATTCTGTTTTCGAACAGTCTTCTGGAACGGATTATGTACGAAAACCGAGATTTGACGGGGTTTTTTTTTTTTTTTTACTAAACTTGCTCTCTGCCCCCCTCCACACACACACTTCCGCCCCTCAAATTCCATCTGCGCCTCTGCATTCATCGATGGGACTACAATAAAAGATATCAACCCAAAGGAAGGACAGATGGGATGAACAGTTTGGGTGGTTTGAGTTGAAGCAACTTGAAAAACTTGTAATTGCTGACATGTGTTCATGAAGGTCGCAACATGCTTCAAGACAGCGTGAAGAGCGCTGACCACAAACGTGTACTTGTAGTTGATTACCCCTTGAGAAAATTACAGACTACTATACTCTCCCTCACGGTAGACATTAAATACGTTTATTGAATACAACTTTATTGTCAAATGTGCTGTACGTATGTGTAACATACAGCACAGATGAAATGTCTTCCCCCTCAACATAAAACAACTTTTTTACGTTTACGTGCAATTTTTAAAAAAAAAGAAAGGAAAATAAAACCGTATGCCATTAATCGATTGAAATTTACTTTACAATGCACGTACATACCCTGATATGACCATTTTGGGATTAACCCACCCAGGCAATTCAATTGGAAAACAGCTTTCTTCTATGCACTTAAATCAATTGAACGACGGAGCTAACTTTTTTTCTGCATGCTCCATTATGCTAATTCCTTTTAAATCTATGTCTGTTTGTCTGTCTATCACAGACGAGATTTTTAACTGTGAGGTAGACTTTATGGCTGTGGTATTGGCCTAAAAGAAAATAAATCCCACTATTTACTTTCCTCTCATCGGCAACTGATGTGAATCAAGAGAGTCGGGGAATTATTTGTATTGCATTTGAGAAATATACATTCAAAACTCTTATTTTCTCTTAACTGACTTCCGAGTCCCTTCTTTGATAACGGTCTCGCCTAACGACCGATTACCATCATCTCCGCAGTTGAGTTTGCGAACAACGACACATGCAAGGCTTACCGAGACTCCTTAGCGGATGGATGGCCTTAGAATCGGACGTCCCGTTCCCGTTCTTACGCACGGGGGCTGCTTTCCTTTTGTTTCCCAACATATTGTTGAGAGGGAGGATTTGCTTTCTTTATTCTGCGTCCCTTCTGTCACTGCTTTATAATTGATGGCTCTTGCTCAGCACGCATAATTTGTATCCTGGCGCAGTCGAATCTGCGTTGTCCCAACCTTCTTGTTGCTGACGTCACAAAAACAAGATTTAGGAAATGCACGAAACCATCCATCCATCCATTAGTACTGTATTTATAGAATATTTGACAAACGTCAAGTGCCAGCAACACGCTTTAGGAATCACTCTCAAAATAAAATTCCATAAAGGTCACGAAAGACTGATATCACACAATTCTAAAATGACATATTAACTCTACCAATGTTAATATTAATAGTGTTTACAATAAACAATCACAATAAAACACGTTTATGGAGCCCCTTTATAAAGAAAACGATCAACTGCGCGATTCAGCAAATGTATATCATGCTGACCTGTTTTTATCCCGTTACATTTATTTTGGCCAACAACTCATTTCCCTCCATTTCCGGTTTTGGCATTATTCAACTACAGTAACTTGACAACTCGCAAATAATAATCGGATTGCGGTAGTGTAAATTTAGACATCGAACGGTGATCCCATAACAACTAACGAAATATTCATTTTGTGGCCTTGTTGACATTTCAGACTGTCTTTCACAATTATCTGGAATTTTTACAGACATGAATTATGACCCTGCTGCAAAAAACATCCAATGGTTGAGCATTGACCGACATCGTCCAAGTCACGTGATGTAACTCCAGCACCTCAACTGTCTCATACTGAACACTTTTAGAAGACAATTTATTTCCAGACTAAAACAGATAAAGTGCCAATACTGTGTTACTGTTGTTGCATTCATATTGAAGTGGTCTGATAAGGACCCGTGACTGGATCAGCCACTAAACCACAGACAACAGTAAGTTGACATTCTCGTCGGTTAGCCTGCTAGCGCTACCTCGTCTCCAAAGTACAAAGTACTTGTATCGATGTGCGTAACATTTCTGTTACTATTCTACAATGAGAGATATGTATTGGTTTTATCCATACATTCTCTGTACTGTCCTCACAATAGGTCGCGGATTTTTGACGAGATTTGGGGTACACCACGATCTGTATTTGTTACACTACTGTTATAATCCTCTTAATATCGTCACTGACTGGCGACCAGTCCAGGGTGTACCCCGTTTTTTGCCCAAAATCAGCAGGGATCGGCTCCGGTTCACCATAGTGAGGATTAGCGGTACAGATAATGGATGGATGAGCTAAATATTACATGAAAAATAATAATACTGCAGTGATAGCATAGAATACATTATTATATGAAATAATAATCGATACGTACCTCGGTTTGGGCGGGGGTATCACAGTTTCGTACGATTTCAACAGGAAAAAGCAATAAAAAAGTCACAAAAGCAAAATTGTCCGGTTTTTTTCCATTTATTTTTAGCACACAGTTGTGCGAGTAACTTTTTATCATAGTGTAGTTTAGAATAAAAAAAAAAAGCTTTAAAAAAAAAAAAAGACAAAATGACCATCATAGACCAATGTAAGAGCTCATATCATCACCCTCCCAAAATAATGGCCCAAATCATGTTTTCATTTTAATATCAAAAAACATGAATGGACATACCACACAACAACAACACTAAGTGTCCTCGTTCCGATACATGCCAACCATGTTGTCCTTCATACGGAACCTGACATTTTCCCCGCTCCGGATTTAAATGAAACCACCTTGTCGTCTCGATTCTGACTTTTCATTTGAACATGCCATGACGGGCGCTTTTTGACATTTCGAAATTAGGGCAGTCCGGGCACAATATGCCAGAGCCGTGCTTGACATTGTAAAAACAGTAATAGACCCGCTGGAGTACTTGCATGTACAGTAATTGGCAGGTAAACAAATTATTTCGTCGGCCGTGTATGAGACGTGGGCAGTTGGAGACTACCTTGCACCCAAATCATGCATCTGTGTGACAAGGATGGACATGCTATTAAAATATATTTAAGATGATGATTATAATCTGTTGAAGAAATTGTTTTCTACAATGATTCAGAGGGATTGCCGGTGTCATATTTCTGAATTAAATTCCATGACGTCCAACATACACTTCCGCAGAGTCCTTAATTTATCTGCCTGCAGCTTGATCAAATAGATCAAACTCGCATTCCCGTCTCTAAAATCTCTCCTTTTTAGAACCAAATTTGCAGATGTGCTGGGGGCGAGGCAGGAACGTGCAATGAGGCTTAGCGCATGGACCGAGCTCACAAACCGCCTGAACTCTACCATTTCTCCCGGCATGAAATTGACGATGCACTCTTTATTATGCTGAGCACAGACTGCTTTCTGTCACCAAAATTTTGGATGAGTTGGGGGTGAGGCAACAGTGTGCCGGAACGCCCAGAAAGGTGCAACACGGCCCCAAGCACAGTAGGCTTGACCTGCGCTGGCACAAAAAATGAAGTTCTAATCCAAAATCGGGTTCTCTATTTCTGTTTACAGGCATCCACCCTGGGGGAAAAAAAAAAAAAAAATGTCAGTGGTGGATCACCAGAAACGTTTTCAGGCTGCTGTGAATGTCATTCACAAACTCCCCAAAAAAGGTACGTTGATAAGCATTATCGATTGATCAGTCCCAGATATTATATCACTGATAGATATTGTTGACACATAGTATAGGGCATCCAAAGACAGCCCTTATGTTAAAGAGTCGCACAAACTTATTTGCCTTAAGACTCTGATGATTGACTTTTCTGACTTTTTTGTTGTTTTTTAAAAATATATTCAACTGATTCATCGCGCTAAATATTCAATGAGCTATTAAAAGTGTCAAAGTAGACTTTTTTTTAACTGTTAATGCATGAATTGTCACCAGATACTATGAATAACAAAATTAGATTACGTTTTTTCAAAGGACAAAAATGTTTTTTTGCTGGTCTGATGCTTTTTTTCGTTATACAGTCAAACCTCGGTTTTCGTCCATAATCCGTTCCAGAAGGCTGTTCGAAAACCAAAATTGTTCGAAAACCGAAACCACGCTCTTTTTAAAATAAAAAGGTTTACTGAACACGTCTGCTCACAATGGAAAGCAACCCGAGGAAGCGTCACTCCCTTGTGTAAGGAGGGCGAGAGGAGTCAAATGGTGCATTCAAGTGCGCTCAGTTAGTTCGAGAACCGAAATTTGTTCGTCATCCGAGGCATAAAAACATCAAAATTTTTGGTCGAAAACCAAATTGAACGAGAACCGAGACGTTGTAGTCAAACCTTCTTTTTTTTCACTTATGTGCGGCTGCATTTTTCAATGCAGCCGCACATAATGAACACTCTGGTGTCCGGTGTCTCATTATTATGCAATAATCGTACAGAAACAGCTTGTGAGCAGACGAGTTTGTATTGTTCGATTAAGAATTTTCTTTTTTTAAAAGCAGACGTGTTTGGTGAGAACTACGTAATATTGGACTGTTATTTTTGCATCGTGTATCAGCCCCTAATCATGGCACCAAAGAAAGCAAGTGGAAGTGGTGAACCTGGTGAAGAAAAGAGGAAAATAGTGTGCAAATACTATAGAATTTAAGACAGATAGAGAGAGAGATGTTCCTTCAATTTTTATGTTAATGTTAAAATTGGTAATCTCCCATTACATTTGTACAGTTTATGGTGTGAAATTGTAAAAATAAGTAGTTTAAAAAAGTTGTTTTCTTGACTTTGAACGGATTAAAACATTTTACATTGATTTCAATGGGAAAAATGGTTTCGTTTCCGAACAATTCGGTTTCCGAACAGTCTTCTGGAACGGGTTAAGTACGAAAACCGAGGTTTGACTGTATTTTTAAAATGTTCCAGTAAATAGCGCATAAACTTGATGAAAATAATTGTAAATTGAATCAAAATCGCAATATCTGTCTAAATCCTTTTCTTAAAATTGTTTAGCTGTAGAACTGGATCGGTTTGACTCTGGGCATGTCCTTCCAAAAATGTCACAAATTCCCCCCCCCCCCCCCCCCCCAAAAATCAAGACAACTTTTCACTCATTTTTTTTTGATTGATTGTTTTAAATTGGTCAACGTAACTGGAGGGTTAAACGAGCCTAAAAACATGATCTAATAATCATGTTTTTTTGATTGAAAAGAGGCTGGAGTTTTACCTATTTTAGCTGGCATTTATGGTACATCACACGTTCAAACCGTAACGCTTGACCTTTGTGTGTAAACAGGCTCCTACCAACCATCGTATGACGTCATGCTGCGCTTTTACGGTTTGTACAAACAGGCGGTGTTTGGACCCTGTGCAGTGCCACGACCTGGCTTCTGGGACCCGGTGGGTCGCTACAAATGGTTTGTATTTTGGCTAGCTTTAAAATTGAGGGATTTACACTTTTTACATGGGGGGACAATAACAATGCGCATTACACAGACCTTGTATTTGGTTACTTGTTAACTGAATTCACAGTGCTCAGCATAATTGAGTTCATGACGTTGAGAGGTACCCGTAATTTAATTCCAGTGACCCTCCCCTCCCACACACAATGATAAAGGCCTTGCATTAATGGCCTTATAACTTTATTAAACTGAATCGATTTAAGAGATCACCCGTATAATTTTGTTGATGTACTATATGACGTTGTTTATGATTTCTTGTGTGTATTACCATATATGAAAGGGACGCTTGGAGCCGGCTGGGAGACATGAGCAGCGCGAGTGCCATGGTAGCATATGTGGACGAGATGAAGAAAGTAGCACAGGAGGTACATAACCTCTTAACTCATTCAGTACCAGCCAATTCTGGACCGAGTCTGAAAAGACGTTTAAAAACGTCTTTGGGAGTGAATGAGTTAATATTCGACAGTGTCCTGAGAATATTTTTATATTTTAATGTGTAAATGTGTGTATTACTAACAGGTTATTGACAACATGCCAATGAATGAGAAAACCGCTTCACTCTTCCACCATTTTGAGCCTCTCTATGCTGTTATTGATGACATGCCGCGGCCCCCAGAGACCCTGCTTCATCTCAGAGAAGGTCGGGAATACGATAATGCCATTAGTATGAGCGTTTGGAACGATGATTTGAGATACAAATGTTTTGAGTTATGATTGTAGTCCAGGAATGAATTGTACTCTTATCTCAAGGCACCGCTGTACTATAATAATAATAAATTTTATTTATAAGCGCCTTTCAAGACACCCAAGCATATACTGTAAGTGAAACTCCTCTGCAACGAAATATACATCGGCGAAAATACCCCCTAGCGTGAAAAAAATCTTCATGCTTTAACACCATTCCCACTCTCCTGCCCCCGATACAACGAAAAAAAACCCTGTTGCGTTATACGAAATCGTTTTCTCTGCTCTTGCCTCGTGATGAGATTCACTACAACAAAGTCTAATCCAACAGCGACCTCTACTGCTACGTACGGAAACGGCAAGAGCAACCACCACACTGGTTTACACATGCGCAGTAGTCCAGGACGTATTTGTTATTGTTAGTTTCATTGCTAAAATGGCTACAAAACGGACCTTTGGATGTCAAGCAGCTCAGACAAGAAGAGCTCTGACGCTGGAAGAGAGAGTAAAAGTGATCAAAATGAAAGACATTATCCCAGAGATTGATGTAAGTGAAAGTGAATGCGAATCGTAAATTTCGCAATTTCTTTCCCTTCTTTCTACACTGACTATATGAAATGTCAAATAAATTTATGCTCATACTTAAGCACTATTGGAATAAAAATAAAGACTACACATTCGTTTGTGTGTGCGTGTACACATACATTTGTGTGTGTGTTTAGATCTGAAATCAAATTTGCTACAGTGAAAAACCCCCTGTTGTGAAAAATTTCTTGCTGCAAACTTGATTTCGTTGTAGAGGAGTTTCACTGTATATGTTTACGTGTTAGGTACACTATCTGTATATTTGTACATTCATATTTTTATTATGTTATTCTGACCTAACATTTTGTGTTTTTGAAAGCCTCCAGCGTGCATAAGGATTTGGAATTGACCAGCAAATCTGATGGCGAGATCTTCTGTGACTTCGTGGATTCAGTGGAGCAACTCGATAACATTAAGGTCTCATTCACATTCTCAACAAGACATGATTTAAAAACTGTGAACAATTAGTTCCCACACCTGTAAATTGTCAAGTATATATACTTGGGCTGTCGTAAAAATGGTTTTTTTTTTTTTTTTTTGGGCACAGGTACCACTTGTGGAGTCGAATGGGTTTCTCAACGGCCACGTGGCCTTGGAGTCATCTCTGTGTCAACTTCAACAACAAGAAAGACAAATTGAATCCAGACAGGTGGTAGCCGGACACGGTGGAGAGGGACGAAAGGATGCAAAGGATAACGGTAGAAATAGAAGGCGAACCAATGGCCTCGAGGGCTCACACCACAACTGGAGGGAATGTAAGTCAAACGAATTAGATTAAGGGCGGTAAACTGATTTAAGTGACAGGTTAAGCGACTGCTTTATTTTGAAGGTGGTGTTCCACTGAGAAGTACAGGGCCAGCTACCGCACACGGTTCTAGCGGGGCAGACGGAGGAGGAGATGGTTCAGAAGGTTCGCCAGAATGGCGAAATGACCTCCAGCTTCAGCAACAAATCCTTCTGGCCCTGAGAAAGCTCAGAGAGGATATGAGGAGCGTCGTGGAAAGGCTGGAGGCGGTGAAGGCGCTCGTCACCACACATGTAAGCACGTGCGGTTTATTTTCTTGCGGTTGTGAAATCAGATTCCATTGTAAAATTATTCTTTTGCACACAGAAAAAAAAAAACCCCTCAAAATTTTAGCATTATTCAGATACTGTTTGCTATATATATATATATATAGTCAAACCTCGGTTTTCGAACGTCTCGGTTCTCTACTAATTCGGTTTTCGTCCCAAAATTTTGAGTTTTTTATGCCTCGGATGACGAACAAATTTCGGTCCTCAAACAAACTGAGCGCACTTGAATGCACCATTTGACTCCTCTCGCCTTCCTTACACGAAGAAGTGACGCTTCCTCGTGTTGCTTTCCATTGTGAGCAGACGTGTTCAGTAAACTTTTTTATTTTTAAAAGAGCGTGGTTTCGGTTTTCGAACAATTTCTGTTTTCGAACAGCCTTCTGGAACGGATTATGGACAAAAACCGAGGTTTGACTGTGTGTGTATATATATATATATATATAGCTATAGCTACAGCATACCACTACCCAATTCTTTTGTCGCTGGAACAAATGTTGACTTTCATTTTAACCCCCAGGAGGAAAAGCGGTGGCCATTTCACGCATCCGCTCAGACTGTTCTTCTGTTCCTGCTGTGGCCATTTGCCGCCCAAGGTATACTCTATCTACTGCAAAAGACCAAGAGGAGAAGTCGTATTCTTCATGAGGTGATGTGAACGAAGAGATTTTCTACTCGTCGCTGGAAACCATTAAAGCAGGATATGAAGTTTCTGCATGGAAAGGGGATTCCTGTGGATTTTCACTAGCTTCTCCTAGCACAGAGAATAAGGAGAATGTGGACTTCAATTTTACCCCACAGATTTTGTCGTCGGTAGGAAATGGAAATCCAGACTGTAATTCATTCAGTATTCATCAAATCAGAACTATAATATAAGTGCTAATGTTTTTGTCATTCATGGATTCGTTTAATACTGGGGTTTTCAATCCTGTACCTCGAGGGCCGCTGTCCTGCCTGCTTTCCATCTCTCCTCTGCTGCAACACACCTGATTGCAATGATCACGATGATTATCCAGCTTGCTGATTATCGGATCATTGGAATCAGGTGTGTTGCCGCAGGGAGAAATGGAAAACAAGCAGGACAGCCGGCCCTCAAGTAACAGGATTGAAGACCGCCGCTTTAAAAGAAGCTATCAGTCTCAAAGATAAGAATCTAATTTTGTGACTGCATTTTGTGGAGTTGTGATATGTAATTTTAAGACAGTAATATTTGTACATGCACGTGCATGTCCATTGTCATTTTTCTTTTAAAAAGGTTCTGTGAAAGGCATTTTGACATGTAAGCATGTCAAGTTGTTTGAAAATATGTTCAACATATGCTAATTTTGAATGATGCATTGTATTTATTGTTTTTAATTTTATAAAAATGGGTTGCGACAATAATTGAGAACCACTAGAGTCTAATGACTAGAGTCTAGATCATATTTGATTACGGTATATGTTTGTGTTGAACAATGTACATTATGTAATAAGTGAACTGTTATTTTGTTTTGGTTGCCATAACAGAAGTAAAACGACAAAACGATATCCAGTCTGTTTGTGTACTGCTTTACAGGGAAGCCGTAGCGTTTAGGTGAGAGTTGGACAGTACGTCTTCGACAGATTGCCTATTAACAATGTAAAGTACCGTATTTTCCGCACTATAAGGCACTTCGGAGTCTGAGGCGCACCTTCAATGAATGGCCTATTTTAAAACTGTTTTCAGATATGGGGCGCACCACATTATAACGTGCATAGAATAGAAGTTACAATAGTGGTTGCAGTTACGTTACGCTAAAGGGAATACAATACAGCTTTATTTATATGGAGCTTTCACCGCTGCAGCTGTAACAAAGCGCTTTCCAGAACATTTCAAATACTATGTCCAAGAAATCTGAATGTTGATTCATGTATAAGGCGCATCGGATTATAAGGCGCACTGTCGGGTTTTGAGAAAATGTGATGCTTTTAGGTGCGCCTTATAGTACGGAAAGTACGGTAATTTAAAAGAACCACTAAGCGCAATGAAACTGGGTTACTTAAAAGCTTTCCAACGGTATCCATTCTGATAGATTTTCCCTCAAAATATCTAAAATAAGTTTAACTTTAACTGCTAAAATAGTCGAATGAATAAGGTACGGTGAATATGATGGAAAAATATCAAGAGAAATCACTTACCAAAACAAATAATTTATGTTTATCATCGATATATACAAAGGTTAACATTACAGCTGTGCAACTGTTACAAAATTGGTCCACACAGGAAAACACAAACACTCCATACATACACGAGGATACAAATACTGTAAAATGTGCGTGTGAGGTCGGGTAAAATGTTGTTCTTCAAGAGCAGTAACGTCACATCGAGGTCCATTTGTCTCAGGTACGATGAAAAATACAGATGGAGGAATCACGTCGGGTTTTGGTTTTGACATACGGTCATTAACAAACTTAGCTGTTGACATTGATGCAAAATGACAATGTAGTACTTGATGCTTAGCCCAAACCATCTAATAGTGACACTCCTTTGTTATCCGTCAAAAAAAGTTTGGCATACTTAATACGGCTGTGTGGCTGCTTTGATAGAAAAAAAATGTTTTCTTGTAAATAATTTGATTCAGCCCGATCATGTCACTCTCAGGGCATCCAATTGATCACAACTGGACAGTTCTGGTTGGCTTTTCCGCCAACTCCCAGGCATGAGCTGTCTTAACTCCCCTTTGAGCTTCTACTGATGAAACCTGCTCAGCCGAGAATCCAAACGGCAACCAAGACAACCAGAACAGTCCCGTTGCGATCAATGTCCTGGAAAAAAAAAACCTTCAGTTTCGTAGAAAACGGCATGCACACCTCCACACAGGCAGGCACAACAAGGACACACATCGGGTTTGCATATATATTTTTTTTCTGTTATTGAGCAGTGACCACCGAGCAGTGCTATTGCTCACGTTTCATCTTTTATCAAAGAGAGCCTGCTCCACACGCAAAATCGGCATAGCGAAATATTAACCGTTTCATGCACCCTGTAACCCGATCACATAAGCTCTCCACTGTAGTAACCGCTGTCCCCGAAAGGGTTAACATGGGGTTTCCTGTCATTGTCAAATATCGCATCCTCAGAATATAACATTTCCAAAGAAAACAAACGGCAGTCAAAATGTGTCGACCTCCAGGCTTCGAAAAAACATGTTTCATACTTCATTGTACTGTTCTTTCGTACGCTTGAGCCAATTTAGGAAATGGTCTGAATTGTGCTACTTGGTAAAAAGAGATCTGGAGAATCACATAGGCCACTTCATGAACTGATTGCATAGCTGTACACTCTCTAAAAGTATTTGAAACAGTGAGGCCGGTTTCCTTTGTCTTTGCTGTTCGGCCGAAGCAATTTGTGTGTGTGTGACCTCACAAGGGTCATATTTTATATATGACATATTTTATATATATATATATATATATATATTAGTGCTGTCAAACGATTAAAATATTTAATCGCGATCAATAAAATTATTAATCGGGATCAAATGTAGAATTTCATAGTTAACTCACAATTAATCTTAAATAATCACCGATTTTTATCTATTCTAAATTTCCTTTGATTTCTTTTTGCCCTATTTTCCACATTTTAATGCTCTCATCAAAAAGAAATCAGTTTTCTTTGTGCAAAATATAAATATTTACTGAAACAACAATTTCGATTTTTAATTTTAAAGAATGTTTTTTCACTTGGAGCAGTTATTCACACTTGGAGCACATAATCTCTCACGATATATAACTAACTGTCCATCAATAACAGTGGAAAAATATTTTATCACACAACAGCTCGCGATAAACAATTTAATCAGGTTGAAATTGATTTAAATTAATGCCGATAATGACGCACTAAACTGACAGCACTAATATATATACAGTGAAACTCCTCTACAACGAAATCATGTTTGCAGCAAGAAATTTTTCACAACAGGGGGTTTTTCACTGTAGCAAATTTGAAACAGGGAAGTGGGAATGGTGTTAATGCATGAAGATCTTTTCACACGAGGGGGTATTTTCACCCATGTAGATTTCGTTGTAGAGGAGTTTCACTGTATATATATACATTTGTATATATACAGTCAAACCTCGGTTTTCGTCCATAATCCGTTCCAGAAGGCTGTTCGAAAACCGAAATTGTTCGAAGACCGAAACCATGCTCTTTTTAAAATAAAAATGTTTACTGAACACATCTGCTCCAATGTCCAATGGTGCATTCAAGTGCGCTCAGTTTGTTCGAGAACCGAAATTTGTTCGTCATCCGAGGCATAAAGAACTCGAAATCTTTGGTCGAAAAACGAATTGGTGGAGAACCGAGACGTTCGAAAACCAAGGTTTGACTGTATATATTATTAATATAAATATATGCGGTAAGGGAGGGGTGTGTGAATGTGAGCGGTACTTGAGTTAAACAAACACGGAGTGGCGATGCCAGGCTTTCCTCTTGTCCAGTGTAGCCATAGCTGACCGCCGTCGAGCAACAGAGGAAGATGATGGAAAGTTGTGGTCCACTAACAACGAGTACGAGTTTTCCCCCCGGACAAGACCAGGGGCTGGGCTTATTTGTGATTTATGATCAGGAGCGTCTCGTTCGTGAGCTGTGATCATTTCCAGATCCTCTGTTTTCTGTTCTCTCACAATATCATCCAGTTGGATCTCAAAGTTCAAGGACAATGCCTTAGTCCTTCGGCCTTTGGATTTCTTTTTGAAAATTGGCACTGGCTGACTCCAGACTAGTGGCAGATTGCTTTGGTTTTTTGAAGCCTGGCAGAGGTCTCGAAGCCTCGTTGGGAAAATCCAGATGGGGAGTTTGGAACGTTCCCGTGTCAGATTTTGAGGACTGGTCATCGGTAAAGGTCTCGGGTATGTGTTATTTATCTGGTTGCATGAGTAGCGGAAGCTCTTCGGACAAACTTGTGGTACAGTTGTGTTCTGCGTGTCAGACTTTGTATCCTTGGCTGCTTCAAATTCCTTTCCTACCACATCGCTTTCATATTTTCCCACGGCGGTTTGAGTTACCCCATTTCGATTGTCAACCGTGCTCATTTGTGCGAGAACAGATTGTTCTGCATTGTCTCCGCCAATCATTTCTTTGCCATCCACTTGTTCCGTTTCCCCATAATGGTTGGCTTTCATTGGTCCGTGCACGGAGCCTTCATCTGAACTGCCGTCCGGGAGATGGCCACTGGGACATTTTTTACGTTTGCGGGTCACAGCGGAGGCGATGGACTTGGACAGGGTCTCCCTGGCGTTCGGGTCTTTCAATGAGCTCAAAGAACGCTGAAAAGTTCGGGGTCTGTCATTCACTTGTTTGCGTTCCATTCAGTTATACCATTATTCAGACTTATTTTTGCTTACCTTTGACTTAACCAAATCGCTGGTCGTGGAATCTGTCAGGAAGCAAAAAAACGAGATGATCACAAATTTCCCATAACAGATATAAATTACACATTAGCGATATCTGATTTAAAAACAACAACACAACAGAGAGCACTGAGTCATACTCTGGTGTATATTTCTGTTCCACAACACAGTATCAGATCACGCGAAAGCATGCAAAAGAGACGTCAGAGTTCAAGGGGCACGCCTATTGAGATGGTGACTTACTCAAGGGCACATGGAGAGTCGTCCGGAAACTAGCTTCCCTCCAACAAAACGTTAGCATTTTACATTTCTTTGCAGCAGGACTCCAAACCCTGACACTCCGATTTGAAAGTCCTTATAGATGAGCTACTGCTGTAAACCTTTCAGGAGAACTCGAAACATTTCAGTCCAACCTTTACTTCAATGAAGCGACTGAGACAGATTAGCGTCCACCTTTGTGATCTGCGACAACGGTGATTGGTTGTACTTTGTGCATACCATACAGACTGATGGAATGAAAATGGCAAGTGAAACACAAGCGCAAACACCAGACACAAACAAACAAAAGGAAGGCCCGGCCGGTCCTACCGAAGAAGCTGATCCACTGTTTCAGCTAGGAAAAAAAAAAGCAGTAAAGAAAGATTTGGAAACATAATCAATTGCATCTAGGAGATTCAAAGAAGTAGGAAATGAAAATAAATGTCGTTTTGGAAGTTCATTTGCGTAGATTGTTGGATTTACACTGACGGTTCCTATTCCGATTAAGTTCTATTAAAACTCTATGAGTATCAAAAATCGCACAAATCACCAGTACCGATCGTTTTTTTTTTTTTTTTTTCTGAATTGGCAGCATAAATATACAGTTGCAGTAGCTCTGTGTACTTCGAAGGACCGTCGCATCATTCGGAGGTCTTTGACGAGCCTGTGCCACGGGGGCCTGAATGCAGCTTGAATTTTTGTCTCCATTCTGATGATGTTACACCTGACAAAATTAGCTAAAAACCCTGGTTGAAAACACATTTCTGGTCGATTGTAGAAAAGGCCGTATATAACGCTAGCCTATCGGTATGCTACACGCATGAAAAATATTCTTTGAACCCATCTGTTAATAAGTGAAAAGGATTTGACCATATGAACAAGTAGTCACTGTGCTGTTTGGTGACATGGTGTGTACTACACTAAACATGGATCAGAAGAAGGATTTTCTTTGGCAAGACAATCTGACCTAGCCTAAGTCACTCGCCATTATTCTAGACCAAACTACTAAATATTTTGCTACCTCTTTGCTAATGTTGCCCCGTGCTATGGACTGAAATTGACGTCAAAGTGCCCATGTACTCAGCGAGCGAATGTCGATGGCCGAAAATGGGTGGGGCGCTACTTATCCACAAAAAGATTCTTCCAACCCATGCAACAACCCCCTTAACAATTTTTGTCTTCAATTAGGCTGAGAAAAAAATGTTCAGAACCTGTCTGAGTTAAACAATCAATCAATCAAATGTTTATCCAAAATAAATAATTTCTGCATAAACATTTGAAAAACTGAACTTAATCCATATTAACTCATTCACTCCCAAAGACGTTTTTAAACGTCTTTTCAGACTTGGTCCAGAATTGGCTGGTACTGAATGAGTTCATCAATCAATGAGAATGTTACGGAATTTCTTATGTCTAAACGGTATCCCGATCCTTACCTGATGTTTCTCCTGGCATACCTGTCCTGCCAATGTTGCACAACAGATGGTCAATGTTTGGCATGTGCTGCATTTCCTCATCTGGAGCGTTCTGCTGCTTATCAAGCTCTCCACCAGAGAAGAACCAGTCACACTAGACAAATAAACCAGAACAGCACAAATGAATGCGTCTCATGAAGGAAACATAACCTCCAAAGTCAAATACCGTATTTTCCGCACTATAAGGCGGTCCTAAAAGCATTCAATTTTCTCAAAAGCCGACCGTGCGCCTTATAATCCGATGTGCCTTATATATGGATCAATATTCTGATTTCTTTTAAATGCTTTAAAGCGCTTTGTTACAGCTGCCGCGGTTGTGAAAGCTCTATATAAATAAAAGCTGTATTGTATTGTATTCCCTTTAGTGTAGCTCCACCTAGTGGATGCATAACGCAACCACAGCCACTATTGTACTGTTATATGCTCTTTATAATGTGATGTGCCCTATACAAGAAAACAGTTTTAAAATAAGACATTCATTGAAGGTGCGCCTTATGCTCCGAAGCCCCTTATCGTGTAGAAAATATGATAGTCCTAAAGTCACACAACTTATCGTATTTTTCACACTACAAGGCATACGTAAAAGCATGACATTTTCTCAAAAGCAGACAGTGCACCTTATAATCCGATGTGCCTTATATATAGATCAACAAAGCTACCTTTCCGAGATTGTAATCTGTGAAAATTAATTAAATTGCGTGTAATCATCTGAGATAGGCTCTAGCACGGAAGTGGTTCAGATAATGAATGGACTAACAAATCGGCGGTTAACCGGCGTTGCAGCACGGATTGTGTGTGAATTTTAAGATGTACGGCAACGGTCGTTTGTGTTACAGTGATAGAAGAAGTGATTCCTTCTTACGTGTAGGATTAATGTCTCTACTATCTTGTAGCGGTCAGGCATGTGGGTGACCATATCTGTCATGTTGTCCTCTGATGTCCTCACCAGTGTCGGACCAAACACCAGAGCCAGGTTTCTTGGCTCCATCTGGAAATGGTATTTGAATTAGTATCCACGCTCAATGTTTTGAAATTGTATACGACAGGCTGCATGTATTTCGGAGCCCTCACCTTATTCTTTTCCGAGTGATCTGCCACCCTTTTTAGGTGACACACCAGGAACTTGAGGGTGTGGTAATAGTGATCTGGTAGGTCATGAATCTGGAAGGATACAAATTATCGATAGCAATCCCTACTGTTAAAATCTTGATGGTTATTTTTGAAAATGAAATACCAATTTTTTCAAAGTCTTCAGGCGGTCCCGTGTGTCTTCTATCCGATTGGCATCAATGAAGTAGATGTACTTGTCTGCAAAAAAAATATATTGGGATTTAATTATTATTTATTTATTTATTTTTATAATGGTGGTCATTTCCACACCCACACAATTTAAGAAGGTCGTTACAAACCGTCAGTAAACAGTGGCTCAGGCAGTTTTCTCAAGAATGCCTTCAATAGACTGCTGATTACGTTCAAATCCTGCCATCTCTGTGGAGACGGAAGACGGAGACATTTTTTTTTCATATTGATTCAGATTTCCATTGATTTGTGTGTGCCGCACCTCTTCAGCAGTGTTGATATCAAAACCCTTATTGAGATGTTCTTGCAGGTTGGACACCATGGCGTTGTTGCCTGGCACCCGGTAAATTCCGGTGTAATCTAGACCCGTCGCTTCGACCACACCACAACACATCTCCACAATCTGCGGAACAAACTGGCGGAGACAAGTGAAAGTCAGTGGTGAGAAACACGGGAGAGAAAAAAATGTGTTGGATTATTTGACTGTTTTGTTTGAGTTTTTTTTTTTTTGGTGGGCTTTACTTTGTGGTGTTCGGCCTGCTGACAGTTCTCAAGGCGCACACCAAAAGCCTTCGGATTGTCCGTCTTCTTGGACTTCTTCATGATATTGATGCCCCACGGGGTCTTGTTGTCAACTGAGACCAGACAACATCACATTTAGAGTATAGAATTACAAATATAAGAGTTTTTTTGTTTTGTTTTTTCAAAAACGTCCATAGATGCATCGGTGCGGCTTCGTTTGTTTCGATTACATAAAGAGCAAAGACATATTTTGTACCCACCGCTTTTGGATGATCGATTCGCTGTGGTGTTGTCATTCTTAGCCAACAGGAAGGGAGGCATCATCCGGTGAGTTTTGAGGGAAGAATCTGGTTTGTTACCTGTAAGACTGTAGCAAAAACATACAAAAAATGTGAGCGTAATTGTCCCAAAAAATAAATGACCCCCCCCACCCCCCCGAAATAAAATGCATAGGCAGATGCGGTTTGTCAATTTTTTTAAATGGTCAATGTGATTCACCTTGATTAAAATTATTAATCATCAATTACATGAGCCTCTATCACAGGGGTCTGCAACATGTGGCCCGGGGGACATTTGTGGCCCCCTCGATGATATTTTTCGGCCCCCTACTTGACAACTAAATTTAATGTTCTTGCAGCCTGCATCTTTTTTTGTCGTGTCATTGCCCTGAGCATTTTTTGTGTGTGTGTGTGTTTTAATCACTTATGCGCTATCAAAGGTCATTTACGTATATGAAGGACAAAAAGTAGAAACAGCAGTTACGCTTTGGGAAGAGGTTTTTGACAAGCATCCAGTTCAAAGCGACGGAGACTGCGAACGGGTGAGGGACAGTCGTGATCAAGCAAGGAGTTTTGCTCTATTTCGATCACCAAACTGACCTCTGTTTTCTGTAGTCATTCAGCTTCTTGTTGATAAGCGCTTGTCTTGAGGAACCAATCTCCTAATAGAAACGGAAAGAACCTGCTTAGTCAGTGACCACGTCAGCAGTGAGTTCATTTTCCAAGAATGGAATTTGACCTGATCTGACCTCATTGTCGGTCTTGCTGTTCTCTGTAATAACCTTGATCCATGCCAACATCTCATCCCTGTTTTCAGCTTGGAGTAGATATTCGCAGAAGTCTTGGGTCATCAGTCTCAGGCTGTGCTTGCGCTTTGTTTCGCGATAAGCGATATCGATAAGGCAGCCACAAATATTGATTGGGGGATGCTCATCCAGACCTGAACCAGGCCCTGTCCCGTGAAGAATAGCCTCCCTTTTGTCTTTGTAGATGAAAAGTATACGGGAACGAAGCACGAAAAAGAGGCGTTTCCAAGTCCGCATACTGCTACCAACTTTCTACATTGAGGAGACAAAAAGAAGCGGCTTCATTGCTTTGGTTTCACATCATGTTGACTCTCAAAGTGTTTCTGTTCTTCAATACCGTATGATAATTTCCCACACTATAAGGTGCATTCAATTTTCTCAAAAGCTGACGGTGCGACTTATAATCCTTATATATGGATCAATATTTACATTTTTTGGATGTAGTATTTTCAATGTTCTGTAAAGCACTCTGTTACAGCCTTCTGGAACGGATTATGGACGAAAACCGAGGTTTGACTCTATATGAAAACAGTTTTGAAATGGGCCATTTGAAGGTGCGCCTTATACCCCGAAGCGCCTTATAATGCGGAAAATACGGTAACCGATTCCCGCGAAAGTGTCGTTCTTTGGCATCCCAGTCAAATAAACTGGTGTACTGCCTTGCCAAAGTCGCCAATAATTCATGTGATTGTCTGAACAGCGAATTTTACCTTCCCCTTGTCTGTGAGAATCTGCTTGTAGTGTAGCCAGCCCTCCTTGCAGATGTCACTGAAAGTGATGCTCCCCAGTTCCGAGGTGGAGTGGCGCTTGGACCGTGCCTCCTCCTGAGCTTTCAAACTCTCAAGGGACTAACACACAATACAGCGTGTCTTAACAAAAGACTTTGCACAGCGGCATTGTGCAAGGTTAAAATGAAATAAAATGACATATACAGCAGCAAAAACTCACCCCATCAATGAAAAAACTCTTGACTCTTTTTGGTAGTCTCCTGTAAGACATAACATCCACATGTAAATTCTCTTCCTCTTACGTTACGGGTCAATGTGACCCATTTTAAAGACAGAAATACAATAGGAAATACAGTAGGAATTAAAAGTATATATTTTTTTCATTTCTGACACTTTTTGGATAATGCCCCAGATAGAACCAGGAGTGGAGCCAGAACTTTTTCTGTGCCGTGGCCAGGATGACAAAATGACTCATCAGATGACAGGATGTGGACGTAGATGATAACCTGGACTACGAATGCTACCGTACTCGCCGTAGGGAGAAGTAAAGCCACCGTAGGGCATCTTACGCTGCACCTGTCTAGGATCACCTAACTTGAATACATACAAGTGACTTTTTTTGTAGGTTTTGGGCCGTTACATATACCTCCAAAATTTCATCGATCTTGGTGACACGTACAACCGGGGCGGCTTGGGTAAAAATTTGTATGGGGTGTTGTTGAACTGTTAAAACAGCTATTCACAGAAATTTTAAAACTTTGTGTTGCAAAATCACGTAAGCCTAAACATTCTTCCGAGCAAATATGAAGGAAGTTTGGGAACGAGCGTGTGGGTGGTCGCGGCCAGCATTGGCCACCATGCTGCGCTGCCCCTATGTGGAACTAAACATGAGTGTTTTGAGAGTTGAAAAATTATCATGTTAAAAAAAAACTGTTCCTGGACCAATAACAAAACCTTTCAACTTTTAAAGTGTTGTTATCCGTCCTTACGTCAAAACATGGCCCTCTTCTTTCAAAGTGTTAAGACCCTCGTCACAAGACTTCGATCGCTCTGTCGAAATGGCCAGCAGGTAAGAAGAACGGCGTCCTTTGATGCTGCCTGATAATACACCACAAAAAATAAGAATAAGACACAACGGATACAATGATCACCCAATGTATTCCCAAAAACACCTTTTTAAAAAAAATTGATTTATCATACCCACTTGTCACATCCATCCATCCATCCATTTTCCGAACCGCTTCATCCTCACTAGGGTCGCGGGGGGTGCCGGAGCCTATCCCAGCAGTCTTCGGGCAGTAGGCAGGGGACACCCTGAATTGGTTGCCAGCCAATCACAGGGCACACAGAGACGAACAACCATCCACGCTCACACTCATACCTAGGGACAATTTAGAGAGCCCAACAAGCCTGCCATGCATGTTTTTGGATTGTGGGAGGAAACCGGAGCACCCGGAGAAAACCCACGCAAGCCCGGGGAGAACATGCAAACTCCACACAGGGAGGCCGGAGCTGGGCTCGAACCCGGTACCTCTGCACTGTGAAGCCGACGTGCTAACCACTGGACTACCGGGCCGCCTCCACTTGTCACAGCCTTTTCTAATTCTTGCATTCTTATCACTCAGAGTAAAGTATCACGACAATGACATCATATAACGCAGTCAAAAAGTGTCAAGTATGGCTAGTGGCACTGAGATGAGTTTTGATATGATCATCAACAAAATCATCCCTCTCTCACCGCTTCATGGACCTCTAATTAGATTTTGGAGAAACCACCACGACCGAGGCAATACAACCATTTGGAGACAGAAGTCGGACAATGTGGCGTGCACTTGTAGGAATACCAGCGCGGTCTTGCACTGATTTCTTTCCTTTAGTACCCGGAGAAAACCCATGGAGGAACATTCAAACTCCACACAGGAAATCCGTAGCTGGAATCGAACCCTGCACCTCTGCGCTGTGATACAGATGATGGCAGAAAATGTCGCAATGGGATATTAATGTTATTATTGTCATTTTGTGCACGACTACCTTTCTAATTTTGTATGTAGAAACAGTATTGGGGATTGTCTGTATCGTTAATATAATATCATATGTGGGTAAAAATGGGTATTTTTGTGGGGAGTCACGGTGGGTGTCTAACTGGTTAACACGTCCGCCTCACAGCACAGAGGTGCAGGGTTCGATTCCAGCTCTTGGGTGGAGTTTGCATGTTCTTCCTGTGCCTGTGTGGGTTTTCTCCGGGTATTCCGGTTTCCTCCCACATTCCAAAAACTTGCGTGGCTGGATGATTGAGCATTCCAAATTGTCCCCAAGGTGTGATTCTAAGCATGAACGGTTGTTTGTCTATGTGTGCCCTGTGATTGGCTGGCAACCAGTACAGGGTGTACCCCGCCTACTGCCCTGCGACCCTTGTGAGGATAAGCGGATCAGAAAATGGATGGATGGACATTTTTGTGTGGGCAGTGTACGACTCATAACCTTTTGAGACAAAGATTTACATAAAATGAACAATCAAACACAAACCTATGAAGGGAATGGAGGACAGGGAGTTGTACGCCTGCTGCACCAGGCTGCCATTTGTGCTGCGACTGCAGCCAGGACCAACAGAAACAGGAGAGGGGCTTTCACTCAATGACTCAGGGGATTGGGGACTTGTAAGAGTTTGGGCAAGGGTTCTGTGACACAAAGGCCGCTTTAGAGAGACCGGGGAGATGGCATCTCGATTGCACCCCATATGAGTTCTGTCCTCTGATGCAGGTTGGGTGGTCGTCCATTGGGATTGTGTCACCTGTTCTACTTCACCGGTGGCAGCATTCCGTCTGCCGTCTGGACTGGAACTGAGGTCCGGGCCGCGGTTGCTTGGCTCTCTTAAGGTCTGTGCAGGTTGGGGGTGACGATGACTTTCGCGAGACATTGTTGGGCTGCCATTTTTGTAACCGGCTAACTCGTCTGTCATTCGCCTTGTTTGAGGTTCAGCTACCTGCTGACCTGATTGCTTCCTACAAGGAGACACCGTGGAGGAGACTGTGGCTTTTTTGATTTGATGCTCATTCTCTCCTGCGTCTTTCTGAACTTTTTGTTGGCTGAATTTTGAAGAACTGTCCGAGTACAGCGGGACCATTGCAGAGGCTTTTTCTAGTGTTTCAACAGAGCGGCCATAGTTGTACTCATATTTTGCATATGCTGCCAGCAAACTCTCCGAGCATGGCATGCTTCCCGCTCTGGAAATACCGCTCCATTCCCCAAGCAAATAGGAATGATGAAAAGCTGCAGCGGTTTGATGATGAGACAAGACGGTCTCTGGCCTTTTGGTCTCTGCAGAGACAGTGGCAGCATATGTCGGGCCAGAGTACAATCCCTGAGGGATACTGCAACGGCGAGTGGGCGGGTGCTCGGCAACTTCAGCTTGGCAGCAGTACCAGTCTGACAAGGCTCGGTGGTAGAGTGAATCCGAATGAATATGACCAGAGGCGGGCAGACTGCTTTTGCGCGGTGGAGTTGCCGAGGCGATGGCAGCGTTGTGGTTGGCAAAGTGAAAGTCGAGTGCACTGATGGCTGAGGAGGAGCGTCCGCAGTGCCTCGCTGTTGTGACAAAGTTAGCGCTGACCTCTTCAGGTGTTTTCGTCCAGTTGTTTGTTGAAGCAACAACGTGGCGCCGGTCCATTGGTGAGGTTGTCGCGATGGGTCTACACTGACAGTTGTCTACGACGCTACTAAATTTGTGGCTTAGCTGTGAAGCGATGGAGTTTGGATCGGTGGAAGAACAATAACGAAGCGGGGGCTCATGGAGGCTACGGTCCTTGATTGAAAATGTGTCATTGACTCTGAAGCAGGCCTCCTGAGAGTACGCCTAAGGACAGACAGAGTGAAGGCAATGTTATTGAGAGAGGTTGAGAGAGTTGAAAAAGGAGCATTGAAAGGGGATTGAAGCAGACGCTAATGAGCATCTATAATCAGATCCACAAAAATTGGGAAACTGACACGATTCTTATCATTTTGTCTCGATACACCGCAAACCAAATCAGCTTGAACTGCAGACTTTTACCTTTATTTTATGTTGCTTCTTTTCTCAGCACCCAGGTCATCTAGCAAAACCAGGAAACCAATTTCATCGGCAGCCATAAAAACATATGCCATGGCCCTCTGGGTACACTACAGGTCAATAAATATTGGGACAGCAACATAGTTGCTGGAGCCTATCCTAGCTGTCTTCGGGCAGTAGGAGGGGGACACCCTGAACCGGTTGCCAGCCAATCGCAGGGCACACAGAGACGAACAACCATCCGCGCTCACATTCACACCTCGGGACAATTTGGAGTGTTCAATCAGCCTGGCATTCATGTTTTTGGAACGTGGGAAGAAACTGGAGTACCCGGAGAAAACCCACACAGGCCCGGGGAGAACATGTAAACTCCACACAGGAAGGCCGGAGCTGGAATCAAACCCGGTACCGCTGCACTGTGAGATCGACCCGCTAACCCCTGGACCACCGGGCCACTTTCAGCTTTGACTGATTACCAAGTGGTTATCAGTCAGTAATCAGTCAGTCAACCTATTTAAAGGGTTACAAGTCGTTATACCTGTAGTGCTTTTTAGTGACATGGTGTGTACTCCACTAAACATGGAGCAAAGGAAGCAAACAGAAAACAGAAGGTAAAGTCTGTAAACACATCCTCCAAGGGTCAGGGTTAGCTTGATGTTACACATGTTTTATATACACACACACACACACACACACACACAGAGATTCACAATGTGCAGTGAGAAGGAAGGAGAAAGATGAATACTCACACTTATCAATTGCAAGACATCTTTATCTTTTGGCATGACAGATAGCTCCAAATTGTTTTCGCTACATCAACACAGAGACAGAACCAACATAATTCAGAGACGACGCAAACGAAACCAAAATGTTTCTCTCACTTGCGCTGACCATCCACTTACCTGTTTTGAATGAGTCGAATCACCTGAGAGTAGGTTTTTCCTAGAATATTTTCCCCATTGACTTTGACTAGCCTGTCACCTGAGACGCACACACACACACACACAAAATATTTTTTTCCAATTTAAAAACTGGTCACTTTGACCCACAATGGAATAATAGGGTTAAGAAATGCGACACATTTGAAACAACCCATGTGATGAGTTGGAGTCAATTACCGGTGCACAGCCCAGCGCGATGAGCAGGACTATTTTCTTTCACGCTCTTCACAAAAATGGTGTCTACAGCCTCCAAACGACACTGCTGACCACCTGCGTCGAACACACAGCATTTGTGTGACATTTTAAGAGATGGGAAAAAAAAAAGTACAGTCGCATGCTTAGAGGTTTTAGTGGTCCTACTGTTTTTTTTAAAAATACTTCTTCATCAGCTATCTTTTACTTTCTGCCCCTCAGTACTCAGAGTCAATTTTAACTCACAGTGAGCGATAATGTAGCAAAGGCATTATTTTTACGTTTTACCGATTACTTATTTTAAGAGTAACTTTACGGATTACTTCATTTTAAAGATGGCACTCACATGTTTTCACTGCGTTTCCATTTTCTTCAACCTTTGGAAAGAACAGAGTAGGTGAGAGGACGATTAATTCATCGCAGCAGTGTTGCAATATTTGCTTTGTTTTGATGAGACCAATGTTGTACTTGTTCAACACATGTTAAATAAAAACATCACTGCAAGACACACCAAATTTTGACTTGCAGGTTTAACTTCAATTCCAATTGATTCCTAGAGAGAAAAACAAATTGATCAACCAGGGCAATCTGATTACGGTACCTTGGAGTTGTGGAGGTATGACTGCGGTGGGTAAACTATGAAGTGTCGCAGAGTGAAACCGAATCCCTGCAAGTCCTTCTGGAGGTAAACGGTCTGCAGGCCACACCATGACATGCCCTCCATGTTGCCAGATGATAGTGGTCGGCGACTATGCTCATTGGACGACACCAAGTTATCTTTGAGTCCTTTAGCCTATCAAGATGAAAGACACTGATTGTTAGTCATTTTGTGAATCGCGAAAATCAAACATAAGACACTGTTATATAAAAACGTGGTGAAAATTATCCGTTCGGATGGAGACCATATGAAGACTTTGATGGTGACCAGACACCAGCTGAGCAAAGGACTATACGGCTCATCATCTTTACTGAATGCTGTCGCAAAAACAAAAAGCTATGTAGCGCCACCTACAGTGCAAAAACAAAATTCTATCCCAGTACGTTTGACCTAGGGATGCGTGTAGTTTCATTTCGTCAGACGCTGTACCCGTTTGCAACACACTGTTGAAAGAAACCAAAGTTCCAAGAAACCAAACACAGCAGGGGCCCCAAAACAGAACTCTGTGGAACACCATATAATAGTCCGGCCTGCCAAATAGGATCAAAACCACTTTAAAGCGCCTCAACTCATGCCCAGCTTGTACTGTAAAAGGAGCCAACACAAAATCTGCTCCACCGTTTCGAATGCTGCGGTTCAGATCCAACCAAACAAGACACATAGTCTCCATTGTCATTTATATCATTAAAAACCCCAAACAGGGCTGACTCTGTTTTAAAACCTCACTGTAAAACCTCAATGATGTTGCGTTCCTTCAAGAAAGATTTGAACTGCAAGTGCACCATTTTTTTCCAGGATTTTTAAAATACAGTCAAACCTCGGTTTTCGTCCATAATCCGTTCCAGAAGGCTGTTCGAAAACCGAAATTGTTCGAAAACCAAAACCACGCTCTTTTTAAAATAAAAATGTTTACTGAACACGTCTGCTCACAATGGAAAGCAACACGAGGAAGCGTCACTTCTCCGTGTAAGGAAGGCGAGAGGAGTCAAATGGTGCACTCAAGTGCGCTCAGTTTGTTCGAGAACCGAAATTTGTTCGTTATCCGAGGCATAAAAAACTCAAAATTTTTGGTTGAAAACCGAATTGGACGAGAACCGAGACGTTCGAAAACCGAGGTTTGACTGTAATAATATTAAAATATTAGATTTTCAAACCTCTTGTTTCCCAAAAACATTCACCATCAACCACAATCTACTGAAATATTTGCTTTCAACAATTTCAAACACGCCGTCTTACCCAAGACAAACGTCTGTGCTTGATTATCCGCATGGATGGCGGTTTTCTTGGTGACGAGATCGGGGTTGGCTGTGGCGAAAGAATTCTTAATACCGCCAACCAGATACAGCGAGGCTCTGCGTCGCTACAGTCCACTCCCACCGAACACTGGAAACGCCACGTATGTCCCGAGGGAGCTGGTGCGCCACCTGAAAGCCTATGCATTGCACCTCCACGCGGACTACAAGTGAATTCGGGCCCATCAAATGAAAAAGTAGTTATTTTCATTGATGCTCAATGTGCTCTTGATCCATTGTCGCTCACCACAAGCGTGGGGCAAATACGACGGAAGGTAAATCATCGCTAACTGAAATAGACAAACTAGCCAACTGAGTCGAGTTTCACTTCTTTGCTTGCACTCTTCGGAGGATGCGTCCCCTTGAATTGTTGCAATTGTGTACCAGGATCGTCATTCACTTGCTATATTTAGTCCCGTTCTCAGACAAGCCGCATGCTGCCTTTAAGTCGGTCCAGCAGTGTCCATATGTTGTTTGATTTTGGACTCAGTCCCTGTCAGCGTTCGTTCCAATGCATCGTCATCATCTCGAGGATGATTTGGTGGCGATCGTGTGATTTCATCCGTGCAATGTGCCAGTGATCCATTTGTGTGGTCGGCTGAATCCTTTCCTATGATCAGCTCTGCTGAGACGGCGTAACGGAGCAAAAGGAGTGTCGCCGAGCTAGAGGAAAACCCCCTAACCCGCCAAAAAGAACTGCTTCGACATCCAGAGCATCCCACTCCACTTAATTTCGCTTTCTCTCTCTCTCTCTCTCTCTCTCTCTCTCTGTCTCTCTCTCTCTCTCACCCTCGCTAACTCTCTCATTCTCTCTCTGTCACATTTCTTCACATTCCTTGCCTCCTTCGGCCATGTAGTTCAGCCTACTCGGAGAGAGAGAAAGATTTATCTCTACGTTCCCATTTCAATTTACTGTCATCCCCGTGCACGTTTTCTGCTCCTTTGAGTGGGGGAGTTTGGTTGGGGTTGTTGGCTCGATTCACGTGACTGCCACTGGGATTTTAATCACTATTCTTCTTGTGTATCTCTCCTTACAACAGATTACAAAATTGAACTCGTCCTGTGTCACGCTAAATTGCCTCTGCTGCTCTATCCAGAGCATTTCGTTCATTTTCATCACTCTGCGCACGCATAGTCACGAGGGAGTCAAGTCAAAGCAAAACTAATAGTGTGTGTTATGTGACACACTTTTGCCCCACCTGTGTTTGGCCTCGGGAATGTTTTTATAATAGGCATGCATAGGAAAAGAAAAAAAAAAAGGAAAGTAACCCTTTCATGCACCCTGTAACCAGATAACATGATAAGCTGTCCACTGTAGTAACTGCTGTCCCTGAAAAGGTTCAACATTGAAAATGAAAAAAAACCACTCCATAAATTCTAATCATCTGAGATCCAGCAAACTGGAAATCCCACAAAATTGTGTCTGTTCGGTAACCAATTTACATGAAATGTGACCGAAGCACATATTTTTTATATTATATTATATTTTTTACATTATATTTTTGATTTTATATATATATACAGTCAAACCTCGGTTTTCGTACTTAATCCGTTCCAGAAGACTGTTCGGAAACCGAATTGTTCGGAAACCGAAACCATGTTTCCCATTGAAATCAATGTAAAATGTTTTAATCCGCTCCAAGTCAAGAAAACAACTTTTTTAAACCACTTTTTTTTACAATTTCCTCCCCCGTGCTGCCAGGGCAAACCATTATTAAAAGAGGGGGATTTCACTCGCGCTAACAGAAGCGTCTCACCAAACACGTCTGCTTTTTTTTATTGAACAATACAAAAACGTCTGCTCACAATGGTCGCTTCCTGTGTCGCGACGCGACACGAGGGAGCGCGGCGACAGGAGGGAGCGTCACTTCACTCCTCTCGGCTTTGCTACCTCCTCTCGGCTTCGCTACCTCGCGAAGCTACACGAGGTAGCGTTGCTACACGAGCTAGCGAAGCCGAGAGGAGTGAAGTGACGCATTCAAGTGCGCTCAGTTAGTTCGAGAACCGAAATTAGTTCGTCATCCGAGGCATAAAAAACTTGACATTTTAGTTCGAACACCGAATTGTACGAGAACCGAGACGTCCGAAAACCGAGGTTTGACTGTATATATATATATATATATATATATGGTTAGCGCGAGTGCAGAGGTTCAGGGTTCGATTCCGGCTCCGGCCTTCCTGTGTGGAGTTTGCATTTTCTCCCTTTGCCTGCGTGGGTTTTCTCCGGGTATTCCGATTTCCTCCCACATTCCAAAAACATGCATGGCAGGTTAATGGAACACTCTAAAATGAATTGTCCCGAGGTGTGAGTGTGAGCGCGGATGCTTGTTTGTCTATGTGTGCCCTGCGATTGGATGGCAACCGGTTCAGGGTGTACCCCGCCGACTGACCGAAGACACCCTGGATAGGCTCCAGCACTTCTGGTGGCTTGTCAACCCTTTCTAACTTTCCACTTTTTGTTATAACTTGTAAACCTATATAAGTCAAGGTCTATCATGAGTGAACTGGAAGGGAACATTTTGAAGGCAGGAAAGCAGAGCAGAGAAAAAGGTGAAAAAAAAATACAGAACTGTCTAGTCTAATCAGTCAACCTTAAGGAGTGTTATTGTGGATGCAGAGGAGCGTCAAGAGACAGCTTAAGTGGAAAATGACAGAAAAGAAGGTGGCAAAGTTTTTCAGGGAGTGTAAATTTATATCACGATTGGGATCATTACTGTGAAGAAATTCAATTCACATCAGGATATAAATTTTAGGCAAGATTGCTCAGCCCTCGGTCTGCATTTGAAGCCAAAACATGAAAAGATATTTACATATTATTGGTTGTGCATTGCACATGTAAATTTGTGTCAGGTTTACATTAAAAACAAATATATTTCATACACAGTATTACACATAGTTTACACGTTTATCCTGGATATGTATGACAGCAAGCGGTAGCTAAATATGGAACTTTGTTTTATGTTTATCACACCCCCGCTTCTGTAATCTGTTATGATCACGGCAGCACTAGAAAGCAGGTCAGATTAAGGATTAACATATCAAAAACAGCCTTTTGTCTACATTCATGTGAGAACAAAGCAAATGAAACACAGGCACTGAAAACAAACACATCCTTAGCCATATGATTTTTAAATTGTGACACCTTGGGCTGCTCACCTCTTGACTCTATAATACACCTGAGGCAACATCTCTTATCCTGACAGAGATTATCATTATTATTATTATTATTATTATTACTATTATTATTACTATTATTATTATTAGGGGTGGCACGGTGGTCGTCTCTTTAGCACAGGCGTCGGCAACCTGTGATTTATTCTTATTTTGGTTGCTGCTCTGCGTGGTTTGGGAAAATAAACAAAAGAAAATGAATTGGGGGGAAAAAGCACACATTGAAAAAGAAGAAACAAATGAAAAATCACAAACAGTGAACAAACAAAAGAAAAATAATTGCAAACAAATAGCGAAAAACATTACAACGGTCACGTTTTCCGACGAAGTGGTTGGGAGGTGGGCGGGGCCAGGTGAATCAGATTGACATCTGATTGGACGAGAGAGTAAATTTGATTGGGCGTATGCAACGTACATTTATTTTTTTCTCTTTTTAATTGTTATTTATTTCTCTTTTATAACATTTTACGCATTGGTTGAGAAGGGTTCAGCTGCAGACCCGGAGGAGGCCGATTTAGGGAAAGGTAGGTTTAGGAAAGTAACGTTGCGCCGGATATGACGTCAGAAGGATGATGCCCGAGTCCGAAGTAAGTCGCATGTGGATCTTAAAAAGTTTAAAAGGCCCTGTAATTGTAAGATAATTTAACAGCAAAATCTAACCCTAACCTAATTTTAGTTGTATTGCAAAGCATGTCATCAAATAAGTAAAAGTTATCCTATCTCAAATTAGTTTGATACAAAAAATACTAATACTCGTATATATAATAATAATTAATAAATATGAATAAGATTATTATTCAAATAAAATAATTTAAATTCCCCATTACAATTAATGAACATTTCACTTTCGTTTTCCGGGACTTGAAAATCACATTTGCCTAAACTTACCACAACCACTTTGGGACTTTATTTTGAAAATCACATTTGCCTATATTTACCACAGCCACAGCCGGTGTATGTCTACCATTGCCTGAAGCTACCTCCTCCGAGTCTGCAGCTGGATACTATTGCATTGGTTAATAAAATGAAAACAAAATGTTCAATGTTGAAGGGCCGGAACACATCCATCTGTCTTTTGGAGAAGCACGAGGAGATCTGTTTTAATCTAATCATCTAATCCTTGCCAGTGAAGCATGCTGCTACGACGCAACCTGTCCACTTGAGGGTGAGCTACAAGAACATACGTTTCGACATAAACACACACTCAAAAGGTTCGATATTTTTAAATGTTTGTAATAAGTACATGTATTAATAACGAGTTCGTTTTGTTTTGTATTTACTGAGAATTGTATTGTGACTTGTTCAATAAAGATTGTTCAAAAAAAAAAAAAAGGTTCGATATTTTAAAGAGCGGAAATAAAAATAAACAACTAATGTGCGGCTGACCAATTGCGCACAGTCCTTCTTACAGTATAAACACATCCTCATACGGTATAACTGTCGCTCTGTTCGGAATTAACCACCAATCACATTCAAACTCGTGTTCAAATGGAGCAAAACAAACACCTGGCGCCATTTTTAAAGCCTCTGATTACCTCGAAATAAAGTTCCAAGAGTTCTAGAAAGATTTCCTTGATATGTGGGCTCCAGCACACCCACCACCCTCATGAGCATAAGTGGCATACAAAATGGATGGATGGACATTTATGCTCGCAAATGTATAAGCACCGATTTCAACCCAACCAGGGACTCTTATGATGATTACGTAAAAAAAAAAAGCCAATTGGGACACGCACTGAAGATGGTGCTGCTGTGGGACACGACAGATGTGCATACAGAAGGACTACCGTACATACACCACAAGGCGATTTTATTTCTTATGTACATATCACAACCTTGCTAGCGTATGACCATTTTTCAAAAATATAATTATGACCCCCAAAACAGTAAACTGGATATTCCGTTGACCTTCCAGAGCCCTCCGGGAGAGCACGCTACAGGATTTTTGTTTTTTTATCAGGTCAGGATCAAACAGACACAGAAATGCAAGCACACACACGACAAGCTTTCATCGTTCTATTTTAAGCACAGATGAAGTTGAGTGAACTGGAGCGGAGAAAACAAATGCACATTTGCACAAGGAGGATACTCATTCACTCACAAGCCCCACACCTCAGCACAGATGAGCTCGGCCTGGAAGTGAATTGCATCGTGAGCCCCTTTGGACAACGGTACGAAAATGTCAGGTCGCCGGATACTGAATTCAGTGAAGTGTGAGGGTTGCCAATATTTGTCATGAATTTTGACATTTGACAACATCTATTTTGTACGACATGAAAGTGCAAATGACTGCATTCGAGAGAAAAAAAGCAAATGAGTCTCAAGAATGCATCACATGATAGATTTTCGCTATGAACTTTTTCCACCTTTTGTTTTGATACTGTTGCCTTATTCAAATTCTACACACAACGCATAATAATGACAGTGAGTTTACGCGATTTGTCTTTTTTTTTTTTGATGTAATAAGCAATAAAGTTGCAAGAAGTCATAAATGGGCCCTCAGGCCGTCGTCATCCAACTTCAACAGCATGCTAGGCTTAAATTAGCTTCAGTATTCACGTGTAGCGTATAGTTGAGCAAAAAACCCAGTCTGTGTCGGCTAGGCGAGAACAATTCTCAAGTAGGACTGCCACAAACTATTCGTTGGCTCGTCGACGAGTCACCGATAATATTTGCAAATTCGTCGACAAATTGGATCACGAAAATCGCAGGACGTCACACCAGCGAGCAGCTGCCTTTATATCACCATAATTACCTTACAGCCCCAATTCTGTACGGTATGTTCACATAAATAATAAAGACAATTAAGATGTTAGCACATTCAACTTTGATGAAATTCCTGATTTTTTTTTTGCTTTGCTTTGTTTCACGTGTATGAAAAATTTCAAAACACAAAATTGATATGCGCAACGAAACAGAGGAAACCCCTTCAAGAATATATGGAACTTTTTTTAAAGCCCTGTAACTGAACAAGCCCTTGAAAGGTAACTTGATATCATCCAACTCAGTACTCGGCAACACAAGCATTTGATATCGCCAAGCCAATCATCAAACACAAATGAGGACAAAAAAATAAGACATATGAAAAGGAATATATGTATAGGTATAGTATGACATATTATAGAATAAAAATTAGTATCCCTTTCATGGACCCTGTAACGTGATAACATGATAAGCTGTCCACTGTAGTAACCGCTGTCCCTCAAAGGGTTAAACCTTGTGATGCATTCGTTAGTGTAGTTTGTCACAGACGGCTGCACAACCGCCCCCAACTTACGTACATCCAAAATGGCTCAACCAGTTGACATTACGTTCCAATTTAGAATAAATGTCATCAAAAACGAAGTGGCAAGTTTAGGCCACAAAAAACTTGCCAACTCTACTGTTATATTGACAACATGACGAAACAACTCGACTGTCTTGTCCGTACTCAGTGAGAGCAAGACTTGTCGTTATGTTGTTCACCGACGACAAATATTTAGTTGCGGCCGATGTACGAAGAAATTTGACATTATATGAATATTCGAAATTGTATGTTACACCTCAGTGGACTGTATGTACAAGATTGAGGGCAAGGGAATGGACAATGGACTGGCTCGTGATTGGTCGTGATGATGTCATATTTAGTTGACAGCAAGAGTTACAAAATGGCCGCCCCGGACATGGTTTCATTTAGATCGCACAAGCGCAACATTAATCAGAATGCCGTGTTTAGACTTCTACATTTTCAGAAATTAAAAAGTTCTGTCATATAAGCGGTTAAAAGCATAACATAGACCATCATACATCAATTTCACTGCAATTTTTTAACAGTAAGTGTGTGTACGAATGTAAAGTACGATATGTGTAAGTTATGGCTCACCTGTTCCATGGTGTTCAGCGAGACTCGGGGTGACTTCCAGTCGTCGCAAGCTTGTTAAAGTGGAAGAGGAGGTTTTAGATGTGAGAGGGTGGGGAGGTCTTCACACAAACACACACACACAGAGGGCACACACACACACACACATTCGCATACACACCGCAGGGTCAAAACACAAATGAGCTATACTTGTCAACTCACATCACTGCTTCCTTCTCTTCCTTAACTAACATTTTTTTCGCCTCTTCCCAGTAGCTCCTCTTCTCTCCCATCCGACGTGCTATTTTGGTCTCAATCATTTGATCTCACAGAAGTGGAGAACCGTTTCAATTGTTCCATAAAATACATCCGTTTTTATTTGTGTATACCTTCCATGATCCCGTCTTTCCCTTCTTTGGAAATCTGTCCGGTTAAAGTGTGGCCTCACACTGCTTTTCCTTTGCCTCTCGCTTTGTCTGTGCTGCCTCTGCTCATCTAAATCCCTCAAGCTTTTTTTTTTTCCCTCTCTCCCGTGCTGTAGACAGCATTAGTGAGAGAACAGGATGAGGGGAAGGATCAGGGGGATCGAGCGCATGTACCATGTGACATGATAGTAAAGTGGGATCCCCAGCTGTCACACTCGCACTTGGAAAGCTTCATAAACTCCTCATGTCAATAAAGCAAATTACATGGCTCATTCTTATTGTTCCTTTCTGAGTCAAAGCACAGTTTTATGTTGTGTGTGTGACATTGACCCGTGTTAATATTTATATAAAAGCAAAAAAAAAAATAATTAAAAATCCCTTGTTCTTTTTATTTTTAAAAAAAATATGTATTTAATTATATGTGTAATTTATCTAGTACACTCCTGGTAATTATGCAAATTATATTGACCTGGCAGTTAATGTTATGGAGATGCAAAATCATCTCTTAATGGCCTTGTTATTTTTATCTATTTGCCAACATATTTTTTTGTAAACTGGCACATCTCATTTACAGGAAACTGAACTCGAAGTACAACCTAACAACGGATGGACTTTTATTGCACCGTGTATATGAAGTGGGTTTGTGTCAATATAAATCTGACTGAATGCAGTAGTCTGATCATGACATTGAACTGTTAAAAAAAATAGCAACAACAACTTGATAAAGTCCACCACGTACACTGTATTATTCCATCCTGAAGGAATGTGGAAAAGGACATCCTGTGGTGCTTCCCCTCAGCTGTATAGCTGGAAACTCCCACCCAACAACAACAGAAATGGGCAGACACATTTACCACAAAGGGCCCATCTCCACTATAAATGCCCAAACATGTACGCTACCCCCTCAAAAATCCTTTTTTTTTTTTCCTGCTGTACTGTAGTTAAGTTCCTATACGACCAAGAATGTAACATTTTACCTATTGGCACAAATCGACAGTCCCCCCCCCTCCCCCCTCATATCAATAAATATGTTTTACTGTATATGTATTTGGAGTTGAATAGGTCTGATAACACTTGAAACCCGTTTCACGTAATTTATGTCAAATCGGAGCAGCGATTGTCGAGCAGAAAAAAAGGACAGGAAGATGAATGCCGCCATCTAGTGTACAATATATATATTGCACTATTTTATCCAATGGTTTACATAAAAAGTCAACACATACCTGTTTAAATGCCAGGTTCTGTGAAATAAAAACAAATGAGGTGCAGATAAATCATTGAAAAACTGTGATGTAAAAAAACTCAACTGAAACTAAGTAAAATCCTTGAGAGCGGAGCTAAAACTAAACAGAAATGACTGGGGATGTTGCTGTGTTCAGAATTAACACTAAACATTCACACCGAAATTAAATTGAGTCGGCACAAAACTGCTATCACTTAAAGAGCCTCTGATTAACCCCAAATAAAGTTGAACTAATTTAGTAGGCGTTTCCTGACATTTTGAACAATATTAGAGGGACGTTTTACACTTTTACAAGATAGTTCATTAATTCATTACATTCCTGCCATATAACAGGTAAATGCTTGTATTTTAATATTTATCTTATCGTTCGTAATATATGTGTATTTGTGGTTCAATTCTAAAATTGAGAGGATCACGAATGGATTATGCAGACGAGACTCGCGTATCGCACAAAACATTGGGTGCATTCAAATACAGTAGTACATTTCAAACCTACGCATTTAAAAAAGTCATTAAACATTTGAGAAAAAAAAACCGTATGAAACTTTAACCGTCCAGGACTACAAATATCGTGACAATTTGGGGTTTGTAATAAGATATAAAAGCTGATTTACGAAAAATGATGGGTAAAATCACGCTGCTATTTTAAATCATTAACATCATTACAATCAATGGGCCATCTGTATGGTCACTTATAATTTATAATCAAAGTATGTGTGTGTGAGAGGGAGAGAGAGAGAGAGAGAGTTGTGGGGGGTATTATATAAACAAATCAATATTCAGTAAACATCTGAAATAAATTAAGTACCAAAGATAATTAGATATGTGGCTGTCAGCTGAGGTCGAGCATCATCATTCTTGCTTTGACGTCACAGCACGGTACATCACGCTATCTTCACTGACCTGAATTCAGGCTCGAAATAATGCATTGCGTGCAACACCCTGTTATTTTACACCGTCACTAAGTGGTTGTATTCGTCAATTTAAATGGTTAAGACCGCACCGTTCAAATTATGGACCAACAGGGAACATAAATAAACGCAGCTTCCCCATCACCTACGTTCAGGTTCAGCCCATTGACGTCAGTCGAGAGTAGTCGCAGTTTTTGCACTGACTGTGGCCAGTTGAGGCCGTGCGGATGGAGGCTCCCACTAATCCGTGGATCTTCGCTTCACCGAGCCGGAGCATGACCGCCGTTATTCGAACACCCTATCCTACCTCGATGCAAAAACATATATATATGTATACATCTTGAAATATATACAATCTGTTCAAACGGTCTTTTGTGTGGACCCCAAAGTCGGAAAGGGCGCAGAGAGCAGAGTTTCACAAGTGCGACTCCCGACCATCAAATGGTAAGTGTTTTTAATTAGACCGTTGATAATATCAGACAAGTCGCTCCCCTTTTTTTTTTACAGTGTACAATATGAGCATGTATGTTGAATTTGAATTAATTCCATAGAGCATTAAAAAAAAAAAAGTAAATAAAAGGCCATTAGTTTGGGTTAAGACCAAATGATTTAAAAAAAAAATGTCTATATGTGGTCGTACGTGTTATAAAGCACAATTGGTGTCTTGAAAAAAAATAGTAAGAGCTACGAAAGCCTTATGATAACATTTTATATTAAAGCTTAGTTTATTTGCCTTAATTGTTTGCAGTGTGGGGCATTGATTTACCAGCATGGTCAATAATTTAAAATGTACACAAAAAACTCTAATTAGCATTTAGTTGTATTTTGGAGTCATTGCAGAGCGAGTCACCTGAATCAGCAAACATTGTTGATTATAAACAACATGACGGGAGGGTTGAGTGCACACTGAGTTTATTTGTTACCTTAGTGTGAGTCCTCACTTCACTGCTGCCAATTAATGAAACTTCCTCATATCAAATTAAGGTCTACCGTGATGCTGGTGTGTGATAGTTATAATCACGATCAAATTTCGATTGTAATCTAAAAAAATATTCACCCGCTGATGTGACGCAGTGCATATTGTAGCCACTGCTGGGTCATTATATATACTGGACTGCAATGTTATATATATATATATATATAGCCTACAATAAAAAGAAGAAACAAAAAAAGGCAGGCTCTGTTAAATTGTTCATTTTGACTCTCAGGAGTGTTTGGTTTTGACATCAACAGTGATTATCGAATAGGTGTTGGCACACCTTTGATCATCACGCTGAAAAAAACTGCATCATGCTTGTTCCACAGCAATCTTGCTTTTTTGGGGGCGGGTGGTGGGGGGTAGCAGAATTTACACAGTGTGTCATTTTGCATTCACACAATACTGTCTTCTAATTAATGCAATTGCAAACTTGTGTTCAGCTTCACATACAGTCACAAAAGAAGCATTTTTTTCAAAATAGTGATATCATGACACAATGTGCAGCGTGGTGTACCGTTTAGTGTTTTTGTTGTTTTTTATGAGCTTTGCAAAGGATTTAAATCAGTCATGCTTTGTCTAATAGATGGCTTGCTCAGTGAAGCATTATGAGGGCACATGATGGCCCAGAGAGAACAGAAAGGAGGAGGTGGAAAACATGACATGTCTCTAAAATAAATACAGTTGAGTTGAGTTGAGTAAAATACACGAGGACTCGAGTAGACCGCGGCGTAAATACAGATACTTAGCTTGCGATCCCTCCCTTCACTTATCTTGAATTATGCATACATATAGTCGGTTCTATTGAGAGGCAAAAGACAATGGGTCAGATTTTTAAAAGTTTACACATCCCAAAAAAATGGCGCAAAGATCATCTACTAACTGTGCACAGAGGTGTCTGCCAAGTGGGCAAAACTGTTCATTTTCTATTTTGCTACTTTGAAGCAATAGATTCAAAGAAATTAATGTCGCATGCACAATGGGACATTTTAAAAACCTGAGACGAACTGCCATGGCTAATTTTGCATTCTTAAATGACTCTTAAAACCTTTTAAAGAACGAGTCCACTTCTGAATGCTAGGTGTAAACTGGCATTGCTATGCATAAAAGTGGCTGTGATTAGTGAGGCAAGGAGGAGACAAGAGTAGCTCAGTAATCTTTTTTTTACCGGTGTAACATTTTTGAAAAGCCAGAAACAAAAATATAAACCAGGGGTGCCCATTCAGTAGCTCATGAGCTGCTAGTAGCTCATACCTCGGCTAATAGCTGCCCTTATAACTGATGATGATTACGATTCCCCTTACAAAGCAACAAAACCCCGTACAACGGCTTACCGCGCATGCGCACATCATGCTTTATCAATCCGACCGTACGCAGCGCTGAAAAAAAATATATACGATTTTGGATTACTTTTGCTAGTTTGCCGTGACAATAGTAGCGATCGACGACGGCATTGTTGTTGTTCTGGATTTGAGCCAAAATGGTCTTTGTGAGGTCAGTTCACAATTGGTTTTTGTTTTGTTTTTTTCCCCGTATAAAAGTTGTAATACACCGTACATGATTTGAAATGATAAAAAACGTATAAAATACGGGGAAAACGTACACGTTGACAGGTATGAGTAGCTAGCTAAGGGAGTGTAGCTAGCTAAGGTAGTGTAGCTAGCTCAGGGAGTGTTGGTCGCTCTCATGGCATTAACTCAATTACTGCCACCCCTCCACGTTTTATACTATCGAAATATAGCTTCCTGTCATCCACAGTGAATGAGTTAAAATAAGAATACTGTACACTCCAGCCTTCCTCCGCTTTGAAATTTGTCACTTGACTGACATACAGGGCAGGCAGTCGACCTGTGACAGGCCTCACTGATATGGGTTCATGCAATTATACAAAGTACACCAATATTTATTGTACTTATAAAGAATTCAAAGTATATTTTAAACGAATGAATGAATAAATAAATAAAGTAGCTCACATGCCGAAAAAAATGTGGGCACCCATTATAAACGTATTACCTACTTAGCAATGCAATTTTGGAGCTTCTGAAAGATCTTAAGGCTAACACCACTGATAAAGGTCCTTCGTCTCTGCATTTCCTTACTTTTTGTCCATTTCAGTGCACAGGGCCAAAATTAGTGCTTCACTCCCAGAGCGGTTTTGTGGATGTGGATGTGCTTTCCTGAGTTTTGAACGCAGTGTTAAGCAGGATAGATAGATTGATCCAAAACACAAAATCTGATTTATGTAGCAAAATTAGCAAAGCGATAAACTTGTATTCAAATGCGACTTGAATGTCAGGAATTCGGCAAAGCTGTGAAAAAGGGTCGCAAAGTAAGACTAGAAATAGCAGAGGTACAAAAACACTGTTTCTTACAGAAAGGTGGTCGATGACCAAAAAAAAATAATAAATTGAGGAAGATGGTCAGTGCCTCAGCAAATGACCAGAAAAAATATTATCCAAAAATACAGAAGATCTAAACAAAAAGCTCATATGTAGCAAGAAAAAAACAGGAGACCAAAACAGTAAACACATTGGTCAAAACCGAGCAGCAAAGCACGGATGAGACAAACAATTTCGAATACATGGAGGCAAGGAAGCAAATAATCTGACAACACCACTTTGCCGCCGAGTGCAAATATGCGACAGGTGCTCGCCTTGGCTCATCCAGACACTGCAATAACACGCAACTGAAAACAGAGGCAGGACACTTGTTTCCCCCTTCAGACAAGGACTTTAACCCTTTCAGGGACAGCGGTTACTACAGTGGACAGCTTATCAGTATTTGTGCATGGGTGCAAGGGTGAAGCACATTTCTTGAAAGTGATCAGAACAAAAACTATAGCGCCCCCCCCCCCCCCCCACTTTGACACCTGTTGCCGCCACCTTAGTTGACCGCGCGCTCTTAGACTAAATATGCAGTATACATATATTCATCACCAACAGTAAATATACATCATCGAGCACACTTACTGGTCATTGATTGAATTTGAACGATTCCGGTTCTTCGATTGGATTGCAGTTCCTCACGATTCTTGATTCTGAAACAAACCAACAAAAAACATTGAAAAATTCTTGAAGCATAACAGTGAGCAAGGTCAATAATCTGACGAGAGACGAGGCAACTTGGCAGTTCTTAAATGCATGGCAGGCTTGATTGGTAAACGCAGAACAGGCGCGCCTGCTGGAGAGAAACGCCCTTTAGTCCAGCCTGGGGCCGAAAACAAAACAGACAGACATGGATTCAATTCCCGCTCCGATATAGTGTGAATATGGTCGGGAAACTTCGTCCGTCTCTGTTTGAGACAGGACGAAGTTTCATTTTGTTTGAAGTCAGCTGGAACAGGTTTAAGCAGGAAATGGATGGCTAGATGATTGCATTGAGTGTGAGAAGTGTGTTTGACCTGTTTGTAAATGATATGTCATACTTAAATATTAAATACATCCAACTACAGGATCTGAAGAAAGTGTTGTCCTTCCCACCTTATCCTGGGGATTACCTGCATCCTGTGGTGTATGCCTGCACAGCTGTCATGCTGCTGTGTCTGCTGGTCTCCATCATGACCTATATAATCCATTACAGGTGATCATCAAGTCATTCTTTAAAATGATTAAAAAAAATTTCCACGACCTCTGCCGCTACATTTTTTTTTTTTCCTCCAGCGTGATCCGCATCAGCAGAAATGGATGGCACACACTCCTCAACTTTTTGTTTCACACAGGACTGACGTTCGGCGTGTTTGCTGGGGGCATTAATCAGATCAACGCTCCATTTTTGTGTCAGATTGTAAGTTGGTTTTCCCGACTTTCTCATTGTATCGTAAACACGGATGAACGATTTGCAACAGCAGCTCAGATTGCAACATTGGCTAAAAAAAAAAAAGTACCTGTATATGCAAAGTCCATAACAAGAAGCTTAATGAAAATGTTTTAAAGGTGATGTAGGTATCCTCCCAAAGTGGTCACCTTATCGTCATGGGGGGGGGGGGGGGGGGGGGGGGGGGAATTTATGTGTCCCAATGATTCTAGGAGCTGTCTTTGGCATTATGCCCCTGGCACAGTAACCCATGGCAAATAGCTCTTAGGTGAGCGATCTGGAACAAGCATGGCTCACCGGGCCATTTACTGAATGATGAACCCTAATTTTGCACCTAGTTTTTCCAGACCCAAAAACGGGTCAATGGGAACTCCCTCTGAATCCAACCCTGGAGATAATCCTCAATTTGCGAGCGCTTGGTGGCCTTGCCTGTATCCATGGGCCCGGTCGGACATCATCGGAAAGGGCAACATGGGTCCCCCGTTCCTATAGGCTCACCCCCTGTGGGAGGAGCCAAAAGGTGTCAGGTGCACTGTGGACTGGGCGGCTCCAGAAGTTCTCTCTGGGGTCGTGAAATGCAACCTTGCTCGGTGGGAAAGGAGTCCGAGGTCGAGATGGTCTGACTAGATAAAGTCAGGCTCGCCTCCACATACAGCTTGGACTCTGGTACCAGTCCTCTCGAGGGAGGTTGGACTGTAGTCCACTCTGGACTAAAAGGCACCGAGCACACTGAGGTTCACCCCAGTGTCTGAGAATACCAACCCTTTTAGAGTCCTTGCAGGTTGGTGCTGGAGAGTGCTCCTCCCGTGGACTCCATCGTTCTGCTGGGGTACTTTAATGCTCAAGTCAAGTTAAATTTATTCATATAGCCCTTGAGCAGCATCATTCTGCAGTTTCCAGGCAAAAACCGCTCAAACCAAGAAGAACCAAACTTTGACGTTAGTGTCACGGTTATATTAAATGTAAATCGCTAAGTCATGCTGCTACGTTCATAGTAACAGAGCTAGCATACTTTAAAAGAGGCCAGCTTCCACATGTTCTAGTTAGAATTTCCGGAGGTTTTATCTTTCTTAGCGGTAGCCTGAAGGTTTTGTGTTAACATTAATGGGGATTTGGAACCGCTCGTAATTTCCTTCACCTTGTCTAAGGACCCAGTTAGAGCTGAGGTAATACTTTCGAGGTCACATGAATAGCAGAAAACATTTTGAGCGTGTGGAGCCTTGCCTTTTTATACCTGATGTACTGTAGATCTTTAGCAGACTTCTTAATTAAAACCCGTCCATGGCATCACGTGTCTCTTTTGCACAGTTTCAGAGACAGAACAGCAGAGCACGTTTTTATTTGCCTGTAGCGTCACCATGTCAATGCAGTCAAATCCTTCAACTGCCATTTTTGTTTTCAAATGGGTTGACAGTCCTTTTCTAACTCATTTTTACAAAAGCTCTTCTTTCGTTTGGTTGTCATCAATTTGAATTTGCGATACTGTCAGAAGACATTGCTCTTGATGAGGATGACTGCTTCAGGCGCTGTAAGATTTTAGAGCGACACTTCAAGGAATGAGCCCTTGGTCTGAAGCCTATTATTTCAATCTCCATCAAGTGATCTGATCTGCCTGCTCTTATTGCATTAGAAATGCAAAAGTATATTTGAGCGAATTGTTCCATGGTGGGGGGGGGAAGCATGGAATAAGCAAAAGTAATGACTTCTGATCGACCTTACAATTTAGACTTAGCCCATCATCATTGGTCCAACGTACGTCGACCTCACAGTGCAGAGTTACCGGGTTTCGATTCCAGCTCCGGCCTTCCTGTGTGGAGTTTGCATGTTCTTATACTCAAATGCCATTTATGTCGATTACTCTTTTTTAAAAATATATATACCGTATTGGCCCGAATATAAGACGGCCCTGATTATAAGACGACCCCCTCTTTTTCAAGACTTTTTGAACACCAAATTAATTTTTATATAGAAAACAATTACAATACATCTGAAACAAATGATTATAACAATATATTTGAGAGAAAATACATGTTATTTTGCCTCATTCAAATCTTAATATCTGAACATTTAAATATGTAAACTAAAGGTCAATCACATTCGTAAATGAATGGTTTCTGGTTTTTGAAATGTAAATGACATCATAGCTTCTCCTCAGCTGCCGGTTAACCTGGCCGATCTTCAGCCCACGTTTCTCCATTTGCGGTTATCTGTTCTATTATTTTCTTCTCTTTTCTTTCTTACCGCTATTTTTTATTTTTATTCTTCGTGACAGGGGTTCACTTTGGCCTGGGGAGTCAAGTTCAGCATTCGCGTCAATGATATCTGGCGCCATCTAGCGTCATGAATGGGTATAATGTCAAGACCCCGAATATAAGACGACCCCCACTTTGTCTTATTTCAATGCAAAAAAACACCGTCTTATATTCGGGCTAATACGGTATATCTATATGATCGAAGGATTAACTGATCAGAATTTCTGGGGAATGGCGTTATTGTCGCGTTCACATCTTCATCTCTCTTCAGGTTGGAATTATGCTCCAGTATGCTTCTTTGTCTACCATGCTTTGGCTGACGTTTACTGCCAGAAACATCTGTAACGATGTGTCCAAAGACCCTCTTAAGGCCCCAGGCTCAAACGGTCCCGTCCTGGCTGAAAGCAAAACAACGATTCTCAGGTACAAATTAACTACACACCCCTCTACAGCTATTGGACAATGGCGTCCATTTTGTATGGATTGTCACTTCAAAACAAGACACGATTGTGATACGATTGGATAATAGTTACATTGCACAAACACCGTAGTTGTCATTAAAAAAAAAATCATTGCCGTTCTTCAAAATTGTCCGATAGAATCAAGGAACAGAATCGTTCTGCAAATGAATAATTTTAACTCCTTCGGCCTAGCAGGTCATTTAACTCATTCACTCCCAAAGACGTTTTTAAACGTCTTTTCAGATTTGGTCCAGAATTGGCTGGTACTGAATGAGTTAAGGGATTCGACCGAGTATGGCACAATTATTGACGGGTTTTACAATTTGAATACATAAATAAAAGGGCATAAAATGTTTTGCCTCAATTTCGAATTTTTTAACTTTTTTTTCCCGCCTCCCTGTAGATTCTACCTTATAAGCAATGGCATACCTCTCCTAATTGTCGGAATCACGGCAGCCTTTGGAATGGAAAACTATGGTAGCAGGGATGATGCACTGTAGTAAGTATTCATTTCCAGAAAGTCATATTTTAATTCATTCGACGAAGCCCTCAGAATTGGTTTTGAATTCTTATTTTTTTATATCCGGCTGTCTTTACAGTTGCTGGATGGCATGGGAACCGAGCCTGGGAGGATTCTATGCCCCCGTGAGTCTTTTGGTCTTAATCATGTCGGTGTACTTTTTGTGCACTTACATCCAACTGAGACGCCATCCCGAGAGGAAGTACGAGCTCCGAGTTCTGACAGAGGAGCAGCAGCAGTTGTCGTCCGCGGATCAGCAGTGCCACCCCGACGTCGGGGCGGCGTCCGGATCTGCTGGCGAGTGCGCCGGATTCGTCCCCGGTGTATCCGAGCTTTCCAATGAGCACTCGTTTAAATCGCAGCTCTGGACCACCGTTTTCACCCTGTTATTATTTCTCTCAACGTGGGCATTGGGAGCCATGGCGGTGTCTCTCGGCCGTTTTTTGGACATGATCTTCAGCTGTCTATACGGCGCATTCTGCGTCACTCTCGGACTCTTTCTTCTCATCCAGCACTGTGCCAAACGTGACGATGTTTGGCACCGCTGGTGGGCTTGTTGCCCGGCCAAATCCAAGCTTGTCGAGGGACACGGCAAGAGACAAAGCCAGAGGCAGGAGCTCCATCAACCGCAGTGCCACCCCGACTCCTTATGCTTGGGCAAAAAAACGCTTCTCTCGCCGCAACTTGTGCAAAGCTTGTACCATCAAGATGCATCCCCCCGTCACGCCGCTTCCTGCTGCGTGGCGGCGATGGCATCCGCCGTAGCGACGCCGGTTTCCCCTTTTAGCGAGTCGGCGCCCTCACCGTCGCGTCCCCTGACCTTTTCCGACGAGCTCCCTCGTCCTTCCACGCCACTGCAGAGTTGCCTTATCGATAGAACCAAGTCCCGCTCTTTCAATCACCCGCGCCCGTGTCTCCGGGACTACCGCTCTCACGTGGCATCAAACAGCATGGATGGGAGCGTGGGTAGCTCCCAGCTCGAAATCCCTTACGCCGCACACTACCTTGAGGGATCACCGGTGTCCAACAGCCAACACCCGGACCTGCAAATTTCCTGCCCGAGCCCTCACTTGGATCAGCAGCAGACATCCTGTCATAGTTTACAACACCAGACCTCTTGCCACAACATACAAGACTCGCTCACGTCAAGCCACAGCCTCCTTCTACCTTCCCATAGGATGAGCGCTTGCCAGTGGCACTTGTACAGCTCAGCGGATCAGTTTGCGAGCACGAGTTGCTCCGAAATGCCGGATTTCGCGAGCACGAGTTGCTCCGAAATGCCGGATTCCTGCGACTTGCTGTATTCGCAAGATTTCGAGTCACCCAGATACATGTTGAAAATAGCAGAGAAGGATAAGGAGAAACAATGCGAAGAGGAAGAGCCCAAATTTTTTCCGAGAAATACTTTGCCTCGGCAACATGTCACGATCAATCGGCGGGTGACGATTGGCAGAAACCGAAGCCTGCAGGAAGATAGTCTGTTTGCGTCGGATACGACAGGGAACATACGGACGGGACCTTGGAAGAACGAAACCACTGTGTAGGGAGACAGTTCGGGGAGCCCTGGACACTCTGATTGCCCTCGGCTTTATAAAGTGAGTCATTGACAAAAAAAACAAATACAGTCAAACCTCGGTTTTCGAACGTCTAGGTTCTCGTCTAATTCGGTTTTCGACCAAAAATTTTGAGTTTTTTATGCCTCGGATGCCGAACAAATTTTGGTTCTCGAACAAACTGAGCGCACTTGAATGCACCATTTGACTCCTCTCGCCTTCCTTACACAAGGAAGTGACGCTTCCTCGTGTTGCTTTCCTTTGTGAGCACACATGTTCAGTGAACATTTTTATTTTAAAAAGAGCGTGGTTTCGGTTTTCGAACAATTTCGGTTTTTGAACAGCCTTCTGGAGCGGATTATGGACGAAAACCGAGGTTTGACTGTAAATAAAAAAAATATCAAAAATAATTTTAATTCAAAATATTTTCTAAAAAATTATGGACTTTAAAGAAACATTAATTCAGAGTCTTGTTTCTTACAGTTGTAAAGAGATCTAGAAAGATAGGACCACTGGTTTGAAAAAAAATAGGCGTAAAAGAAGCTAACTACGCCAATCGAGAAAAGTGTTCTCAAAACAGAGGACATTTGAGTCATCATTTCTCGTCCGGGCATTCGCCCCCCTACCCCCCAAAAATATTTTTTTTCGACATTCCAAGGGAGGAGTTCCCCTAACTGGTTTGCCACGAGGCAACCACAACAACAACGCCATATTGTTGATATCAGCCACCAAAGCATCAATAAAAAGACTTCACACCGGAAAAATTGGAACTGATGAAGCCTTTTGGATAAAAGGTAAAAATGTCTTCAACAAACAAGAACAAGTCCGGCTGCCTCACTCTACGTTTATACATTGTACCTCGACTTTCGTGACTGACAAACTGCAATTGGAGTTTTCCTTTAAGCCTTTGAGGGACAGCGGTTACTACAGTGGACGGCTTATCATGTTGTCAGGTTACAGGGTGTGTGAAACGGGTTCAACTATAGATTTTATTTATTTATGTATTTTTAATTGGTGGCAGCTGCAATTTGTGAACTGCGTGACTAAATTAAAAAATTGTCCTGACCGTGTCTATGGAAGAGAAATCAAATCACTTACCCTCAGTCCACTGTAAATAACGACTTTGAGATGTTTTTGTTTTTTTTAGTTTCCTGTGCCATATGACATGAAAACCTCTGTGTGTCTTCAACGTCTTGACATTTACAGTGGGATGACTTGAAATATCTTATCGAGTCATGAAACATTTTGATGTGTCACACGATCTCTTCTGTGTTTCGTACCGTACGCAAAAAATAAAATGTCTTGTCATCCACAGTAATACCTCACTGGTCTGTTTTGAATTTTGGTTGGTTGGCAATGTTTTAGGCTGTCCTTTTATAGAAACGCACACACATACTCCAGAGTACAGAACACTCAACACAAGTGTCACGATAGTATAACACTCGAGACTGGTCCTGAGACCACATTTTGAAAGCCCCAAAAATCTGACTGCCTCGGACTAAGGGAAAAATAGCGTTACATTAAATCTCAGCAATTCACTGCTGAATTGTTAGCCAGTCTTCATATATATACATATACATATATATGTATATAAAAAGTTTGGTATTTACGAGTTTTCATATTCCTGTTTATTTATTTAGGGGTTTTTTTTTTCATCCAGGCAATTTTGGTCCTCCATCAGGATCTTCCCCTCCCCCCCAATGCACGCAACGCTCTTCTCCTACACCCACGGGCCACTGGCTTGAACCACTTCAGCAGCAGAGTCAGAAAAATTTATGCTGACATCCCTGATGTGAACATGACCTATTTCAAAGCCCTCCAGAAGCTTCCAGACTTGGCTGCGTTACCGCCACTTTGAACAATTGCGTATACCTGCTTAACCGGCACGTTACGTATGTACACATTGGCTTTATATAACCTTAAAACCTAAAAGCATTTTTTTTAGCCACACCACGACTGTAAAATAGAGACAGAAATCCAATATGAATTGGCTCAGCTATCGGATGCCTTCTCCTGCGGAGATCTTTGCCTCGTTGGAGGACTTTGTACTTTTCCCCCCACCCAACTCCACTGCATCCACCGAGGCTCCAGCTGAGGATTTGTCAACAATTCCAGCGCGCCGACTCTTGTGTTCTGTCTGTTGCACGTACATTACTGTGATTTAATTATTCATATGATGTTTTTGTACGTTGGCGAGACCATGTTTCATAGCAAAAAAATTTTTTTGTTCGAGCAAGTGTAACCTAGTGGTTCTTTGCGCTAGACATCTCAAATGTTGACATGCCGTAGCCATATTTGTCCACTATAAAGGACATACAGTACACTTGATCTCCTATTACACTATCACAGATGATGTAAATTAATCTAAACTACAAAGAGGTAAATTGTTACTACCTATCCCAGTACTAAGGTGATGTAACACTACTTGAGGACAGATCTAACAATTAAATTGTGTTTTAAAAAAAACAACAACAAAAACATCCCTACTAATAAATGGGCGGAAGCACTTTAATGAATAATACAGATGGAATCATAAATTTGTAAAACTACAATAATATCCATTCATCCATCTTCTAATCCATTTATCCTCACAAGGGTCGTGGGGCATGCTGGAGCCTATCCCAGCCTGTCTTTGGGCAGTAGAGGTGGGGTTACACCCTGAACTGGTTGCCAGCCAATCGCGGGCACACATAGATATCAAACTTGATCAGAAATAAAAAAATTTTTAAGAAAAGTTACAACCCTCCCCATCTCAGAGGCACGAGGCTTCACCAGTCAGCTCAATTTCTAAGTAGGCAAGGACTGAATATTATTTTTACTATACACAATAACAGTGATTTCATAATGTTGTGAATTTAGGTCGATTGTAAATTTTGCAATTTAGCCATTCATACAAACACACTGGTACTGCAAATACACAACACAAAACTCCTCGCCCAAGCACCACAAAGCTCACGTACCGGTAGTTCTCAACACAAAATACATCTATTAAGCCTGTATGACGTTACTGCCGACAGATAAGCAATCTAAATTCAAGCACATACAATGCGAAATGCATTATTTTCATAAGATTTTTTTAAAACATCAAGCTCTCAATATTTAAACACTTGTGAAAAGATGCGAGTCTCCCACCCAAAGAAAAAATAAATAAATGAAGAACCACAATGTCGCGCATGCTGCGGGTATGACCGAGGATGATGCTCTCACGTGCTGCCCTCTAGTGGTGACTTTTAAATATTACTCATGTTTCGAACAGAAAAAAATGAGGACGTGGCTGAACGTATACAAGCCCCCTTTTGGCCGAACACTGCAAAAAATGTATCTGGAGAAAAAAATATCAGTGGGGACCAGGCAAGGCCTTAGCTGCTGGCCTAAACACTATTAGAGGCATTGACCTACATTTACAATTTAGATAAAATTACTGGATATCAATTTATTTCTTTTTTTGGTCCAATCAAACCAGTTCAGGGTGTAGCCCTTGCGAATCACGGCCCCATTTTTTTAAAAGCACCCTGCCCATCGGATTTTTTATCAATTCATGAAAATAACCACCTTCAAATTGTTCTTCAAAGGACCAATTAGTATGTGCCTTTTTTTTTTTTTTAATCATTTATGAGAGGCGAGTGCACCTTTACCAGCGTGACTGTCTTCAACTCCGCAGTCATCAGGTGCGAACTGACTGCAGTTGATTTGGTTTGTTCAACCGGGAAACGTAACGGAGTTCTCGGTCACGTGACCGGCAAAGGTGAAACGCCGACGCATGAACGGGATGTAGTATTGGTTGCTTATTCGACCGGGGCTTCATTCGATCTTATTTCAGCAACAAACTTACGCATTCACGCTTGTAAACGAGCGCATCTCGGACTTTTTCGAACAGCTGCGACTCGACTTCTCTTCCGGTTTACCCCGCCCACACAGCAGTGTTCACATACGCAGTAATTAAGCACTCCGCCTCGCATAAAAACAATAATAAAAATAATTTAAAAAAAACAAACACTTTTTATTTGTCGGGCAAAACGCCAGTCAATTTAAAAACATGGTCCCGTTGAAAACCAATCAAAGCCAGACATTTTCATGAAGTTGTAAAACCCTCCCGGTCTCCCAGATCCGGTGTAAAAAAAATGTCTGACCAAAAGACGACGTTTGGTCATCCTACGTAGCAACACAGGCGTTTTAAGGTACAGTCTGAAATAGATTCTGTATAAGATTCCACGAGAGTGGTGCCCCTCTCAGAAAATAATTATTTATTATTGTTTAATGTTATTGTGTTTAATAAAAACATTGGTGAAACTCACCGTCATTGTTGGTACAGTAATTCCAATCCACCCAGTTTGAGATCTTTTCCATCCTCTTCGTCACTGTTGAAGAAAAACAACATACCAACTCTCTATTTTTGCATCTTTTTATGCCAATGTGAGGATCTGAAAACGATGAACAGCATTCGTATATTTTTTGGAGCAAGTTTCCTGCCATCTACATTTTTGGATGAATGAAGTACAAAATTGTGATGGTCCTAAACACTGAACACATGCTCTCCTTAACAATTCTCATTTAATTAAAAATAAAACCATATTGGAATCAGGGACACATAAGTTATTCCAAAAAGTAAATATTGTTAAATATTTACATAACACTTTGCAATAGTTACAATATACAAATGTCCTTAGTAGGATGGATTTCTCTGACAGTCCATGACTGAAGAATCAACCCATAATTCAAATGACTTAAATGCTTAAGATCTATCAAAAAAGTTCCTGAAAGTTAACCAAGTCTTTCACCTGATTTCATTATTAGTACACACTTAAAAAAAAAAAAATAGCCAGGAATTACTCATACACCATATGTATGTAGAGTGGCTGGCTAAAGTATTCGGGTGAACTTGTTCACCCTTTGCCACAATTCAGGCTTCATATAAAGATAATTTATTTTTTTGGTGAACAATAAACACGAAGTGGGACACAATCGTTCAGTGAAACAGAAAATTCACAATTTTTTCCCCCCAGAAATAACTGAAACTGAACACTACATTGGACAGCCTGTCATGTTATCAGGTGACAGGTTATTATTGGTGCATGAAAGGGTTAAAGCAAGATTAGCATATGAAAAAAAGCTTCCAACATCACATGGAGCACTGTTTGATCAATGATATTGAAATTGTGACTATCAGACGGCTGCAAACTTACCGATTTCTCAAAGACATCCATACAAAGTCCTGGTAGAAGTTTAGGCACGACGCCACCTGGGAGTCACAACAAAACATTTTGGAAGACGGTGCACTTGTCAGATGAGACCAAAATTGATTAAATAATTTTGCACGCCGCACTTTTCAGTTCTTTATTTCTTTAAAAAAAAAAAAAAAATCTAATATAGTGTACATTCCGTTTCTACTTCAGAATTGTGTCCCAATTGTTCATTCTTTAACAAAAAAAATATTCAAAACAATTTTTTTGTTTGAATACTTTGGTCAACCACTATATTTGTGTGCGTGGCTATATATTAGGGCTGTAAAAGTTAAATCGTCACCTTTGGAAATTCATCTTCATTTTAGAAAGCGGTAAAAGAACATTTCACAAAACTTTTGACTTCACGTTACTGACCTCCGCTCACTGAGCAGCGAAGACAGAAAGGGGGACTTTTTACGTCGTTTTACATTTAAAGGTTACTCTAATGCAGGGGTGTCAAACTCATTTTTGTCGCCCTTGGAGGGCCGTGATGACTGAAACTATATAAAGAAGTCCAGAATAAGGTTTTATACAACTATTGTTTAAAACCCTGGAGAACCCACGGGGTCAAATTTGGCCCCTATAAATTCTGCTAATCAAATGCTAGCCTTAAATCCCAAAGGGTCAAATTTGGCCCTAATCCTAAATTAGGATTAAAGTAATGAATATTTGAAAAAACATATATTTTGGTGTTCAATGAACATTTAATGTAAAATTCATCATTTTCCAAGGAAGAAAAGGGGTCTTGGGTTCTCCAGGGTTAAGTAACTGTGATGAGGGGTTTGGTAACAAGAAAATCTTACGATATGTCACTGATTCATTACATATGAAAACTTGAAATTTTGGTTCACATTTTAGTATCATGGGAATTGTTATCTTTTGATTTGCTTTCGCGGGGCCACTTAAAACGATGCCCCCGGGCCTTGACTTTGACACCCGTGCTCTAATGGCCCATTTGAGAAAGTAAAAAAAAAGAATTTGCACACCCTGCAAAGTGTAATTCAAATCCCAATAGTCTTTGGCATGTCATCTCAGAGCTATATATATATCTATATATATATAGATATATATATATGAACATTTCCTTGCAGAGCAGACCTGAGAAATTAGGTGACGCACTTTTTGTAAGTCAGTGCTTCTTTTACCACATCTTTATGAATTACAGTGTACAACATTCACATTTCAAAGACTTGTGCATGACTGAAACTCATGCGAGCTCAATTTAATTGTCCAGAAAAAGCACCAATAAAATATCGTTACAAATTAAAAAAAAAAAAAAAAATGTATTCACAAAGAGGAAAATGAAACGGAGTGAAACGTGATTTAAAAAAATAATACATGTACAGCTGTTTACCCTTTGACTTCCTCTGATAGGACTGTTTACCCACACACAGAAAGGTAATGGAAAACTTTTACAAAAGCTTATTCCAGTCTCGAGTTGCCTCCATGAGATGTCGCTGGCCATGGCCGACCCAATGTTCTTGGCTGTGAAAAACCCGACCGCAGAACCAGCAGTCAAACGCCACAGTCTTGGGTCGACTGCCCGATAGCGGTTCCACGACTTCGTACTTTTTTTTGGTCTTTTTCCGAAGCTTCAGTTTGAGAAGGAAACGCTCTCGGACCGAACTGTGAATCGCTCGCGGGCTCGGTTCGTTTCTTCGCGGCAGTACGCCTTCAGTCAATAGCCCGCCTCCTAGCGTGCCGAGCTCAGCGAGCGCTTCCACCGTTTTCTGCGACAGAGACACCTTGGCGACGGCGCCTCGGTGCCGATTGATGACCTTCATGATATTGGCCACTTCGGGAATATCAGCATCTGGATGATTGAGCACCACGACGGGTTGGTATCGACGGGGGCATTTAATTTGCTGGAGACAATTGTGCGGGGCCAGTCTCAAAGTTCTTTCAACTTTTTTCGCTGTGGGACTCCAAAACACAGTCGCGTCTTTTTCAGTCTGTACTTTGTTAGCGAGCCTCCTGGGTTTGTGCGTCGCGGTCGGAAGCTCGTCAAACAATACTTTCCTGCGTAGTTTTCTTTGACTCGGAGGTCGGATCGGCCTCGGGGCGAGTCGAGGCTTATCTGCTTCGCTGAGTTTGATCTTTGGTTTCAAATGAGGTGTTGCGTCTCCGACGGCGCTTTGTGTTGGATTCCGCCTGGTCGTGAACTTCAGGTTGTTGGACGGGTGCGCATTTGTTTTGCTTGACGACATCAGAAAACACTGAGTTGGAGGTGAGGTGGCCAAAAGTAACGGTTGACAACTCGCGGAGGGCGCGCCGTTTTTAAGCAGACCCGTCGTAGGGCTGACAATTTTAAATACGACTTTGTTTCCTCTTTTTTCCCGGCCGTCCAAGGACTGCGCGGAGGGTTTGATGACGAGATTATTCAGAAGCATACTCGATTTGTTTGGTGAAATGTAGCGCAACAAAAATGTTTGGCGACCGTTCTGCAAAGCACTCGGTTTGTCAGTGGAGTTCACCGGCACGGCCAGAACAGGTCTGCCGTTTAGTGGGAGTTTTGCGCTTGCTAGCTTGAGGCCGGCGCTGCTCTGCGTTTGTACAAATGGAATTGACCTGGGCAACAAGTAGCACTTGGGCTGGGTTTTAGCGACTTTGTCTGGAGGATTATTACTCGATGCGCTAGAAAGGAGGACGGGACCGTTTAGGTTTGGGCTGTTGATAAGGAAATGGTGCGGCGAGGTACCGACACCACTTGAAAGAGAAGAAAAAACATTTGCGATTTGATCATCAGACACTGCCTCGAATTTTCCGATATTTTTATCTTTTAGAGGAACGGTTTCGCCAGTAGGATCTTCAAACCCGGACTTCATGTACGAGACATTGATTTGAGGATTTGCGCAATTAGTAATTAGCTTAAAACTCGGCGCGGGCTTAGCTTGCGTCGACATGGCAGACGTTTTCTCATTAGTCTTCAAGACTAACTGCCGCGTTTCATCTTGCACTTGAAGATGATGTGCGGTCGTCTTTGTTGCTTTCAAATATTCAACGTTTGAATAAAAAGATTCGGTTCTTTCCTTTTGGAGTTGCTGTGTAATGATTTCATCCGAGTGCTGTTCTACAAAACTGCCCAAATCTGATGATGTACTTTTTTTCTCCGATGGACTTTTCCATACGGGAATGAGGTCCTCTTCGATTTTGATAATATTAAAATCTTTCAGCACTGACTCTGGGTTTTCATCATCGGTATCAGGACAGTCACTATCCTCGAAAGGTTCTGAAGACTCGGCTAATGTGAGACGAAAATGAGACGGGATGCTATTTGTTTCTGCGCCTGCTCCAAATTCGGGCATTCCGTCGCTTTGTTTACATGTTTGGGGAGACATGGAAAAGGCTTCCTTGGAATAATTGTGAAAAGCGAAGACTTTGTGGTTTAAAGAATTTTGTGCGGTTGTGGCGTTTTCTCCGAATAAAGCAGATGAGGTCGTCTCTGCCGCGGGATCCAAATTTGGCAAATGTTGATGACAATGACGGTAATCGTTCAAGGGTCGAATTCCAATGCTTGCGCTCTCTGGATTTTTTGAACGGCTTGGGGAAAACCGGTAAGCATTTTCAATCGAGTTACGAAAAGTAGTCTCTAGGGGCTCGTCCAATGTGTTTCCTTTTCTGGTGAAACTAATCATCTCATCTACTGCTCCACAATTCTCAACGTTATTTTTGCAGGTTGCCTCCAGAGAAACATTTAAGGGATCATCAGTTAACGTGTCGGTCGCAAAATGAGACACTTGAGTTCCGATTTTTGAGACGCTCTCACATTTTTCCGCGGCGGACTTGCTAGCCAAGTGATTCATTTCGGAGCAGGCCGTCTTACTTGGGGAATTTTGCCTGCCCATCGGATCGAGAGAATTTGCCAGCGGGTCCGCCTCCGAAGTCGAGAACCCGTTTACAGAATGAGTACCTTCTCCCACAAAATCGTCAATACGATGAGGAGACTCGAGACTGAAAACCGATGTTTCTTCCTCTTCAATCTTGATTTTCACTGCCACGATATCCTCCGCTTGGATGAAAGATCCACTTCCCGGCGGAGCGGCAAAGGAATGTGATACGGAGCTCTTGCTAGGAGTCGAGTCCCCGTTTTCGACAGGGACGTCACTTTTAAAAAATGAAGACCTGGTACTTGGAGAGTCCAAATCTTCTCCTGATGAACTGTCACTGGGGCACACGTTTTGCTGAGCTACCGGTATGACTTTGAGAACGAGGTGTTTTTTCCCGTCCACCATCTTAAATCCCATGACTTTGGTCGTACAGTTTGGGGGAAGAGAGATTTTATTTTTGACCATGAGAACTTTCAGTGCATTAGGATTAGTTGGCGAGCCACAACTGTCGTTGTGCAGCAACATCACCGGTGAGGATTGTTCCGCGGTCAAAGAGTTCCGATTCGCGTGGTCCTTTTTGGACGGGGTCCCGTCAAGAGTTTGCTGGACTTCCTCCGAACACATCTCCGATTTCATTCTTCCATTTTGGTTTGGTAAGATCCCTGATATACCAAATACTTTGGGTAGTTTTTGTCTTTCGTGCAGCTCGGAAACATTTTTCAGGAGATTTTGGACCGCCGGAGAGGAATTTCTTGGAGCCGCTCCATTTTCCAACGTCTTTCGTCCGTTTGGATGGACTTGTTGGTCGCACGGAGGCTTGTCGTTCTTGTGAGCGGCGACCGTGTGTTTTTTCAGCTGACTGCTGGTGGTTGCACAGTATTCGCAGATTTGACAAATGAACGGCAACACAACGGAGTGCGCCGTGAGATGCTTTTGATGATCCGCTTCGTTCAAACTGACGTGGCGACACTTGGAACATTTCCAGGGACTTTCGTTATGATGATGAATGTGTTGGACAAACGTCCCGGCGTCCACCGTCGTAAACTCGCACCAGTCGCAGTGAAACTTTCCATTACGACTGTGACACATGATGTAGTGTCTCGTCAGCAAAAGCAGGGAATATTGAATCCCATCGCGGCAGAGCTCGCAGGTGACCAAAGTGTTTTTGTGCTCGATCCGGTGACGTTGTAGAGCTGTAAATTCATTTGTGAAAAAGCCACACAAATCACAAGGGTAGGTGGGCAAAATCCCTTTGTGGGCCCCTCGGAAATGTTTCAGGAGATCATTGGGACTGTAGGTCGAATCGTCCTTACACACAGAGCAGCCAAAGCTCAGGATGTTTCCAGAGAAAACGGCCCCTTGTTGAATTTTACAACTGGCTCTCTTGGTGGTAGAGCCGCGTTGCTTAACAGGTGATGCGCCATGGTTGCCGTGACTACGGCGTGCTCTTTCTTTGAACGGCGGAGAGTCTTTTACATCCTCTGCACATGACACACTGTAATTCATGGCAGAATGGGAAGGTATTTTATAGTCTTCATCCATTGCTGTGAATCTATGAGGAGAAAAAAAACAACACGTCAATTATTTCAGGTACAAAGGGCATTTGTCACCGATGTAAGGCAGAGTCATCACAATTTTCATCACATTCTGTGGGGTGCAAGCACGATGGCCCATCGTCAGGTTGGTCAATATATATTTTGAAATGCGTTATTTTTGGGGGAACGTATGTGTTCATTTTCGACACCAGCGCCATATTTATCAACTTTTATATTTTTTTTTTAATAATTTAGCCATGCGTATGTTGAGGTTATAAAGTGAAGCCATTATCAAACACAAGTACAGTATTTCCTGGAAATGATCGGTCATATCTGCAAGCTAATTGGTTATCAATCAAAACTGGATTCAGGGTCATTCCAGTTCAATTCACCCGACCATCTCAGAATTGTGCAAAGATTGGTTTATTTGTTCATGATGATCACCCGGCACCAAATCTAAATGTTTACGGACATTGCATCAGGGAGATAAAACCGTCGAGTTTTTCGATTAATCGTCCAGCCCTACTGTATGTGTACATTTAAAAATAGATATTCATTTAATTTACAATAAATAAAATTCTAATAATCATAAATGCATAGAAAAACATACACGCACTACTAAAATAAGTTATCCTTTTTAAAAAATTGCATTATTTGTAATTTACATATACAGTCAAACCTTGGTTTTCGTCCATAATCCGTTCCAGAAGGCTGTTCGAAAACCGAAACCACGCTCTTGTTAAAATAAAAATGTTTACTGAACACGTCTGCTCACAATGGAAAGCAACACGAGGAAACGTCACTTCCTCGTCTACCTCGTGTAAGGAAGGCGTGAGGAGTCAAATGGTGCATTCAAGTGCGCTCAGCTTGTTCGAGAACCGAAATTTGTTCGTCATCCGAGGCATAAAAAACTCGGAATTTTGGGTCGAAAACAGAGACGTTCGAAAACCGAGTTTTGACTGAAATTGTTTTATAGTTTCAATGTGTATTTCATTTTGATTTATAACAATAGTCAACAAAAAATAAAAATAAATTATTTCCTGGGCTGAATTATTCCATAAAATATACAAATCTTTTTGATGGAAAGTATTTTGAATTAAGCTCAATCGGTTTAGAATTAACCTCAATATCGATACGATTGCAGAGAAACGGACCAGCCATCTTGGCACACACACACACACACACACACACACACACTTTAACACAACCTTAGGCAGGCAGGAGGTGACAAACAACACTGTGAGAATTTCTGAAGACAAGGAGTTGGTACAGCCCAATACCTGCAAGAAAACAGAAATGTACTTTTACAGTGCTGTTCATGACTGACCTCAAAATGATCTGGATTTGGGGACTTTCTTTGAAAATTATGAAAACTGCAATGTCGATACAGTGGTACTTTGCCTTGGATGCCAATCATTTGTCCATTTTTTTTCTCACTATGACGTCTCAGGTAGTGGTTTGGTAACAATCAGGTTTTATCTTGGAAGTGCAGCCCCAATGCTTGTGTGAGCGCCCGCAGTATTATGCGACGGTCTTGGTGATTCCGGGACAATGACATCAGCGTAATTTATAAGCTGATCATGTAACTTCCTGGCACAAACACTGACAAACTGTTTTGAAAACTGTACTACCTCGTGACAATTTTATGTCGGTGTCCAGTCAACAAAGACCGACAGCGTACCTGACAGAGACTCGTCCGATTTGTCCGAGAAGTCTGGAAATTATGACCTGGAAAAAGTACGGAATTTTGGAAATCTCAGATGTATCGGGATCCTGTTTAAAGTAGAGAATATGCTGATGTCAAACTTTTGTGGCAGAATTGTTTTGCCATGATGAATGTTTGCAAGACTACGTGCCAAAGTATTTAAACCTATCAATGTAGTCGAGAAAAACTTTTTCATATTGACATTGGTTATAGTAATAAATATGAATTGCTTGTTTTTCTTTAAAAAGGTCCCGGGGGAAAAAACTAATTGCAATCGCAGTTTTGTTTTTAAAAAAAACCCAACTGTCATACAGTGTCATGTGCAATTTTGTTGAAATTAACGCTCCTGGCTAGCGCCGTGCTGGAAATGCTTCTCTGCGGAAGACGTGATACCGCGTAGGGTTAATACGGTTACATTACCATTGAGCCGTTGTTCATACAAGGCAAGTGTAGCAAACTAAGACCAGAGCTGCCAACCCACAGAAATTCACTTCCAAAACAATGAATCAGAATTTCCATATTTCATCTGAATTTCCATAATTTCAAAATTCTGTCAACATTACCGTAGAACAGTTTTCTCTCCTCTCGCTCTCCCTCTCAAATCAACTCCATTTCTAGTAGAACGGCATTCATGGCATTCACTAATTCCCCAAATTCTTAATTTACTTATGTATACACACACATGCATAATTTTTATTTATTTTAATAAATGCAGCGGTCTCCAAACTGTTTAGTGCCACTGGCCATTTTCATGTCAAGAAACAAATAAAAAGAAATGATTTAAAATATCCCTCATGACAATGAGCAGGAGTATTCTGACAAGCATTACGACTCTAAAGACATAGGTGCCATGCGTGCGTGCACTTTCTCGTTGGCGAAGCGGCTTCTTCTTCGGATGGGCACCCGGCAGATGAGCACTGGGATGCACGGGGAAAAATTGCCTTTGTACTCAAAATTTCATCTTACTTGCTTGTAACTGTGGCACAAATGGAACGTCTTTTAGCACACAGAACGACTCCTTTGGTGTTTTCTTCCCCATTTTTTTTAATTGAACATTTTATTGACGGCATTTTCTATTGATATTGATTGTGTGTCTATCGCGATAATTATTGAATACTGAATTTTTGCTCAGCCCAAGTCGTGACATATTATTCTGCTTGGAAACTTTAGTGAACAAAAACTGAGTCGGGTGGAACACAGGCATTTTTGTAAAGCCCATTAAGTGATTGGGAGCAGAGACAACTAAATACACCAAAATTCACATTATTCTAGCATGCATGCATGGATGGACATTCATTTTTGGTTGATGCTTATTACAACAGTGTTGCTGATTTTATATTGCTTTGGTGTCATATATCTGTATTTTTTTTCACATTTAGATTTCTTGTAGTTGACTGCAGTGATACCCATGATCATTTTGACACCGATATTCTTTATATGGGTAACCCTGGAAGGTTGATTCCCTCAATAATTTGTCATACATTATAGGACACGAGAGGAAAAACTTGACTGTTCCTCAACATGAAGAAACAATGGTTTGGCTAAGTACACAAGCATTCTCTCAACACAAACACACATTAAAATGGCAAACTATTACAGCCTTTAAACGACAATATGATCTAAATCTGTTGACTTTGCTGAGTGACTATCGAACAAGTTTAAAAGAGGTGGGGGCAGGGGGGGGGGGTCTGCATCAGTAGACTTAAGAGCTACACACGGAAGAGAACATTACATGACACCACTGCTAGAATGACTATGATATTTGTCTAAAATTCTGGCCATCGAAAATACATTAAGCCTGGAGTTTATTGATTGGTTAGTTGGCATGTAAATAAAGCCACCACCCACGGGAAGCTATACAAAGTTACGGCAAATCAAAATGTTCTTACTATTAACTTGATGGAACTTCAGGCTCGGTCCCGTCGACACGGAACATAATAAAATACGATGACGCCGGGAAAAAACACACAGCGGCAATATTTGCAGTCCTTTTCAGCTCTGTTTGGAACCACAGCGACGGCGGCCATGACAGTCCATCCGGGTGCTTTCGTTGATGCTCTTGACGCTCAAGTAGGAGCGGATGGATATGTCTTGTCGAAAACCAAACTAGTGCTGACACCCATGTTTTTAGTGACGAAAACTGCTCTTAAAACTTTCTCGCCAAAGTCGATCGAATCACCTCGACAACTCATTAAACATCGTGTATCGGCGTTAACATGGCATGTGGACTACGTCATGGTCGAGCTCGTGTGTGCAGTGTTTACGGTGGAAGGAGAAGCAATGGCGGATGTACGCCATTTCCCTTTGATTTCACCATGGCAGATTCTTATTTTTTTGTTGTCTTTTGCGAAGTGAAATTCCCTCAATTTATCTTTGCCTCTAATCTTTGGGGTTGGGTTTCATTGCTTCTCCTTACACTGCTGTTACAGTTTATACTTGGACTCCATTACACTTCGACCAGCACGACCCCTACGTCACTGAGACATGGCGGCCATTTTTAACTACGTCATCATCCATGCTTGAGATTTATGCGGTGCTGTAGCGATTCTGGACCTGTCTTTTAGGCTTTTTTGCATCACTACTCGTAGAGTTAATTAAGTGACTGCAAAAGTAACATTGGAAACCCCCCACACAAATTAAGAATTAGTATTGAATTAATCAACATGCCTGTACCTCAACCTGAATGTTTTGGTATGACTGTGGAATAGCTGGAAATGGTGGCTGAGGAGAAAGAAGTCTGTGTGTCACAGTTTAGGCTGTTACCCCTGCGAGCGAAATCAATATGCTGTACCTCATTATACAAACCCAATTCTAGTGAACATTGTGTAAAAACAGAATACAATGATTTGCAAATCATGTTCAACCTATGTTTAATTGAATACGCTACAAATATGAGATACTTAATGTTCAAACTGATGCAGGCTTTGTTTTAGTTTTTTAGCAAATACGCATTTATTTTGAATTGTACGGCTGGAACACATTCCAAAAAAAGATGGGATCGGGTCATATTTCCCACAGTGTTACATCACCTTTTCTTTCAACAACATTCAATAAAGGTTTGGGAACTGAGAATGCCAATTGTTGAAACGTTGTAGGTGGCATTTATTTTCCATTCTTTCTTGATGTACAACATGACAGCATTTGGGATTGGGTGTACTTAAACAGTCACATACTGACTCGTGTTTAGCGGCTGCTTCCCTTGTATGGAGTTTGGATGAGCCCCTGTACGAATGGTCCGGGATGAGTGACCATGCAGCTCAGTATGCTGTGGAGGGTTTTTTTTTTTCCTTTGGGCTTAAAGTCCAAATGTGAAGTAATTTCATGAAATACTAAATAGGGTCACAATGAAAGTATTTAAACATTGTCCACCAAATAAAGCATGAAAAAATAATTTATATGTTGTATATTTGACAAAATAATCGCTTTTCCGAAGTGATACGTCACATGGAGAACAGCGAAGGCAGAGCTCCATACGGCCGAGATGCAACCTATTGAAATGTACTTCCAGAACAATGTGTCTGACTGCCATTATTACTCATCGCTGATATGAATAGCATCGATCGGGGTTTGCCTCGAGCCGAAAACTAATGTCGCTAGCTTCTCCTGTTCAACGTTGCTAGCTTCTTAAATTAGCTTTCGGCTAACGGTGCTACCTTCTACTGTTCATTCCACAAGAGTTGGCAGCTATGCTTTGACAAAATCATCATCATCTATCCAAAAATCACACTTTTTTGCAAATCCTTGATCATAAGCAGACCGGTTGAGAAATCAGGCATCTTTGAAGTGGAGATAGCAGAGAACACTCGTCGATGATGGCGTGAAATTCATTCGCTTCGTGCGAATAAAAGATGGCCATTTACGTGCCCTGCTATCCTTCCGCCACTGGTATAACTTTTCTGTCGATTGCGAACAATACATCGCCACACACCGCCGTGGCATCTTACCAACAAGCGATGCAACAATGCTGTTCAATGGCGGACTTCCCTCGCAGTTCACCAAGTGACGTCATTTCCGAAGATTGACGAAGAAAAGCATTTTTGTTGTCAAGGGCGTTGATAAGGGTTAAACAAAGAATCTGGAAGGGTTGCGTTAAAAATAAATAAATAACGGAAATATGCTTATAATTGTTCAGCCATTGATATTACTCAAAAACATGGTTGGCCAACTTTACTTCACATTTGGGCTTTAACCCCTTTCATGCACCCTGTAAACTGATAACATGATAAGCTGTCCACTGGAGTAACCGCTGCCCCTAAAAGAGGAAAACGGAGTAAAGCATATTTGTCTTTGTTTAAGATTATTGCTACCCTGGATAGAGTGCTGAGTAAAGATCATGTAGAAGTGTGTGACGCTTCGATATCTGTGTTGGAAATCGAAAAAGTGATGCAAGATCTCTACAACAACAAAAGCCCAGGTAGCAATGGATTCATAGCAGAGTTCTATAAAGCTTTGTTGTTTTTTTCTGGTCATTTGTCATCTATTTTGCATAAATTGTTTAATTACATAGAGATTACGGAACTAGTTCCTTTCTATTTTAATGAAGGTATTGTCAGATTGATTTCTCAGAAAGGTGAGATGAGGCTTCTGAGCAATTACAGTCCGATCAGTCTTTTAAATATTGACAATATGATACTGGCTAAGGTTTTATGAGGTTGTCTCCAAAAGGTGTTATGATCTATTATTTCGGACAGGCATTTTTACAGTATTCAAGCGACATTTTAGATACTATTTTGAATGAAGTACTTGATTCAGCTCACGTGAGATTCATTTATGCCCTTGATTTCGAGAAAGCTTTTGACATGTCATGATACTGTTCTTGTGTATCTCCAGCAGGTGGCAGACGAGGGCCTTTCCTTCGGTGTGCACACCTGCCGCTAATTCTCGTTAGCCATGTATTTCGGGACTGACAAACTGCCTGCGGTTTGTCGGATTATTTTGTCCTTGTTGCTGCTCTTTCTTGAGCATTTGTTTTCTGGACCTCTCGCTCCCGTCATAGTCGTTCCTTTAGTTCAGCGTTTTCTAAGTATTGCCTTTGTTTAGTCATTTACTCTTGCTTTTGTTTTGTTGTGTTAATTGGACTCTTGTCATTTAGTTGGGTGTGCTCAGATTAATTATTCCCTTGCCTTTTGGATTGGTCACAGATTTTAAAAAATAAATAACTAACGTTGAGACAGACCAATTGCGTAGATATGTGAAACCATATGAAATGAACCAAATTTGGGCAGTGGGAATTTCTGCCAAGCAGTGGTGATATTCATAAATCTCTCAAAACTCAGACCATGTTTATTTCACTTTAATATATGCACAATCATTTAGAACACAATGAAATCGATGATGGTCAAAAAATGTCAAGAGCATTGACTGTTAAAAAAAACAAAAAACGAACATACAGTATGCCCATGTTACAGACTGGCGAATAGTCAGGTGACTTAGGTCGTCATCGATAAACCCCTCCACAGTGGATTCTTGTCAGAAAATAAAATTCAGCATATCCGATAAAATGTTGTGTTGCTTATCAAGCATTGTTTCAACATTAAACTATTTACCACTGATGTTGAATGATTTTTTTTTTACTGCAATAGACAACATATTGTCACTTTGAACAATGGCGATTCCCAGTCACACAATTCTAGGGTTAGAGTTTGAAAGTCACTCTCTCTTTTCTTGTCTTCCAAAATTCTTGGCAGTTCCCCGGTTCTCGCATTGGCCCTTAAAATCGTGACTATGGTGTGATCCTTGTCTATCATTTCAGCAAGTTAATCAGTGAAAGTGGCCGTCCTAGAAAACGATCCCGGGAACAGAGTGAGATCCCTGACGTCGTCTTGCAAAAGTCATCGTTCATCCAAAACAAAAGAGTGCGTCCGGCGAGTCAGATCTTCATGCCAAGTTTGGCTTTCTGTGGAATAAGCACAATGCGCAGACGTCCAATTTAGTGATCTGGAGTTGGAGATGGAAGTCTCAAAATCAAGGCTACAACATGTTGCAAATTATCTTTGAATTCATGAAGGCGTATATTATGGAAAATGTACTTTTAATGTACTGGAGCAGTGGTGTCAAACTCATTTTTGTCGCGGGCCACATTGTAATTACGGTTTCTCTTGGAGGGCCATTATGACTGTCGATTTTGTAAAACCATATAAATGTTTAACCCCCTCCACATATTACATACACAGCGAACAACAAATAGATGGAAATTTTGGTTCAGACTTTAGCAAGCATCATGGAAATTGACATGCTTGAATTGCTTTCGCGGGCCGCATAAAACGATGTGGCGGGCCAGATCTGGCCCCCGGACCTTGACTTTGACACCTGTGGTCTGGAGTGTCTGCCCACTCGTCAAATTTGAAACTACACAACTAAAGGGCATATTCCCCCACGTGCTTGAGTCAGATACTTGGCTGCACAGATTCTCTCAACAAGTGTCACATCTGTCACTTCATAGAATGCGCACTAAAGGTGGAGCGACCCTGAAATAAGGGCGTTCCCCATCCAGCGTGAAATCTTCCAAAGACTCGAGCATCGGTCAGGTGTCTCATCTCATTGCAGTTTTTGAGTAATTTCACAGCTGCTGCTGGTAAAAGTCCTCACTGATCCTTGCTGATGGGAGAGAACGAACCTGGGGACGACCCTGGGCCACATACGCTCACCATTGCCCAAAAGCTTTATATGTCTCCCTACCACATTACGACTCCGGCAGAACATCGACATTATATCATATTATTTAATTTAAAAAAGAAAGGATCAGCACTAGCTGAATTTTATTCTGAAGAGCATTTACACATGCTGGTGGAGGCTTAGATAACAGACAACCACAGTCAACCCCTATAAAGGGCAGTGAGTGATCGATTTTGGGGGACATTGATTATGTGTGTGCCGCACGCGCATTGTATTGCTTGGCCACCTATTCAATCCTCACTTGCTTTGCCCCAGCTTCAAAACATTCAGTCAGAAGCGCAATATTCTGATTAACGCTTTCAGGGACAGTGGTGACTACGTTCATTCATTCATTTTCCGACCCTCACAAGGGTCGCGGGGCGTGCTGGAGCCTATCCCAGCTGTCTCCGGGCAGTAGGCAGGGGACACCCTGAACCGGTTGCCAGTCAATCGCAGGGCACACAGAAACAAACAACCATTCGCTTTCACACTCAGACCTAGGGACAATTTGGAGTGTTCAATCAGCCTGCCATGCATGTTTTTTGGGATGTGGGAGGAAACCGGAGGACCCAGAGAAAACCCACGCAGGCCCAGGGAGAACATGCAAACTCCACACAGGAAGGCTGGAGCTGGAATTGAACCTCTGCACTGTGAATGCAAAAACACACGCTCGTTCAAAGTAGCCTGTAGATGAGCCTCGCACAGGTGACTGGCGATGAGCAGTAGAACGTCCGGATCGGCTACTTAAGTTCATTTCGCAGTGCGACATATTTTTCAAATGGATCTCGATGAAGTTTACGTGGTCTTCTGATGAGGTCTTACGATCTGGAAATTGCGGCCACCCTTACGCTTGGTTCGGACCAAACATGAAATATTGCCGTCCCCCTGTGTGTCTTTCATGCACCCTATAACGTGATAAGCTGTCCACTGTTGTAACCACTGTGCCTGAAAGGGTTAAAACCAAATGTTATTCCAAAAAATAATCACATACGTATTAGATAAATGAACAGGTGCTTGAATAAATGAAATACAGGTTTAAAAAAAGGTCTACTTACAATCCCTGTAGCATGTTTGGGCTTGACACTGTAGGAAGCTCGCTCCTTAGCTTGTCGGAAACATTCCTCTGCCACTTTGAGCCTGAAAGTTGTGTGATATATTGATTGATATTTAAAAAAAAAAATAACAGTCAAACCTCGGTTTTCGAACGTCTCGGTTCTCGTCCAATTCGGTTTTCGACCAAAAATTTCGAGTTTTCTATGCCTCGGATGACGAACAAATTTTGGTTGTCAAACAAACTGAGCGCACTTGAATGCACCATTTGACTCCTCTCGCCTTCCTTACACGAGGAAGTGACGCTTCCTCGTATTGCTTTCCATTGTGAGCAGACGTGTTCAGTAAACATTTTTATTTTAAAAAGAGCGTGGTTGTCGGTTTTCGAACAATTTCGGTTTTCGAACAGCCTTCTGGAACGGATTATGGACGAAAACCGAGGTTTGACTGTATATATATAAAAACTGTAGAATCTCCGTGATACTTCTCAATTTTTACAACAATTTAGGATTTTCAGGTATCCAACCAGCATATTTACCTCTCCTTCAGAATCGATTTGTTTTCCTTCTTCCACAGGTCCTTAAAGTCAGAGGAAAACTCATACCAGATCGAGAAAATAGTGTTTGGCGAAACCTCCTTCTCCCCTGCCTTTGCCTTTACCGAGTAGAATACTGTGAGCTCTAGGAACCTGTCAAAACAACAGCATTTTAATTACGAGAAATAGTTAACTGGAAAATGTTGATCATCATTCAACCTCCAGTTATGGTGAGGGTCAAACTGAAAAAAGCGAGAGAATGACTGCTGGCTTTTTTTTATTCTTTGCTTCTTTTATTTGGTAATTGATGAACTCAAATATTAAAATTAAATACTGTAGTTCATAATAATGTTTGGTGTACTGTATTCATTCATCCGGTCAGTCATTCTGATGATTAATTCTACTGCTTTCTCTGTGGTGTCAAACTGACCCACTTCAAATAAAATATATTTTAAAAATCATTCACAAAAAAACAAAACAAACCACAAAAAAACCCCCACAGAATTATTATTTTGATGATTGAACGTAACTGGTAAGAAGAAAAAAAAACACAACAGACGGCTATTTGACTGTCCCTGCTGCTTGTGTTTTTTGTGCCTGTCACGGGCAGCATTTTCCACAGCCCTGTTTTGTTCAGCGGAGATGTTGCCGCTGTTGGACAGTCTGGTTGGCTGCTGAAGCTGAGGATGAGGAGAGAGGAGCGTCTGTGCGAAGCGCGGAATGCGTATTTGGAACTGAGAGTCGCCGCTTGGAAATGAAGCGGATTTACATGGGACAAGAAATGAGAGCCTCTTTTTCGTTAATGGACGCTACAGCTTCCTGTTACTTTCAAACATAGCTTGTAGCTGACGTGTGCACATTTTGAGCATGACATCACTGGTGAAAGGACACTTTCAATCTTTCCTCTTTCATGTAGAACTGCTTCAAACAACAAAGCGTATGCAGGAAAAGTGGTTAAAATTGCATGATTGTTTGTGTCTCACGTTATGTGTTGTTATATTAATTTCGTTATTTTATGTTCACTGTTCTGTGAAGCACTTTGTAACAGATGTAGCTGTTGTGAAAGCGCTCTATGAATAAAAGTGTATTGTGTTGTATTGTAAAGTTACATCACACTCTCGGGAATGACGGCATCTGTGTTTGCGAAACTGTATTCCAATGTCATTATGATTTAACTTACGAGCAATACTGACCATGCACTGAATGACATATGCCAACTCTCATGTTATTAGTTCAACACTATTATAAATGGCAATCCGATATGGGCTTGTCAATACTCACAGTTTGTGTGTGCTGCTGAGATGAGTTTCCAATGCTTCAAGCTCCTGTTTCGCTACGGAAGGACAATGCATAAGACTTATTGTGAATTATAAAATACGATATACTGTAACACATTATTCTTTACATTCTCATTTCATGCAGCTTCGCGTGACATCAAGTCAACTTTATTGTCAAATGTGCTACATGTGCAACATACAGCACAGATGAAATTTCATTCCTCTCAATTACAGGAGAGAGAGGAGCCGCTGCGGGTGCCCGCAAGTGTGGTCATTCATGTGAGGTCATTTATTCTGACATTATTGAGTTTATGATTATGATTATGATGGCTTTCCAACCAAGCATTCTGGGGACTGTAGTTTATGAAAATAATTGGCGTCAGCTTTGAAATATCATCAAAGGTAAAAACGCAACGCTTAAAACACAGTCTGTCCTTAATACCTTCTACAATAAAATCACCCATCTTGTCCTTGAAAGGCTGCAGGTTATCTTCAATGGAAGCTTTGCACACTCGTTCCACCTCTGAGGTACATGCTGGCGGGGGGAAAAAATATTTTCATGATGAAGTTGGAAGACCTTTATAAAGTAGACCACATTGTAAATCTTAACTGTAAAATACAAGTTTACATCGAAGGTCTTTTCTGAGTCGAGTCAGGTCTTTCTGAAAGTCTTCGAATTTCATCTGGGAAGTCTGGAACAACTCATGAGGCTCAGGGAGAGGATAAACACAAGTGTCTTTTCCAGCATCCTGCAGGGACACGAGGAAATGAATCCACAAAGCACATCACTGTTTGCTATGCCAATAAAATGAGATCGTATTTAAAAATTCAAGTGAAACATTGAATTCTCATTTTAAACTACAGATAGCGACTAGAGGGAGAACATTGCTTTTATACACAATAACAGGCATTTTTATGAGTTTGACCTGATCAGCTGTATCCTTGCTTCAAGGGAATCATCATTAGCAAACATTCTCCAGTGCTTCCTGTCGTTTTTTTTATCTTTCCAGACACAAATATTTTCCAAGATGGATGACAATTTGAACTGGGTCTCATATGGTCTAAAATAGTTTTTAAGGCTACACGTTTTTTTCCTGACCTTTATTTTACTCAGCAACAAAGCTTGCAATAGTTCTGTTGTGAAGAAAACTTTATCTGCTCAACTTCCCAAACATGCAAATGAATTTGAGTAATTCCGTGGAGCTAATGTCATGAACAGGTCATGCATAGATTTTCTTCCTGGATATGCTCATTAATCATCCTTTGATGTAACACATGATGGCAGCGCAGAAGTCGATGAAACACATTTTAAGGCCCTATTTTAGTAGAGAGGGTTTGTGAGCTTGTCTTCAAAACTGCAACAATTTGATTTTCGCTAGTCTAGTTTATCGTGTTTGAAAATTTGTCAGACAACACTGCGCCATACTAAACGTTTCAGCGGACTGGGGGCATTTTCTTTTACACCCCCCATGGTACCTGGCAAAATGGTTACTCAAATTAGACTATATCTTAGACCACCTTGGAGCAGGTCTAAGTTGTGGCACAGGTGGTATAACACGATTTGGGCGGATTTTGATCGAAGTGAAGGCAAAGAGATTCTGATCTATGTAATACTGGCAACAATAGTTTTGAGAAATCACCAAACTGTTAATAAAATGTCATATGAAGTGTAAAATCTCACCTCATCAAAATTCATTAGATAGTATGCAACTATGTAACACAGAAGACTTTTCATGCTGTCCTGTATGTGGAGAAGAAAAACAAAACAGGCAGTTACAGGTATTCTGTGAATTCTGATGTCTATGGCTTCTCGTTAAAACATATTGGATTACTCATAACGCTGTCAGTCTCTGTATATGTATTTTTGTTTACTCACACTGCTCTTGACATCTTTGAGTTTGGGAAGGATGTCTAGACTGAAGCCATCAGCTTGGCCTCTTGTCCGATTTCCTCCATTCATAAAGTTGCCAAAAGCCAGCACCAGACCTAGAATCTGCTTCACCTTTTCACTGTCTTGCAATACCTATGCAAGAAATTATATCAGTTTCAACACTTAAAGGGACGGGTGGCGTTCTTGTCATTCATATTTGATACAACAGTTGACCATTATTGTGTCATTCCAGGAAGATGGTCATGTCTGACTTAATAGATCAGAAAAAAAGTAATATTTACTTCGCCATTCGATAAAATTCTGAACACCTTGCTGACAGACACACGACTTCACAAGACATTTAGTGAGTTGTAGGGCAGGGACAGTCTTCCACATGTCCCAGTTTTTATGTCACCTAAATAGTGACGTTATTATTCAGCTGTGTTGTTGGAAGGAGAGAGATTAATTCACCTTGCATACACTCAGCAGCGTGTCCAGTTTCTTCATCAAAGAGGACATGCACTCAGAAAAGCTAGACTGGAAGAGGATACAAAAGACTCGACCAGAAAAGCTGGGGATCTGGGAGAGCTGGTAGAGAAACCTGGAACAACAACCAAAAAGAAAAAAAAACCTTAGAGTAATGTGAAATGTTAATACTAGTGTCAGTACCATAGCACCAACTCACTGTTCAGGTTTATCCAGAGGTTTCGCATTCTCCTTGTCTTTAGTGGATTTAATGTGTTTTTCAATCTTGTCCAGTTCCTCTGGCAACGCCCTCTGCGGAATACACATACGGGTATCTGAATGACTCTTTGGCCAAACATGTCATTTTATCCACAAATCCTCCCATTCATCTGTCCTTATGGAAACAATTTCACACTGCACTCAGCAATGTGCGGCGTCCCGTCGACAAACCCATCATTGTATATGCGCTGCAAAAGCGCAAGGACAGAATACCGTTTTACGGCACACCGCCATGCGCAAGGTGGCCATTGATGCACCCTTGAGTTGAAGAATGTTCAACTCACGGAGGGCAGCATAGCGAGCTCAGAAGACACATCCAATCAGGAGAGCGACTGACATGATGATTTCACATTGCTAACAGCGGGAGAAGTCTCTCTGTTTTCCTGGTAGGCTGCTCTGCAAGCGCTTCAAAATATGGGGCAAGCTTGCCCTGGGACAATGTCGTCCTTCTGAGTGAATCTAATGAAAACCGAGGGCAATGCTACAAGGCCTTGAAAGCCTCAGATGAACAGGAACCTCTCCCAACTGAATGTGGGTGAGAGTCAGGGCGACACCCTTGATTCAATGGCATTAGTGTAACATGCATGGACTGTGAGATAAAGCTGGAATACAGGAGTAGATAACCCAGCAAGAGATAGGAAGGTACAATAGACGGACGGATGGTCAGACGGTCCGTTGGACAGACAGTTGGTCGGTCGGCCGGCCGGTTAGTCGGACGGAGAGACAGAAAACTGGACTTGTGTACTTTTTGTATGTAACTTACATTTTCATAAAGGGCCTGAATGGTCTCCAGATCAACGATCATATTGTCCAAGTTCAAGACGGCTGCAGAAAATGTCAGAAAAATAGTGTTGAAACATGAGTGAAAGTCAACCCGAAATCCAAACAAACTCACCATGTTGGATGTCTTTCATATCAAGGTGCAGCGAGGACATCAGGATTCCTACAGCCTGAGAGCGTTTGTTGCTTAGGAGCTTGACAACCTAAGAGAAGCAGTCGACATGAGTTTATTGGCGTTCGTCATTGACATTCCATTTTGTGGACTGTTTTGGGGTATTCTGAAACTCAGAATACGTTGGATGATATTAATGGAAACATGATGCATCTCTTGACAACTAAAAAACATGTCTGCGCAAATATCAACAACTATTAATGGCTTTATTTGTATGTCTATTTTTGATACATAATCAGCAACAAGAGTAACTCCTCCGAACGTGGAACCCAAAGTCTCAACTCTCAACCTGGAATGGTGTCCACAGTCTATGCTAGCAGAATGCTAGCTGTGTGCCATCGGTCGGACAAGGTGTCGGTGACAAACAACAGCTTGCGGTCTTGGCATTTAGGACTGCAAAATGAGCGCCAGCCCTCGTATTTCTGTGGATCACGAAAGTGCATGGCTTATGTGTCAAACTCAAGGCCCGGGGACCAGATCTGGCCCGCCACATAATTTTATGTTGTCCGTGAAAGCAAGTCAAAGATGTCAACTTGCTTGATAAAATCACGACCTAAAATGTTCATATGCCATAAATGAAAGAGGCATCGTCAGCATTTTTTTTTTTTTTAGCTACGAAACCCCTCAGAATAAAATGGTATACTTAACTTCTTTCTGTGGTTTCAGTCATAACAGCCCTACGAGGAAAACGGTAACTAAAATGTGGCCCATGACAAAAATGTGACATGAAATGTCTGGCTTAAGTCAACGCTTGGCATCGGCTCCATTTTTCTGTCACCATAGTTGCATGACTCATTGTCACATTGGTAGCGAGTTACAACTACGGACTAGTGAAGTCTGTGGTTGGGGCTGAGATGTCCTGGTGTGGTGAAATTATTCAGTCAAGACCCCTGGAGAGGAAATTTAAATGTATACCTGTTTGGCTTTGGACTTGGTGATTGTGTCGGAGAGTGGCTGCTTTTTCTCCTTGACGGCTGTTTTGGAAAACAACTCTACAAACTCCTTAAAGTCCACATCAGGCTCCTCTATCGTCTCCCAAACTGATGCAGACGATATTTCCCTAATAAGAAAAGAGAAGAATATACTGTTTCTGTTTGAAAGCACAACCAAATTATAATGGCGGTGGAACCTCCAAAGTCTAATGTCTGAAAGGGGTTAATCTTGCAAACTGAAAAATACATTTTGAACAATACAGATCCTACAAAAAAACAACAAAGAGGTATGTACATATGAGGTGCTCTTATGTACAAATTCACTGTATGAAACAAGTGTTGCTAATTTTATGTTAATTTGATTCTGTCGCATAGTTATTAACTGCTGACTTGAAAGAAGTGTTAACATTACAGAATAGACTGTGTGAGGTATCGCTGTACATGTTCTTTTCAGCCATTTGTATGTAGACTACAGTGACAATACCCATTTACTTTTTAGTGTGCAACTGGATTCTGGTCCAATACAATGGCTTCATGGGTCTGGGAGGCTCCACCACTGCTTTTCTGGGTTTCTTCTCCTGAGTAAGGCCCAGTGTGTATAGCCCCAAAGGCAGAGGAGGAGGCAAGGAGCCCAGAACTCCTGATGGAGCTGGAGGAATGCAGATCGTACCGGGTGGAGGAGGAGGTCGGGGAGGCCCACAATAATGGGGAAGATTGGCACTGGGCCCACCGGGGAGTGGAGGAGGTGGGGGTGGAGCAAGACCGCCAGGGAGAGGTGGAGGTGGAGGTGGGGGTGGAGCTGGTCCACCAGGGAGAGGAGGAGGTGGGGGTGGAGCTGATTGACCAGGGAGAGGAGGAGGTGGTGGTGGTGGTGGTGGAGCAGGTCCACCAGGGAGAGGTGGTGGAGGGGGCAGTGGAGCAGCACCGCCAGGGACAGGAGGAGGTGGGGGTGGAACTGGCCCACCAGGAAGAGGAGGAGGAGGAGGAGGAGGTGGTGGGGCATGTCCACCTGGGAGAGGAGGAGGAGGTGGTGGAGGTGGTGGTGGTGGTGGTATTGAACCTACTGGTAAGGGTGGAGCAGGAACTGCTATCTGTACGGGCAAAGGAAGAGACGGCCCACCCGGAAGCGTGGGCAGGGGTTGCTGCTGACACGAACATTGGCTAAATGGGATTTGCAGGGAACTATTGACTCCGCTTGGCTCACTGTAAGGCACTTTAAACTTAAAGCTGTCATCCATCGGCGATGTTTGCACCGATTTGGCTTCCAGGGAGCACAGAAAGTGATCTGCTTCAGTCTGAAAGTGAGCATCAGACACTTCCTTCAAAAGGCCTTCCAATCCAACACAGTCCTTGGCTGTTTTGATGTCTCTGTCCAGCAGAGGGGGCTGCCGCTCCAGCTCAGCAATTTTACTCCTGAGATCTTCAATGGTTTGCTCCAGTTGTTGGATGACATTGACATGTTTTTCCTTCAGTTTCACTGTTTTCAGCAAAACCTCCTCCTGAAAATAAGGGATAGGTGGGGTGAAATTATAAACAAAAAAATGCCATACAAATGAGGAGCTCTTCTGTAAGGAGTTGCAAAAGTTGTTACACCCGGGACTGGTCGCCAGTTATTACCATGAAATTGTGAACAGCACATTGAGCTAGAACCGAACTGAAGTTTACCAAACCAAGAGCTTATGTGACTTACCTGACAATTTTGGCTTTCATTTGGTTGCTGCCGCAAACCCAAGATGCCTGTATGATATTCTGATGAGATGGAGAAACAACCCGTTTAGACTGTCACAACCCAGGACAGGCGCCAATCACAATAAAATTTGAAACACCCCCAAAAATCGCTATATACAGCGGTTACTACAGTGGACAACTTATCATGTTATCAGGTTACAGGTTATCATTATCGGTGCGTGAAAGGGTTAATATTATCAATGGAGTTGTCCATCAAACTACATCCAAATAAAAATGTTTTACTATCGGACAATACATATCGTGCACAGAGGTGTCCTTCCTTACCCGGATCTGCGGCTTTGACTCCAGTATTGTCTCCATTAGGCCTGGAGTCTTTCAGAGAACCTGGTTGCTTCCCCTCAAGAGGATCAAGAGAAATGGTTGGCTGGTTAACAGCTGCCCACGTATACAGCTGGTTGTGCTGTGGAAAGATATTATTCAAAGTATTCATCTTCTGAATCGCTTATCCTCACTAGGGAAGCGGGTGTTTTGGAGCCGGACCAAGCTGTCTTTAGCCGGTAGGCGGGCTACATCCCAAAGTTATTGTGTGATGTTATTATATCGAAGTACAGTCAAACCTTGGTTTTCGAACGTCTTGGTTCTCAACCAATTCGGTTTTCGACCAAAAACTGAGTTTTTTATGCCTCGGATGACGAACAAATTTAAGTTCTCGAAAAAACTGAGCGCACTTGAATGCACCATTTGACTCCTCTCGCCTTCCTTACACGAGGAAGTGACGCTTCCTCGCATTGCTTACCATTGTGAGCAGACGTGTTCAGTAAACATTTTTATTTTAAAAAGAGCGTGGTTTCGGTTTTTGAACAATTTCGGTTTTCGAACAGCCTTCTGGAACGGATCATGGACGAAACCCGAGGTTTGACTGTACTACAATTCAAATGTACTTTTTTGACAAAAAAAAATTCCACTTTTGTAGCAACATACATGGAATTTGGGTGAGCCGGTAGAGTTGATATGTGCAGGGTTGGCTCCTAGCCGCTGTCTGAAGCAGTCTGTGAAAGGCAGAAGAAGACCCATGGCTAATATTCTGGAGCAGAGCCTCTCAGCTTCCTCCGGCTCCTCCTGTTGCTGTTGATGGAATAGTTTCTCGAGGAGAGTTCGACCTGGACGTTGAGAAAGTCAGTGAATTAGAAATCAGTTGATTGTTAATACATAATAATCTTCTAATTATTAGAGTTGACTTTGACAAAGCCTGGCTGCCGACAATCAGATTAATCAGTCGCTGGATTATTTTAACTGCAGCACTTTGTTTGTTGGTGTCCTGCTTGTTTTGTTGAATGCTAATCCTGAGGCCTTCAATTGCCCTTCAAGGATGAATAATTGAATGTGAATTGAATTGAAACATTGACGTGTATCGAAAAAGACACTGATTTCATTAAAATTATGTAACGGTACACAAAATATGATGTTGGCAGAATGGATCGGTCCCATTTGGTGAGTACATTATATCCACAACAAGCTTTCAACGTTGGCTTGTACTTTTCAATGTGGTGTTTGCATCCTCTCCAGTTGCGCCACAATGCTACATTAACTCTTTCAGGGACGGCAGTTACTACAGTGGACTTATCTTATCATGTTATAAATAAATCCTAATGATGAAATCCATCCACTCACCCCTTTTCAACACTGCTTATCCTGAACAGAAATAAAAAATATTTGCGCGGAATGTGGCCTAAGCAATCACCTGTAAAGACATCTTGGAAGCTGCAGGCAGCAATTTGTCCACATGAAGATCTCCTTGTCGCACAAAGGGGTTGGCTTCCCCCACCTCTGTACCTGAAGGCTTCTAAATCGCCCGACTCGCCATTGTCGAGCTTGCACCTCATTTTCCTCTCGAGCTCTTCTGTCCAGTCAGCTGAACGACTCAGGGGACCAGCATTGCTTCGAGAGTCCTGTCTCGTGACTTGCTGATCGCCAGCCATCATCCTGAGAGCAAAAACTTCCAATGTGTTTGATTGATAGTTACTGCCATCATAAGAAAGCTAGGAAAACTTTCTATGCTTTAATTACATCCCTCCTTGCGAAAAGTATTCCGGAAGTCATTTCGGTTTTCGGGTCAATCCTACAGATTCTCAATGTGATTTTAGGACTGATCATGGGATAGCTCTGATGATGTGACGTGTATTTGTGCAATACAGTCAAAGCTCAATTTACGAACGTCTCGGTTCTCGACCAATTCGGTTTTCGACCAAAGATTTCGAGTTTTTTATGCCTCGGGTGACGAACAAATTTCGGTTCTCGAACAAACTGAGTGCACTTGAATGCACCATTTGACTCCTGTCGCCTTCCTTACACGAGGAAGTGACGCTTCCTTGGGTAGACGAGGAAGTGACGCTTCCTCGTGTTGCTTTCCATTGTGAGCAGATGTGTTCAGGAAACATTTTTATTTTAAAAAGTGCGTGGTTTCGGTTTTCGAACAATTTCGGTTTTCGAACAGCCTTCTGGAACGGATTATGGACGAAAACCGAGGTTTGACTGTATATATGATTATATAGTATATAGATATTACTATATTATATGTATATATTATTATAATATATTATTATTTTAACATTATATTATTATTTTAAATTGTGAAAAAAATTTATGTCTCATTAACATTATTGCTCATATCAACATTCGTTTTGACAATCATGACCGCAAGTCATCCTGGTAAAAGACACCCGTCCAAATCGAACCGTAGTTACCTTTGGAAATGTTGATGAGCTCTTCTTGGCGACATGGGGCTAAAGGAAGGAGACAGAGCCGGGGAATGTCCTGGCGAGCTGAGTTGTCTGGTGGTGGTCTTGATGTACGAAGGCAAAACGGGAGGGTACGGTTTCACCACTGGGTTTGAGGGGGAAATGGCCTGGTTGGACCTTTGGATGTGTTTGGCTAACGTGGGGCTTCCTTGGGATGGTGTAAAGCAAACACTGCTTCTCCTGGAGGGGGAAGTATTGGTAGCAGCAGCAGGAATAGCGATGTGGTTACTTTCTGATACAATACTCAAGCAGTCTTCAAGTGACTCAGCACTCGCAACTTCTTCACACACGTTCCCTGAAATAAGTGCTACCATGGCAACGCTGCTTTTTCTGTGGCCGTCTTCAAGCGCTGGAGTCAGAGCTTCATTCGCGCCAGGCTCCTGCAGCTCCTCAATCTGGTTTTCGCCTCCCGCTTCCTGCTCCCGTGCGTGTGAACTGTCCAATGTGAAATTGGGGAAGTTGCTTCCGGTTGCCGTAGAAACTGCTTTGACTGTAGCCCCCTTGTCCAGAGCGACGGCTGTGGGCGGGAACTGCTGCGTCCAGACGTGCTGGTCTTTTGTAACTTCAGGACCACTCGCAGGGGACTTTCTTGCCTTCTCTTCCTTCCCATTGAGCTCTTGAATCCCGTCCATTTCCTTCTCTCCATTTTCCCTCCCCTCGGATTTCTCTATCGGGGACAAGAAGTGTACCGGTAATTCTTCTGGTTTCTCAGTCTCCTGGTCCGGACCCGACAAGGTTCCGACCTCCAGGAAAGACAGCGCATCTGAGCCCAGCTCTAATTCCGGCGTCAGGTCGAGTATTTCGATGGGGGGTAATTTCCCAACTCCGTTACTTTGTAGTCTCTTTGCCTCTGGTCCGCAGCTAACACTGCTTTCACCTTGTACCTGGGACCCACCCGCCGTATCAAGCCCCTCACATTGCTGTTGGAGCTTGATCGCAAGCTGGATGTCTGCGAGCAAATCATCATGATCGGCCTCTGAGTGGAAGCTGTAAATGTCCGTGTCGGACCCAGAACTCCCTCCTTTGGGTCCTCCGTCCTCTGTGGGTGAGGCGGTTTTCGCTGCTCCCGTTTCTGCTGCAATCCCCGCCTGCGGTTCGCATTCGCTTCCACCTTGTTGTTTGTTTTTGGTTTCCAGGAAGCCCGGTTCAGTGTCCGATTGCCCGAGCTCATCTGCAGACAGATCAGGCGTTTTCGAGTTAGCTCGCTCGTCGCGTTGCAACGCCAGCACGTCTTCACTCGAGCATGCATCTTTACCTTTGTGATGAGCTTTTCTCTTCCGAATCGAAAAAACAGAGGACTTGGTCTCGCATTTGTTTTTCTTCTTGGCTGGACCAGTGCCATGTGTTCTTCCTCCTACCCCGTCTCCTCCTCCTCCTGCTCTAGCGTTGCTTGTCCCTTTACTTTCATTCTTACCGTGATGTTTCTTTCCACCCCGCCTTGTCACATCCCCTCCTCCCTCGCTCCATCCCTCGTCAAGTGAAGGGTGGCCACCATTACTGGATGTCGCTGCAGATTTTTTTTGTTTGGCTTCCTGGTTGCCCATGTTGCCTGAGATTTTCAGAAGGTAGAGGTCCTCTCCCTGGTGATTTGATCTCGAGGACAGGTCCAAGCAATTTAGTCGCTGGTGAATGAAAAGCTACCGGGGGATTGTCATGATCGATCAAGAAATCTTTGTCGTGCGGTGATTCAGACAAGATTAACACTCGCTTCTGGTTGCCGTGGCTCTATGTTGATGCTGATTCAGGAGAGACGGAGCTATTGCCCACCCCCACCACACCCCCTCCGGCTCTCTTTATTTCCCTCTCAGACGTGCCCTGCCCCCCCCCCCCCTCTGCTCTCCATCTGCTGTGACAAAGCACCGCATGCTCAGTGGATCTCCATCAGCGAAGCATCATGCGAAATGTGACGCGCACATGGGATGTAAAGAGAAGTCAGTCATACCCAATAAAAGGAAGAATGAGCGGCTGCGAGAGTGACAAAAGACTCATTCACTCCCACTCCAGTGAGAGTTCCTCACTACATTACCCACGATTCTCATTTTGCTGTTCACATTAACCAATGTGGAGACTGGATAGGGTTGCATCTAAAGTGCCCTCAAAAAAAACAAAAAAAAAACTTAAAGGGATACATCACATATGTATGCCATCGAGCATCACAGTACCAAGTGGTTAGCATGTTGGCCTCACAGTGCAGAGGTGCAAGGTTCGATTCCCGCGCTAGCTTTCTTGTGTGGAGGTTGCATGTTCTCCCATGCCTGGGTGGGTTTTCTCCGGGTACTCCGGTTTCCTCCCATATTTCAAAAACATGCATGGCAAGTTAATTGATCAGTCTAAATTGTCCGTAGGTGTGATTGGGAGTGTGAACGGTTATCTGCCAATGTGTGCCCTGCGATTGGCTGGCAACCAGTTAAGGATGTACCCCGCCTATTGTTACATTTGACACAATGTTTTATTGTGTCAAATGTAACAATAGATTTGTGGATAGCTGCAGAAACTCTTAAAGTTTTTCGAGGAATACCAGCCATCGTTAACAATTTTTTAAAACACATTTTTGCTTAGAATTACAGACAAACCTCGGTTTTCGGACGTCTCGGTTCTCGTCCAATTCGGTTTTCGACCAAAAATTTCGAGTTTTTTTCTGCCTCAGATGACGAACAAATTTCGGTTCTCGAACAAACTGAGCGCACTTCAATGCACCATTTGACTCCTCCCGCCTTCCTTACACGAGGAAGTGACGCTTCCTCGGGTTGCTTTCCATTGTGAGCAGACGTGTTCACTAAACATTTTTATTTTAAAAAGAGCGTGTTTTCGGTTTTCGAACAATTTCAGTTTTCGAACAGCCTTCTGGAACGGATTATGGACGAAAACCGAGGTTTGACTGTACAAACAAAAATTTGTTTGGCAGACAGTGAACAATTCTTCAAAAAAAAAGAAGGGTCAAACTGTTTATTGCTATTCCCTGTGGAACTTTACTGTCAACTAAAACAAAAAGACAACCACATAGCTTTACTTGACAGTCGGTGTAGCTTAATGCTAACTGACCGTAGGTGGGCTAAGGAACAACATTGGTGTCACAACATTAAAATCCTTTCAGCAAAAGATATTTGAACACATAAGGTGGAGCCACACATGTAGACATACAATAACTGTCGTGAAGAGAGAACCCCAAAAAGCAGGCAAGAGGGAGGAGCGGGTGAACTTGACAGAATGTATTCAACAAGAATTGAAAGTAACAACAAAACCCATGGCATACGCAAAAAAATATGATGTGATAAACAAACCAAAGGAAGCTGTGACAGAAACAGCAGCATATACAATGACCTGACACTGAGTGGTCGGGCCGGGAGTCCTTTTAACAGAAAACCTACTAATGACATGTTGGCCAACAGGTGTGCCGCTGTGGGAGGAGCCCGACAGAGTCACCTGTTGGTCCCAAACAAATCAACCGTGACAATAACACTGTGAAGAGCTTACCAGCTTATGGAAAGTTATGGAAAAAACAACCCAAAAAACATGCAATGAGCATTTCAAATAGCTCAAAAAACCCTCCATAACAATTGAATGCACAACACCAAAAAAGTATTAATGATCTACACCAGGGGTGCCCAAACTTTTTGGACCAAAGATCGACTTTTCAATCAAGCAACCTCCCGCGATCGACCCATCGGCCCTCGAGATTCCTATTTTTTGCCCGTGCCCTCGGTGAAATGTACGCGAAACACACTCTGATTGAGAATAATAATAACGATAAAAGATATAGCGCAACAGCTCTGATCACAACCTGCAATTGCAGACTGCTGAGCACTAACAACTTACGCCACCGTAGCTTAAAGATTCACCTGCTTTATTTTATTTTTATTTTTTTTAATACTTTTTGTTAAAACGAGACTGATAAGATGATTAGGGTGCATTGTACATTAACACAAAGAAAATATATCACTAACATGCACAAAGACACACTCCTCGACACACCTTGCGATCAACTTGGGACCAGTCGCGATCTACCGGTCGATCGCGATCGATGTAATGGGCACCCTTGATCTACACTCTTCTCACAATGTTCCTTTGGTGTACATTTACAGTAAGTTGAGTTTGAAGGGATCGTGATGCCATTTGAATCGTCACTGTATTTTTTACGCATTGACTTGGAGAATTCCTCGGAATTTCGGCTTGCATGAACTTATTTGTGGATTTCTGAAAATGAAACTTGCCAACCAATCATACAGCGGGTTCATAGAGCCCTTACTAACCACCGTAGTACTCCAATTGCCTTAGTAGAGAGAAGATATTTCATAGTCTGACAAATGGCATCGATCTGTATATCGCTTCATACTTAAGCCTCGTTTTACGTTTGCTTCTCGGTAACAGCACTCAATTTGACCCATGATCCAAAAGTACCAGAAATGCCATCATTAGTCCTGTTTATATACTCATTAACTAAGAAACTCGATGACTAAATTCAATCCATATTGATTCGACTTGTCACACTACTACACTTAGTGCATATGTCAACAACTGTGAAAGAGGATCACTGCGACAATGTTCCTTTCTGTATCTGAAACTTTTACACGTGGTGACAAACATTACATTGCTGAGTTTGTACTCGACTGTTGCAGTGCAACTGTAGTAGAGGAAGTCTGTGTATATTTTAACCCTGTGCATGACTGACCCATGGATTTCTGTTCACAGTCGGTACAGTATGGGAACACAATCACTTACCTTATAAGTTACCGTATTTTCTGCACTATAAAGCGCTTCGGATTATAAAGCGTACCTTCAATGAATGGATCAGAAATTCGAAATTTAAACAGTAGTTCAATGAATACTCTTGAAGTCTTTGGAAAGAGTATTGGAATTTCTGAGGATCACAGAACAGGTCTGGTTTTTCTTTCTAGCGTAAGCATAATATTAGAGTTACCATTTAAAAGTCCTGTCACATTTTCGAAATTGTTTTAGTCCTATTTCTGCTCTACATTTGATCTTTCTTTCGGCAAGCTGCAGCATTCCTCTTATGAAATTGAGGCTTGCTTTTGTTTTGATTCCACTGGCACATTAAGATATCCCTGAACGTGTTTCGAAAAGTCTTGTTACACAGGGCGTAGCACATCGGGTTGACCGTGCTATTCACGTAACACAACCAGTATCCCAGCGCCCAAAGAGTTCCCGGGATACAGTCTTGGCAGAAGGTGTTAACTAGGACCATGATGTTGTATGGTAACCAAGTAGTGATGAAGGCCAAAAGGATGGCACTCAGCGTCCGGGCCGCTTTCTTGTCATTTGCCTTTTTTTCATTCTTGCGTTTGTTCACCTCTGTCTTGGCTTTGGAGGCAAACCTTTTCGCATCTTTCATGGAGATATTTTCAGGGGAAGCGTCGTCGTCTGCAGGTGGCGGATGTTTTGACTCGGGTGATTTTCGGTCCTTTGTCCTTTTAGTCTTCTTTCCATCTATGGAGAACAAATGAGACATCGTATTACAGCATGTTGTAGGTTTGATTTGTGACACAATTGCAATTTTTGTTTTTGTTCTCAAGTGGCACAATTTGGAGATTCCTGCTGGCGACGAGAATCTTGCAGATATCCACAGGATACGAGAATTTGATTCAGATATCCACAGGTCAAAACGCAGGCGTCTTCCAAATGTAAATTTTCATACGGAGTTCTGGCTAATCTGCTAATGCACCCTAGTGATGTAATACAGCCTGGTGGTCCAGTGGTTAGTGCGTCGACCTCACAGTGCTGAGGTATCGGGTTCAATCCCAGCTCCGGCCTCCCTGTGTGGAGTTTGCATGTTCTCCCCGGGCCTACGTGGGTTTTCTCCGGGTACTCCCGTTTCCTCCCACATTCCAAAAACATGCATGGCAGGCTGATTGAACACTCTAAATTGTCCCTAGGTGTGAGTGTGAGCACAGATGGTTGTTCGTCGATGTGTGCCCTGCGATTGGCTGTCAACCGGTTCAGGGTGTCCCCCACCTACTGCCCAAATACGGATGGGATAGGCTCCAGCAACCCCCGCGATCCTTGTGAGGATAAAGCGGATCGGAAAATGAATGGAAGGATGGATGGGACGAAACCGGAGTACCCGGAAAAAAACCACGCAGGCACGGGGAGAGCATGCAAATTCCAAACAGGAAGGCCGGAATTGAATCCCGCATCTCTGCACTGTGATGCCGACGCACTAACCCAGGGGTAGGCAAGTCCGGTCCTAGAGAGCCGCAGTCCTGCTTGTTTTCGAAGTTCCCTCTTCTGACACACACGATTCAAATGATCAGAATCATTCGGAGGCTTGCTGATGACCTGATCATTTGGATCAGGTGTGTTGCAGCAGGGAGAGACGGAAAACATGCGGGACTGCGGCTCTCTAGGACCGGAGTTGCCTACCCCTGTTTTAACCAAGGGCCGGAACAGGCCAACTAAATGGTATGGAATGTTTAACAGTAAAGTGGTACATGTTATTTTTAACTTTGATATTGTCACTGATCAGTGCTGACTTTAGTGTTTTCTTCCAATTTAGTAAAATAGTCATCCAGAATATGTGTCACTTTGTATTTGGAATAGACAATACAAAAAATAAAAAATAAAAATACGAATAAAATAAAATCAAAATCCGATGTTCTGTAGGCACGATTCGAAAGTTAGGATTACCATATCCAACCTGTGGCAAGTCTTGTTTGGTCTGCATCATTTACTTCCTCTTCATCCTCGGAAGCATCATTGTTGTTTAAACTGTCACAGCAGCTCTGATCTGCAGGCACGGTGTTGTCAGCCCTTCTGAAACCGCGGCACAAATGCGATGAAAGGTGGAAAAGGAACGCACGACGTTTCCCCGCGCTTTCCATTCCTCTCGGAATACTCGAATTGTCCTTGGCATTGTCTGAAGCCTGCTGATTTTGCTCATCGTTCCTCTCGTTCGCCGAGTGTATTTGCTGTGTCGACGTTGTGTCGGATTTTTCCTTTTGGCTCTTGTTCACACCATCGTCACTCCTGTGATTTTGACTCTGGCTGTTTCCTGCCTTAAGACCTTGTATATCCTTAGCACGTTTCTCTGTCTCCTGAAAGATCTTCCAAAACAGGGTTGTCATGATAGTAACCGGCAAGTAAAATGCAGCTATCGCAGTGCAGAATGTAATGATGGGCTCAGACAGAAACTGGATGAAGCATTCATTCGACGGCACTGTCCGCTCCCCAACGATGTACTGCCAGAACAGGATGGCTGGGGCCCAAAGAATGAATGATATTGACCAGGCTAAACAAATCATGGTCATGGCCCTCTTGGTTGTGCGCTTAGCGCGATAGGTCAAAGGCCTGGTAACGGAGAAATACCTAAAGAAAAAAAGTAAGAGAGAGAAAAAAAGGACACGATTCAGAAACAATTTTAGAAATGTAGCCATTGAAATTATTTTAATGCTTCACACATCTTCCTTATTAAGATTCGCCTGGGAAAAAATGCTGACTGCAAAGATATTGAAATATCTACAGCAATGGCGCCCTCTGCAAGAGCTCAGCTTTTTTGTCTTTTGTTTTATCATATGGTGTTTGTTGTGGTGGACCCGTTGTGGACTTTTTTAAAGGGTTTTGGCCACGACATTCGTCAAAGGAGAAAAATATGTGCTTGATGGTTGCGCCTTCTAGGCAGCACATGTGTACCAGTACAGTCAAACCTCGGTTTTCGTCCATAATCCGTTCCAGAAGGCTGTTCAAAAACTGAAATTGTTCGAAAATCGAAAACACGCTCTTTTTAACATATAAATGTTCACTGAACACGTTTGCTCATGGAAAGCAACACGAGGAAGCGTCACTTCCTCGTCTACCCGAGGAAGCGTCACTTCCTCGTGTAAGGAAGGCGAGAGGAGTCAAATGGTGCATTCAAGTGCACTCAGTTTGTTTGAGAATTGAAATTTGTTCGTCATCCGAGCATAAAAACTCGAAATCTTTGGTCAAAAACCGAATTGGACGAGAACCGAGACGTTCGAAAACCGAGGTTCGACTGTATTGATTTTTGATGGGGGGGAATGTCAGCGCCGCAGTATGCTTGTGTTTTTTACGCCTGTAATGGGCAGTATTTTAAGCAGCCCCGTTTTGTTCAGCGGAGATGTCGGCGCTGTTGGAAAGTCTGCGGTGGTGCATCTGGATGGCTGTTGGAGCTGAGGATGAGGAAAGAGGACCGTGGAGCGCGGATGCGTATTAGGAACTGAAAGTCGCCGCTTGGAATTGAAGCGGATTTACATGGGACAATCTATTTTTTCGGCACTGCAGCTTTTTGTTTACTTTCAATCTTTGCATGTAGCAGGCGCGTGTGACGTCATGCACGCTTTGAGCATGATGTCTAAGATCACTTTGTTTGATTTTCGTCACATGTAATGATGTGAAAATTACTTTGAAAGTACTTTTGAGAAATTCAATTCTGATCTGAGAAATGGACCAAAGCAACTGAGGAAAAACTGAAAGCATTAAAATACTATCGGAGGTCGAAAAAAAGAACACTTTACCTGTCAAAGCTTATCACGAGGAGGTTCATGACTGAAGCATTACTGGCGACATAGTCAATTGCAAGCCACAAGTCACAGATCACTGGCCCCAGAGCCCACTGATTCATGATGATGTAGGTGGTATACAAGTTCATGGATAAAGTGCCAATGGTCAGGTCGGCAAACGCCAAGCTCAGCAAGTAGTAGTTGTTCACGGTCTTCAGCGCCTTATTGATCTTGAAGGACAACAGGACTAAGATGTTCCCAACTACGGTGACAAGTGAAAGTGATCCGGTGAGCAAGACAATTACGATGACCTAAAGATGGAAAAAAAAAGAAATAACTGGTAATTTTGAATAAATACAATCTTCAGACGGTTGTAGAAGGCGCATAGAATAGAAGCTAAAATAGTGGCTACAGTTGCATCATTGATCCACTAGATGGAGCCACACTAAAGGAAATACAATACAATACAGCTTTATTTATGTAGCGCTTTCACAACCGCTGCAGCTGTAACAAAGCGCTTTACAGAACATTTCAAATACTACGTCCAATAATTCAGAATATTTGTCATTTTTTTGGTCAACTTTTCTTTTGATGGCGGCGCGGACACCCGCAGCGGCTCCTCTTGTTTTATGTTGAGGGGGAAGAAATTTCATCTGTGCTGTATGTTACACATACGTACAGCACATTTGACAATAAAGTTGTATTCCATTCCATTCCATTCCATTCCATATTGATCCTGATATAAGGCGCATTGGATATTAAGGCGCACTGTCGGCTTTTGAGAAAATAGTGCGCCTTATAGTGCGGAAAATACGGTACATTCACAATACCATTCAATCACCGATCTAAAAAAAAACAACCCAGAATTCGAGCAAATCAGGATTTTTCATGCTTTGATTCTGGTGAAATCTGATTGTTACCTGCAAGACTGTATGTCCTCCTAATGGGTCAAAGTCGGCTGTTGCCTGGATTAGTGTGCTATTTCCCGGTGAGTCAGTGAAGTTTGCTTCGTGCCAAATAATATTGCTGCTGGTACTCCACGCGCCAACACTGCCAGACAATATGGCAGCTTCCTGGTAAGAGCCATCTGAAATGGAAAGAAATCACGTTTTCCAAACAGTATAAGGGATGACATGTTTGAATACTGTTTTCCTCCATGATGTCATTGATGAGCCTTGTTTTTCATGGCGACAGTGTGACGGTGATGAGTTAAACATGGCTCTTCGATGACGAAATTCTGATGAGACGAGTGCGAGTTTACATGAATGGGAAGAAACTGGGGAAAGAAAACTGTTCGTGGGTGCTCTGTTAGAGCTGGAATGATTTGGAGCCCTCAATCCAATCACGTTTCTCCAACTCACAGGGCCATCCCCTTCTTGTAACGAGAGTTATGACAAGTCCTCTTAACACAGCGGTGTGCAAACCTTTTCCTCAGAAAAATCAAAAGATGCACGGGACAGATGGAAATTTTTGGACAATTTATCAAGCACCCCAAAATCAGTCAAACTTGCAATTGCATATAGTTTATATATTTGTGCTTTTGGAAAATTTGATATATGGACAGCTTTTTATAAGGCAAATACCGTATTGGCCCGAATATAAGACGGCCCTGATTATAAGACGACCCCCTCTTTTTCAAGACTCAAGTTTGAAAAAAGACTTTTTGAACACCAAATTAATTTTTATACAGAAAATAATTACAGTACATCAGAAACAAATGATTATAACAATATATTTGAGAGAAAAAGCATGTTATTTTGCCTCATTCAAATCTAAAGTGCGATCACATTCGTAAATGAATGGCTTCTGGCTTTTGAAATGTAAATTACATCATAACTTCTCCTCAGCTGCAGGTTAACCTGGCCGATCTTCGACCCACTTTTCTCCAGATTGTCGCTACGTTTTCTCCATTTTCTGTTATCTCTTCTATTATTTTCTTCTCTTTTGTTTCTTACCGCTATTTTTTATTTATCTTCTTTGTGGTACCGCTATTTTTATTTTTATCTTTCGTGGCAGGGTTTCACTTTGGCCTGGGAGTCAAGTTCAGCATTCGCTTCAATGATATCTGGTGCCATCTAGCGTCGTGAATGGGTATAATGTCTAGACCCCGAATATAAGACGACCCCCACTTTTTCAGTCTTATTTCAATTCAAAAAACACCATCTTATATCCGGGCCAATATGGTAGTTACGGATTTTCCAAAGTACAGTACTGTACAAAATTTTGGGGTGGTGAGACGCTCACCAGAAAATATCTGTCCCTGCAGCTGAACCCTATCTCATGTTTCAAAGGCAGCTTTGTCAAACACTACCCAGTTTCACGTGAGAAAGGCCTCTCTGATGTTTATTTTAAAGTCATCTTGCCAAGGAAAATAACATACAGTAATTGGAAAAAATGTGATTTAACATTCAAGGACTTGATGCAACTTCACCCATGCTGCTAGCAGTCCATGTTCACACGTTATATTGCTTATGTATAGATTTCTGGTCTAAATCTAAATTAATCAATTCATGTTCTATGTTTTTTTTTTACTTGAAAATTATTCTCTATTGTCACTAACGAAAATAATAAAATCAGTTTCTGGTCACAACTTCACGGATTTTTCCTAACATGGGGACATCTGGACAAAGGAGGGATTACTGTGTGCCTCGTGGTAGTACCTGCTGCCAATAGAATTAGCTTTTCAAATGTTAAACATAGGTAGTAAGTGTTGTAGGCAGTACCAAAAGTCGCTGGTAGGAAGGTGCTTGCGGTTTCATCCATAATGACCAACAGGCATCTACAATAGGAAGAATGGAGACAAACATGAGAAGAGGCAAAATGGGTAATTAGCGTCAAACATCCATTCGATGGTATGTAAAAGTAATCAGATTCCTTAATTGACATGGTGAAAGGAAATACACACACACACCCACAAAAGGAGATGCCCTCATGATCTGGCAAATTTGGAGCAGTTTTGCAAAAAGTGGGCAAAGATTTGCCACGCTGATAGATTGCTAGCCAAAACAAAACAAAACAAAACAAAACAAAGCAAAAAAAAATCTCAGGAAAGAAGTGATGTGCTACATTAATGGCAGGAAATGTCCAATTATTTATTTCAGGCTTTTTTTTTTTTTAATCACAAATAAATGGATTTTGAACTTGGGTGTGTGGCCCTTTTATTTCCACTGCAATGGTATTATGAATAATATGTATTTTAAATTAAGCAAATACCCAACATTGATATTAAAGCCATGGAATTCTTTTTGATTACTGGTAAATGAATGAAGGCTTTATTTTGAACATGTAGTAGTACACAGTAAAAAACAAACAAACAGATACATGAAATTAAAGTAGTCAAACAATAATAAAATACACAAAAACAGCAACATGCTAACACAACAAAATTGAAAAGGAAAGGAGAGAAGCATAACCTGTTTTTTTTGGTTGTTTTTTTTAAATCTTACCCCTTCTCCACTGGTCAGTTGCAATTGAAATGCCCTATCCTGTCCTCACACAGACAATCACAAATTCAAAAACAATAGAAAAAGAATAGTATGAATAAACATTGGTTTGTAGTCATCATGATGTAACGACATCAAGCTATTTTAAATTTATCATCCAACCTTCCACCCCTCCCTGCCCAAAAATAACCTCATCGCGATCAGAAAAAAGATTTTAAGATTTCCGGGAAGTTGGTTATTTATTATTATTACTGTATTATTACTGTATTATTATTCTTATCATTGCAATTGTATTTGTTCTGTTAGAAATGAACCAGAACACGGGACTTCATTGTTGTAGTTTTTAATTATTATTATTAATATTATTTATTATTATTATTTATTTATTATTATAAAATCCCAGTTTTGTATGAAGTGAACATGACACTTGGATTTTTACCCAAGCATCTGGACAAAAAAGAACTTTGGTTGAAATAAAAGTCAAGTTGTCGAGAATTATTGGAGTTAAAGTCTAAGAGGAGCCAACGTTTGCTGCACTGAAGTATCAAAAGTCATTTTCTGAAGTCAGTTCCACCAGTGGAGTGTGGCCAGTTGTCTGAAAAGTGAAACACTAAGCTTCAGGAGGCTTTAGGGCTCATCTCATTTCTCTTTTTGAGAAAAAAAACGTCTTGACGAGCCGGTTAATTCAGTGCAATGGTGTTACATGCTAAGACATACACACACTTCTGAATGAATCTGGAGTCCATCATGAAGAGTTGTGTGAAAATCATACAAAACATTGCATTCACTCAGACAGCTTCCATTGCATTGCTGATTATGGTATAGATTAGCATAGCCTGTAAAGAAGAGATGACATTACTAATACAGGCTGTACTAATTAAAGCCAGAACCATCATATCCAAAGGCTCCAGCTCACCCTCAACCCTTATGAGGGCAGGCGCAGAAAATGGAAGCTTGGATGGCTGCTCCAATGCTATGGGATATTGTCATACCGTCAGTTCCGAGGAAAGATGGCATTTGCATTTGACAGAACATTCATAAATGGACATATATTTTGAAAGCTTTTTCCCGACCCACCCCTCAAAAAATAATAATCAAAAACATCAAACATGCTATGTAAAACTGGAAAAATTACAACTGAGTGGGAACCGATCCCACGCTTGCCCGCACACAAGTCAGGCGTGTGGACCACTGCACCATCATTGACTCTTATATTTACAATGTCATGTTTAATTACCGTATTTTCCACACTATAAGGCCGAAATCCGATGCGCCTTATATATGGATCAACATTCCGATTTCTTTGAACGTATTTTAAATGTTCTCTAAAGTGCTTTGTTACAACTGCAGCGGTTGTAAAAACTATATAAATCTGTATTGTATTGTATTGTATTCTCTTTAGCGTAGCTCCATCTAGTGGATGCATAATGCAACTGCAGCCACTTTTATAGCTTCTATTCTATGCATCTTACACAGTATCTGAAAACAGTTTCAAAATAGGCCATTCAATGAAGTTGGGCTTTGTACTCCGAAACGCCTTATAGTGCGGAAAATACGGTAAACTGTGCACATTTTTAATCTGAATGCATGCACCGGTTAACCTTTCAAAATGTGTGCACCAACTTGTAATCTACATAGTATGTAGCAAGCTAGTTGAATGGTAGAAATATTAAGAGATATGGAATCAGATCGAAAACATACCCAAAACATGCAGGCTCCACAAAAAAGATCGGAATCGAAATTTTAATTCAAGAACCCCCTCTCGGTAAAGGAGCATTGCCAACCAGTCTTCCATTGCGCTGTCATCATGGAATTGTCACTGTTAAAACAAACAAATGAACTGACAAACAGATAAACATTAAAAATGTTAAACCCTCCTGATATGTCAGTTCCTCAAGAACAGCAATAAAGATAGTTTAGTTTTTTCTCCATTGGTTCGGCTCATTTAATGAGACAGAAATGACATTCTTAAACTATAAGATCATTTGATCAAGCAGTCTTCAAGTTCTGCGCAGCAATACAGCCGATTAGAAAATGCTCATATCTCCCCCCAAACTGTTTGCACATGCTTCTTAATTGCGCTGTCTTCGCAAGAGCAAAACAAAATAGCCGATATTTGAACAGTCGAACCGTCGGTCAACGGGCATCCTAGTCTGTGGCTCAATTGGTTGAGGGGGTTCTTTTGTTTTGCTTTTGCTGCAGGATTTACAGGTAAGAACATCCTACAAAGTTTGATGTCACACACACTGCATTCAGACTGCCAAGGATGTTCCAACCATTATTCACACAGCAAGGAACCTCCATACATTACTACCGCATTTTCCGCACTATAAGGCCAAAAGCCTTCAAAGTTCTGAAAAGCCTTATAATCCGAGACACCATATATTTCTTGGAGGTGGTATTTTAAATGCTCTGGAAAGCGCTTTGTTACAGCCGCAGCGGTTTTGAAGACTCGATATAAATAACGCTATAATTGTATTGTATTCCCTTTAGCGCCCTGCGATTGGCTGGCAACTGGTTCAGGGTGTCCCCCGCCTACTGCCCGAAGACGTCAGGGATAGGCTCCAGCACCCCCCCGCAACTCTTGTGAGGATAAAGCGAATCGGAAAATGGATGGATGGATGCAGCTCCATCTAGTGGATGCATAAAGCAACTGCACCCACTATTGTAGCTTCTATTCTATGCACCTTATAATGCGGTGCACCCTATATATGAAACAGTTCTAAAATAGGCCATTCATTTTAAGGTGTGCCTTATACTCCGAAGCGCCTTATAGCGTGGAAAATACGGTATTTTGCCACCATTTTTCATCCACATTGCAGAGAGGGGAGAAATGCCACAAAAGACTCAACCCGTCGCCTATACTGATCCCCCTGCGATGTCCTTGGATGCACTGGGAGGTGGACGTGCTAACCAGTCGACTACTAATCAACTAGCGAATGGACAACAATATAAGGTGTTTTTTGCATTGAAATAAGACTGAAAAAGTGGGGGTCGTCTTATAATCAGGGCCGTCTTATATTCGGACCAATACGGTAAATACATTTAGATTAGCAAGAGTTATTTATTTGGGAGATGCACTAAATTTGGGCCGGTGCGAGCTATCGGCTTACTTGTACAGTATATAACCATTTGCAAAGATGCACTGAGACAGCTGACACATCTACTAAGACTTTTGCAATCAATGAGAAATTACATTTTGTTGTGAACAATTGAAAGGTGGTTTGGGGATTTGTCGACGTTATTTGGAGAATGTCAGTTCTTTTTCAAGAACTGAGCCAGACCAAAGGGGGGGGAAAAAACGTAACTCCATTACCAACCATTTCAAGCAGTATGAAGCGTTCTTCCTTCCACTTCTTGCGGTTCAAGGAGGATTATTCAGTCATTTTTACAGCAAAATGCATGTTTGAATTTTGTGTGCACAAACCATTTTCCTATAAATGTGTCGATTACATTCAATAAGCCGAGCAAAAGTTTCACTTTGAATCAAATAATTTGAATCCGTCCGTCCATCCACTAACTGCTTTATGTTAATGGTTGGATGAGGGTGGCGGGCGTGCTGGGGCCTATCCCAGCTTTCCTTCTTTTTTTTTCATTTTGTTTTTAATTTTAAAATGGGTCCCAAATGACATAACAGGAGGGTTAAAGAACTTTCGGAGAGGAACCATATACTGTAATAGTTTCCATCATTCCATCACTGATTAAATGTTTTTATTGTGCCGCTTTTTATTCACAATCCAAACATTGGTTCACGTCCCTTTGAGCCCTTCCAAATATTAATATTTCACAAATTATTATCACAAATACCATTTTACCTGTGCTAAATGAAAAGAAAAGCGTATCTCTGCCTAATATTTCACCTATTATACCCGTTAAGCTAAACAGACATTTTGTACTGAAAAAAAATCTGTCAGCATTAAAAATAAATAAATAAATAAATAAATACATTTGGCCTGCCACATAGCAGGAAAGTTAAAGTCACCACCTTCCAAGTGCTTGATTCACATAACAATTATGTATATTATGGTTTCCACTATCGTATAAAAATGCTGTTGCGGTGTATGTTGGAATCTCAGTTTAGTGTTTCTCAGACAAAACCAATGCTTCTGTTCATTCTTGTTCACTTCTGGGGTTTTTTTCATAGTAAATTTAATCAGAATTGATTTATGGAACGAAAATAATACTAATAAAATAATACTCTACCAAAATAAACATTATTAACCTATACTTAAATCTGTATAAAATTGAGTTGTGTGATTAGGTTGGGAAAAAAAAAAGACTTACCAGATGCATCTGAATGATATCCTACTCGAAAGTCAGCCCTCCTAGCGCAGCATGCTGCTTTCTTTTGCAGCTCAAGCGCTGCGTGTGTGAGTGCAGCCGACGGCTCCGCCTTTTAAACTTTTTTGTCTATGCAGCAAAAAATCGTAGGGGATCTATTTGACAACATAAAGAATTGGCTCACGAGAGTTCAGTTCATACTTTTGATTGGGGTCCGGGGTGGGGGGGGATATTAAATTCAATTTACACTGTATGAAAGAGTTGAATTTACATGGGCATACTGCAGGCCTTGTACTGAAAACTTAATGCTGATGAAATAGATCTGTCGAAGGTGAGGAACACTTTATACGGGAGCCCTTACTCTAAAGTCAAAGTATTCAACATTAGAACGCTTTTTTTAATGTAATTATTTCCTTTTTTTTTGCTTAATCCAAAAGTCAAGGGATGCCAGTGACTGCATGGTTTTTTTTCTCCCTTCTCCTAGCAATTTTCTTTTTTTTTAATTCCACTTTTGATTTCTAATTTTGTTTTTTCACATCCCACGCTGAGCACTTTCCAGGCATTTCCCCTTTAAAACGTTCCATCAGCATGAAGCCTCACCTCGTCTCTGTTCATGATTTCTGTCGGCTCTGGAAATCCTTTTAAGGGATCTTTGCCATGCATCACGTATTCTCTCTATCACCATCCCTGATTCTACACACATTTCGTGTATGCTGCTCAAGATGAGCATAACAAAGCATTGAGCTTTGCCTAATATTGTACAGTGAAACTCCTCTACAACGAAATCATGTTTGCAGCAAGAACTTTTTCACAACAGGGGGTTTTTCACTGTAGCAAATTTGAAACAGGAAAGTGGGAATAGTGTTAATGCATGAAGATTTTTTCACACTAGGGGGTATTTTCACCCATGTAGATTTCGTTGTAGAGGAGTTTCACTGTATCATGTTACAGTACTCTTCATTTTACTTTTTGCTTTTACTTTTACACCGACGAACACTTGTTAGCGAACCTATCAGCAGTATCAAGTTACCTCAGATTTAAAGTGTGTATTCTCGACATTGCATGTTTCAGCTCCTTCCAAAGATGTTCAATAGGATTTGGTGTGTTTTGGCAGCTGTGTTTGTAGGTCGAGTAATTGGTGCATATGTTCCTCAAGGCTCCGGATTTTGTTGGCGGTCACGGTTGACACTCCTCTGGAACACAGTGGAAGGTCGAGGGTGCCGCTGCCCCTATTTTAACAAGGTGAGGTTGGATGTCAATGGATGGATGGACTACGGTATGTTTTCGTGGATGTCATTCAAATCCCCAAATGAATAAGATGGCTCACTCACCTGTGTGAAGAGTGCCACTATCGGGCAGTAAAATTGGTCCCCTCTGCATCCATCACAACAGTCGCCTGTCCAATTTAGCCACCATATATGTTTGAAACACAATTAAAGATTGAATACATTCACGTTTTTGTTTATATACTTATGAGATCGATGTTGTGGCGGCCATGACACTTCTTCAAAGTTCCACCCTCAGGGTTGGAGGCGATGTTTGCCATTCTGTAGTTAGCACTAGGATTACATCTTTCAATGGTTCAGCAGCAGTGAAGATTGTTATTTTCAGGAATTAAATCGAGGGCCGCGCAGGCAAGGGCTACGCGCGGCTTGCTAGTTCTGTTCAAGGTTCTCACTGACCTGCAGCACCTGATTTGATTTCTGTTACTTACCGACAAGACTTTTTGGTCGTTCATCTGACAAATGTAGCTGTGATCCAAGTTGGTGAGGCAGCCCAGCTGGAACCAATGAGAAATCTGAACGGATCTGAGGATATTGTTGAGGTTAGACTTGAATGTAATGGGGAACTCAGTATCTGCGACGTAGTGCATGTGTAGTTTGAAACGCCTGATTTTCAAGTTTGGTTGCAGCTAAGAAAAGTTAGCCAGTTAATGAGCAACAAATTCAATACCACATAGCCCATCAACGAAGCCCATCTCAATGTTGGCCCACGTGGTGGTGCATCGAACTAGCTTGCTAGCTAAAATTGGCCACGTTGGCGTTGTGTTACCGTCGTGCATAACACGAACAATTCTTGCAGAAGTTAGCTTGACTTATTCGTCCTTACAGTGGGCACGCAAATAATCGGGTAAAAAAATTAAATAAAATGCATTTTTTGGAACCGAGATACCTTCAGGCTTTGTGAGGTATATTATTGACAATGCTGAAAAATGATACACTGATATAGTATGTAAACTGTAGATTTGTGTGCAGTATACCGTATTGGCCCGAATATAAGACGGCCCTGATTATAAGACGACCTCTTTTTCAAGACTCAAGTTTGAAAAGAGACTTGTAAACTCAAGTCCAATCACATTCGTAACTGAATGGCTTCTGGTTTTTGAAATGTAAATTACATCACAATTTCTCCTCAGCTGCCGGTTAACCTGGTGTCATGATTCGGTGTGGGACCAACAGGTGGCACTGTAGGGCTCCCCCTGCAGCTGCACACCTGTTGGTCGTTAGGTCGTTAGCCATTTAAAAGGACTCCCTCCCGACCACTCATACTGTCATGGATCTGTTTGTGACCAACAGGTGGCACTGTGAGGCTCCGCCTGCAGCTGCACACCTGTTGGTCGTTTTGTAATTAGTGCCACTTTAAAAGACTTGATGCCCGACCACTCAATGTCGGGTCATTGTTTGTTGCTTTGTGCTACTGTCATGTTTGTTTGTTTGTCATGTTTAGATAATGTTTTTGGTATTGATAGTTTTGAGCTTCAGTCATGGTTTTTGTTTGATACTTTGGACTTTGTTTGTTTAAGATTTGGTTTGTGTTTTATTAATATAATCTTTCAACTACACCCTGCTCCTCCCTTCTGCCTGCTTTATGGGGTCCACCACCACCTCGCAAACGTGACACCTGGCCGATCTTCGAGCCACTTTTCTCCAGATTGTCGCTACGTTTCTCCATTTTCTGTTATCTCTTCTATTATTTTCTTCTTTTATTTCTTAGCGCTATTTTTAATTTGTCTTCTTTGTGCTACCGTGATTTTTATTTTTATTCTTCGTGACAGGGGTTCGCTTTGACCTAGGAGTCAAGTTCAGCATTCGCTTCAATGGTATATGGCGCCATCTAGCGTTGTGAATGGGTATAATGTCTAGACCCAAATATAAGACGATCCCCACTTTTTCAGTCTTATTTCAATGCAAAAAACACAGTCTTATATTCGGGCCAATATGGTAATCAGGCCAGATTTCTCCTCTTCCCTCCACTATACAGGAAATGAGAGTGTAACATGAACATAGGACCACGGCTGTCATTTTTTCTGGTCTCCATTTTGGAAAAAAATAGCTGCTGGAAAAAAAAGGATTGGAAAAGTCGCAGTTGGCAACACTGCAGAAAGAAGTCGTTGCTCGCTATCTCGCTTGTACTCGTGTTCAAATGTACACATACAACAAAAGCACAATTTTCAAAAGCAAAGCATCACATATTTTACCTTTTAATTTGACTTCATGTTCACTGTGATAGTCGGTGAGAAACCGTGGATGGGCAAAATGTGAGCCCCGGGCCGTATTTTGCCCAGGTCTATTTAATTACCGCAAATTGTGTCATGTGATAAAAATCGGTTGCAAGCCAATGCCAGGCAAAAGATTTCCAACCCAGAATCGCCATAGAATCCAGATACTAATAATAAAATAGAACTTGTTGGTTCTTTTAGCTCAGTGTGCAACTCAGAAAATGGTGAGAGACTTCCGCCGAAACATGTCAGATCAATAACCTAAAAAAAAACAATGTCTGAGATAAAAGAACCAACAAGGTTAATTATAATAAGACAGAATGAATTGTATTCACTTAATAATAAAATAATTCAACATTACAGGATGTTCAAACTTTACAACTTTGTTAATAGTTTTTGTACCCTTAAAAAGGGGCAAATTAAAGAGCAAGCGGGACAATTCAATTGAGCTTTAACTCATCATTCAACATCAAGTCGCAGGCAATTTTACAGCGTTTTTCACACACACACACACAATCATGGGCATGTGCAGATTGTGGACACCATGATCACATCCGGAAGCTCAGCTTTAATTCAAATCATGAAAATGCTCTCGATTTTTTTCAAACACGAGGAAAGTCTACAGCTTCAGGCACATCGTCTTCCCACTGCATCGCAGGCAAAATTCAACAAAGTCACATTTTTGGACAGTGGTAACAAAAGCAGATTTTGAAAGATATATTGCAGCAGGTTTCACTACCTGGTAGACACAATGAGTCATTCTCCTCTGTCCACAACTCCTCTCGCATTTCTGTTTTTTAATGCTTATTACTGTGATGTCAAATAGAAGAAAAGAAGGACTCATATATGAGTGTAAGCTGTCAGTCACATGCCAACAATTTGAATTTACATGATAGAAGCAGATCATTTTCTATGTACACAAAATATTCCAAAAATGAGTGCTGCAATCTGGGGCAGATTCAGCAAGTTGACCTGCTGAACGAGGAAGATCTTGGATGATGGTCAGTCCAGTTTGATTTTGGAGATGTGGCTCCAAGGCGTTTTGTCAGGACAGTATTGGTTGGACGAATCCTTGTGGTTTGACAACTTATGCTACTCCGATAAGTATGCAGCAGGGTTTAGGAACCGCAAGAAGGGACAAAACTCCAGAGACAGATCAGTTGAGCTGATCTTCATACTGTTTTCGGAAACAATCCCCAGCTGGGAAGAACTCCCAGCAACGTTCCTGGTACATTTTCCATACATAAGATTCCTTCAAGACAGACATGAGAAAGGAAGGAGTTGACATTCACATCGGGTCTGATTCACCAAAATGAATTTGGTTTATCGGTAATGTGTTATGAAAAAGGTCTTTCGTTGGATTCCTAACATATTTTGAATGTTTTTACAATGATGTTGCTAAATTGGTCCAGGATTATAAATCCGATACAATTATACAAATGGGGAAGCGCAATTAACAATTAAATCATGTGTACTTACGAAAGAGAGAGACAGAGAGAGAGAGAAACATCATTGGCATACCGTATTTCCCGCATTATAAGGCACTTCAGAGTATAAGGCGCACTTTCATTGAATGGCCCATTTTTAAACAGTTTTCATAAGTAGGGAGCACCAGCTTTACTTTTATCGAGCTTTCACAACCGCTGCAGCTGTAATAAAGCGCTTTCCAGAATATTTGAAATACTACTTCCAAGAAATCAGAATATTGATCCACATATAAGGCGCATCGGATTATAAGGTGCTATGTCGGCTATTAAGAAAATTGAATGCTTTTCGGTGTGGTATATAAAGAGAGAGAGAGAGAGAGAGAGAGAGAGAGAGAAACATCATTGACATACCGTATTTCCCGCATTATAAGGCGCTTCAGAGTATAAGGCGCACCTTCAATGAATGGCCCATTTTAAAACAGTTTTCATAAGTAGGGAGCGCCAGCTTTACTTTTATCGAGCTTTCACAACCGCTGCAGCTGTAACAAAGCGCTTTCCAGAATATTTGAAATACTACGTCCAAGAAATCAGAATATTGATCCACATATAAGGCGCATCGGATTATAAGGTACACTGTTCTATTGAGGAATCTATTGAGAAAATTGAATGCTTTTCGGTGTGGTATATAAAGAGAGAGAGAGAGAGAGAGAGTGTGTGTAAAATGGTTTACCTGGCCTGTGTGCTCTGTTTCATCTTTGTTGATAAGATACATCACGAAGAATCTGTAACAAAAAGAGAGCAATCAATCCATCCATGCAGTTCCTCTATTATCCTATTCTGGGTCACAGGTGCATCTGGTGCCTATCAGCTGATGGGGAAAACAGTCTACTACATCCTAGACTTGTGGTCAGGCAATGGCAAGGCACATACAGAAATACAAGAATCCTCACTCAACATGGTTTCAATTAATCTAACATGCATGCCTTTCGAATACCGTATTTTAAAAGGTGCACTGGATTATGAGGCGCACCTTCAATGAATGGCCTATTTTGTAATTTTTTTCATACAGTGGGCGCACCACATTATAAGACGCAATCTTTAATGCATCTACTAGATGGAGCTACGCTCAAGGAAACGGCAACAGAACGATCAGATGTCAGTAAAACTTATTTAATAAAGCAGCGACACAGTTCACTGAACCAACAGCAAGTTCTAACGTTGACTCGTTAACGTTGAACTCTCTTGCCGCTGCTCTATTTCCGTGTTCAACTGCGTAACCGATCGCCTTAAGTTTGAACTTTGCGTTGTAAGCATATCTCTAGCAAAGGAGCCATTTTGGGGTTGACATATTACCGTAATGACCATACACAAAGCGCATCGGATTTTAAGGCGCTGTGAGCTTTTTAGCTTTTAGGTGCACATTTTAGTGCGGAAAATACGGTAAGTGTGAAATTAATTTTCGAAAAGGGGCCATGAATTTATTGTCTTTGTATAAAGCACTGTGTTGTATTAGTCAGACACCACTTGTGTACAGTGTATGAAAAAAGCTCTTTCAACATTTTTATTATCTCACGGCAAAGAAACGGAAACTGTTGAATTTCAAAAATAGCCCCTCCCACAAAACACACACCGATCAACGCCAGTAATTCTGACGGAGCTCAGAAGTACTTACAGGTAATTGGCTAAGTTGTGCTCCTGGAGAGTGTGTGTTTCAAAGCCATGCGGCACTGTGTCAAAGTAGTCATTGCCGATTCCACAAATAAAACATTTTGTCTGGAAGAGAAGAAATGAAAAAGTTGTATGAGTGTTTCCAAATCACTGAATTCACTGCGTCATGCTGAAGATGATTTGATTTGATGTTTTCCTCTTTACCTCCATGTCCTCTTTCACTTGTTCCTGCTGATCCCGCAGTTCTCCAAAAGCGTCAATGATTAAACCTTAAAGTTTGCAACAGAAGAGATGAAAAGCTGAAACAACGGTTTGATGTCGCAGACAATTAAAGAACATTTTTTTTAACCATTCTTTAACATTCTACCGGTTTTGTTTACTAAATGCGGCAATTATAAGTCAAACCTCGGTTTTCGAACGTCTCGGTTCTCAACCAATTCGTTTTTCGACCAAAAAGAGTTTTTTATGCCTCGGATGATGAACAAATTTCAGTTCTCGAACAAACTGAGCGCACTTGAATGCACCATTTGACTCCTCTCGCCTTCCTTACACGAGGAAGTGACGCTTCCTCGGGTAGACGAAGAAGTGACGCTTCCTCGCTTAGCGTTCCATGGTGAACAGACGTGTTCAGTAAACATTTTTATTTTAAAAAGAGCGTGGTTTCGGTTTTCGAACAATTTCGGTTTTCGAACAGCCTTCTGGAACGGATTATGGACGAAAACCGAGTTTTGACTGTACTTTCTACTCTATACTAAACTACTGGGGCAAGCACCATGTAAATAATCTATGCTTTTTTTTTTTTAAAACATAAAGGAAATGTGTCATCGCTAATTTCATGACTTTTAGAAATCATCTAATCTTCCACTTGCTTACTTACTACAGAAATTTGGACCCAACTTTTGCATGCCGCTTGTCCAAATATTGTCATAAAGATATTTATTATTTTTATAAGCTTGGTCCCTGCTCAAGCTAAACCCTCCGAGAGACATAGGGATGTTTTGACGGATGCTGTTCAAGTCACGCAGTGAACTGAATCGTATTGACCATAAAAGGCGAACGCAAATGGTCAATAATGGGACCGAGATGTCGCACATTTACAAAAGTGTGTGCAATTAAGACTGCGTAAATCACCTTGGATGATTGCCAGCAGGATTACAATGACAAAGAAGAAGAAGGTGATGTCAAATATGATCCGATAGATCTCATATTCGTCTCCTGCCGGGTCCTCAATCTGGTCACCGATTCCTCCCCCTGCTCGCACACCGACGTACATGTGGAACATGTAGCACTGGAATAAAAAGAAGAAAAAAAAGGGGGAGAGGGAAAGAGCGAGATAATTTTTGTTACTTTAAAAGGTGGACTGCTATTAAATTACAATAATGAAATAAACTGATTAAAAACTCATTCACTCCCAAAGACGTTTTTAAACGTCTTTTCAGGCTTGGTCCAGAATTGGCTGGTACTGAATGAGTTAAAAAAAAAAAAACACAGATACTGAAGACAGTTTCGGGGTTAGCTTAACCATGACACGATGTTCATTTTCTGGAGTGAAACATTGAAAACGGGTTTTGACTGCAAAGCATTGAACAATTGAAAATGTCCAGTTGCACATCTAGAAGTTAAAAGATGGTCAAATTATATTAACCTAATTTGACTTTCTCTAAACTGTGAGTCATCACATGGCATTCATTCTCGAAAAACGGACAGCGACGAAAATAAAACTTCCACTGCAGCGCTGGACCATCTTTTCATGCCACTTGGTCTCTTGTCCCCTTTCTGTACAAAAAAGCGACGGCTGCTCCCCAAATCCTTAATAGGAATAAATGGAGCTCTATGGAATGCTATGGGTGGCTGACTATGGGGGGATTAGTTGTGAAATTTCCGGGTGACAGAAAGCCCCCCCCCTCAACCCCCACACTCACACCATTACAAAACACACACACACACACACGCCCACACACTCCATCAGCTGTCGAGCCCTTATATAGTATTTCTTTCACATGGATTGGCAGCAATTCTTTCATTCTTTATCCAGTTCTACCCTGTAACAAGTCTAAAGTATATCACATTAACAAAATGTTAATTTCCAGGGCAACTGATGTATTATGATACATGTTAGAGAATGTTACCTTAATCCAGGGGTGTCAAACTCATTTTTTGTCGTGAGCCACTTCAGAGTTACGGCTTCCCTCGGAGGGCCGGTGCGAAATCTCAACGTTATTTATGACCGACGACAATTTCCCATTTTGGTACAGATTTCAGCAAAGAATCGTGAAAGTTGATTTGCTCCCGCGGGCCACATAAAATGATGCGGGGGGCCACATCTGGCCCCCAAGCCTTGACTTTGACACCTGTGCCTTAATCGCATCATTGTAGACTGAAAACAATTAAATGTTCCACAGCTTCCTTCAAATGAATGAAAAATATTCATTCAAGTTCATTGTATAAAAACAGCTGTATGGTCGCAAATGACCACAATTTGCTACATAGTCGTGATTAGTGGTGCAGATTGCATAGTCTTCATTCAGCGTTCATTGCGTAATCTGTCTCGGAAAAACCGAGGGGTCTCCGTGCGTTTGAGTGGAAACTTGCTTGTGGCTCTTTAATTTGCGTTTCTGTGCCTGTACAGTGAAACTCCTCTAGAACAAAACCTACATGGGTGAAAATACCCCCTAATGTGAAAAAATCTTCATACATTAACACCATTCCCATTCTCCTACGAAGCGTCCAGTGGCTGGCTTAAAAGTTCATTGCATGACATCAACTGAGCAACGCTGTCTTGGGTGGCGATCGAGGGGAGGTCGAGTTAGAGACAGTGAGATAGTGGATAGAAAAGCCAGGAAGGATCTGTTATTGTTCGATTCAGACGCAGTATGAACGTTGCATTGCTAAAATGGCTACAAAACGGACCTTTGGATGTCAAGCAGCTAAGACAAGAAGCGCTCTGACGCTGGAAGAGAGGGCAAAAGTGATCAAAATGAAAGACGGAGGAAGCAAAATAAAAGATATTATCCAAGAAAGTGTGTGCTCATACTTATGCACTATTGGAATAAAAATAAAGAGTACACATACGATTGTGTGTGCGTGTAAACATACGTTTGTGTGAGTGTGTGTGTGTGTTTACATCTGAGATCAAATTTGCTACGGTGAAAAACCCCCTGTTGTGAAAAATTTCTTGCTGCAAACATGATTTTGTTGTAGAGGAATTTCACTGTATTCCTATTTTTCCCGCATTCTTGCATCTGTTCTTTGACGGGCGCTTCTTTCGCCTACTTTACCCCCGCCAGTGACGGGATTAGGACCCACACAAGCAGGACAGGAGAGATTAAGTATTGACGGTGACAATGGGGTGAATCTATTATGGGAGTAACGGTTGGTGTGTTGTCATTGATATTTGCCATCAGTGTATCGATTATTTATTCCAACAGAGAGTGCAACAATAAATTGCAATATTGATTTTGGTTCCCTCCAGCCATTGTTAGGCCGCAATTAGCAAGAAGTACAACATTTGGAATCGCTGCCTATTTTTTTTAACTACAAATGAATCGCCTTTTGGGGCGCCTCAACTGAACACATTTTGCACATGCTTAGGAGAACGTGAATGCAGGAATTTGTAATGGGATTACTTTGGTACGTCACCCTCTTGTGCAGTGGATATAAATAGCTTGGTGTGTCGCAAGCTCTGGCAATTCATCTTCGTCACTGACGAGGTGAATTGTAGAAGCGTTGTGTACTTGCTAGGAGCTAATTAGCCAAAATGCTAGCTTTAAAATGTATCCCTTAGTGTGCCGATAAACTGAAAAGTGCTTGTCATGTCAATCATTTCACAACAAAACACAACGCAGAGACCAGGCACGTCATTGTACAAAGACTCGCGTGGCTTTCATACTAAAACACAGTGTGCAGCCTAACCCCAAAAAAACGTAGCATGCACCAAAAAATAAAATCCAGATGGATGAATCTGCAATCACATTCTCTCAGTTGTTTAATTTGTTCTTCCTCTCAAAAAATAAATAAATATATATATATATATATATATATATATATATATATATATATATATATATATATATATATATATATCCAACAGATTTACACATTTCCGGTGGAAAATATTAGATGTAAACAAATATAAAAACCAACTTAAAAAGGCAACAGATTCTTTTTTTTAGAACCTGGATTCAGCTTTGATTAGTCCAACGTGCGGCATTTGAGTTCATAGAAAATACAGAAGCTTATCCAGACACAGGCCAGTGCCCGAGGGTGAAGACTGTAAAACTAAATTCCCGTGACTTTCAATCCATAAATGGCAATGGACCCACTTTAATCACAAAGTAACTTTGCCTTTTCAAGTCGACAACAGACTTATCTAACGCTGCCGGTCATAGCCGCAGTGAGCAAGTGTGCAGAGCAATGAAGAAGAAGAAGGAAAAAAAAAAACAAAGCACAGGAAGAGACCAAGTATGATGAATAACAGTTTTTCTTACCAACTCTCCCGCACCACATTTTTTTGACTTAATAGCATTAGAAGAGGATACTAAGAGAATTATACGCATCTTTAGGCAGTCTAATCGAGAAGTAGTCTGCATGGTCAAATATCCCAAAAGTAAAATCCTTCTAATACTCACTGTCAACATGTCATCACATTTCATGTCAGGTAATTCTCCATCTTCACTCTTGTTGTAGAACTTTCGGAAGAAGTTAAAGGCGACTACCGTGTACAGATACACCACCACTGCTAACAGGCCGACTGTTAACACCAACTGGAAGGAAAGACAGTCCAAGACGAAATAACGGTTATAAAGAAAGTAGTCTTCCGGAGCCGTTCATAGATAGACCAAGAGATAGACAGTTACATGAAACTTTCATCATGAGATGACTTTCTAGTACCGTACAACATTTTGGTGTAGATTTAGAGCAGGGGTGTCAAACTTATTTCACATTGCCACATGCGGCCTCGGTAGATGTCAAGTGGGCCAGACCATTAAAATTATACCATACTCTGTTATAAATAACCAAAATAACATGTCTTTCCTTTGTTTTGGTCTAAAAAAAGCACAAAAACATGAGGCAAATGTTGAAATTTAATGAAACATATCTTTTACACATTTCATGAAGCACCTTAGATTTCCTTAGACAAATGCGCAAGTTACTTTTAAGATGATAAGATTAATAAGACTAAACAAGATTAATAAAGAAAGGAACGTTTAAACCATTTATACATGCATATAAAACTACATTTAATCCGTGCCTACACCTTATAACAAGAGTAGGGAACTCCCTCCCTACTCCAACACACCTGATTCAACTGTTCATGATTGTTTCAGGCCTCTCCAGGGCTTGCTAATGAGCTGATGATTTGAATCAGGTGTGTCGGAGTCGGGTGGGCTCTAAAACAGGCAGGATATGGTTCTTGAGGAACCGGAGTTCCCTACCCCTGCCTTATAAACAAAGGAGAGTGCTATTAAATGTGTAAAGAATAAAGTCTTCACATGTCCTTGATAGCATCTTGGGGTTGTGTCTGTCTCAGTGACAGACTGAGACTGCTGTTGTCTACTTCTCTGATCAAAACAATGTTGGTTTATACTCTGATAAAAACAGTGTGTCCCCTAGCGGATACTCCATGAATTGCACCTTATTAAAAAATATTCATTCCATGTCTTTTATAAATTTTTTTCACTTTTAAATGATCCTGCGGGCCCGATCGAACCTCCTTGGGGGCCGGTTCCGGCCCGCGTGCCGTATGTTTGACACCCCCTGGTTTAGAGTAACCAAAGCAACAGACCTGTTTGCCATTGTGCGTCACGGAGGATAGGATGGTCCGGAGTGTCTTGAACCCCATCGCAATGTCAAGCAGATGTGCAGCAAAGAAAAAGTTGTTGTAGTGACCCAGGACCGACATGGTCATATACCAGGCCAGATACAGGAACGACTGTCAGAGAAACAAATGAGAAGATACTGGGGTGACAAGTGCTGTGGGTGACCTGGTGGATGACTTGTTTCGCTAGATATGGTATTTTAAAATCGAGTTCAGCATGTTTTCGTTTAATTAAGAAGCTTGGTTCCACTGATACAGGTTAGCTATTAATGCTAGATTAATACTGCATGGTTGAAGTGACACAAATCTGGACCAGTCTTCTAAATATGAATACAACTCTGATAGGCATTGGATATTTACATAGCAATTAAACTGCAGCATAGACAAAGAGATTAGAAATACCCTGTACGGCGATAAGTAAAGTTTTCTGAATCTGAATCTGAATGTGAGCTTGACAAAATCGAAAGACAGCAAAAGCACAGGCTACAACTAAAGCATAGACCGGGGGTCGGCAACCCGCGGCTCCGGAGCCGCGTGCGGCTCTTTAGCGCCGCCCTAGTGGCTCCTCGAAGCGTTTTCAAAAAATGTTTGAAAATGGAAAAAGAATATATTTTTTCTTTAAATATGGTTTATGTAGGAGGAAAAACATGACACAAACATTCTTAACGTTTTCTAGCAGTTAACATGCAGCAAAAGTGCGTTGAATGTTTTTTCGTCGAAAAGAGCTAAATGTTTTTCTACGAAATCGCAAAGGTTAACCTTTGCAGCCACCTGTTATCATTCGTAGAACACAACAATAAATCTTTGTGTTCAACTAATTCCACATGAAGTAAATTTGCGAGTAAATTCAGACAAGTTCATTGATATTTTGGTGGATTTGTACTTTTTGGGACATTTTGTTTAGTGGTGTGCCTCGAGATTTTTTTCCCAATGCAAAATATATGCCTTTTTCTCATAAAAACATTGGACACAACTACACCGCACTGTGAAATTCTTACATGCATATATGCATGCATATATTGGAACATAATTTAAAATAAAATTCCAAAAGCGAATTGAACATTATTGTTGTGAATATGACAACAGAACTCCAGAGATTTTGGCTCCAGACATGTTTGCCAAGTCATACTATATGGACGCTTACATTGTCAGTGAACACCACTCCCAGCTTCCAGATCTGGTATTTGGCATCAATGGAGTTCAGCCTGTGGACAAATTCAAATAACAATGACGCGTTCTGGAGATCAAAACCTTTTGTCACCCCAATAAGATTTGTGTCATCTTTCATCAGGTTCATCAACACCATGTACTCACACAGCAGCAAGGTAGCTGTCTTTTCGGGGCTTCCTTTTTTTATGAGCGTCACTGAAGTCCAGAGCGGCCTTATCCAAACCCAAAAGTTCGCTGATCCGGTCATGACCATAAAATTCTCCGTATTTATCCATCACCTGTGTAAAAAAATCACAATACAATTCTATTGATACATTTCGTATAAATATTGAAAGTGGAATTTTCCGTCCAAGACACCTACCTTTCGTTTCACAAACTTATCCCAGTAATTGTTTGGGAAAGACCTAAAAATAGTCAAGCAAAACAAGTTGAAATAATTAGACACATCAAATGTTCCTTAAATTGATGCAAACCTGCAATGGCAAAAATTCATAAAAGCGCCGTAATAATTAGATCCTAAACAGGACTACAATTGATTGAGAGCACAGTTTGAAGAATTTCAAAAATCACACAATGAAGTGCCCAATAAAGGCTACTTACTGTGTGTTGATTACCAGTCTGTCCCACTGTCCTTTGATGTCATCCTCAGATGGCTGCTCTGTTATGTAAAGCCCATCAAACTCCAACTTCCTGGCTACCTCCTTTTCACGCTTAAAGATCACCAATGGAACCTACAGAAGACATTTTCCCCGTATTCACAATTTTTGTCCAGTCACACAACATGCAAGTGAATAAATAATTCATTTTCATAATTTATTTATTTCGATTACGGCGAGACAAGACGACGATCGACGGTTCTGCAGATTTGACAATTTCGAAGGCACGAGAACACTCCTCCTTTCATCTTCCAAGACGGAGTTGGTTTTGTCCCAAAGCGTTTTTTGTGGGTAAAATTTTGTGAGGCCGGCACGGTGGACGACTGGTTAGCACATCTGACGCACAGTGCAGAGGTGCAGGGTTCGATTCCAGCTCCGGCCTTCCTGTGTGGCGTTTGCATGTTCCCCCCCCGTCCCTGCGTGGGTTTTCCTCGGGTGTTCCGGTTTACCCACACATTCCAAAAACATGCATGGCAAGTTAATGGACCACTCCAAATGGTTTGAGTGTGAGCCCGGATGGTTGTTTGTCTATATGTGCCTTGCGATTGGCTGGCAACCAGTTCAGGGTGTCCTCCGCCTACTACCCGAAGACAGCTGGGATAGGCTCCAGCACACCCCGCGACCCTTGTGAGGGTAATCGGACCAGAAATGGATATTGGTGGGGTTCCATCATGGTGACACAGGCCTTTAAGATCTGTAAGTCCTGTGGCTAGGTGCAAAAAAACCCTAAACAAAAAACAAAAAAAACATACTGCATACCTTGAGACAGTAATATCCGATGATGCAGAAGAACGAGATGACTGTATGAAGGATAGCCAAGATCCGCAGTGTTGGCTCCATGTAACCGCTGCCCTCCTCCAAGACGAAATGAACCATAGCCAACTTCAAGGTCTCTCCGAGATCATCCGTGACCCCGTCTTTCATCTCGACCACCGGCTCGCCATCCAGTGGATCCCACTGAATGGTGCGGTCTGGTTGGCTCTTTGGGATCGCTTCCTCAGCCACTGATGAGGATGTAGAAACCTAAATATAACAATTCATTGATGACAATGAATAGAACAATTCAGTTCGGAATCATATTGAATGGGCGAAACGAATGAAGGGTTTTATATTTCTAGACAATAAAAAAAAAAAAATTGCATTGGTGGTTCGCTCAAAGAAAGGGGCTAATCATGCCATTATATGATAAGGATGACGTGATTTAAACAGTTTGGTGTTTAAAGTATTTTTGTATTTTTTGTAAGGAGTCAAACACCAGGCAATGAGCAAAAAAATTAGCAAAAAATTCTTGACATTTACATTTAAAAAAAATATTTATTATTATTATTATTACTGCTCAGGCAAATGAATACGTTTTGTGTAAAAGGGAAGTTCGCAGTTCAAAGCAAAAACAACATTTGAGGTAGCGATAAAGGGTCTTCGCAGTTCTGGCCATGCTGCGGTGCTAGCAAACCGGAATTCGAATATTTTGAATATGAAGTGCAGTCAAGTCTCGGTTGTCGACCAATTCGGTTTTCGACCAAAATTTTCTAGTTTTTTTATGCCTCGGATGCCAAACAAATGTCGGTTCTCGAACAAACTGAGCGCACTTGAATGCACCATTTGACTCCTCCCGCCTTCCTTATACGAGGAAGTGACGCTTCCTCGGGTAGACGAGGAAGTGACGCTTCCTGATGTTGCTTTCCATTGTGAGCAGACGTGTTCAATCAACATTTTTATTTTAAAAAGAGCGTGGTTTTGGTTTTTGAACAGCCTTCTGGAACGGATTATGGACGAAAACCGAGGTTTGACTGTATATCAGATTAAAATTTAGTTCAAGAAAATATGACCTCTATAAAAGACCAAAATTTAGGCAAAATTTGAAAGGAAATTAAAAATGGCCGACTCCCTGTTGAGATTAGAGGAGGGATCCAGAGACTTTATTTTAGGTCTGTTAGGGCTGTTACAGATGCCTCTGGCGTTTGGTATATGTTGGTGCAAAGTTCAATCGCAGCTGTTTCATAAAAAATTATAGGTTGTTTTTTTTAAATAACAGCAGAATAAACTAATAAAAAAATATTTTTTTATTGAGCTGAGATGAGTAGCACATTGCCGCAGTAACTGCATTTGACAAAATAAAAAGCTTTGCTTTTACATTGCTTGAAGTTTTCTTTTACTCCCAGATGTTTTCAATTGAAAATTGGAATTTTGAATATAATTTCATATTGCTATTGCTGCGACTGTCAGTAAGATTACGCCAGTTATCTCAAGCTTTTTGAATTAGATTTTTTTTTAAATGATTGGTTTTAGGTTTGCATGCGCAACATTGACATTTACCTTGTAGAATAGGAGAATAAAGTTGATGGCAAATGCGACTAAGAGAGCCAGCATCCTCATGTTGTAAAAATTCCTTGCAAAATAGTTCTGTGGGGAGGAACAAAAGATACATGATTTTAAACTTGCTGACAAAGAAAGACAAAAAAAAAAAAGGAAAGTTCTACGTACCAGGACTTTCCGCTGATAGGCAATGAGCTTCTTTGAGAGTGCTGACTCCTGTAAATCCGGTTCGTCCTTGGAGATCTTACGCCTTTTCATTTTTGACTTCATCTTATCATGTTTATCTTCAGGTTCACTCCTGAAACTTACAAAATGGTTTCAAAACATTTCCGTGGCATTGTCGCACACACGCACACACACACACAAAAACTGCTATTACTTACTTTCTCTTTGCTTCACATGCATTCTCTGGTATTGCTTCCTTCTTCTCCAAGGAAGAGATGTTTGACTGAAAGGGGGGGTTAAAAAAACAAAAACAAAAAAAAACATCATGAATTTGACTATACAGTCATTCCTTGTTTATCCCAGTTAATGGGGACCAAAACCACCCGCGATAAACGAAAATCCGCGAAGAAACGACCCCCCCCCCCGTATAGGTACATTTACATGTATATGAGTATAAAAAATATTTATAAGGCCAAATTTAATGGTGTACATGCATGTAGAAGTAAATTTTGTAGTAATTAACCTTACTTAATGCTGTATACTAATAGATTTAAACATGTATAAGTTAGGTTAGGTTAGTGTATGAATAACAAAATACAGTAAACATACACATGTAGTACTGTATATGTTGCTCTATGAGACTCGCTGTTGTTTTGCTGACTTTCGCAGCTTCTTGCGGACCGACTTTTTGCGGACTTCATTTTTTTTTGTTATGAATATGTTTGAAAAAATCCGCGATGCACTGAAGCCGCGATAAACGAACTGTGAAATAGCGAGGGATCACTACAAGCTATATTATCAAGCAGAAAGAGCCTCCCCCCACTATTCATAAAAACTGTGACTTAACTGTGTGGAATTACCCACAGGCATTTCCTTGAAATAGGCTTACTTGGGAAACTAAGTGCAACATTTTAAATTCATATTGTCATCTTTCTGTTTGTTTTAGTTTTAGGTCCGGCGGGAGTGGAGCGCGTTTCCTCCACCACCGTAGCTGTCACGCATCATCATTCATGCCAGGAGTTTCGAAACTCGGTCCTCAAGGGCCGCTGTCCTGCCTGCTTTCCATCTCTGATGCACTTTAATAGGACATTGGCACCGGCAGTCACCTGTTGGATTATTCGCATTGCTTACGCCACAAATTCAGTGTGTTGGTATAATTTAGACCAGTGGTTCTTAATTTAACCCTATAATGCCATTTGTATCATATTTGATACATGCATTTTCATTATGTAACTCATTCTTTATATTACATTAAATCAGCTGTATAAAATTTGATACTGCAGGTTTAAAATATGATTTTTTCCAAATTTTCATTTTCAGATGTAATCTACATAATGCTTATAAATGGAATATGACATGATATGGCAAAAATATTTTTGTGGATTTTGTTATATTAATGAACATCTCAGTTTCCAAAATCAGATTTTTCTGGCTATTCTTTGATGGGTCAGGCATTAAAGGGCTAACCTGGATTCGATCGAACCCCTGGGGTCGGCGAATCAGTCTCAAGGGTTCGATGGAGCCTCTGCCATGGAGGTGAAGACACACCTGACTCAAGATGTCAAATAGTTATGACACGCCCGCTTGGCCATCTATGGCTGCAGATGATCACATGACATTGCTTGTACAATCAGTGAAGTGGGAAATTTTGTTCGCTCAGTCGTGATCGTCATCCAATTAAAAAAATATAGATATACTTATTCCATGTAATTTTATTTACTTTTTTCAGTTTTTAATAAATGTGTTTTTTTTATCTCTTGAATTTGTAAAAAACATTTTTATTTTTCACTAATGAAGGGTTCGGTGAACGTGCGTATGAACTGGTTGGGTTCAGTTCATCTGATAATTTTAAGAACCACTGATCGAGACGCTCTTGTTCACGTTCATGGTTTCTTCTTTGATTCTTTTTGATCGTGCGTTTAAGTGTCATTTACATCGCATGCTCTTTTCGTTTGGGTGAATTGGATTCCTTGCTATTTCATCACAAGAGATTTTCCGTTTATTTCTTACCTTGCCGGTTGCAAGCGATTTATGTTATTTCATTCTTTGCTGTCAGCGACATTTATTAAAATTTGTCAGTCTTGCATTTTTTGTAAATAAATCTCTTGTTCTACTTTAACTGTGTCTACGTTTATGAAAAACTGACTGAGAAGCTGCGGAGTATCTGTAACGACATTTGGCAGTCAAGTTCCGTATGGCAAGTCGATTTATTTAACTTCATTCCTGCATCCACAATAATTAGGCACACAGTGCATAACAGGTGGCACAATTTTTATGTGTTTTTTTTCACATTTCAAAGCTTCGTCTGGACCTGAGTTAATAAAACTGCTCTCTTTTTCATCCTCACCTGATGCCTTTGTCTGGGCTCAGGAGGAGGTGCTGCACAAGAGGGTGGAGAAGGAAGTGGGGAGTTGAGAATTTCTGTGAGACTGGCATTGGGGTTGTGGGGACTGATTTTATATTGTCCTCCCTCTCTCCGTAAGTCCAGGCCAAAAATGTCTGAGAGCAACTCAGTGTCACTGGTATTAACCGCCAAGTACGCCAGGTCCTCCTTTACTGAGCTCCTGTCAGATGATTTTCTCTCTTTGTCCTCCCCCTCCAGTCCGACACCATCCTGGGTCGGGTCAGGCATGTTAGCCAGTAGCTCAGACACCTGAGGAGTGTGGCATTAGTCTTGGTAAAACTGTTGAGAATGGATGGATGAGCTATGTCAACTCCATACCTTGATGCTCTTGGCGCCATCAACCAGATTGCTTCCAAATATGTTATTGTAAAAAATTCGGCAAAATCCTCGCACCACACTGAAGGCTATATGAAGGAGGCCCTGCAACACAGACCAGTAGAATGAAAGCAGGGTGGTGACCATGTCTTTTGATGTCATGCTCTTGATCTTCTTCATCCGCTTCTTCAAACTCTTCATGGACAGCACCTGAGAATGGAGGTGAAAACTGTAAGCTTGGTTTTTCTATGCTGGTGTATTTCAGCATACGACTTAGATATTCAGTCACTTACGCTGACATGCAACAATCAAAATTTATACAGTATTACAGTATATATATAATATATATACACAGTGAAACTCCTCTACAATGAAATCTACATGGGCGAAAATACCCCCTAGTGTGAAAAAAATCTTCATGCATTAACACCATTCCCACTTTCCTGCCCCCCATACAACGAAGAAACCCCCTGTTGCGTTATACGAAATCTTTTTCTCTGCTCTTGCTTCGCAATGAGAGTCACTACAACGAAGTCTAATCCAACAGCGACCTCTACTGCTTCGTTCGGAAACGGCAACAGCGACCACCACACTGGTTTACACATGCGCAGTAGTCCAGGAAGTATTTGTTATTGTTAGTTTCAGACGCAGCAAGAAGGTTACATATGTTTGTGTGTTTACATCTGAAATCAAATTTGCTACAGTGAAAAACCCCCTGTTGTGAAAAATTTCTTGCTGCAAACATGATTTCGTTGTAGAGAAGTTTCATTGTATATATATATATATATATATATATATATATATATATATAATTTTTTTTTTTAAACAAATATTTCCATCGAGGAATTTTTCAAAATGTACAGTGTTATAAAAGCTTGAATTAAAAGAATAGATCAATGATTATTTCTTGATTTATTTCCTTTGACTTTAGAATGGAAAACAACTGTTACAATTGGTGCATACAAAAAGTGCTAAATGAATAAAGCATTGTTTATTTATTGGTAAGAGCTTATATGACCGGTACTGAGAAATGAGTTGGCATTAAATTTGGTTTTTTTAAGGCAGATTGTGGAGCAAGATCATTTTCCCAAACCAGTTCTAAGTACTAACTTTGATTATTCATATTGTTGTATTCTTTTGTAATCCTACTCACTTTAATGTTTAAACTGTACAATACCTCAACAACATGCATTAGTTGAATAGCCGTACGCCTGCATCTTTGCACATCATATCCATTTTATAACTAACTTATAATTCAGGAGCCTGACCTTAATCAATAGGATCACATTGAACTGCAGCGCTTTTAGTGCCATGCGGACCATGGTCACTGAAAAGAAGCTTGTCTCGGGATGTTCCACGTCTGGCCTCTCTTGATCACTGTCCTCTTTGGCAGCTGAACGCTCGCCAGCGTCTGACATCTGAGCGGCCAGTTGCATTTCAAAGATGGTGTCCTCGCAGAAATTCACAAACAATTCCATCTTTTCCTTCTCGCCTCCTTCATTGACCACATCAAAGATGAACTGACGCTTGGATTCTTTAACCTAAGGTTGGGTTACATAAGAAAAAAAAATGTTGAGACTTGACAAAGTAAACCCTGAAAGTCGGTCAATCCACTGGAAGTAGCATAGATTAAAACTCATTCAGTCAGCCAATTCTGGACCAAGTCTGAAACAGGGTTCCTACTCTTCCTCTTGCTTCTTATTTATGGAGCTTTTAAGGACTTTTGAGGGCTAATTTAGTCATTTTTGAGGACTTTTCTACATTCAGCAGGGGATTCATGGTGGATTTAATGCCCACTCAGGCTGAACAGAAAGCCATGTATCATTGAGCTGGTGTTCAAATCATTGCTGCCAAAGGAAGGGCACATCTTTATTTTTAGGGGCAATCAGCTAACCCTTTATTTGACATAAAGTATGTAAAATTTTCTTTTTCCTATCTGTACTACAGGTAGAAAAATTAAAAAAAAAAAACTTAATTCTCAAATAAAGTACACTAAGAAAAAATAAATTTCAAAAATATAAAACTTCAATTTATTTTCAAATAAAAATACATTTTTAAGGATTTTTATGGATTTTTATGAACTTTAAGGACCCGTGGGAATCCTGTGAAAAGACGTTTAAAAACGTCTTTGGGAGTGAATGAGTTAAATTCAAATCTTACCTGAGGTTTCTCCCACTGTGTTCGGCTGGACTCACTGATCTCAAAGTAGACCCTCTCAATACGCTTGGCACTGCCCATGATTTCAATCCTACCCAGGTAGGGTTGGAAGTAGTTGAGAACACTCTCCGCCAACTCCAGGAAGGTATGCAGTCGGTTGTCATGAGGCATATGCTCGGACAAGTTGGTCAACAACACAGCCACATTGAAGCCGATGTCCTTTAAATCACAGTAGTGTCCTTCTCAGTGGATTTTTTTTTTTCAAACATTTCTCACCAAACAGACCACGACACTGATTTTCATTTATGAAAAGCTTCGTCCAAAACAAATGATGAAGCAAGACTAGTGTATTTTTATTACCTTAGCTGGTTCATGGAAGCGCTCCACAAATTCCTCATAATGCAGGAGTTCATTTTCATCCGTTTCGGCACAGGAGAGAAGGAACTCAGTCTCAGACTGTGTGTAGTGCTTATGGTTCTCCATTGCCTTCTGGAAGTCCCTCTTGGATATTAAACCTTTCATTTCATTTGTTGATCAATACCATTAGAATGATCAGATGCGACACATTCACAGTTTCTGAAAACAGATACTTGCCTTTTCCATCGGGGTCGTACTCTTTAAAGGCATCCGAGGAGGTGACATCTTTCAGCTTGAGGAACATATCAAAGAACTTCAAAATCATTTCGACATTGTTTGATGATTCCACCAGCATGTCGACCATCTGCTTTCCAATGGTCCCGTTAACCACGTTGCCTGCCGATATAAAACAGCGCTGACATTTACAATTAAAAACAAAACAGAGATATTTCTGTAGAAATGAGTGATGGGCTCGTGATGATATGTGGCAGTGCTGAGCCTGCTCTGTCTTTTATCTCATCATTAACGTTGCATCCAAATTCTATAAATAGTGTTTTATGTCATGCAAATCTGCATTTTCTCCCATCAAACTGATATTTATATGTCAATACTGGAGCATAAGAGATCAAATCGATAACCCAATAGCTGGCTATGTCGGGGTTTTTTTGTATTAGTACTAGATAGCCCGGGGGTCGGCAACATGCGGCTCCAGAGCCGCATTTGGCTCTTTAGCAACATCTAGTGGCTCTCTGGAGCTTTATAAAAAATGTTTGAAAATGGAAAAAGATTTTGATAAGATTTCGACAAACTGCGTCCCGACTCTGTGCCTTCTCTCTTCTCGTTCAACTCGAGAGGCGTTCAAAGACAGCCTCTGAAAAACGGAAATTCATGATCACTTCACTGACACTAAGAAAAGCGAAAATTATGCACCAAAACAAAAAAAATCAAGCGAGGAAATCACAAAATAAATTCTATGGGGGCGTTTGTGAACACACAACAAAGGAATGAATAACAAACAATTCTGAGACAGTCCAGTCTCCTACATACATACAGCATGTGTTTCCTACATTGTAAATTTTATAGAAGGCTTTTATTTTTTTGCGGCTCCAGATAATTTTTGGGGTTTTTTTTGTCCTATATGGCTCTTTCAACATTTTGGGTTGCCGACCCCTGAGGTAGCCCATGAGTATAAGACGATCGTCATACCCTCCATCATTGAAAGCAACATGACCACCATGTCTTTCTGAAGATCCATCAGTTCTTTCAGTAACTCAATCTGACTCGAGTCCTGAAGGGAAAACACATTACAAATAGCATCCAGTGATTAATTCGAGCACGCCAACAAACTAACCAACAAAGAAAGATACAGTGTAATCTCGGTTCACAAACTCCCCTGTTTATGAATAAATCAGCTGACAAGCTAAATTTTCAAACAAAACTTGCTATGGTTCATGAGCTGTGCTTCAGTATGCTAAAAGTCTTGCTTCTAGCCTTGTTGCTGATTGCTGTTTTATGCTAATCAGCAGGCCGTGCTCACGTTGTCGTGAGGAGTGAACCAAAAATGTGTTTTTTAAAAATAAATAAATAAATAAAAAAGGTCATAGTTGACTGTATTAAAAAAAAATAATAATAAGATGGTGTCTCCGATATAAAAGGTATCCAGGAGAAAAAAAACACAGAAAAGAAAAAAGGAGCTTATCAGGGAATTTAAATTACATGGGCTAATCAAAGTCGCCTTGCAGTGTAGGCGTGGCAAAATACGGTAGTTGAAGAACAGGAATCGCAGACCTTCTGCATCTGTCAGAGAAGTCTCCAAGGCCGTGCACACCAGCTTTTTGACATCCATTAAAAAGTTCAACTTAGACTACACAGTCTACTGGTAGGGAATTTTCGTGTTGTGAGTATTAAAGCAAAAAGGACCGACAGAGTTTTCCATCGGACATTTACGGCAAAAATTGCATTTGTGAACATCGTTCAGTACCAGCCAATTCTGGACCAAGTTTGAAAAGACGTTTAAAAACGTCTTTGGGAGTGAATGAGTTTAGGGTTAACAGCACAGTTGCGGAGCAACTTATGTTTCTGAACCTAGGTTCCACTGTTGTAGTAATTATGGAAAATAAAGCATATTAATGAATGAAAAGATGATGAAAGATGAGTGTATTTTACGATATATCACTATAACTAAAAAAAAAAAAAATCATAATAATCATAAAAAGTCATTTAAAATAAATGATCAATTCTACTTCATTCAGCCTCTATTTTGAATTACAGTAGAACATACCTGAGACAATTTCATCTGCATATGAGCAAAGACATGGAGAAATCCAACTACAGCATCCCATAGACGACTGTGTGCCAAACTCTGCTGATTGCCAGTACATGGACCCTGTCACAAGCAAAAAAAAAAGTTGTAGCATCTAATATTCATCCGTATGAATCTAAATCTGCCCATGCAGTGATGTTTACAACATGGTATCCATTTCAAGAAATCATTCAAACTCATTCAGTACCAGCCAATTCTGGACCAAGTCTGAAAAGACGTTTAAAAACGTCTTTGGGAGTGAATGAGTTAAAAAATTTCGATGAACCTGTCTGGATTATCGTACCTGGATATATTCTGTGAGTGTGTTGAACACCTGCTTGGCAACATTAATTGCCTTTGAGAAGTTCCTCTGTCCCTGCTCATCAATCACATCCTTGCCAGAGTAATACCAGTAAAAATCGCTAATAGACTCCTACGAACAAAGGGACAGGAGAAGCGGAGCAGGTTAAAATGTAAAAAGTCAGGTCAAATCTAAGTAGGCTTCCACATAAGTTTGTGGTGCCAAAGAAAAAAAAAATATCATGAATACTGCAATCAAATTAAGAGCAGCACAATTGTGTACCGCAAGTTGACTAGAAGATACTAACAGGTAGGTGCAGTCAAACCTCGGTTTTCGAACGTCACGGTTCTCGACCAATTTGGTTTTCGACCAAAAATGTCGAGTTTTTTATGCCTCGGATGACGAATTTCGGTTCTTGAAGAAACAGAGCGCACTTGAATGCACCGTTTGACTCCTCTTGCCTTTCTTACACAAGGAAGTGACGCTTCCTCGTGTTGCTTTCCATTGTGAGCAGAAGTGTTCAGTAAACATTTTTAATTTAAAAAGAGCGTGGTTTCGGTTTTCGAACAGCCTTCTGGAACGGATTATGGACGAAAACCGAGTTTTGACTGTAGTTGGAAAGGTGCTAGCGTAACAAAGTATCAATTTATTACAGCAGTTCCTCAAGATTTAGGATGGAATGACATTCTGTGACAAAGCTCATAACTCGATTTACTCATATATCAAATCTGAATTACTACAATAACCAAACATGTTTCGGGTGGGATTCAATTGAAGCAAAATGTGAACTATTTTTGAAATTTACGGACGTGTCAGTAGTCTCTCGAGCATCATCTCCGAGCCGTATGGAGTGTACATACTGGGCTTTTGATCACGGTTAGTTTCGGATGTTTGCTACATTGCAATACATATCCCATTTATATTCACATTAAAAAAAATAAAATAAATTTAAAAAAAAGAGGTCCAGGTCAGATTTGTGAAAGAAAAAAATCGGAATTGTAACGTTCACTCTTAATGAAAAAATGTGATCTGTCAAACATAGGCCCAAAAAAATAAATTGGAACTGAGCTGCAGTGTGAACATATCCCCTATCGCTAACTGTAGTCGGGGACAGAAAACCAATTTTAGTGTATCTGTAGCTTACTTAACCCATATTTTTTTTTCCTAAATACATTGTCAGCCTGTACCGAATGGGAACTAAATCATTCATTTAAAACAAAGGTATACACCAACCTGTGATTTTTGGTGTCAAATACACCCGGTAGTGATTGTACATGTACATGCTTTTATGTTGGTTATTTATCTCGTTATAATCAATTCAGCCTAACCCTGAGGGCAACCATAACTAACATAAACATATGGTCCGAGAGTGTGAGTTTGACAACGTACTCAAAATATATTCTGAGAAAAAACATTGACTTTTAAAATGAAAAAAACGGGTACCAACCTGCACTCTTAGAAGGTAGTCAACAGTCGAGATGATGATGTTAACGGTTGTATTGTTACCTGTTTGAGTCCTTAAGTAGTTCTGGAAATCTGCAATGAACAAAAGATATGTAAAAACATACATTTGAATATGAAGGTCGTAAAAGGCGAATCGAGAAAAATACCTGAGTTGTGTCCTTCACAGAGAAGCTGAAGGAAGCGGAAGAGGTCACAGGTAAACTTATCATCCTGCATAACCTTCTCACCTGTCCCAAACAGAAGAAACACACACAAGAGACCACACAGGCACAAAACAGATGCGCGCGCACACACGCACACACGCACACACACACACACACACACGCACACATTTACAATACAAAAAGACACATGCAGACAAAAATAAGCTGGTAATCCCAAGGACATGGGCGTATGCAAATACAAAGTAGGTAAAATAATGTACACATTTATACACTTCCATTTAGAAAAAAAGGCATTTACCCCAAAAAAAAAAAGTCATGGAATATAGCAGTGTTTTTCAAACCCTGTGTGCCGCGGGAAAATATGCAATTTGTATGCCTGAGCGGTCTGTCGCCCAGAAAGTAATCATGTAGTACTCTCTCATACCGCTAGGGAGCAGCAACAGCTAGCCTTGTGTTTAGACGAGACGAGCGAATTTGTGACGCATAAATGCAGGACGACAGTGAACCAATCGATATGAAAGATACAATACATTTTTCTTTGTGTTCATTTGATTCCAATTCTAGCGGTTATAACGTCATTCTTCAATGTTAAAAACGGTTATAGTAACAATATAACACCTTAATTGTTTAAATAAGCGTTTTGGTTTTTTCACATTTTCAGCTAGTGGTGTGCCGCGAGATTTTTTCAATGAAAGAAGTGTGCCTCGGCTCAAAAAAGTTTGAAAAACACTGGAATATAGAATATAGCAGCAGACAACAAACCATGACGCAGTACAGACAAGAAAAATGTTTTTTTTTTAAAAAGGAATATGAGAATCGAGTTATTGAAATGTGAATAGAATACAATAATCTTAATAAATCATTCTTCTAGAACCCATTTAATGCGATATTTCTGGATGAGCGGTGAAGAGCCAGAACATATCTAGGTGGACAGGTCTTTAAATTGCAGCATGTTATAGTCAGTAGTAGTGTGAGGGGAAAATGTGTCAATCAGTAAGTAGTCAAAAATACATTTGCAAAGGTATATTAGATGACTGATAAAAAAGCTGCTTTGAACCACAAAATGCAAAGAAAGGATCTTCGGAGAAAGAATGGCGCAACACAAGAAATAAGAATTATAGAGTACAATCACATTAACAAGAAGATAACATCAATACAAATGACAACAAGGAGGACCAGGCAGAGGGCAATTTCAATTTATGTTGCAGACGCAAAATGAAGTAAATGACACAAAATACTTTATGGTAGGAAACGTTTTCGCTATCTGTTGTGTTGTTCATATCAAATCTGAAAGTGGTTATTGGTTATCTAAAGATGGACACATTTTAAAATATCTACTTTTTTTTCTGACAGCAAAGATATCCGCACTTTGCAATATATTTTTTCGTTATTATATTTACTATTTTTGGAGCATTATTTATTATTTATTATAACATTATATTATTTTTTTATAACATTTATTTATACATTATTTATATATTATTAATTTTTATTTATTAATTTATATATTTATTTTTATTTAGTTATAAATTTATAATAACATTATATTATTTATGATTTATAATTTAAGTATTTATTTCAAGACCTTCCCATATATAGTTTTTAATTTGATGTGTATAAGCAGCACTTTTTACGTCATCATCTCAAACGGGGGGGGGGCCGAACCATTTTTGGCTGAAGATCTACTTTTCGATCATGATGTGCGTTAGTTTTACGGTAGCATGTACGGCGGAGTGTAAATCGATTCGTCATGCCTAGAGTAAAATGCTCAGATGCTACGTTCGTAGCTAATTCAGTGCAAAGGATGCTAGCTTGCACTGTGTGATCGTACGTTATGAAATACTCACTCCTCGGAGCCTTTTAAAGCTGCTCTGCTTCCACAAGAAAGAGGCCGATTGCCTTGTCCAACCATCTAGCTCTGCCTCTGGTTATCGAGGTAACGAAAATCGTACTCGGAATTGGTTAAGCAGTACTGTGGCGGAGTGAGCCCTTCCTCGCTTTTAGAATGGACCACCCCGGCAAAACAGGCTAAGTTCTGGGGTGCTTCAACACTGAGGTGTGTTGCATTTCTAAATCCTTGGAGTATTTTGACAAAAATCATTTTAGAGCCAGATTATTAAGACACCTAAAACCTGTTTTGAATTGTGAAAAGTGTGTTTGTCTCCTTTAAAATAATTTACAATGCTATGTGGTGACTCAAATGACCGATGCAAGTGGTAATCTGATTTAGTTGGAGCATTTCTGCACTAAATTGGTCAATATTACAGAGTCAATATGTGCCACGCTCAAAGATCTTGGTAAAAAGAGTGACTGTCATAATTAAAGTAAAAAGTGCTAATGCGACACCAATGGAACATATTTTTTCTACGGTTTACCTGATCCTTCCTCAGTGATCATTCCCAGTCCTTCTGCTTTGTTCTGTCTCTCAAATGCATTTAGATCTAGAACACTGAGAAAAAGAGTGTCATATTGTCAAACGCTAACTCAACATGCAAACAAACGAAGTTAAAGGAACACTCAAGTGGTCATTCGTAATGTCGGTTTTAATTTACCAAATTTTCCGCACTAAAAGGCGCACCCAAAAGCCTTCCATTTTCTTAGCTCACAGCGCCTTAAAATCCGATGCGCCTTGTGTATGGTTATTACGGTAATATGTTGACCCCCAAAATGGCTCCTTGCTAGAGACACAGAGTTCAAACATAAGCTGATTGGTTTCGCAGTTGAACCCGGAAATAGAGCAGCGGCAAGAGAGTTCAATGTTAACGTGTCAATGTTCTAATTTGCTGTTGGTTACGTCAACTGTGTCGCTGCTTTATTAACTCTTTCATTCCACAAGACGTACTTGTACGCCTTTTTAAAATTAGGCCCCGCCAACCAAGGACGTACTTGTACGTCTATGTCTTTTTTTTGCGCCATAGAGAGGAGGAGGGTCTGATGCAATCTGTGAATGAGAATAAGCCGTTTGCACTGTAAAAAGCGACGAGTAGGTGGCAGTGGTGCCTCACGTGCTTGAAATGTATGCTTTTCCAAAAAGCTCTTTTTCTCCGTATTTTGCCCAGGAATTGCCATTTTTATGAAACCTAGCCATTTTGTATTGCCGATTGCTGAAGAATGGAAAAAGATAGCAACATTTTTTCTGCTGAAAGAAGAGAGTCCAAACTTTATTTTGGTAGGCTCCATGTTTATATAGCTTTAGAACCAAATATTCTGTGGGTCTTGCAAGATCAGTCAAAATCCAGTCAAACGCTGGGATTGAGGGGGTTGCTCCAGTGAAAATGGCTGGGATTGAATGAGTTAAGTAAATTTTACTGACATCTGATCGTTCTGTTGGCATTTCCTTGAGCATAGCTCCATCTAGTGGATGCATTGTAGATTGCGTCTTATAATGCGGTGCGTCCAATATATGAAAAAAATTACAAAATGCGCCATTCATTAAAGGTGCGCCTCATAATTCAGTGCGCCTTTAAGTGTGGAAAATACGGTAATATTAAAATTCTAGTTTCAATTAAATGTTTAACCGTCAACTTTCTAACCCATTCTACTGTTACCTGCACAACTGCATGAGGCCAGCAAGGCTCTGAAAGAATCCCACGTCCTTTCGATTCTTCAGATAATCCAGCATTTTCTGTCCAAAGATCAGGCAATTTATTTGTAAGCGGTCAAAATTAAAATGCAGCATATAGACAGGAGGGACGATAACAACGGTACCAGTTGTACTGTCGAGTTTCCTCCATTGAGAATTGCAATGCCGAGTTTGAGAGTTGAGGCGACCATGGGACCCATCTCACCTGGTTCGAAAGAATCAAACACTCAAGGTAATGTACAAATTTGTACTGGATCATTCATGTATTAAGAGGAATACAAAAGAAAAAGCCGTACCTTTGCTGGCGCTAATGGTCTGAAGTACCATCTCAGCAGCTCCGCGATCATGAAGCCTTTCCTGCTGGTATAACAGCTTCTGCTTTTCCATTTCCTTCTCCTGTTCAAGAAAATGGAGGAATGGGAGATGTTGGACAGGAAATGACAGACCACTCAAACAATAAAGAAAACCTACTTCGAAACTTTTCACTTCCTCCCCGTCTTCATCTTCTTCATCGTGGCAGCTCTGAGAAAGGGCAATGAAAAAAAAACGAGTGAATAAACTGTGGGGAGTTGATATCATGAACCAAATTTAAAAAAATAATATTTGGCAGGGAACCTTGGCCATGATATCAGCGTAAGCCATGTAGAGCTGATCTTCATCCAGTTTACTACAACAGTCAACATGTCCATTATTTGATTCTGAAATGCTAAAAAAAAAAAAAAAAAACAGACATTCCGCGACAGGCAACGTGAGTCTAACCCACCACTTGTCTGTCAGCGCCGTTCTACTGAAAAGCTGGATGAGCTGATGGAGTGGATCGATGCGTTTCATTCCCTCGACCTCTTCAAATGGCTCTTGGTCACTTGATTTCTGAAGCGCATTTTCAGCACCTGTTAATTCTTCGACTTCTGAGCAATACATCAACATTTGCAATACAGTGTAACTCCTCTACAATGAAACCTACATGGGCGAAAATACCCCCTAGTGTGAAAAAATCTTCATGCATTAACACCATTCCCACTTTCCTGCACCCCATACAACAACAAAAAACCCCTGTTGCGCTATACGAAATCTTTTTCTCTGCTCTTGCCTCGCGACGAGATTCACTACAACGAAGTCGAATCCAACAGCGACCTCTACTGTTTCGTTTGGAAACCGCAACAGCAACCACCACACTGGTTTACACATGCGCAGTAGTCCAGGAAGTATTTGCTATTGTTAGTTTCAGACGCAGCAAGAACGTTGCATTGCTAACATTGCTACAAAATGGACCTTTGGATGTCAAGCAGCTAAGACAAGAAGAGCTATGACGCTGGAAGACAGGTTAAAAGTGGTAAAAATGAAAGACGGAGGAAGCCAAATAAGACGTTATCCAAGAAATTTATGTAAGTGAAAGTGAATGCTGATCGTAAATTTTGCAATTTCTTTCCCTTTTATTTCTTTCTACACTGACTATATCAAGTGTATGCTCATACTTATGAATAAAAATAAAGAGTACACATGTTTTTGTGTGCGTGTACACATACATTTGTGTGTGTGTGTTTAAATCTGAGATCAAATTTGCTACAGTGAAAAACCCCCTGTTGTGAAAATGTTCTTGCTGCAAACATGATTTTGTTGGAGAGGAGTTTCACTGTACTCATTTAATCAACTGAAAAATAGAATAATAAGACAATTAATTCCCAGCTCCCCGTGTCTGTGACACGGGGATCAAGAATTATAGCACATTATTTTGTGTCTTGTCGAATGACGGCGTACTCCGACAAAGCTGTCATTGGGTGATACGACTGCGCAATGGTAGCTTTACATTACTAAAAGTCTTTCTATACAGTGAACCCTAGTTCATCGCACGGGGTTACGTTCCAAAAAGAACCCGCGATAGGTGAAACCTGTGAGGTAGTTATATTTAACACACAAGGGAACACTTTCAGGGAAGATGACTTTGAACATTCTCATTCATCAAGCTCATTATTGTCGAAAATGTTGCACTGACCAGGCTTCAACAACATGATATGCATAAGATCAAGAGAATTTGCTCAATCTGAACGCTCTTGTGCCTAAAACTGCAACTGTGCGCCGCGTGAACTTACAGCAAGATCCTCTATGAGTTTATCCTCAAAGAAATGTTCTTCCGCCTCAATCCAGGATTTCTCATAGCCCTGGAGGAACAAGTTGACAGCCCGATGTCTAGATTGGAGGAGATCATTCATAGACTCAATCATTTGCATGTAGTATAGTAATATAACTGATAAAAAAAAAAAAAAAAGTACAGCGTGCGCTACAGTGCAGATACACAACTCACAAAAAGTTAGGGATATTTGGCTTTTCTGTAAAATTTAAGGACAAGCCTAAAATGCATTCAAACCTTTCCAAGGTACTTTAATGTGACCTTTTCTAACATTTTGAATACAGATGTCCAATTATTTCATGTTTCAGTACTTTTTGCAAAACTTGCTGTTCTTTAACGATGAGCTTAACTTCAAAATTCAAAAGGCGCTTGATCCTTGAATCAATTGATAAATATCCTGGTTCAATTGGAGCATCACCAGTGTGTCTTTCTACTTAAATGTCCTAATTTCATAATATGATATCACTGTAGCGTGAACGTTTTACATTTTGCATACATTTCACCTGAAAGCCAAATATCCCTAACTTTTTGTGAGTCGTGCAATTTACCTGGGCAGATTGTAGAGAGGAGCCATCCTGAAGCAAGCAACTACAGCTCTCTTTCTCTGTTTGGACAGTAACTTGTGCCACACGGCCTTTTTACTGCGCTGAGGATGCTCAACCTGAAAGGACAACAAGACTCAGAGGCTTTACAGTTCATGTATGTTGAAGGAAAAAAAAGGGTGAACACAAAACTTGAATAATGGCCATAGAAGACGTTTAGAAGAAATATAATATTTTCAATGGATCTTTTCGAATCATTATGATTGTATATTATCAGTATGAATACACATTCTTGCACTCCTGCCTTGTCTGAGCTGCTTAGCCTATCTGGCTCCACTTCATCACCCCTTTTCTAATATTCCAAATAGAAGTGCAATACTTGGGTTGATGTATCTGTAATTCAGATTTAATAATTTCAAAATTGTATTTTTAGCAATACAGTACAGTGAAACTCCTCTACAACAAAACCTACATGGGCGAAAATACCCCCTAGTGTGAAAAAATCTTCATGCATTAACATCATTCCCACTTCCCTGCCCCCCATACAACGGAACCCCCCCCCTGTTGCGTTATACGAAATCTTTTTCTCTGCTCTTGTCTCGAGACGAGATTTACTATAACGAAGTCGAATCCAACAGCAACCTCTACTGCTTTGTTCGGAAACGGCAACAGCAACCACCACACTGGTTTACACATGCGCAGTAGTCCAGGAAGTATTTGTTATTGTTAGTTTCAGGCAAAGCAAGAACGTTGCATTGCTAACATTGCTACAAAACAGATCTTTGGATGTCAAGCAGCTAAGACAAGAAGAGCTCTGACGCTAGAAGAGAGGGTAAAAGTGATCAAAAATAAAGACAGAGGAAGCAAAATAAGACATTATCCAAGAAATGTATGTAAGTGAAAGTGAATGCTGATCGTAAATTTCGCAATTTCTTTCCCTTTTTTTCTTCCTACACTGACTATATGAAATGTCAAATAAGTGTGTGCTCATACTTATGCACTATTGGAATACAAATAAAGAGTAAACATACGATTGTGTGTGCGTGTACACATACGTTTGTGTGTGTGTGTGTGTGTGTTTACATCTGAGATCAAATTTGCGACAGTGAAAAACCCCCTGTTGTGAAAACATGATTTTGTTGTAGAGGAGTTTCACTGTAGCATAATACAGGTAAACGTTTTGATTTTGGAACCATAACAGTGATATTGATATAAATTTTATAAACTATAACCTGGTCCAGGTGGAAGAGGACATGAGCAATGTCCAGCACTCTTTCCACATTCTTCTTGGGGTCTAAGGCGTTACCGCAGCGATTCAGAATGTCTCTGTACAGGGCCCTTTGCCAGCGAATAGCAGGATCCTGCAACTTGAAACGCACAACAACAAACGCATTATTACCGAAATCAGTTGACATCAAACCTTTGTACCACCAGTACTACCATAATGACCAATATTAAAACAGAGAGGCGCGAAATCAAGCCCAATTCTAATGAAGTTGGGTCATTATGTTTAACATGAATAAAAACCGAATACTTGGGCAGTCATTTTTTTCCCTCAAAGTTATACAGGGGTGTCAAACTCATTTTTGTCGCGGGCCACATTGTAGTTACTGTTTCCCCTGGGGGGCCGTTATGAATTTTGGGAAACCATATAAATGTTCAATCCCCTCCACATAATACATACACAGCGTACAACAAATTGATCATTTTTACAATCAGAAGGCAAGAATAATGACTGTTATTGTGGATTATATATGACATTTTGAAATTTTGGTTCAGACTTTAGCAAGCATCATGGAACTTGACGTGCTTGACTTGCTTTCGCGGGCCACATAAAATGGTATGACGGGCCAGATCTGGCCCCCGGGCCATCTATGTTCTGGAATGTACCATTCTTAGTATTAGATATCCACGGTAAAAAATCCAAAGTGCTTCCATCACATCCTCTGCTGTAAAGATTTGACAAATCTAATTTACTGTGAATGACTTGTACCTTTCCTTGTAGATGGAGATTGTTTCGAATGACTTCGCGCACTTCATCCTCAGTGTCTTTCTGTAAAAATAACATATGTCATAGCTTTTCAAATGACAAATACAAGCACTGTATAATTTGAAAATGTATCACAGCAAAGGCATGGCTGCAGATATTTGTGATAACCCGTATTTAATCCACATTGTGATGAATTGTAAGCCATATTTAGGAAATGAATTAAAATAGAAGCACAAGTTAAAAAACCCCAAAGATTTACAAGAAATGTGAGGATAAGCAGTTCAAAAAATGGATGGAAGTTATTTTCCCTTTAATACCTGTGAGAATCGGCTCCTAGCGAGAGCAATGAGCTCTTGTTCGCCAGGAACACAAACATTAAGTCCTACGGGCAGCAGTCGCTTCAGCGCTGCCACGATCAGACTGGTCTGCATTGAATATCGGTCTCCCTTTCTCCTCAACTTCTTCCTCTCCTGGTATGAGACGATGACCTAGGGCGGGGTTTGTCCACAGGGGGATGACAGACACAGTCAATGACAAAATAGTTGATTATGTTGCCCCTATATGCCAAGAAATTATAAACCTTCAGTGAATCTCTGTAGATTAGTTGGTTACTAAAAAAAAAAAATCGGGTTATAAAAGTGGTACATCATACCTTAGACATTTTACACTTGGAATCTGAGATGAGGAAGGACATGTTGTTGATTTCATTCTGAACCACAAAATTCTGTTCCTCTCTCTTGAAGTTCTGCATGAGGGAAAAGGGATTTGATCTTTTAAGGGAGGGGTGGGGCGATGCCCTATGTGAGGCCATGTTTTCACTGCCTTACATGAGACTTTGCCCAGAAGATAAAAACTTCAGCCACCATCTGGAACAACATTTCTGCCTCTGGATTCGACTCTTTCAGCCATGTGGCCCTGTCAGAATATTAAGAAATTTGATTACATTCAAATTCGATTTTAAGTCATTCGTAATTGAAATCACGAGAAATGCTTGTAGAGTGAAACTCCTCTACATCGAAACTGACATGGGCGAAAATACCCCCTAGTGTGAAAAAATCTTCATGCATTAACACCATTCCCACTTTCCTGCACCCCATACAACGAAAAAAAAAAACTGTTGCGTTATACGAAATCTTTTTCTCTGCTCTTGCCTCACGACGAGATTCACGACAACAAAGTCCAATCCAACAGCGACCTCTACTGCTTCGTTCGGAAATGGCAACAGCAACCACCACACTGGTTTACACATGCGCAGTAGTCCAGGAAGTATTTGTTATTGTTAGTTTCAGACGCAGCACAAACGTTGCATTGCTAAAATGGCTACAAAACGGACCTTTGGATGTCAAGCAACTAAGACAAGAAGAGCTCTGACGCTGGAAGAGAGGGTATATGAAGTGTATGTTCATACTTATGCATGATTGGAATAAAAATAAAGAGTACACATACGTGTGTGTGTGTGTGTTTGCATCTGAGATCAAATTTGCTACAGTGAAAAACCCCCTGTTGTGAAAAATGTCTTGCTGCAAACATGATTTCGTTGTAGAGGAGTTTCACTGTAGTATGTAAATATTACAGGACAGTAAATACAACTTAAAGTCGAGTCGTTCATGTGTCGGAAAGACCAAATGCATTTTACCTGTTGTAGTCAACAAATCGTATGAGAAGGGGATAAAAGGCGTAGAGGTCTCTGACAAGGACTGAGAATTGGTCCATGATGAGAAGCTCAGTTTCGGAGATCTCACCCCTGCCCTCTGCCTTGCTTTGTTCCTCATCCATCAGCACAACTTCTGCTTTCTACATATTATGACAAAGGAAAAAAGAAAAAAAAATCGCAGACAAAAAACCGTTGTTTGATGATAGTGACAGTCACCCCCGCCGTACATTCGATGCAAACAACAACAACAAAAAACCACAAGCATCGAAGGAGTATGCTGTCGGCTATGAAAAAAATAAGAAATAAAATAAAAGAAATCAAGATCGACAAAAATCTGGCATTTTAAAGATCGGTGATCGGGCAGAAAATTGTGATCCGTGCAATCACCCTTAAAATGGCTGACTTTGTGATAGGTTCTTGAGACTTTTTCGTGTGGTCCTGTTCTGATAGACGTGCACACGATTTTACCATGAGTGACTTTTTGGGAATTTTGTTTCGACCATTAAAATGCATCTTTTTTTTTTACCAGTATACCTGGTAACAAAAATATTTATTTTTGTATTTTCTATTCCATATGAAACCACAAAGCAGTACTCACTTTTCTAAGTTTCCTCATCAGAGGCAAAAAGTGCGTCTTGAGCAACTGGGATTTGGCCTTGCTGATGATTGGTTGAGAAAACACTGGAGGAAAAAGAGAGGGGTTATTTATCGAACAGTTTTGCGGAATCCAGGCTGCGTTTTGTGAACTAATAAAAATTCATTCATTCATCAAATGTATTTAATTTAACAAGAAGTTAATTACTTCTTTCAAATTGAAATAATAATGCCTAATTTTATTAGTGAAATAAACTATGGTATTTTGCATGTTTTTATGTGTGTTTCTTTTTTAATTATTATCTTTTAATTAAAAATTTGGTTAATTCATTTTATGTCAGTAAAACAAAATGTTTCCAAATTTTACATGTACATTTAACATGTTCAATTCAACTTTATTTATAATTGCATAAGTAAGGCGATGGCCGACTGATTATTACGTCCGCCTCACAGGACAGAGATCCAGGGTTCGAATCTGGGCGCTGTCCTTCCTGTGTGGAGTTTGCATGTTTTTCCCGTGCCTGCGTGGCTTTTCTCCGGGTATTCCGGTTTTCTCGCATATCCAAAAACATGCAGAGGGATTCGCCAATTTTCCACCAGCTTTATATAGACATTATTTGCGTCATTCAAAATGATAAATGCGGATATAGTGCCGGTGTTGGTGAATTACATGTTGTTTATCAAGGAAGTTCATTTGCAAAGAGGAAGGCAATTTCTCCGCCAAATATGTGCATATCAGCTTATTTGAATATGCGAAACGCAAAAGTCACGCAATGTTTGAATGAACTCGGCCCTCGGTGTGTCATTCGAATTACCAGCTAATCTTTTCATCCAGGCCCCCTCATCGACCCCTAAATTGTTGTAGATGATCTTCAAGATGTTTCCAAGTAATATGTTCATATGTTCGGAGGTCACACATGTACAGCAGCTGTCGGCTCGGTCTGGGTTGTTCTCTGGCCCGTGTTCCCACCAGTGAGACATGTAGCTGCACAAAACTGGTAAAATCACCTGCATGAATATAAACATTAAAAACCAGCTGGTTGTAGTTGTAGATGTCTTACTTGAGGTCGGTTGTCGGAAAAAAAATTGATGACATACCTCCACGACATGAGGCATTTGAGTATATTTCATGCCAGACTCGGCCATCTCAATGATTTCTTCCAGAGATCTGTCCAAATTTGGAATCAGTGGACAAACATCTTCGACCTGGCTTGGCAGACCAAGAGCTGCAATGCAAAGCAGATTATTCAAATATATACACACACAAATATTGATACAGTCAAACCTCGGTTTTCGAACGTCTCGGTTCTCGACCAACTTGGTTTTTGACCAAAGAGTTTGAGTTTTTTATGCCTCGGATGACGAACAAATTTTGGTTCTCGAACAAACTGAGCGCACTTGAATGCACCATTTGACTCCTCTCGCCTTCCTTACACAAGGAAGTGACGCTTCGTCGGGTAGACGAGGAAGTGTGTGTGTGTGTGTGTGTTCAACAAAACTGTACCAGTTCTGTTTTTAGGTCTTTTGCTGTTGTAGATTGAGAAGTTGTTGAAATCGTTGATGTGAGGTTCAAGGAAGGCAACCGGGAAGGCTGTTGAGAAAGCAGCCAAACATTTTCCTAATGCTGGCCGATGTCTGGAAAAGACAAGTTTCAAATGGAAAATAGTCCATTACGTATCAATAATTTCCTAAAAAAGTATGCAACTGTGGGTTATCGGAAATAGTCCAACAAGAGCAGACAAATGACAAAGTTTTGTTACTACGAGTGCTTTATTTCATATACAGCAAGGGGCTTCAATCCTGTTCCTCGAGGGCCGCTGTCCTATCCGATTCACATTTCTCCCTCCTGAACCACACCTGATTCAATTGATCAGGATCATTATCCAACTTATTGCTCATTATCTGATCAGTTGAATCAGGTGTGGTGCAGGAGGGAGAGATGGGAATCGGGGTAGGACAGCGGCCCTCGAGGAACAGGATCGAAACCCTTGCTCAACAGCCTTGTAGGCTTGATATAAAATACCCGAACAAACTCAAAAAGGCAAGAGTTCTTTTCCGGCTCTATTGACTTGTTTCAATAAGCGAGCAGAAATGAACATACGATGGTTGAAGCGATTATGACATACATACCTCTCAACATATATGCTTTCATTGGTTCCCAGAAAGTAGAGGCTCTTGAGGATTCTGTAGCAGGAAACCTGGACCTCATCGACTAATCAAGACAGAATCAAAAATACAAGATTTCAATTCATCAATTCCCATTCATGGTTAATGTCAGTCATTGTTGTTTAAAAATTCATTGTAGAATTCATTTTCAAATTTCAAAATGCCTCTCTTTGACTTTCGCAAGTGTAACTTGCCATATGCATGGACAAAAGAAAAAAGCTAGAGGGGCAAATCTGTGTTCCATTTATATGATTAACCCTCATGCAGTATTTTTAAGCGGCTGCATGAAGGGTATTACGTCCCAAAAATGTCCCTCTTCCAATGTGCAACAACTTTTTTCACTTTTAATTTTTTTTCACTTTCAACCCCTCAAAATGCTCAGTGGGAATTGGCCAAGACATAGATATACATCCTATGCAAAATTTCCGCTTCGTGGAGTTATTTTTCACTGTTTTGTCTGTGGTGTCCATTTGTCCAACAGTCCCAAATCGTCCAAAGTGTCCGAAATGTCCAATTTTGGGATAATTACTGCATGGGGGTTAAAATACACATTTAAAATGAAAATGAAGCCGAAAAACATGGATGTACGCACATATCAGATCTTCTCCAAAATTATTCTTCCCAATGTGTTCAAACAAGGAGGACAGGATCGGAAGCAAGCCAAAGGTAGTGTAGTTGATGATCTGAGGGACTCCTCTGGGCTGTTCTTTGCTGTGAGTGAATTGACCAAGCTTCAAGTTCTCTTGCGTCTTCTCCAAAGCTTCCGCTGCACTGTCAAAGTAGGACTGAAGTGCTGTTTTGACTGATTCCAAGCCTGTCTTCATCACTGTCCTGAGACAGGATAGCATTGGATTAGTTAGTTGGCGTTGGTCATCAATCATTGTATTGACAAAGATGTTTGATCCAAATCCAGAATATCCGTAAAGTCAAAGGAAGCAAATAAACTCCTACACAAGGGGAACATATGATAAGATTTGACTGCGAGTGGCAGAAAAGAAGTGCTTATGACACATTTGTGATGTATAGGCTGCATATTTTTCGCTTCTTTTTGCAGTTATTTTAACACCAGTTCATATCTATGGTACAGTGCCTTGAAAAAGTATTGTTAAGTGAGGTACGAACACAATTTTATAATAAACTTATTTTTTCCACATTACCTGGCATCCAGACTTTGCCCGAGTATCTGCAAACAGTTTACGATGGATGTGGCATTATTACCTAAGAGAGGAAATGAGAAATCAGAAAAAAAATGAAAGCAAAGGAAGGGGGGGAAAAAAAAAGAAGAAAACGTCAAATAATTTGACATGACAGCCACAGAGCGCAAATCAGAAATGTAAGCTGTTGAGGAGTAGGGGATGGTGGCAACAAAAGAAATATTTTCCATCATATACATTATGTGGGTTGATAAAATATATATCTATTTCACAGCAAGGCATCATTTTTAGAGCCAAGAAAAAATATATGTAGTAAATGAATAAGGTACAAATATGTACAATGATTTCAGTTCTTTCTACTTTTCGAAGTACCCGTAGTGGCCCGAATATAAGATGGCCCTGATTATAAGACGACCCCCTCTTTTTCAAAACTCAAGTTTGAAAAAAGACTTTTTGAACACCAAATTCATTTTTATACAGAAAATAATTACAGTACATCTGAAACAAATGATTCTAACAATATATTTGAGAGAAAAAGCATGTTATTTTGCCTCATTCAAATCTAAAGTGCAATCACATTCGTAAATGAATGGCTTCTGGTTTTTGAAATGTATATGACATCATAACTTCTCCTCGGCTGCCGGTTAACCTGGCCGATCTTCGACCCACTTTTCTCCAGATTGTCGCTACGTTTCTCCATTTTCTGTTATCTCTTCTATTATTTTCTTCGCTTATTTTTATTCTTCGTGACAGGGGTTCACTTTGGCCTGGGGGGTCAAGTTCAGCATTCGCTTCATTGATATCTGGTGCCATCTAGCGTCGTGAATGGGTAGAATGTCTAGACCCCGAATATATGCCGACCCCCACTTTTTCTTATTTCAATGCAAAAAACATTTTGTTTGTTCCATTGCATGCTTATTAGCAAAAAGTTCAATGCAAGTGTTGCGATGTGCTTTGTTGCAGCACAACTACAATATTGTACACGTCTTTTCAAATGAGTGTCAGACTAATTTGTCCGTATTACCCTTTCTGTGTAGTCACTTGAAGCTTTAGCAAGTCAAAACAACACTCTCCCCTCATATGGGCAGCCTGTTGTTCAAAGCATTGCTCTGTAGTCACAGATTCAACTTCTTCTGCTTGTTAGTACAACCACCAACACCGCAAAAAGTTTCCCCACTGTACAAGATATTTTTCAGTGCAATGGGGGCTTAGGATTACTTTCAAATCAACCACTCTGTGAAACAAAACCTGCTGCAACACATTTATCTAAAGTCTGTTTCCGGAAGTCACACACAAATTCGTGTCTCCATGAGAGCCCTCAGGAATAAGGTGGGTAGACATCTTAAAGTTTACACAGAATCACAAAAGTAGGTAATGCAAAAGCCCTCTTGGCTGGATCATCCATTCATCTGCATATTCTGATCGGAGTCAAGATGGCAGCATAGGTGAGGGTGAGAATGTAGATCAACCGGTAAAACGATTCACCGTGACAGGATCCACCATGATAGACCGGAGAGGAATCCGCTCCATTCGTTGCACGCACTCATGAACGAAACAGATCCATCAATAATGACCAAGCCACACAATTCCAATTGCCCAGCTTGTCTTTCTCAATGTGATCCAAAACTTTTTAAAGAGACAGACAGACAATGCCTTCTTCTCTTGGCACCTTTTGGAAAGTTGAAAATTAAGACCTGAAGACGTTTTTTTAAGCGTAACAAATCCAATAAAATACAATAATGTGTACAGTGAAACTCCTCTACAATGAAACCTACATGGGCGAAAATACCCCCTACTGTGAAAAAATCTTCATGCTTCATGCATTAACCCCATTCCCATTTTCCTGCCCCCCATACAACGAAAAAATACCCTGTTGCGTTATACGAAATAATTTTCTCTGCTCTTGCCTCGCGATGAGATTCACTACAACGAAGTCTAATCCAACAGCGACCTCTACTGTTTTGTTCGGAAACGGCAACAGCAACCACCACACTGCGCAGTAGTCCAGGAAGTATTTGTTATTGTTAGTTTCAGACACAGCAAGAACGTTGCATTGCTAAAATGGCGACAAAACGGACCTTTGGATGTCAAGCAGCTAAGACATGAAGCGCTCTGATGCTGGAAGAGAGGGTAAAAGTGATCAAAATGAAAGACGAAGGAAGCAAATTAAAAGACATTATCCAAGAAATTGATGCAAGTGAAAGTGAATGCTGATCGTAAATTTTGCAATTTCTTTCCCTGTTTTTCTTTCTACATTGACTATATGAAGTGTCAAATATGTTTATGCTCATACTTATGCACTACTGGAATAAAAATAAAGAGTACACATACATCTGTGTGTGCGTGTACACATACGTTTGTGTGTGCGTGTGTGTGTGTGTGTGTTTACATCTGAGATCAAATTTGCTACAGTGAAAAAACCCCTGTTGTGAAGAATTTCTTGCTGCAAACATGATTTCGTTGTAGAGGAGTTTCACTGTAGTAAAATGTTATCATCACATCGCGTCTCTTTAAAAGCCTCGCACATATATGCGCCCACACACATGCATACACACACTGGTGTATGATATCACTCTGTTACTATTTGCTAAAAATGCTTTCCACACTCATTAATCAAATTATACTGGATTCATGCAAATCCAAATATAGCTCTGGCTTTTTTTTTTTTTTTTTTAAACAAAGAGGGGTGGGGTTGGATGGGAGTTTGAGCTTGTGATCAGAAGTGCAAGCAATAGCCATAAACCATTCTTACCAAATAAGGATATCCTATTTCTGACAAGTACTCCCAGTTTGCAGAAAAGACTAGAAAAAACAAATAATAATTGAGGAAGAAGAGGCAGGGAGGGAAGAAGAAAAAAAATTAAAAAACAGTCCAGAGACACCCGAGAGGAAAAAAAGACAAAAGACAATGAGAAACAAATCCCTTGGACAAACAATTGCTTTTTGCAACATTCAGACAATGTCTCGTTTAAATTTCAAGCACCGGTATGGGAATTTGGCAAATCCTGTCACTGCTATCATTCCAGGAATTGTTTGTCACAATTACCTTGTTACCATCTCTTTCTCCTTGTTGGAGGCATGGCCACCACTGCTTATGGGATGAATGGACGTGGATAAGAAGTACAGCCGATGGTTCTTGAAGTACTGATCAACCAATGGCAAGACGACCTGTGGATTAAATTTATAATTGGTAGAAATGTGGGGGGAGGAAAAAATCCTAGGCTCTACTACCATCGCGAGTAAACTTTTCTTTTTTTTCATTTTTCTGGGTTGTTGAATGAAATGCTTCTGAGTTCTAACCTTTCCAAAGAACTTCATTTGCTGTTCATGAGGACTCTTTACTCCCTTTTGTCTTGTTCCGATGTCTAGAGAGAGAATCAAAGACAAATATGGGTACATGTCATCTTGTATTCACATTTTTTTTTCCCCATTGGCTCATCTTTTACAATGAACCACTTTGTAAACTCGTCGAAACTGAATGAAGCAGAAGGATGTGGCTTTTGTCAAGCAGCTGTTATCAAATTAGGATGGAAGGGTCTCACCAAACTTCATCATGAGCTCATGGGCCTGGTTGACATATTTGATGAGCTGCTGAAGGAAGGTGTAGGCAAATCGTTTCTCGATGGCTGGTGAGTCCAACTCCTGTGACTTCACACCTCTGAAAACAATAAACAAAGTCTCAATACAGATATACAGTCAAACCTCGGTTTTCGTACTTAATCCGTTCCAGAAGACTGTTCGGAAACCGAATTGTTCGGAAACCGAAACCATGTTTCCCATTGGAATCAATGTAAATTTTTTAAATCCGTTCCAAGTCAAGAAAACAACTTTTTTAAACCACTTTTTTTTTACAATTTCACACTGTAAACTGTGGTTTGACTGTACAGTAGAACCAATCCAATACAGTCAAACCTCGGTTTTCGAACGTGTCGGTTCTCGTCCAATTCGTATTTCGACCAAAAATTTCGAGTTTTTTTATGCCTCGGATGACGAACAAATTTCGGTTCGCAAACAAATTGAGCGGACTTGAATGCACCATTTGACTCCTCTCGCCTTCCTTACACAAGGAAGTGACGCTTCCTTGGGTAGACGAGGAAGTGACGCTTCCTCGTGTTGCTTTCCATTGTGAGCAGACATGTTCAGTAAACATTTTTATTTTAAAAAGAGCGTGGTTTCGGTTTTCCAACAATTTCGGTTTTCACACAGCCTTCTGGAATGGATTATGGACGAAAACCGAGGTTTGACGGTATATATATATTTTTTGTCATGAATTTTAGCAGAAGCATAAAATGCAGCCAGTTCTACGTCGGCACAGTACACAAGGCAAATATTCTTTGGTTTGATATTTTACATCAATATGCTGATGATGACGATGGCCTCAAAACTCACTTGTATGGTTAAGTTTGAATTTATTTTCACTCGTTTCTTTATTATTTATTGAGGTATTACGACTCTACCATAAAAAAAGACACTGGCCAAAAATGGCATCCATGGGAGAGTTCCCAGGTGAAAATCACTGCTGTCCAAAAAGACCACAAAGGCTCGTCCTCAAATTTGCCAAAAGACATCTTGATGATCCTCAAGGCTTTTGGAAAAACATTTTGTGGACTGATGAATCAAAAACTGAACTTTTTTGGAAGATGTGCCTTACATCTGGTGTAAAAATGACACAGTATTTGATTAAAAAGAACAAGATGCTAACAGTGAAGCATGGTGGTGCCAATGTGATGGTTTGGGGTTGCTTTGCTGCCTCAGGACCAAGACAATTTACTATCATTGATGGGATGATGAGTTCTGCTGTCCAACAGAAAATCCTGAAGGAGAACGTCCGCAAACACTTGATTTCAGTTATTGTTGCCAAGGGTGACAACATTTTTTGGGCGTCTTATTAAATTGGCATTTAGAAATTGCATTTTGAATAATAAATCCGCAGAGGGGGGTTGGAGATTAATAATACCAACTTTTACATGTAGGTATAAATATATTTCCTACCTTGACACAATGTAACCATTGATCTGGAGGAACTTCAGGACGTCTTGTGCTTTTTGTCTGTCTTTTAATTTCTCTTTGGCAGTCAGTGTATCAAAGGGAACCAATAAGGGGTGATTTCCGCCACCTGGCATACAGAGACAAGAAATAAGATAACAAGCACTCTAATGTATCTGTGAAAAAATATGAGCTTGGCAGAATACATCAAATTGAAACATATTCACGCGTAAAAGCCACTCTATTTTCGAAACCACACCTTTGGCTTCGAGCTCAATTTTCTTTTTCCTGGCCCAGATGTTGTGATAGTTCTCTGCAAGCAGCTCCGCCATTGACTGCAAAACACAACATTTGACTGTTGTATTGCATAGGTCCCGTCATTCTTCAATTCTCATTAGGAATTGAGTAGTTTATTAATATCAGCGTGCACTTATGTCATGTTTTAACAAAAAATGTTAAGTGTACCTGTGTGTCTCTGGACAGAGTAACATTGCTCATATCAATGGGTCTCGGATTGAAAGATTGAGCTCCTTCGAAGGACGGCTGAGGAACAAATGATTATTAAAACAGCTTTTCTTAATTCATCCATTTTCTAAACTTGCTTATCCTGTTCAAGGTCACAGCCTATCCCAGCTGTCTTGGTCAACAGTCAATCACAGGGCAACTGTTCTAAATGCTCACATTATTTTGAATAACATATACTGGTTGACAGATTTTTTTTTTTTGTGAGTGTTTTATTGTTCTTGAAGCCACATTAAGCAATCAGTCAGAGAAAGATATTTTTTCTTTCATAGAGCAGCGGATATGCTCAGCAATTGTTAGCATATGTGTTTATTTGGTTGTTTCAAGTAGTCAATCCTCAATTCTTTGTGTGAAGCTCAATTATGGGGTGGAGATCTACAGACAAATCTATTCGACCAACCAATGTGTGACCAGCAGGTTGAAGTCACCAATATTGAATCTGGAGAGCCCGCTGAAACACTGGCAGTTGTTGTTTTATGATTCATTAAAAACTTCTTATTGCTCCAGAAAGTACAGTACAGAGAGTACCGTATTTTCCACACTAAAAGGCGCACTGGATTATGAGGCGCACCTTCAAATTATTTTGTAATTTTTTTCATATATTGGACGCACCGAAATATAAGACGCAATTTACAATGCATCCACTAGATGGGGCTACAGTCACGGAAATGCAAACAGAAGGATGTTAGTAAAATGTAGGAGATTGGACTGTCTCAGAAGGGGTTATAGAATTTATTCGATTTTCTGTTTTGGTGCATTATTTTCAATTTTCGTAGTTTCATTGAAGTAATCGTTAATTTACGTATTTCGAAGGCGGTCATGACGCCTCTCGAGTCGAACGGAAGAAGAGAAGGCACAGTCTCAAGAAAGACGTACCTGTCTTTCTTGAGACTGTGAAAACTATTCATAAAGTGTGCGTTTTAAAAAACCAACACCACAGCTCTCATTTTTTCGGAGCTGCAACAAAAACGTATTTAATAAAGCAACGACACAGTTCATTGAACCAACAGCAAGTTATAACATTGACTCATTAACGTTGAACTCTCTTGCCACTATTCTCTTTCCGTGTTCTATTGCATGTCTCCAGCAAGGAGCCATTTTGGGGTCGACATATTACCGTAATGACCATACACAAGGCGCACCGGATTTTAAGGCGCGCTGTGAGCTTTAAAGAAAATGGAAGACTTTTAAGTGCGGAAAATACGGTAAGAAAGAAAAAGCAAAGTAAGAATGTCTCCTCAAAATGTGAAAAAGGAATAAACACACAAGTAATGGCTGAATGCAAACCATGCAAGGCGCAAACTATATGATGACTATGCACGGTGCCGCTGGGTATGTAATAGTATTGTTGGATGTACTCTAACATACTACACCATCTATAAATGTCCTGGAAACGTCCAAAAAATGTTTACCTGGCTGGCAAGCGATATCCTCCTTGATTTGCTGGCAGGGTCACTCTCTCGTATCCTGTTGATACTCCACCCCCAAGAAAGCATGGTCTTGAGAGACTCTCTGATTGGCCAACAATAGAACTCTTTATCCTAAAGCAAATAAACCAACATGAGACCAGATCAGGTTTTCTCCAAATACAGAAATATGGAGCAATTGAAAAAGATTTTCATTTAACATCCTGTGCTGACAATTGAAGCGACTTTGTAGATTTGAAGTCGTTTCCGACCATTCTACTACTATTTTTCAGACAAAAGCACTTTTATATTCAGCATCCATGGACTCATACCCCAAAATTGAAAAATCCGGTCCACATTATACAAAACCCAAACTCCACGTTATTAGTGTTCAGTCGGACTACAGTCAAACTTCGGTTTTCGTCCATAATCCGTTCCAGAAGGCTGTTCGAAAACCGAAATTGTTCGAAAACTGAAACCACGCTCTTTTTACAATAAAAATGTTTTACTGAACACATCTGCTCACAATGGAAAGCAACACGAGGAAGCGTCACTTCCTCGTCTACCCGAGGAAGCGTCACTTCCTCGTGTAAGGAAGGCGAGAGGAGTCAAATGGTGCATTTAAGTGCGCTCAGTTTGTTCGAGAACCGAAATTTGTTAATCATCCGAGGCATAAAAAACTCAAAATTTTTGGTTGAAAACCGAATTGGTCGAGAACCGAGACGTTCGAAAACCAAGGTTTGACTGTATATATTTCTGAGCTGAGATGTTGACAGTGTTATTATCAAATGGTAAACCACAATCACTTAACAAGGAATTCAACCAGTAAGCATACTAATGATATACCTTATTACGATTGAACAGAAAAACAACTGAACTCAATATTTTGAAAACTAATGCGCGCTATATTATTGACTCGATCAACATCACGGGTACATACAGTGTGAACATATGATTTCCAATGTCATTGTACACTGTTTTTGCACACTTTAGTCATTAAAAAAAATGGACACGGATGCAGATGTGCATTACCTTATCAGAGAGTGCTTTGAAAGGCTTCAATAAATTGTGGCTCCTGGTTATTTCACATGTATTTTCCCCATATGACCAGCCATTGGAAAACTGGAAGGAAAAAAAATGGGGGTGGGGGGCGGTTGGGAGGATATGCCAAATCATCTAAACATTTTAAGTATTTACTTAATTTAATTATAAGCAATATAAATGTACATATGGTTTACCTTTTCGAAACACCACTTCTCATGGTTATGCTCTGCATATCTGGCGATGAAACCGTCTAATTTTTCCGGGACAGACACACTAGGAAAGACAAAACAAGAGCAATCGTAAAAATAAGACTTAAGATCTTGTTAGAAAGCGTTTAAGATGCAAGTATGACAGCAACAGAAATTTCACGAGTGTGTTTCGCAGCGTTTCAGTAGTAAGCGTGAGAACTGTGTCCCTAACGGGCCCTCATATGAAACAGTCATTCAAAACGATGAAAAGAAATACAAAATATACATACTTGGCAGTGTCTGCAGGCTGTGGAGTGAAGTTTCCTTCAGAGTCCATCGATGATTGTTTGTCCATCATGGTCATGTATTTCGACTCCATATAATCTGGAGGAAGAGCTCCCCCCACTGCGCTTAGGCATGACAACGCAACCTTAAACAGCTCCTGGTCATATGGCTGAACAAACAAAGACACACACGTATCATTATTTAAATGAACCTTCATGCTAATTTGATTCACGTCCATGCTTTTGGTCAAGTCCTGTAACATGAAGCAATATACTCTTCAATAGAATATTTCGGAAACCTGATCAATTTCAGCACATGCCAGGGCAACAATGTCACAATGTCGTGTAAGAAAGGCGAGAGGAGTCAATTGGGGCATTCAAGTGCGCTCAGTTTGTTCGAGAACCGAAATTTGTTCGTCATCCGAGGCATAAAAAACCCGAAATTTTTGGTCAAAAACCGAATTGGTCGAGAACCGAGACGTTCGAAAACCGATGTTTGACTGTACCTCAAACAAACCGTGAACATTTCTGAAGAAATTTCAATGATCGCTAGGTTCAATTAAATTGGGCTACATTTCTGCTTACCTTTTGAGAGAGAGCATCAAATATTCCCCAGAATAATTTCCTCGAAAGGTGAAGTTCTTCATCAGACGAGGCACCAAAACCGCCCCAACCTCCAGTCAGGCAGTAGTACTTCCAGCAACGCTCAAAGTGATTGGTCAAAAGCTGTTGGGGAAAAATATATACAGTATATATATTCATCTTAGTGGATGTGGGAAATACTTTTTATACCCACTGTCGCTTTTGTCATTGTTAAAAAATTACAGCTTGCAAATTTTGTAACAGAGCATTTTCCATAAAGGGGTTTCTAAAACTTGAGTGTAAAAACACATCACTTCAAGTCAAGCTGCATTTGCTGAAAGAACGAAATGGCTGTGCAATTAAAACATCGATGTTGGTGAAAAGATTCAATTCCCGCATGACGCACCTTCAAAGGCATCTTGGTATGTTCATTAAGCAAGGGAATGTCAAACACAAGCCTCCTCAATAGATGCTGCATCATTGAAGGTCTCAGTTTACTTGCATAGAAAATGGGAGAAAGTGTCAGTTAAATATCCACAGAAAACAACTCCAGACTATGTACACACGCCTCTCAAAAGTTCGCCGAAGCGGAAGAGACCAGGTTACCAACAACAGATATGACGCCCATTGCAGGTCAACATACAAACATGGATAAGTGCAGTAGAGCCGTCCTTTTTTAAAATCCCATTTCAGAACTGTAAACTGTCCTCTTACCCGCAAACAGCAAGAAGACACTCTTCAATGGAATCCCTCTGTGCTTTGGTAAGGCAGCAGCCTTTCGACAAACGGTAAACCGTGTGAAGGAGGGAATCGATCAGTGAGGCAAATGGCTCCGTCCCCGCAAACAGTGGAGCACATTTCGTCAGTAGGGGCAATACTGCGGTGCAGAGATACCTATTGAGGGCAAGAGCCATGTCTGTGGCACTAAGAGCTGCCTAACACAAAGAGAATCATGGAAGAAAAGAGGGGTGGGGGGTGGGGGGGGAGATTTCAACACCACAAAGAGGCATATATGTTTAATCCCCTCCACATATTACATACACAGCGCACAAAAAAATTGATGGATAACTCGTTTTAAAATCAGAAGTCAAGAATAATGACTGTTATTGTGGATTACAAATGACAATTTGAAATTTTAGAACTTGACATTTTTCACTTGCTTTCGCGGGCCACAAAAAATGATGTGGCGGGCCAGATCTGGCCCCCGGGCCTTGACTTTGACGCATGTGGTATATAGTATACTGCGTTCTATATTTTTAGGCATTTGTCGTTTTTGTACACTTTCCACAATAGTCAATGTGATTTACAGGAAATAAAATTGTATTTGAAAAAAAAAAAAAGTTGATTGACAAATAGCTAACTCCCCCTTTTCTGACGTCACGCCCTTGTTTAGATATGCTGGCCTTCCAGCAGCCGCCCAGAACATAACACTTCTGGACCATTCGAATCAGCAGAGCAATAAAGAATACCTCCAGCGGCCAATTGATGGAGAAAGGGAGCGATATTGTCACGTTTGATATATTTTGTGTCTTATATTAGCCAAAATAATTCCCTTCGTTAATTTTCATGCCATGTAAAGAACAGATAATAATTTGGAACACAGTGTAATTCCTAAGTCATACATCTTTTTCAAAATATTTTTGTAAATTTACTTCCTGTATGGTAAAGCTTAAAGGTTACACATCGATAACGCCTTAAGTTGAAATCTACACCAGTATGGTACGGTTCCTAAAATATTTTAAAATGTCATTAGTTACAAAATCCTCCATTTATTAATTAAACCATTTTGCTGATTGACTGCAGACGAGCGAGTACGTTGTGTGCGACACAATTTCTGAAGAACTCTGACAAAATAGAAAATATTAAACATAGAACGCACACCAAAGGACTCAAACTAACAGTGTCCAATGAAGCTGCAGCTCTGAGGTCTGGTAGGAAGCCGACTTCCAGCAGGTGGAGAAGGAAATTCTGATCTTGTACACCATATACACGGTCCAAAAACAGCACCATGGCCGCTTTGTGATCGGGACAGAAGCCAGCTGACATGTCTGGCTCCAACACCACTCCATCTGGGTAAGGCAATATACTACAGTAGTATATTTGTCCAGTTTTCACTCTAAAATAATAAGAGATGATATACTAATATTGAAGCGGATACAAGAGGTGTAGTTACCTTTTCCCAGGTTCGGCATCGAAAATGGAATGCAGATGACCCCCACAAGATCTTCAATGGGAATGAGAGACCTTAGAATGGCTCTGATGCGGATTGCTTCCCCTTTACCGGCGTGTATCAACTGATGCAAAAGGATTATAGTGATAGATTAGGTTATGATAAAATCATATTTTGTGTGTGTGTGTGTGTGTGTGTGTGTGTGTGTGTGTGTGTTCGTGACATATCAGGACAAGGGAGGCCGGAGGCTTTTTCCCTTGGTCCTCACTGTGCCACATGTACAGGAATGTGTGTGTGTGTGTGTGTGTGTGTGTGTGTGTGTGTGTGTGTGTGTGTGAGTGTGTGTGTGTTTGTGTGTGTCACTCACATGCATCTCTGGACCGCAACGTCCAAGAAGGTCAATGAGAGCCGCATAGAAGGTCATGATGGCATTCCCCAAGTGGATGGTATCATCTTCTTCCTGTAGCCCATCATTACTGTATAGGTATGCACACACACACACACACACACACACACACACACACACACACACAAACTCATACCTCGGTTTCCAACCATAATCCGTTCCAGAAAATTATTTTATTAACCCATGATTAGGGGCTGACATACCTGTCAACTTGTACATTTTCCCCGTATTTTATACGTTTTTTTATCATTTCAAATCATGTACGGCGTATTACAACTTTTATACGGGGGAAAAAACAACAATTGTGAACCGATCTCACAAAGACCATTTTGGCTCAAATCCGGATCGTCTCACCTGCTGGTAGCTAACGACAATGCCGTCGTCGATCGGTACGATTGTCACGGCAAACCAGCAAAAGTAATCCTCAATCGTATTTTTTTTTTTCATCGCTGCGTACGGTCGGATTGAGAAAGGATGATGTGCGCATGCGCGGGAAACCGTTGTACGGGTTTTTGTTTCTTTGTAAGGGCAATCGTAATAATTTATAAGGGCAGCTTTCGCCGAGGTTGACAGGTATGGGCTAATACACCATGCAGAAATAACCCCCAAAAAACCAGTCAGATTTGCGTAAAACACAACAAACATGTCTGCTCACAATAAACGTTACACGAGGAAGCGTCACTTCCTCGTGAAAGGAAGCAGAGAGGAGTCGAGTGGCATATTCGGGTTTGCTCAGTTTGGTCGAAAACCGTTTTCGGTCATAATCTGAGGCGTAAAAATCATGAATTTTCTGGTCGAAATCCGATTTGGTCGAGAACCGAGACATTCGAAAACTGAGTTTTGACTGTATATTTATTTATTTATTTATTTTTTGGGTCAGGGGTTATTCATCCGTGACTCAATTCTCCTTGGACACTCCTCTATGTAAAAAGAAAAGTAACAGTCTCAGAATACAGCAAAAGCAATACTAACTGTGATCGCATCGTGTTTTTAATTTTGGGCACTGTCTTACAGAATGTTGCTGCTTTCCGATGCAGAGGAAGGACCATCTCTGAAGGGATCAAGGGAAATCTTAATTGCTTCTTCCATTGTGGCCAACAATCCGTCACCGCCTTCTCCCCGAAGTGATGGGCCGAAACATTCCGGTCGGCGGATAAGAAGTCTCACCACAAGGTTAGCATTCTCTTCCACACTTTCACCTATCGCAGAAGAGCAAGAACTCAATTGTAGTGCCGAGCGCTACTTTGGCAAGAACTTGATTACTTGACTAACCATTGCAAAATACAGCAAAACGCAAGAAGTCAAGGTAGCGTTCTCCTTCGACGGGGTTCCAGCCAATGTCGGGATATCCTTTACACAGCAGCATCGTGCAGCTCTGCAGTCCGCAGCCAGCCAGATACTGAACCACCTGAGAAGAAAAATGATCACATTTATTCATACTGATTAAGAAAAATAAACACCTACGCAAGTGCACATCGAGTTAAAGAAATGAAACGTCCCGTGGTATCAAAATATAATTTTTTCGCATGCATAACATCAAAATGAGTAACATGTAACATGGTTAAAGTTTGACATTTATGTACAGTCAAACCTCGGTTTTCGAACGTCTCGGTTCTCGTCCAATTCGGTTTTCGACCAAAAATTTCGAGTCTTTTATGCCTCGGATGACGAACAAATTTCGGTTCTTGAACAAACTGAGCGCACTTGAATGCACCATTTGACTCCTCTCGCCTTCCTTACACGAGGAAGTGACACTTCCTTGGGTAGAAGAGGAAGTGACGCTTCCTCGTGTTGCTTTCCATTGTGAGCAGACGTGTTCAGTAAACATTTTTATTTTATGGTTTCGGTTTTCGAACAATTTCGGTTTTCGAACAGACTTCTGGAACGGATTATGGACGAAAACCGAGGTTTGACTGTATTTTTCAGGGGGGGGGGGTTGTTTTTTTTTTTCACGCAGCAGCCCTTCAAAAGAAACATGGCTGAACGGCTATGCGCCGCCTATAAATCCGATCATCGGCCAAAGTCAGAGGAGACGAGGAAATACTGGCTTCAATATATTTGTAGAGGAATTAGTAAGCATTTCACAAGCAGAATTGTGCTGCGTTTGTTGTACATTTAGTTGGGGGGGATGACTTCATAAAAGTGAGTCTGCACACATGCTAAAAATACACTTTGGGGTTTTAACCTCGAAAAATGCGTATCGCTGTCATCAAATGGCCCGATTGAGCCAATAATTCCAGTCACTTTATCATTAGCTCCTGCTTATGGCACACAAATATTTTGCGATAGGCTCTCACAGGACTCCGACTCGTGTCTGTTATGGTCCTCGCCGCCGTTTCTCACTCCTACCTTACGCCGGAAAACCCACAGCTAATTTTAGCATTAGCTCGTGGACCCATGAGCCAAAAACAGGGAATAATACCGTATTGGCCCAAATATAAGACGGCCCTGATTATAAGACGACCCCCTCTTTTTCAAGACTCAAGTTTGAAAAAAGACTTTTTGAACACCAAATTAATTTTTATACAGAAAATAATTACAGTACATCTGAAACAAATGATTATAACAATATATTTGAGATAAAAAGCATGTTATTTTGCCTCATTAAAATCTAAAGTGCAATCACATTTGTAAATGAATGGCTTCTGGTTTTTGAAATGTAAATTACATCATAACTTCTCAGCTGCAGGTTAACCTGGCAGATCTTCGACCCACTTTTCCTCAGATTGTCACTACATCTCTCCCTGTTCTGTTATCTCTTCTATTATTTTCTTCTCTTTTCCTTCTATCCGCTATTTTTTATTTTTCTTCTTCGTGCTATGTACCGCTATTTTTATTTTTATTCTTCCTGGCAGGGGTTCACTTTGGCCTGGGGAATCAGGTTCAGCATTCGCTTCAATGATATCTGGCGCCATCTAGTGGCGTGAATGGGTATAATGTCTAGACCTCGAATATAAGACCCCCCACTTTTTCAGTCTTATTTCAATGCAAATACACCATCTTATATTCGGGCCAATACGGTAATCCGTTGAATGCCCGGTGGCATACGTCAAGTGACGGGTCATCATCGCCACTTGTTGTTTAGGCGTGTGTGCTCCCAGAACGGAGATTTGATTTGGTTCGGGCGGCTCACATCATACAGTCGTGACTCACACATGGCATACAATATATGACGAAGCACACTTTCTGCTACTTATTACAGCAGCTGGAATATCAAAACACAGCAGCAGTTCCATTGACGTGAATGGGAACACACAAGGTTTTCATCCATGTCATGATTTTTATCATTTATTAATTGTGATAAACGACAATATACGTACTATCGTTGTACTCCCAAAAGATCATACAGCCTTGCTGTTAAAGGCGTCTATTTATCATAACGCCCAATGTGCGGGTAGGGCACAACCTTACCAACATGCAAGTTACCGCCAATTACCATCAAAACTCATTCAGCACCAGCCAATTCTAGACCAAGTCTGAAAAGACGTTTAAAAACGTCTTTGGGAGTGAATGAGAATGAACAACAGCTAAGTGAGGTGAATCTTTTTCTGGCAAATCCGCAAGTGTGACCGTACACACGTTCCGAATGATACATGTGAGCTTCACCTTCTCCAAATCTGGCTCCCTCAAAGCAAGGGCCAATTCATTGTTATCCATCACTGACGCAGCAGCCACATCAAGAGGGGTGGCTCCTCGCATCGATGGAGATGCTGAGGACAACACAAGACAGTACAAATATCAAGGACACAACCATTTATTCTATTTCCTAAAAATACTACCCCTGTGTATTTTCCCACTCTGTAGCACTTTTGTAGTGGCACTTGCAGCAAGTACTTTTTAGAAATGTAGTACTTTGTATGACTACACCAACTCGTCAGTAGCACTTTTTGTTTGAAAATTATTGGAATAAAGAGTTACTCTCTGTGCCTGCCATGGAGTTCGATCAGTTGCATACTCAAGTAGTAACTCACCAAGGCCAACGCTGCTGTTTTCCAGCAGGTAGCTGAGATGGTCAAACATGGCTTTCTGGTTTTGACGGCTGATTCGACAGAAGTAACAAAGAAAACGACAGCAGTTGGCCACCATTTTAGGAAAGGTGATTTCCTGCAAAACGAAAAGATGAGATATTGGCTATTGTAACAAGAGGAAAGACCAAAAATGCCAAAGTGAATACGTACAAAACTTTATTTTTGCATTGAGTGATGAGTGCAGTAGAATTATCTAAAAAAAATATATATTTGTAAAACAATGGGATAAACTCTCTAAATGTTCAGAACTATTTTTCCATTCGTTGCATTGAGCAGATTAGCATTGCCCACAGAAGTCATCAAAGCATGGATGCGGATCAACTTCCCAGTGCGGATGTCATGTTGGTCTTCACATGTCCTTGATAGCGTCTGCTGTAGTGATGTGTCGGTCGCGAACGAGCCGGTACAATGAAGTGAACGATGAGAGCCGGCACCCTCCCTCGAGAGCCGGCTCTGTCATTTTCCCTCTTTTTCTCTCTCTCTCTCTCTCTCTCTCTCTCTCTCTCTCTCTCTCTCTTTTCCCTCTCTATGTCGCTCTCTTTTTCACGTGTCTGAAGCAAGGTTGGGCAGTGGCTCAGCTGCCGTGCTCAGAGAGGGAGACGGGAAGAAAAAGGGGAGGGGCGAGGGGCTTGGTAGGTACAAATAATTACTGAGAGAACGAGCCGGATCAGCCCGTCCAAGTTGAAGTATTTAGTTTTGTTGAAAGCAAATTTAAAATAAAGCAAGGCATGGCTCATGTTTGTTAAAATAAAGCAAGGAGTATCTTGTGTTTATTTTGTTCGCTGCTGCTGTTGCAGTTACTACTCACTATTTTTGTTATGATGCAGCATGTTTGATTGTTGTTGGTTGAAGTTTAATTTTGTTGCTTGTTTATTGTTTGGAGCCTTTTTAATGTTCAATAAAATAAGTAAAAACCCTTTTCTTTGCTTGATAATTGTTGCTATTTGCAGTCAGTAGAGTGCAATATTTAGTTCACCAAGTCATTTATCAAAATGAATGCTAAATTTGTCAAACATTTAAAAGAAAAGCTAAACTTGTTGCTAAAGTGTTGCAAAAGTTAAAAGAGCCGTTTGAGAGCCAAAAAGAGCCGGCTCTTTTCACTGAGCCGATCCAAATGAACCGGCTCACCGAAAAGAGCCGAAAATCCCATCACTAGTCTGCTGTGTTGGGTCTGTCTCGGTGACAGACTGAGGCTGCTGTTGTCTTCTTCTCTGCTCAAAACAATGTAGTCTTTTCCTCTGATCAAAACAGTGTGCCCCCCTAGCGGATATTCCATGAATTGCACCTTATAAAAAATATTCTGTGTCTTTTATGCATTTTTTCACTTTTAAATAATCCTGCGGGCCTGATCAAACCTCCTTGCGGGCCATTTCCGGCCCGCAGGCTGTATGTTTGACACCGCTGGTCGAAAGAATTCCTAATGTCGAGCGAATCGATTCTTTTGTCAAAACACTGCTGAACAAACATCGATCTTATGTAAAGAATCATTTTTTTTACATGACTTCATATTAAAGTTAAGGCCGTGTTGGGGAAGTTCTTTTTATGTGAAACGAGAATTAAAAAAAAAAAAAAAATCAATGCACTTGGCAGATCTTTAATATTTCAGGCAGCCCTTGCATACCTTAGAAACGCCGCTGAGTACGTTCACCATGACCTCCATGACCGTCTCATGCATCCCCAGAGCTCTCATCAAGTTAGGATGCTGGTAGAAGACTTTATTGTTCATAATATCACTGCAGAAGAAAACAAAACACGTTGTTACTTGATGTTTTATCCAAATATGAACACTTGCTTGATTTAAAAATCCAGTCTAAAAACAAACAAAAAAAGGCCACCAATGGAATAAGTTGACAATTCTACACCAAGTTTAAAGTTATCTACGGAAAAGATTGTTTTGTGAATCCAATGTTGATTATAGGAACAGAAGAGGAAATGTTTTTCACCCCAGTCCCCTTATCATCAGCTTCTCCTCCTCTCTTCCCATTCGTACGCTCAGCAACAATCTTATCTGTCCAAGAGCAGCAAGCAGGTTGATGGTGTCCTCGATTGATACCGAGTTTATTGTGTAAGTCTTGGGGAGGGCCCGAACCTAGATGGAGAAGACACAGACACACTTTAACATTGAGCAATACTATTTTCATGGGCGTAAATGTCATCATTTAATCTTTTTTAGACTACTTTGTGTTCCTAATTACAACGCATGCGGGATTCAAGTGAAATAAACATTTGAAATGGAATTGAAGGATTTATTTAGTATGTGTATCCTCTATTTATGATCGCTGAGACACTTTTCGGGGTAGATGATTTATTCCCCAGCAAAGCCTAATTAGCGTAATTCCTTAATTAGCTTTTTTCACGTTAATGAGAGTCAGTTTTCATGCAAGGTAAGGAAGTAGCTTTTTTTTTTTGAAGGGCATGAAATATTCCAATGCTTTGCAAATTGGGGAAAAAAGCACTGTCCATTTAAGAAAACTTAATTGAGATCAGTGTACTGTAAAAAATAATTAATAACTCAGAGAGCACACTGGTTTATTTCAATGATGATAGAAAGGAAAGTTTCAATCCGGCGAGGATGATTGAGTACTAAAAGAACTGCTCTTAACTCATTCAGTACCAGCCAATTCTAGACCAAATCTGAAAAGACGTTTAAAAACGTCTTTGGGAGTGAATGAATTAAAAGCAGCAAAGCGTTCATTTAAATGCAGAATTGTCCAGCTAAGCCTTTCTATCTTTTAAAAGCTCCAGAATTGTATCTCTGAATGTAACTTATGTAATCATTTTTGTTGGCATTTCAGCATTTTTACACAGATGGGAAGGTTCTCCTTGACACCTTTAATTTTGCCTGTAATAAACTTTACTTGTTGACAATTTAGGAAGATGGAAATTAAAAATAAATAAAAAAACAGGATAGAACCTGTCCTCCAATGCCATCATACTGTCGGTGCAACAGGACAAACATGGCTCTGACAAGCTCTGGATCCTCGATAACCGACTCCTGAGCCCAGCGAACCATCGTCTCTGAAATCAATTGCTGTAATGTACCTGATGAGACAAATGGAGGAAAAAAATGGATACAATCTTACAAGCAGATTCCCGACAATAAATCTTTATTTCCGGTCAATCAGATAGCTATATTATCCAATAAACTAACACTCTGCTGACATCTTGAGCTTTGTGGAAACATTTATTTTACACATTGTTAAGGTCGAGAGGGACATGAATAATTTATGATTCATCTCAAAGAAAGAACTTCACCCTTTGCATTGCTCATTCAGCGTTATGTCAGTATCGTGAATTGGGAATGAAGCCAGAGGGCGGCCATCTTACATTGCCAGTGTTACTCACAACTTATGTTATTTTCTGAAAATAACATGAAAATGCCGCAGACAGTGGAACTTACTAAAAGAACATAGGTCCTTTTCACCATGAAAGCAAAGAGCAAAAAAAAATAAAAATAAAAATCACGAAAAAGGAGTTGTCTACTCCTCACTGCTTAGCTTCATATTCCCGACTGGTGCAGATTTTAGGATACGGGTAACTTACTGCGTTGTCTATCTGCATTTTCCTTTGGCGGGTTGACAATCTTGTTCTTCAGAGAAGACACTTTTTCCACCAACGACATCAGTCGACCTCGAATAGTGAAATGACTGTTTCCATCGAAAGAGCCGTCTTCTGTTAACTCTATACCTGAGGCAAAAGGGACATTACAGTCAGTAATCGTTGTACAGACTGGTAGATATGTCTACTTTACAATTCCACAATGATGTTTAGAGCATCGCATCTACTCATTAATTATTTTTGCCTTGAGAAAGAGGCAAAATATACATATGTCATGCAATTCCCCTATTAACTACATACAATTAATACAGTGAATAATCTTAAAATACAAACTATTGTTATTTCCCCCTCTTATGGGCTGTGGCGATTTTGATTAAAGAATGGCGAAGAGCTTTTACGCTCCAAATTTTGTGTAGACTTTTTGTACGTTGAAAGAAATTTACCGCAGTGTTTCATGAGGTCCTCATGGAAGTCGAGCAACTGTTCTCGGATGTATTCGGGACAGGGGCACTCCTGCATCTCTTTCTTAAAGTTCAGCAACATGTTAATCTGCAGGAAATATAGTTTCAAGATCAATCCAGTTTTAATTGCATGGTCAAATAAGGTGTGAGTGTTGCTTCACTTAGAACAGAAAAATGCATTTCAGTGACTTTAGCATAAGGATGCAACTTCAGATATAAACACCAATACAAGAGTGTCAAGATGACTGAGGATCATAAAATACTGACAATAACAACTGATGAGAAGATGAGAGTTTTTGAGAAACTTCACAAACAATTTGGCCTGAAACTGAAACGCTCCAGATTTTTTTTTTAACTACCGTATTGGCCCGAATATAAGACGGGCCTGATTATAAGACGACCCCCTCTTTTTCAAGACTCAAGTTTGAAAAAAAGACTTTTTGAACACCAAATTAATTTTTATACAGAAAATCATTGCAGTACATCTGAAACAAATGATTATAAGAATATATTTGAGAGAAAAACATGTTATTCATTCAAATCTAAAGTGCAATCACATTCGTAAATGAATGGCTTTTGGTTTTTGAAATGTAAATGACATCATAACTTCTCCAGTTAACCTGATCTCTTTTCTCCAGATTGTCGCTACGTTTCTCCATTTTCTGTTATCTCTTCTATTATTTTCTTCTCTTTTCCTTCTTACCGCTATTTTTTATTTTTCATCTTTGTGCTACCGCAATTTTTATTTTTATTCTTCGTGGCAGGGGTTCGCTTTGGCCTGGGGAGTCAAGTTCAGCATTCGCTTCAATGATATCTGGCGACATCTAGCGTCGTAAATGGGTATAATGTCTAGACCCCGAATATAAGACGATCCCCACTTATTTCAATGCAAAAAACACCGTCTTGTATTCGGGCCAATACGGTAGTTATGAGTTAACTACTGAAACGCTCCAGAATTATATATCTTTTTTAACTAGTTCTGAGTTAATGACGCTATTTGTGACATGAGTGAAGGTACCACTATATTTTTACTCTCATTCAACATCGGAGGGTTCACATTCAAGGTGCTCTGAATTGATCCAAATGCAAACACCACAAAATAAAAGCTAAAATGTTGATCTCTTGTCCCGTGTTGTTTTTCTCTTGCCAACCGCATTATGTTTTCAGTCAACAGCAAAAAAATTTAAAAAACGCCTTCACTGCTGTAATAAGACGTTCCACCTCTCATATCGAGACTCAGATGAGAGGCAAAACGTCTTCTATGAAGAACAGCGCAATCCAGTTGCGATCGAAAGAAAGTACAGGGGTGAATGAGAATATCCACAAGTACAGTTCTAATACTTTTGGAGAGCGGTGTAGCTCTTCAAGCAACATCTTTCTCTTAGTTGCTTACCTGTTCCTGAGGTGGAGATCGGAACTCTTTGGTCTTCTTGGCGGTGAGAGCGGCAGACATGTTCAAGGCGAGCATCACTTCGTTGTAGCGAAAGCGCTGGTTTTCTTGGAGACAGGCTACGAAATCATCAGAGAAGGCTACTACTGCTTCGATACGATGCCGCACCTGGCAGTCGCACAGATACTGAAGAACATGGCACATCTACGACACACAAAAAGTGCATGACATCTATTAAAATTTTTTTATGTGCGGCCAGTTCAGAAGAGCTGTGGATGCTTGTATAATGTACGTATATACCGTATTTTCCACACTAAAAGGCTCACTGGATTATGAGGCGCACCTTCAATGAATGGACTATTTTGTAATTTTTTTCATATACAGTAATCCCACGCTATTTCATGGTTCGTTTATCGTGGCTTCAGTGCATCGCGGATTTTTTCAAACATATTCATTTATTTTTTTTATTTTTTCCGCAAAAAGTCCGCGAGGAGCAGCAAAAATCAGCAAAACAATAGCGAGTCACATAGAGCAACATGTACTGCATGTATGTTTACTGTATTTTGTTATTCATAAACTAACCTAATTTATACATGTTTAAATCTATTAGTATACAGCATTAAGTCATGTTAATTACTTCAAACTGTACTTCTACATGCATGTATACCATTAAATTTGGCCTTATAAATACGTACGTAATATGTACATGTACCTCTATGTACCTCTACTTTGCGGATTTTCGTTTATCACGGGTGGTTTTGGTCCCCATTAACCGCGATAAACGAGGGGTTACTGTATTGGACGCACTGGATTATAAAACGCAATCTACAATGCATCCACTAGATGGAGCTACGCTCCTTCCGTTCGATTCGAGAGGCGTTCATGACCGCTTCCGAAACACGTAAATTAACGATTACTTCAATGAAACTTCGAAAATTGAAAATAATGCATCAAAACAGAAAATCAAGCGAGGAAGTCGCAAAATAAATTTTATAGCCCCCCCTTGGCATTTTTCTTTGAGCGTAGCTCCAACGGAACGATCAGATGTCAGTAAAATGTCGGAGACTGGACTGTCTCAGAAGTGTTTGTTATTTATTCCTTTGTTGTGTATTCACAAACGAAGAAATCACTAAATAAATTCTGAAAACCAACACCACAGCTCTCCTTTTTTCGGAAGCTACAACAAAAACGTATTTAATAAAGCAGCGACAGACAAGTTAATACATTGTAAGCATGTCTCCAGCAAGGAGCCATTTTGGGGTGGACATATTTTCATAATGACCATACATAAGGCGCACCGAATTTTAAGGCGCATTGTGAGCTTTTAGGAACATGGAAGACTTCGGTGTGCCTTATAGTGCGGAAAAAAGAACAATTTGTTTCAGTGAAATTGGGATTACCTGAAGTTTTACAGGCTCTGGTAGTTTCATCTGCAACAAGCCCTCCTTTGGGATGCTTTGCCCTTCATCCTCTGTCTCCTTTCCCAACTTCCTATGCATTTTCTCCTGCACTTCACATTTCTCGGAGAACACAGACGGCTCAATCAATCGCAGTATAGTCTTCAGATCTCCATTTTGGAAAACGCCCATGATGAGCATGGTGTAAAAAAGCTTTATGAGCGGAACAAAGAGAAATTCAGTGCTGCCCCCAATGGGATCCCTGACATGCATGTTGCCCTCAGATACTGCCTCCGTCAGCATCTCAACCGTTTTGGTTTTTAGAATGTCCAAGGGGAATTCAGGACTGTACTGGCAAGAATCGATTGCTCCTGAGCCATTGTTGGAATTCCTACGTGGTGATGTTGCGGAACCCCAGACAAAACTTGGGGATGAAAATTGCATTCTTGGTCTCAGGGAAGTGCTGAGCCCAATGCCCGGCACGCCATGTTTTTTTTCCTCGTTTGGAAAAAGGGTGATGCTCTTGGTTTCACCAGTCATAGGAACAATGTACTCATTGTTCATCATGAGTCGAGCGGTTGCGTAGTTGCTCAGGTGGATGTCAATCAAGAGGTCATAGTACCCTGCGCGAAGCAAACCTGAAATGAAAACAAACAGAAAAATATGAACTTCACTCTTAACAGTTAGAGCATAACACTTCAATTTGCCAACCATTCTGAGCATCCATCCATTTACAGTCAAACCTCGGTTTTCGTCCACAATCCGTTCCAGAAGGCTGTTCCAAAACCGAAATTGTTTGAAAACCGAAACCACGCTCTTTTTAAAATAAAAATGTTTACTGAACACGTCTGCTCACAATGGAAAGCAACACGAGGAAGCGTCACTTTCTTGTCTACCTGAGGAAGCGTCACTTCCTCGTCGTGTAAGGAAGGCGAGAGGAGTTAAATGGTGCATTCAAGTGCGCTCAGTTTGTTCGAGAACCGAAATTTCTTCGTCATCCGAGGCATAAAAAACTCGAAATTTTTGGTCGAAAACCAAATTGGACGAGAACCGAGACGTTCGAAAACCGAGGTTCGACTGTATTTTCCAAACTGTTGGGGTCACACTCACACCGAGGGACAATTTAGAGTGTTCCATTTACCTGCCACGCATGTTTTTGGAATGCGGGAAGAAACCGGAATACCCAGAGAAAACCCACGCAGGCCCGGGGAGAACATGCCAACTCCACACAGGGAGGCCGGGGCTGGGGTTGAACCCACGACCTCTGCACTGTGAGGTCGGCGTGCTAACCACTAGCCGCCCCTGCCATGCCAGTGTTGTGTAATTTCACATTTGATGTGCGGGCAAAGACAGTTTCCACAATTTGGCTTCTTTAAAGCAAATACTTCAGTGAATGAAGCTCTACTTGACAATTTCACTTTCATGTGACTCACCTGGCATATATTTATTCTCTATAGCATGCAGAAGCTGGGCCTCATCCACGTGAGAACAAAGTGAGTGAGCAACCCGGTTGTTTCCCAATGCACAGATTGCAGAATACAATCTGAGGGTGTGGTAATGAAACTTTAATAAGTCTCTCCTTTCTGTCAGTTCCAAGACATCCAGTGACCTGAATGACACACAAAGGCTTGAATGAGAAATGAAAGAGCACGGGGACTGTATCAAAGTATCGATGAGAAAGGGAGGCGGCTAGCGGTGGACGTGTGCATTTAACCTGTTCTCTTCAGGGATGTGCAGGGACAAAAACTGCAATGGTTCATTACATTGAATTTGCCAGCCAAGTCGGTCATTCACTCGGGATACTGAAACCTGTGGAGATAACTGTTAGTATGGTACACGAGCATTGCGTACAATATAAAGAGATATAGAGTAACAACAAGCATTACCTTGGAGTAGTGATTGGGAACACGGCTCCATAATACAGGAGTGAGAAATTGGACATGGAGCCGGGGAGGACATTGGGGGACTGAATTCTTCCTCTCACTCAAAAATAAACCAGCCGACAGAGGCATCACATTCTAACAGGGTACGGAAACATCATGTCAAAATCAAGTGTTGTAGACAGCAAAGTCTTTTCAGGTTTTATTTATTGTTTTTTTTATGTATTGCTCTTATGTAACCTGTAATTTATCTTAGGCGATTGAGAAATTTGCAATGCCGACCCGTCGAGTCGAGCAAAGTAAAAATAAAAAAAATAGCAAATCCAAATACAGTCAAACCTCGGTTTTCGTACTTAATCCATTCCAGAAGACTGTTCGGAAACCGAATTGTTCGGAAACCGAAACCATGTTTCCCATTGAAATCAATGTAAAATGTTTTAATCCGTTCCAAGTCAAGAAAACAACTTTTTAAAACCACTTTTTTTTTACAATTTCACACCATAAACTGTACAAATGTAATAAGAGAGCAGGTAATATGTAAAATACTGTGCAAACAAACTGTAATATACTTTATTTTCACCAATTTTAACATTAACATTGTAACATGAAAATCTCTCTCTATCTGTCGTGGGGCGTGCGCCTCTCCCAGCTGTCAGCAGGCAGTAGGCGGGGCATTTTGGCATCCCGATCTCTTTCGCCAACACAGACACACGCACACCTGACTCCCAACAAATTAATCAACTATTTGCCGTGCCTTATTTTGAAAGTGCCTGTCTCCTGGTGAAAATGTACAGTATGCATTTTAGATAAGTAAATAGGTCACACTTTTTTTGTTGTTGCCTTCGTCCCATAATGTGGGAGGAGCACAGCCTCAAAAGTCTAAATATCATTTGAAGGAATCTCCTTGAAATCATGCTGAATGTTGCTCGGAGCGTGATGACTTTTGTGTTCGCTATACCAGAGGTGTGTAGTCATCTCACCTTAATTTGCCCCAGTTCAAACTGGAAGACATTGGGGCTGGTAGCCTTGGCAAAGACAGCGGGAAACAGTTTAGTACTGGGCTCCACCTAAGATAGAACATTTTCATTAATCTAATGATTCAATTCAAAAATAAAAAGAATCAGCATGAATGACAGACTCCTGCTTGTATCACCTTTCTGAGATACATACCTGGTAGTATGTGCTGAGCTCTTTGCCATTCGCGGTAAAGGATAGCAGTCCGTTTGCTGTGTCAACCAAGCACCCAATCTCTAAACCATTGTTACTTCTTCCGTCCGGGCTGCTGCTCTCTCCAGCCCACACCATATAGCAGTTACTGCGCTTTATACTGGAAGATGGACAGAATTTGAACATGACAGTGAGATTTGCATCGATTATATACCGTATTGGCCCGAATATAAGACGGCCCTGATTATAAGACGACCCCCTCTTTTTCAAGACTCAAGTTTGGAAAAAAGACTTTTTGAACAGCAAATTAATTTTTATACAGAAAATAATGACAGTACATCAGAAACAAATGATTATAACAATATATTTGAGAGTAAAAGCATGTTATTTTGCCTCGTTCAAATGTAAAGTGCAATCACATTTGCAAATGAATGTCTCTGGTTTTTGAAATGTAAATTACATCATAACTTCTCCTCAGCTGCCGGTTAACCTGGCCGATCTTTGACCCACTTTTCTCCAGATTGTCGCTATGTTTCTCCATTTTCTGTTATCTCTCCTATTGTTTTCTTCTCTTTTCGTTGTTACCGCTATTTTTTATTTTTTTCTTCGTGCTACCGCTATTTTTATTTTTATTTTTCGTGACAGTGGTTCAATTTGGCCTGGGGAGTCACGTTCAGCATTCGCTTCAATGATATCTGGCACCATCTAGCGTTGTGAATGGGTATAATGTCTAGACCCCGAATATAAGACGACCCCCACTTTTTCAGTCTATTTCAATGCAAAAAACAGTGTCTTATATTCGGGCCAATATACGGTATATACAATTCCCTGCCGTTACAAACATCAATGGTGTATGTCATTCTGATCCAAATTGGACTTTTACTCTGTTGAACTGTTTCACACCCCTCAACATTTTGGCCTAAGTACATCGTCTTGTGTTGTATATATTTTTTTTCTTTGTGCCATACAGTGCTGCCTTTTCTTTTCTCTCTTCCAACGAGATAGTCCGTCCACAAATTACAGTGCAAACAGTAAAATCATAAATGTGAATCCTGTCCACTCTTGCAATCAGTCTTCCACATACCCAAACTTACAATTTAGAATAATAATAATAATATTAGTTGCAGTTTACACCAGAACATACCTCCAGAATACTCTATTATACTGACATGAAAAAGCAATACGACTGTCTTATCCGTCCAGACACAATGACACATTTGTCAAGAATCGTCATTCTAATAGCAGTGATGTTCAATGGCGGATATTTACTTTTGCTTACATTCCAATTTCGCCGTCTTCTTAAATGTTGTTATACCTACGTGATGCTCAAACACAAAAGACAGAGAAAATATAGCTTCACTCACCTCTCATGAACTTTGCCTTTCTCATCTCCCAAAGTCACTGTTACAGTTTGGACCGTATCCAACCCAAAGCCCGGTTCATACTGATGAAAGTCAGAGGTGACCCAGCCCACCCACACACTGCTGGGCTCCTGGCCAGGGAAGATCCGGACCGAGTACGAGTGCTATATGGAAGACAGAAAAGCAGAATTACAATTGTGTTTGTTTATTTTTGTTACTGTACGTATACCAGTTTACTTAAAACACAGTTAGTACAGGGGTTAGATTGGAAAAGCTCCAGTTTGGTTGTTTGGCTCTCCACAGAGGTGAGGGGCCTGCAAGAAGTTTGAAACACCCCCCACCAAAAGTAAAACCGTGAGTCCAATCATGTTTTTTTTCCTGTTCACTCAAAACAAGAAATCTTAACAGTTCTGTGTTCCGTTCCAGGTACAGTGAACGGCGCTGATTTGTGAACTTACCTCATCACCAAACTATTTGCTGAGAAACACCAATTTGCCTTCCCTGTTCCCTGTACCAGCCAAGATGCCACCCAAATGTCCTGCATGCTTTAAAGTTCCATATTAGGAGAGGATAGCATTGGCCACTGGCTGGTTTGACAGGAAACGGCATCATAATTTGACAAGGAGGCAATATTCTGTGAGGGTTTCTTGTTGGAGATAGCATGGGGGGGGTGACTTCTCAAGAAGATGCAGGGATGGGTTTGGATTGCTATTATTACTGGTGCACAGTCAACTGCTAATCAGCTGGTCATGGCTAGCTGCTAAGATACAATAAGTAGCGAACTAAAGCTAAATAGTGAATTGTGACATATGTATTCTAATGGTATAATTTTTTTTTTAAATCATTGTCGTCCAATTACTTTTTAAGGATAATTTTGAAACATGATTTGAAAATGATATCAAGCGGTTTGCGATAACCAGACAAAAATCCTCCTCTTCGATCAAAATATCCCATCCCACAGCTCCCTTCACATTGGCACTTTGCATACTGTACAGAAGATTTATGATTTAATCCCTTGTTGACGCACATGATGATTAAAGTTCTTTGAGAAGAGAGACTGAAGCAAGACTGAACTCTAAAACCAGTAAAAGCGGGCCAGCTTTCAAAGATGCCATAATCCCAGCACGCATGATGTCACTCAGGTTTGCTGCAAACTGAGTTTGAAAGCAAACAAGGAAGTGCAGCTTTCAAACAGCCAAAATTTCTTCTGCTGGTGAGTAAAATGCACACAGGCTGATTCAATCTATCTTTTCCATTCTCGTTCCTCGAAGCCCTAGCAATGACAGTACAACAGCACCAACATTCGTCGCAACAGCAAAAACAGAGCAGACAAAAATGCTGCCCGTTAAGGTGCAAAAACAGCTAGCGGCCTACTGGCAGTTAGGTGGTAATATTCGAAAGGCACTGACATTCTCTGCTCTTGATCGCAGCAAGCACCATTTGAAGCCGACAGTGAGAGTGAGAAATATTTATGTGGGCTTACAGTAGATGCTTGCATGAGTAATTCATATTCATTCCTGTCATCAACCATCAGATCCTCAGATAGACACGCAGGGGTGGGAATGGAGTTGTCTGGTTTATTCTTCTTCAACAAAAACCTGGTATATTAAAAACAAAAACAAAAAGGGGTCAACATTGAATACTACAGTGAAACTCCTCTACAATGAAACCTACATGGGCGAAAATACCCCCTAATGTGAAAAGATTTTCATGCATGAAAGTCATTCCCACTTTTCTGCCCCCCCTACGACGAAAAATCGCCCTGTTCCGTTATACGAAATCTTTTTCTCTGCTCTTGCCTCGCGACGAGATTCACTACAACGAAAACAAGCCTTCCGCAAAAGTGTAATCCAACAGCGACCTCTACTGCTTTGTTCGGAAACGGCAACAGCCACCACCACACTGGTTTACACATGCGCAGTAGTCCAGGAAGTATTTGTTATTGTTAGTTTCAGACGCAGCAAGAACGTTACATTGCTAAAATGGCTACAAAACGGCCCTTTGGATGTCAAGCAGCTAGGACAAGAGCTCTGACGCCGGAAAAGAGGGTAAAAGTGATCAAAATGAAAGACGGAGGAGCAAAATAAAAGACATTATCCAAGAAATTGAGAAGTGTTGGGAAGCAAAAGAGTAGAAATGACTTTTTAAAACCAACAGACAAAGTGGAGTGATTAATATCAAACAATTTTATGTTAATGTTAAACAATATCAAATAAGCGTAAGCTCATATTTATACACTATGTACAATATTGGAATAAAAATAAAGAGTACACATATACGTTTGGTGTGTGTGTGCGTGTGAGTGTGAGTTTACATCTGAGATTAAATTTGCTACAGTGAAAAACCCCCTGTTGTGAAATATTTCTTGCTGCAACCATGACTTCGTTGTAGAGGAGTTTCACTGTATACACTTGGACATTTAGAAAAAATATACAGGTATACCGTATATAAAATAAATAAACTGTAAGTTGACAACTTGTTTACCTTTGTTTGAGCTTGGAGGTTTTCTCTTGGTTGTAATCTTTGTGGTTGTTGAATTCACCTCTGTCTGGACCACTTGGACAATTGTGGCCGTGCGCTGTTTTCACAAGGACCTCAAAGTCCGTTTCAAAGTCTTCTAGGTCCTAGACACAAGCACTTAATATGCGACACATATTCTCAAGCAACGCAAAACACATTTGCGAGAATCTATGTAGTTTTTTTGAATGATCTTACTGTCTTGAGTGACACGAGACTGCTGTTAGGAGGAGGCCTGGAGAAGGATTCAGCACATTCAATGGGCATGCTCAGTCTGTAGAAAGTGATGTCGGTGTTGCTGTTCTGTGAACTAAATGACTTTTGTGTGACCTTCAGACAAGGACAAGAATCCACTGTCCCATCTCTTCTTGTCACCTTAAAGAGAGAAGAATATTTATAATATTTTAGTTCCCACTTGATTTTGCACTGCATGACTTAAAAAAAAAAATTTTTTTAAATTAAAGCATTTTTAAAAAGAACTCCCTTTACCTCTATATGTTGGTGGTCTGGGGGTACTGGCACAAATTGAGGCAGCCTTTTACTAAGCCATATAGTGACATCGCGGTTCATGTTGACAGCAAAGGGTTCGTAGCCTTCCTGCAGACCACATATGGTGAAGTATTCCAGGGTGCTGACATGTTTACCAAAGTTAATCCGCCCAGCCTGGCTCACACCCAAACTGCACACAGGGATGAAACCTTCGGAAAGAAATACATGTTTAGTAGTTAGTAGTATACGTTTGGCATTATGTCCTATATCCAAAAAAAACCAAACAAACCCAGAAACCCTTTGGAAAACTCAATTCTAGCTTAGCCTGATACTTAAAACTACAATGCACATGAGCTAATTTTGTAAATGTTGCACATTCTCCTACATTCCCTTTATAGATGCTTCCCAAACAAATTTAAATGACCAAAACCCAAGGAGATTGTTTTTTTTGGGGGTGTTTGTCTTCTCTCAGTTTGTTTTTATGAAATGGACACTAGTTATTTTTGGTTATCTGGCAAGATCACAAATCTGGTTTGGTTTTTCATTGTTCTCTCTCAAAGAGTTTTAGCAGTCCTTCATCTCAGCGGGCTAAAATAAGGCTGGCCCAAAACTGCTCTCACTACTTGGGGACATACTGTCAGTCTGTCACTATTGCTGTCTTTGTTCTCCTGTTCTTCCTCTTCTCTCACGTGTGTTAATTTTATTAAATGTGTGTGTTAAATTTATCTTCCATCCCCTTCACAATTTAGTAGTGTTTTAAGAAAGGACCAGGCTTTTTGCCTGCCCTCTAATTGTCCTTACGACTATGCCATTAATCCGATAAGTCGCTTATTTTTACATTGTTGCTTTTTATTTATTTATTTATTTTTGCACATTCACCTACGCCCATCCTCAAGAATTAATATTTTGAATGAATTTGCTCTTAATTTCAACTCATTGTAATACCCATGATGTACATATTGGTCAAACGTATGACATATAACTGCAAAAATCACCAACCTTCACCAACGTCAAAGTCTTTGAAAGCCAGTTCAGAGCCGGAGTCATCAAGCAGTACTTCTCCATTAAGGGTGAACATCATGGTGTGTTCATTCAAGTCCACCATGCAGCCAACAACATCCCCTGCCTGCCAGGCGCGCCCAAAGTGCTCGTTGCCCTGGTGCCAGCGTTGTACCTGGAAATCATGGAGTCCAACAAAGCTAACAATGTGACAGAAACTGGAACTTCATGCACTCCAATCTATTTGACTGCTTATCCTTTGGACAGTTGGAGGGACTTTGCCAACTAGAACGATCTACACGACCATGCTCAAATGTTATTTTTGCCATTTTTTACGAGTTCAACCAATATTCATGTGACTTGCACTAATCACTTGAACCGAGCACATTCAAATTTATGTAAATAAAACTACTGGAAAAAAAATATCTGAGGGGAGAACCCAAAAGAGCATCACAAAAGAAGAATGATGGCAATTGGTTGCATGGGTTGTGCAGGTGTTGCAAGCCAAAAATGATTCACTTTAATCTATTTTACATATTTAGCTTCCGATGTCTCTATATCATAAGTAAATAATAATAATACCGTATTGGCCCGGATATAAGACGGTGTTTTTTTGCATTGAAATAAGACTGAAAAAGTGGGGGTCGTCTTATATTCAGGGTCTAGACATTATACCCATTCACGACGCTGGATGGCGTCAGATATCATGAAGCGAATGCTGAACTTGACTCCCCAGGCCAAACCGAACCACTGTCACGAAGAATAAAAATAAAAATAGCGGTAGCACGAAGAAGATAAATAAAAAATAGCGGTAAGAAACAAAAGAGAAGAAAATAATAGAAGAGATAACAGAAAATGGAGAAAACGTAGCGACAATCTGGAGAAAAGTGGGTCGAAGATCGGCCAGGTTAACCGGCAGCTGAGGAGAAGTTATGGTATAAACTTCAAGATGCTTTTTCTCCCAAGTATATTGTTATAATCATTTGTTTCAGATGTACTGTAATTATTTTCTGTATAAAAATTAATTTGGTGTTCAAAAAGTCTTTTTTCAAACTTGAGTCTTATAATCAGGGCCGTCTTATATTCGGGCCAATACAGTAACAATCATTTTCATTTGTTCATCCAATTCAGATGTATTTACCTTGAAATAAAAGCTGATATAGTATCTTTTGTCATAGTCTTGCATTGATCTTCTGATGTCATACCCAAATGTTTTCAGTGTATTGCAAAAATACAATACTTTTTTTTTTTAACACATACTTTTGACCAACATTACGCAGCTATGGCATTTCAAACAAGAAAATTGCACAGATAAATGTGGGTACCTTGAATCCATCAAAGACAAAGGCTTGTTCATCAGAACCCAATTCTAGATCTGGGACACATCCCGGTCTCGCCCAGCCAACCCTAATCTCTCCTGCTGTCAATACCTGTGACAAATGCAGATGTGAAACAAAAGAAAGGAGAAGACATAGTTATAGTAACTTATCCCTGATATTTTTGAGGATCCATGATATCATACAACAGATTTTACTTCCATAATACATCAAAATATATTTTGCTTTATAAACGGCCAACCGTTAAGCGTGATATTACCATATTGGCCCAAATATAAGACGATGTTTTTTGCATTGAAATAAGACTGAAAAAGTGGGGGTCGTCTTATATTTGGGGTCGAGACATTATACCCATTCACAATGCTAGATGGGGCCAGATATCATTGAAGCGAATGCTGAACTTGACTCCCCAGGCCAAAGCGAACCCCTGTCACGAAGAATACAAATAAAAATAGCGGTAGCACGAGCAAGAAAAATAAAAAATAGCGGTAAGAAAGAAAAGAGAAGAAAATAATAGTTTACATATTTAAATGTTCAGATATTAAGATTTGAATGAGGCAAAATAACATGCTTTTTCTCTCAAATATATTTTTATAATCATTTGCTTCAGATGTACTGTAATTATTTTCTTTATAAAAATTAATTTGGTGTTCAAAAACTCTTTTTTTCAAACTTGAGTCTTGAAAAAGAGGGGGTCGTCTTATAATCAGGGCCGTCTTATATTCGGGCCAATACGGTAATTCTGCACAAAGCAGGACACTGAAGTCGGAGGCTCAGGTTCCCCTATTTCCCTCTTACCTCTAGCTCAAAGTACCACTTTCCTGCATTCACACAGTAAGATCTTTCAGCTCTGAAGATCCGGAACCTTTCAGCAGCTGTGTTGCTCTGATCAAAGTGAGCTATTTAAAGAAAGGGTGACAGACAGTCATTAAGCTACATCAAATGAAATGTTATGGATAGTCATGCAGTAGGAGAGTATGTATAATACTGTGGTCCTGGTCAGGAGCTTCCAGGTTGTATCCATAACCAAGCAGAGTTCTGACGGCTTCTCTCAGACTGTCTTTGTTTGATTTCTTGGTCCTTTCATCCAAGAGGCTATAGGGCACAAGACGAGGATTTCTGCGATTCTTAACATCCTGGCAGGCAAATGGGAAAACAAGAACAGAGGACATGTTAAATCCCAACAAGGAGATGAGAACATTTCACCCCAGTCCTAAAGGCACGGTACTTGATGAAAAAGTAATGTGTCGCATTGAATTTCTGATTCATTGGTCACAACTGTTTTTGAAACGGATGGTTTTTAGTGGTATAAAGGGCTCTTAACCCTTTGATGGAGAGCGGTTACTACAGTGGACAGCTTATGTGGACAGCTTATCATGTTATCAGGCATGAAAGGATGATTGGGTGTGTTTGCATGTCACAAAAAGGCAGTGGACGCGACAGTTCTCTTTTCTCCACTTTAAGTCCATTCTAAATCTGTTTTGTCGATTGCGTTAGCTTGATAGGATAGAAAACTTGGGATTTCTATTTTTTGAGTGGTGTTGGACAGTAAAAGTACACCTGTTGGTAATTTTTGACAAGGAGCACTGAATGAAGATTTAGCATGGTATGTTAGTTTCTCAAGCTAGTTGCTAGCTAGCTAAACACTATAATAAATGTTTAAAACAAGGCAACCATAGGATTTTTTTTTTTTAACTAGACAATCATGAATGGAGACCTAACATCTGTCCTTCGAAATATATTAGCATAACCTGTTGGTAATTTTTGACAAGAAGGAGCACTGAATGAAGATTTAGCCCGGTATGTTAGTTTCTCAAGCTAGTTGCTAGCTAGCTAAACATTATAATAATTATATATTTTTTAACTAGACAATCATGAATGGAGACCTAACATCTGTCCTTCGAAATATATTAGCACAACCTTTCCTTTCTCCTGGGCGGTGAGATGACCACCACAATAAAACTGTCTCTTATGCTGTGCAAAACATCAAGGTAGCGTGACGCTTAATGGGTTGCCTTATTAGGTTTCCGAGTTTAATTTACATTTGTGCACTTCTTGGTATTTGGGTCAGGGAGAGGGCTTTCCCTTGTCAAGTTAATGTTTAATAAAGACAATGTTATGATGAGAAAGAGCAAGCACGGAGAAGAAGAACAGGGATACTTGGCTGAAAGACTTGTTTTCGTCCATGGTACCAAGATAATTAATATTCCTAAAAATACATGTGTGAATCAGAGACTATTTCCTTATACACGGACAGAAAGATATCTTCACAACACCACCAACCAATTGAACCCATCTGTCCACTAGCCGACGAATCAACTTTACCATCCTGCAATGGCGGGTTTTACATTCTACAATGAACGGTTCGGAAATACTGTACACCTTGCCACTATCACCTACTATTCATAGTCTGACACACAATAGCTACCTGTTGAATTCCGTAAGTCCAACCCTGACGGATGCGATCTCTTGCCCAGACATTGTGCGCATTTTCAGCTAATTTGTCCACCATGGCTTCCTGAGTGGAGGTCAGCTTGATGTGACACAGGTCCAAGGGAGCAGGTTTGTAACCACTGGACAACTCATAGCTGGAGAGATGAGAGAGGTAAATACCACACTGTTTGAACATCACCTGTCTGACAAGCTTAACATGTTCATCTTTAAGAATAGGAACTCACGTGGATGACAGTTTTATACTTTTGACTTTCTCCACAGCATGTTCATCTGCAAGACCGACATGGCAGCCCAAGGCAAGAAGAGTTCTGTTTCACACACACACACATACACACACACACATGTGTGCATGCACGCATATACACACAGGCGCACAAAAACATCAAACATACACACAAACCCACACATGTGAATATTGGAGCATGTTCATGCCCAAGCGCCCCCTCGAAATGATCAAAGAGAGAGAGAGCGAGGCGTTCTATCTTTTGAATGATGCAGCAATACTTTACTTGAGAGTTTCCAAAGACATCTGTAAATTGTAGCTTCGTTCCTGTTCCGGCAACTTTGAAAACTCCACCAAACATGGGTGTTGCCGCTTGGTGTCATCTCGTACCTGGAAAAAAAAACATAGGTAGAGAGTATCTTAGTACGCCCTTGGCACGCAGTCATAAAAGGGTGCAGCGCCCTCTCCAGGTCGGGGATGAAATCTCTAAGCGGAGGCGTTGTTGGTTCTTGTTCATGGGTGAGGGGAGGATGGATAGTGAGATCGATAGGGGGTAGGGTCCGGAATATTAAACTATCACATATAGAAAGGACTAAAATGTGACTAAGGCTAAAATAAAATAAAAACCGTAGCCAGAGCGATAAGGATACTCAATACTCACAATGCCGTAGGTCCAGCCAAATTCAATCTTATTCATCACCCACAGCTCGTGGATGTTTTCTGCAAGCTTCTCCTTGATCCTCTCTATGTGAAATGGCAAAACAATCTAAACACAGACACAAAAATAAATGCCACTTAGTTCTAGTGGCAGAGGTGTGGCTTTGCCCTAGTATTTTTTTGTTTTTGTTCCTGATTGTAAAGTGTCCTTGGGTGTCTTGAAAGGCCCTTATAAATAAAATGTATTATTATTATTATTTACTTCACAGCATATTATTTTTGATTTACGCATGCCATTGTTCCAATACCTGAAAGGGAGATTTGCCGAAGTCATATTGTAAATGGAAGTTTAAAAGCAGACCACTAAAAATATTTGGAGCATTGCTTTGAATCGTTTCGCCTCCAATGATACAAAATGCATATATTACTAATCTATGATAATAATAGCAACTAATGAACAAACTTTGATGCCATGCTCCAACCTCATGAAATAGCATAGTCGTAAAAGTCAGTGGCGTGTAGTCATGTCCTTCAGGCCTTCTCATTTGGCCTAAACACATTTAAAAGTATTGACCTAAATTTGCAATTTACATGGAGTTGGATTCATTTGTTTCCAACAGTCTTTTGTCTTCATTTTATAACTTGGATCTTGGCTGCGGAGCTTCCAGTCGTTTGTGAGTGAATGTTTTTTATCATCCAATCAAGTTAAACTTCTATGTGTTGTCAAGTTAAAAAAAAAATCCTTATGAGGGTGGCAGGCGTGCTGGTCCCAATCCCAGCTGGTTTTGGGCAGTAGGCAGGGTACACCCTGAACCAGCTGCCAACCGATCGCAGGGCACACAGAGACGAACAACCATTTCGCATGTTGAACATTATTCAAAATACATTTTCAAGGTGGACGTTTCAAGTTAAAACTCATTCACTCCCAAAGACGTTTTTAAACGTCTTTTCAGACTTGGATCTAGAATTGGCTGGTACTGAATGAGTTAAGGTGGACATGAAGAAAGGACGGAAGTTGTAGCTCGCTGGGTTATTTCCAACTTGGTAAAGTAGGGGTAGGGAACTCCGGTTCCTCAAGAGCCTGTTTTAGAGCCCACCCTACTCCAACACACCTGATTCAAATCATCAGCTCATTAGCAAGCCCTAGAGAGGCCTGAAACAATCATGAACAGTTGAATCAGGTGTGTTGGAGTAGGGAGGGATCTAAAACAAGCAGGACATGGCTCTCAAGGAACCGTAGTTCCCTACCCCTGCGGGAAAGGATTTATGCTGTTTGTCTGTGTGTCCCTGAGATTGGCTGAGAACCAGTTCAGGGTTACACCGCCTACTGCCCAAAGACGGCTGGGATAGGCTCCAGCACACCCGCGACCCTCGTGAGAATAAGGAGTTCGGTTCAGATAATGCATGGATGGACGGATGATTCCAAAAGCCCTTTGTACTATCCAAGTGTTTCATACATGCCTACTGTTGTAGATGTTTGAGTATGTAGGCATGCGTTCACTCATTTCCCTACTGGAACTCTGTCTGTCTGTTCGTCAATCTAATAAATACGTCATAATCTAGCCATCTTTACCTGGCTGGTGTTCACAGGCATGGGCGTAAATGTTGCCTGACTCATGGTAACAGTGGGTCCCAAAAGGTCTCTGGCTGAGGTCTGGTGTTGACAGGGCTCAAGTTTCAGTTTCTCTCTTGGCAACACGGCCTCAAAGCAAGGAGCATAACCTGGCGGTGGGAGGAACTTAAACTCTCCGTGGCGACCCCCAAGAAGGAAACGAAGCCTATGCAAAAGACAAGGAACAAGTGAGCAGGTAAAGGATTGTGATTGTGGGTGATTTGCTTTGATTAATGCACTGACTTAACTCCAGCAGAGAAGCTGGCCACGGGGAAAAAGAGGCCATCAGAGTTGAAGTTCTCAAACATGCCCTGAACTGGTTGGCCGTTGATCCTGAAGGAGATACTGGGCACACTAAGGTCCAAGCAGCAGCTCACCACATCGTCTGCTTTCAGAAGATGCTGATTGGGTGAGCTAACTGTCTTTGTAATACAGCCTGCAAAAAAAGTTACATCACAGATATGACTACATCCTGTGCATCAGCGGTCCCCAACCTTTTTTGCCCCACGGACCAGTTGAATGTCAGACAGTAGGTGAGACGGATAAATACAGCGAAATACAGTAAAACCTCGGTTTTTGAACGTCTCGGTTCTCGACCAATTCGGTTTTCAACCAAAAATTGCGAGTTTTTTATGCGTCGGATGACAAACAAATTTCGGTTCTCGAACAAACTGAGCGCACTTGAATGCACCATTTGATTCCTCTCGCCTTCCTTACACGAGGAAGTGACGCTTCCTCGGGTAGACGAGGAAGTGACGCTTCCTCGGGTAGACGAGGAAGTGACGCTTCCTCGTGTTGCTTTCCATTGTGAGCAGACGTGTTCAGTTAACATTTTTATTTCAAAAAGAGCGTGGTTTCGGTTTTCGAACAATTTCGGTTTTCGAACAGCCTTCTGGAACGGATTATGGACGAAAACCGAGGTTTGACTGTAATATGATATGACCTGCATGAAAACTGTGGTATTTTCGAAACATAATAATAAACACAAATCATGACACATCCATAACACTCTCTGGTCGGTACGGTAATATTTAAACATGCCTTCAAAATAAGATACGCCGCAAATACAAAGTGCATGAAAAATACGATTTAACATCGCCACATATTATGCAGAGTGGGCTTGGTGCGTGGGAATCTCCCGTTGAGATAAATCCGTATTTTAAGTAGGACACCTGATACTGTCTATTAAATGTAGCCTTCTTTTTCTTGGAAATCGTATCCCAAAGAAACTTTCCAAAGACGTTTGTTTTTTTTTACTCATTTTGCTAGCTCCCGGGTTTCATTTTAGCAGTAACCTATCACGTGACCGAGAAGCGCGTCTTGACCTGCGTCAAGAGTGACATACTGTAGACGGATGTAACACAGGATCCGGTAATTTTTCAAAATAAAACATCTTTCAGATTCCGAAATAAATAAAACGGAAGTAATGTAAGTTATTTATTCTTTCTGTGTTGCCCGGTACCAAACGACCCACGGATCGGTGTTGGTCCACGGCCCGGGGGATGGGGACCACTGCTGTATAAGTGTCACTTTTGATCCAGTCACAGTCAGTCATTTGGATTATTGAATGTGTTTGGTCATTGTGGTTTTGTTATTTTATTATTACTATTTTTTTTATTATAGTTTGTTGTGTGTTTATTAGTTTCACCTACTGGATGTTTTGTCCTCCATTTTGCCTGATTTATAAGCATGCGTTGTTTTCGGTTTTCGAACAGCCTTCTGGAACGGATTATGGACGAAAACCGAGGTTTGACTGTACTAATAGTGAGCCGTGTATATATTTTGCTACTCGATAGCGTATCTTTTTATCTTGTACGACAATGTTCGAAACAAGCCCCACCTGACCAAAGATGGAGTCCATCAAAGCCAAAGGAATAGAGGTCATCACCCACTCCATTTCCACCCCAACCTTCCCCACCGCTGGGGGAGGGCACATAACCATTGGTGTTGGCCCATCCCACTCTGAGGTGAGATGCCTCAGCTGTGACGAATGGTAGCGCTTGGTCTACAATCAGCTCATAGTACCACTTCTTATACTGCGCAGAGCCTTCACTAACACCCAGAAAGATATTAGGGCAAATGCTGAAATGGGAGGAAAAAGAAATGTCACTCATCAGCTCAAACAATGACAAGCTAGCGTGAACGCTATCAGTTGATATCTTTATACCTGCTTACGTAATTCATCAGGCGTGTCTGAAGCAACAAGTCTCTTCCCGGCAGCAGGTTGTCACAGATCAGGTGCTGGTTTGAGCGTACTGCCACACCGTGACACACACAAAGGGAACACAACACATCAAGAACCTACACAGCATGCACATACAGAAAGGATGTCAGAACACATCACTGATACAGGACCACACTTGCCAATACCAACAAACACACTGAACATCGGAAATCCTGGTTGATGGATTCGGTTGTAAATAATAATAAAAATAAAATACAGTCATACCCCGGTTTTCGACCATAATCTGTTCCAGAGGGCTGTTCGAAAACCGATTCGTACGAAAACTGAAACCACGCTCTTTTAAAAAAAAAAAATCTTTATTGAACACGTCTGCTCACAATGGAACGCAACACGAGGAAGTGATGCTTTGAAGTGTCAGTTTGTTCGAGAACCGATTTTCGGTCGTTATCCGAGGCATAAAAAAAATCAAAATTTTTGGTCGAAAATGCGATTTGGTCAAGAACAGAGACGTTCGAAAACTGAGGTTTGACTGTACTCTGCAGATGAATATCAAATCCCAAATTCATTACTGTAACTGAATACCAGCGAATATTGTGGCTAGCATTCGACTGTTTAGAACCACATACCTTGTGGTTGCGTCCATGTTTGTCCAGAAGCGAAATTATGGATTTGATATGTCCCTCTTTGATAAGGTTCAGTGCTTCAGGACTCTCCACCAGCACACAGTGAAGAACCTCCAGTATGCCTGAATGAAAATGTGCATTTGGTGTTAAAACAAACAAACAAACAAACAAAAAGCAGAAGAATTTCTATTCATTATCAATCTAAAAAAAACATCGATAATTAAATGGAAAAAAAATGACTATCAATCACAGATGGCAGCACAGTGAACAAGTGGGGTTGGTACGTCTGCCTGGCAGTTAAAAGGTTGTGGCCTGTCTCTTAGTCAGTTGGGATAAGCCATTTTCACACTGCACTTAGTAGCACATGGAACACAAGAGGTATGACATACAGCACATGTGTCAAACTCAAGGGCCAGATCCGGCCCTCCAGGTCATTTTATGTGGCCCGCAAAAGCAAATCATGTGCGTCAACTTGCTAAAATCTTTACCGAGATGTCAAATTGTCATGTGTAATAAATATTGTTGAGATTTTGCAATGATTTTGTTACTCTGTTTACACTCACTTGAACAGTAATTGAACAAAGTATTATAATTGACTTGACTGATTTCAAAACTAGTAATCAATTAATCGGTAATCAATTTGTTTAATAATTTTGTGGTTTCGCTGTCATAACGGCCCTCCGAGGGAAGACCTAACACCAAATAGGCCCGCGATCAAAATTAGTTTGACACGCCTGACATACAGTGACTCATTAATTACGCATACACTCATTTTCTTTTCTGCTGCTCCCCTCCTCCTCCTTTTCCTCCTTTTCTTCTCTGACAAGGATGTGTAAAGCATCCTCGGCTGTCCTGAAAGGCGCTATTTAAATCTAATTTATAAATACTATTTCAAGGCTTTCTTTTTCAATAATGAAACATACATCTTGTTTAGTTTTCATCTAAACCTAAGGCAAAAGTCTCTATGTCTAGTTCCTGTTATGCTGCTACGTCAGCATTTCCAAATATGTCCACCCTGTCGCCACCATCGTCTTTCCACCCTCTCACACTGAATGAGTGCTCTGTGAAGTTGCTGACTTTTCCTTGATTTTTTCCTCTTTTGTGCAACTCTTATTAGCCTTTAGACCACTGGTGTCAAAGTCAAGGCCCGGGGGCCAGATCCGGCCCGCCGCATCATTTTATGTGGCCCGCGAAAGCAAATCATGTGCGTCAACTTTCACGATCTTTGCTAAAATTGGCACCAAAATTGTTATGTATAATAAATAATGTTGAGATTTTTGTGATAATTTTGTTACCCTATCAACACTCAGTCAAACAACAATTGAACAAACTATTGTAGTTGACTGGTTTCAAAACCGGTATTCCATCAATTAGTTGTGTACAAGTAATAATATATAAACATTTATTCAGTTTCACGGTTGTACCGGCCCATCGAAGGGAAGATGTAACCCCAAAAATGAGTCTGACACTCCTGCTTTAGATTTTACAGATGAGAAAGATGCCACGAAAACAACACTGGTGGCATTGCGTACTTTTCCCAACTCCCAATCAGATTGTATAGCACTCATCATTGGCACCATGGATCTAGACAGTGAGGCTCTTATCGAAGTCTTGCCAACGTACCAGAGGAGGCCTCCAGTCTCTCCAGCCTGCTGATGAGCCAGTCTAAGGACCCCGAAAACTGAGCGCAGTTTTTTCTGTTACCCCTGATGAGTGCAGCTAAAAGGGACCAGAGTGAGCAGGAAATGAGAGTCAATGTTGACAGGCACGGACGGCACCCACATCCATGTGTGCATACCCAGTAGTTGATACAAAGAGTTAAGGCTGGCGCTCCAGGCCGCTCCTGCCTCCCTTCCAGCTGCTTCTGTGAAATGGGCTGCACTGCTGTAGACGTGGAGTCGATCAATGCACTCCAGAACCAGGGCGATCATTCCCTACGGACACAAAGGGTGGCTTATTCAGCTAATTCTCTTGATGGTGAGACTAAATGCAGTCAAATCCAAAAAAGCCACTTAGCTCCCGGATCAATATAAATTGTATTATAACCAAGTATAGCGTCAAATAAATTGATTCATGAATCATTCTTACAGTACATCAAGTAACATAAAATTCGTTCGAAGGCCACTTTTGAATTATGTATATTGATTTTTGGAATGATTCATATTTTACATTGATGTTACGGAATCCCTGCTATTAACCATGCTCCAACTTTCAAGTTAGCTGTGATGCATCATCATATCCAGTTAATTTCATCGTAAATCCATTTTATTTTGTTATCATTAACTCCATTGTAAATATGTGAAAATACAATTTTCTTTCTAATGGTCGATAACATCACTCAACATAAGCAACATAAGAATTTCATCATGTTTTATAAAATCCCTTTTGCGGCGTGCGGCAGATCTTGTCTCACACACTCACACACACACTCATATCACCTCTTCTTGGAAGAGGTTCTGTCTGTTTTTCAAAGCTCTGAGGAGATTCTGCTTGTCTTCGTGTTCGAGGTGATCGTCAGGTGGCTGGAAGTAGCCAATGAGATCTTGAAGACTCAGGCTGATTGAGTCGATTGGTACATCAAAAGTTGTGCTCTTTCCTTTTGCTCTTAATGTATCTAGACTCCTGTGAATAACAATGAACAAATTAGGAAATTGTTTGATGACGGCTCGCAGACCTGAAAAAGGTGAAATGATGTTCCAACGATGATCGCAGAAAATATCAGCAAAGTATGAAAACAATGTACAGTGAAACTCCTCTACAACGAAATCATGTTTGCAGCAAGAAATTTTTCACAACAGGGGACTTTTCACTGTAGCAAATTTTCTCAGACGTAAACACGAACACACACAAAAAACGTATGTGTACTTTTTATTTTTATTCCAATAGTGCATAAGTATGAGCATAGACTTATTTGGCACTTGATATAGCCAGCGTAGAAAGACAAAAAGGGAAAGAAATTGCGAAATTTATGATCAGCATTTACTTTCACTTACATCAATTTCTTGCATAATGTCTTTTACTTCCTCCATCTTTTCTTTTCTTAACTCCTTGGTTTGCAAAGGTCCGTTTTGTCGCCATTTTAGCAATGTAACGTTCATGCTGCGTCTGAAACAAATACTCCCTGGACTACTGCGCATGTGGAAACAAGTGTGGTGGTTGCTGTTGCCGTTTCCGAACGAAGCAGTAGAGGTCGCTGTGGCATGCTGAGGTTGGATTAGACTTTTGCGGAAGGCTTGTTTTCGTTGTAGTGAATCTCGTCGCGAGGCAAGAGCAGAGAAAAAGATTTTGTATAACGGAACAAGGGGACTTTTCGTTGTAGGGGGAGCAGAAAAGTAGGAATGGCTTTCATGCATGAACATTTTTTCACACTAGGGGGTATTTTCGCCCATGTAGGTTTCATTGTAGAGGAGTTTCACCGTAGTACTGAATTCAGCTGCCAGTGATGTGGTAGGGCGGTCAGTCAGTAGTCAAGTTCCTCACCAAGGAGTTTAAATTGGCTTGTATGATAATTTTATGATTATCGTCTACGCCAGCTGAATTTCCAACTGGTAGGTCAACGGCGGTCACTGTGAGCCCAGGCCACGGTCTGTTTTGGAATCCTTTGGCTCAATGATCATAACTGTTTGGCAAAGTTTTAAGCTGGATGCCCTTCCTGACGCTACCTTCTGCGGGCCGACAGTTGGCACTAGCTTGTGCTTAATGGCAGCTCTTCAGGCAGCATGGTGCTAATTCTGGCTGACAAGTTTCATTTAAAAAAATATCCAACAATTGCTCGGGCAGGCCAAAATTCAAAGACATCAGTGGGTCAAAAGCATGCCGATACTTTCCCTAAAAACTTAGCAAAGGAAGGCGAGAGCCGAAATCGAACTTTGCACCATGCTGACCAGTCAACCAACATGCCACCGGCAGCAATCATTCACTCTTCACTTTAAATTCTTATCTTAATACATTTTTACAGAAATGAAAATCCTTGTTGGTATTCAAAAAATAAAATAATAAATAAATCACTTTTTTTGCCTTTAACAAACATGATAGACTGTACCATATTGTGAATTAAACACGCTTAGCGTATGACTGACTGAATGCAAACAGTATGTTCCACCCACCTGATGAATAGGTTGAATAAGAACGCAGTACTTCGGATGACTCGGGCAGTGTGACTTTCTTCATGTTGCGACCGAGACAATGTCAGCCCGTCGTCCATGTGACCTTCGTGGTGCATGAGGGCCTGGTGACAGCCAAAAATAATGGCAGATGTCACAGAATCTCTGACAGAAAATACTGCAAAAACTGAAATCTTAAACTGTATACAAAAAGAAAACAAAACAGAAAATGAATTCCCTGAACCATAACATTACCTTTCTTTGAACGTCACCGATGCGTGCAGATTTTGCATCGGCAGTCTGGTACGTGAGCCACAGACCAGTGTCGACATGCTGAATGTAACACACTGAGTCGCCGTACTTAATGTCAGGGGTACCCATTCCATCCACTTCCTTTTTTACGCCAAGGTCAACCTTTTCCTATCAAAGAAAAAGACAGAGAAACATCAGCCCTTTGGAGAAAAAAAAGTTAAATTGAAGAACACGAAGCAAAGAATCCTTTCGAGTGGATGACGTGACAGTTTACGCACCTTGGAAGATTTGAAACAAAAAGCTGTCGATTTGACATCCGCTTTTTCTTTTTCCATAAGCAGTAATGATTTCTCCTTCATCAGACTCAGATACTTCCCACTAGTCACGTGTCTGAGTCTGAACGGCTGGCCCCAGCGAATATGACTACCGCTCCACCTGGACACAAATCCAAAATAAAGGAAGGCCAGAAAATAGTCAAGAGCAATATGCTTTGGCTTCGTCCTTTTGATTGGTTTGTCCCATTTGACAGCTTTGTCATGCAGAGCTGGAACGTGTTGCAGGCATCAAATTCAAAAGGAGTGAGCATTCACAAAAAAAGCTGTTTTTCCGTCTTTGTGGTGTATTCAATCGAATTTAAGTTGAAAAGCATTTTCAAATCATTGTATTCTGTTTTTATTTACATTTTTACACAATATCCCAACTTCATTTGAATCGGGCTTTGAACAGTAATTGATTTATTCAATACGATATGACAAATCACCAAAAAGTACATCATCACCCAACTAAAAGTGAGAAAACTAGAAAATAAAGCTGGTTAAGTGAAAGAAAGAAATGGCAGAAGTGTTCCTTATTGGTCTATTTTTCAACAAAATCAAATAACTTAAATATGGTGGCCATTTTTTTCAAGATGGCCGCCAAACAGGCATCTCTCTGTTTTGTGCTTTTGCTCAAAAACAATCACTACAAATTGTGATCGTAAATATGGAGGCCATTTTTTTTCAAGATGGCCGCCAAACAGGCATCTCTCTATTTTGTGCTTTTGCTAAAAAACAATCACTACAAATTGTGATCGCAAATATGGAGGCCATTTTTTTTCAAGATGGCCGCCAAACAGGCATCTCTCTGTTTTGTGCTTTTGCTCAAAAACAATCACTACAAATTGTGATCGCAAATATGGAGGCCATTTTTTTTCAAGATGGCCGCCAAACAGGCATTTCTCTGTTTTGTGCTTTTGCTCAAAAACAAAAACTACTGTACAAATTGTGATAATTTGTCTGGAATGTTCCTAATAAGTCACTTTAAAAGAAAAAAAACCTAGCAAAATATCAATATGGTGGCAATAGTTTCAAGATTTCTCCATTAAAAACAACTAAAATACCTCTTGTCACTCAACAGTTAGATGTTGTTTTGGGCTGTTTTTTGGGGGGGTTGGGTCTAGATTCTGTGATTTAGCCGATTGTAAAGTACTGCCCCTGCCTAAACATTTAACTTTGCTGGGATGGCAATGAAACTGAGCTTGTAAGAACCGATATAAAATAAGATGATCTCCGTACTGGGGTACCACAGAGGAGAAGGCAAATCATTCCGCATACATATGCCATACTTGTCAGAGCATGACCTTTGGTGTAGAGAGTGTAATGGACATTACCGGTAATGGATAGGACACAAAAATGATGATACAAGGACTTTCATGGGGACATGATTCCCGTAAACCCTGAAATGTGTGTTTGTGCGGTCAGGGTTGGGAGGCACAGTGTGTTCTGACAGAGTGATTCAGTGATAAACAGTTTTTGTATATACAGCAGTCCATTCAACTAAACAAGACAATATCTGGATAAGTCCAAAATGAAGGATTCACAATTTATCCTCCCAAATGTCATGCTAATATCAAAAATTGCTCCATGGTTTCTGAGGAAAACCAAATAACAGACGCCCATCCGGCGGCCATCTTGAAAAATGTCCTCCAAATTTGAAAAAAGATGTAATAACTGACACTTTTTTTTTCTTAGAAAGTGACTTTTAAGCAACACTAATGCCAAATACTATGCCTACACGACAAAGTACATGATTCTATTCAAAATCCACATTTACCTGCTTCACGTTCTCAAAGCAGAGCGTCCATCTATCAAATTGTCTAATGCTTGAGTGTGACAAATGGTCCATTTTGTAATTTTATTTTATTTATTTTTGCCGATGGTCCAGATTTGGACGCATAGCTCAGTGTATGGTGGCCGATATGAGATGAATAAACATTTAGGCAACTGTTAATCCTGTTACAGAGTTTACAGTTTATATTCCATTCATTGACAGTGGTCCCAATTAAAGTTCTTTTTTTTTTTTTTAAATGAGTGGTGTTCTGCTTCTTTGCCTTGAATCATCCACAATAAATTTCATAAAGTACATTTTACTATAAAAAGACCCTATATTTCAATTCCGATTGGAAGATGAAATATTCACAGTAAATTTTACTTGGAAAAAAAAAATCAAACTTGAAAATGTTTTTCCACTCAGAAATTCAAAGTACATTTTTAAAGGGGAGTCTTTGAGTAAATTATTCTTGTATAATATTAGTTTATGAAGAAAAATAAAGTCACTCAATGGTTGAGGAACAAACACACAACTGAGCAGAGCAAAAAGCGTCCGTCTTCGCTGAGAGCCAAGCAGATTTCAGATTTCGGCTGATTTATCAGCTATCGGTCAATATAGCTGATATCGGTCGATATAGGTGATATTTTTGTTGCTCCCAATCTTGTTATCAGCCCCCAAAATCCCATATCAGTCGGGGTCTAATATATACAGTACTACTGTATATCTGTAATTGTAATCAGGTTATGAATGTGTTTGTTGTTAGGAACGTATTTACACTTCTAAACACTTACAGAACCCGGAGTGTCTCGAGCCTCCACAGGGACCTGGCATGACTCGACACTGCTCCACCCTCATAATGCACCGTTCTGTTGATGAAAAAAAAAATAATTCAGTCAAGCCACGGTTTTCGAACGTCTTGGTTCTCGACCAATCCGGTTTTCGACCAAAAATGTCGAGTTTTTTATGCCTCGGATGACGAACACATTTCGGTTCTCGCACAAGCTGAGCGCACTTGAATGTACCATTTGACTCCTCCCGCCTTCCTTACACGAGGAAGTGACGCTTCCTCGTGTTGCTTTCCATTGTGAGCAGACGTGTTCAGTAAACATTTTTATTTTAAAAAGAGCGTGGTTTCGGTTTTCGAACAATTCGGTTTTCGAACAGCCTTCTGGAACGGATTATGGACGAAAACCGAGGTTTGACTGTATTTTATTCCACGAATAAAAGCACGTTGGATCGACTAATATCTCCTTTTTCTGCAGCCAGACTTTGACCAGTTTTTAACCTCATCCTGTCACGATGACATGCCAAATGTTGGAGTGCCTCATTCTTTCAAGCATTAACGTGAGACAAATTTGATTTTTCTGAGAGTCAACATCTACCAAATTGAACTGAAAACCGCAACCAATAAAATGTGATATGAACCTAACGGTGGATATTGCGGATCACCCCGAGTAGTTTCTATACTGAAGCAATAACAGTGATGACCCCCGCCCACAAAAACCCCCCAAAACTTTACAATACAGATGTACATGTGCATCTTACCTCTTCTGCTCCTCCCCGTGGTCTTCAGAAGGAACAGTTAAACACTCATCCATATGACCATGAAGGAGGCGCAAGACATCCCCGCCTATCAAGAAACCTGCAGAAAGGTTCAGAAAGGGAAGGTGGGGGGGGGGGGGGGGGGGGATTAAAGCATAGAATGAAAGATAAATGAATACAGTCAAACGTCGGTTTTCGGACGTCTCAGTTCTCGACCAATTCGGTTTTCGACCAAAAATTATAAATTTTTATGCCTCGGATGACCAACACATTTCGGTTCTCGCACAAACTGAGCGCACTTGAATGCACCATTTGACTCCTCTCGCCTTCCTTACACAAGGAAGTGACGCTTCTTCGGGTAGACGGGGAAGTGACGCTTCCTCGTGTTGCTTTCCATTGTGAGCAGACGTTTTCAATAAACATTTTTATTTGAAAAAGAGCGTGGTTTCGGTTTTCGAACAATTTCGGTTTTCGAACAGCCTTCTGGAACGGATTACGGACGAAAACCGAGGTTTGACTGTAAATGTATGGGGCGTACCACATCCACATGACATCATAGAAGCAGGAAGCCAGAATGCCTCGTCTACAATTAATTCCGGATTTATTTTAGTTATCTGGTTGTTGTTGCTCCGTCATGGGGAGAATAGCAGAATCAAGTGAATTATTATAGCATTAATTCTGACGTGGACATCACACTTTTGAAACCAACAGCTGCTAAACATGACCCACGACTGAGTCACGTTGGCTGATATCCAATCTCCCCAAACAAGCCATCCATAAATTTTGTTTAACGCTTGTTCTAAAAAATTTTTTTTTTGTTGTAACTAATAACCTAACGAATTGCTAATTCCAAAGCAGTAATTACATAAAATTAGATGAATTTATTACTATGCTGTCATGTTTCGGTTTGTGACCAACAGGTGGCACTGTCGGGCTCCCCCTGCAGCTCCACACCTGTTGGTCGTTAGGTCGTTAGCCATTTAAAAGGACTCCCTCCTGACAACGCATTGCCGGGTCATTGTTTGCTTGTTAGCTGCTGTCAGGTTTGTTTGTCATGTTTCGTTTAGTGATAGTTTTTGCGTCAGTCATGGTTTTGTTTGATACTTTGGATTTGTTTTGGTTGTGAGCACTTTGTGTTGTTTGGGTTTCAGTTTTCTCTGTGTTTTATTAAACGCAATTCGTCAAGTTCACCCTGCTCCTCCCTCCTGCCTGCTTTTTGGGGTCCACCACCACCTCGCTCCGTGACATATGCTTTGCTATTTATGTTATGTGTGGACAGTAATTAGAATGGTGTACCGAGGGCCCAAGTGCATCCCGACCTTGTGCTTGTGTGTTATAATATCAATCCTATCATGGGCATATGAGAGTCATTTTCATGGATATCGTTTACTGGGCGAAAAATTATGTCAGTCCTGCATGCCGATTAGCTCCTGATAGTAAAACGGCCCTAAGAGGGCAGCGAAATTGGTATCGGATGTTGTCAAAGTGTTGCAATACATGGGAAACATTTATTTATTTATTTTTTGTGCACTCCGTGTATCAACAATCTTATTTGTCAGTGGAAACTGGCCAGGATCCAGCACGACAACACACAAAATGAATGGTGGCCCATTACACAGTGATCTAAACTGGCCTTTGCATCGCCTTGGGCTCTGGCCCAAATAAAACAGTGCAGTGTATCATGAAAAGTGATCAACAGTGATGGAAAAATGTTCCGTACCTTGTGCCACTTCACTGCCGGAACAGATGGGAGTAACGGTCCACAGCGTCTGTTGGAAGGCTGCATCTACATTTTGACACTGATTGCCATAGGATAGATGCTATAAGAACACAAACACATGAATCAAAATTCAGATACATTTTCCCCAAACACGCAATTCAGTTTAGACTAAACGTTTTTTTTTTCTTCACATTTTGTTCAATAATAACCTCAAGGGTGGTTTTTTTTGTGTCTGTGTGTAGCAATGAGCCTTATAGTTGAAAGTGATGTGATGCCCCAGGTGTGGACTCCCAAGGCAAAAGAGGTTGTTGGAGGACAAACAACCAAAAAAAAAAGACAATGAGCAATTGTGTCCATGCGATATAGGAAAAACAATTCTGACACAGACACCGTACCTGTCAACTTGTACATTTTCCCCGTATTTTATATGTTTTTTTTATCATTTCAAATCATGTACGGCGTATTACAACTTTTATACGGGGGGAAAAAAAAAAATTGTGAACCGATCTCACAAAGACCATTTTGGCTCAATGCCGTGGTCGATCGCTACTACGTATTGTCACGGCAAACCAGCAAAAGTAATCCGATATTGTATATTTTTTTTCATCGCTGTGTATGGTCGGATTGATAAAGCATGACGTGCGCATGCGCGGTAATCCGTTGAATCGTAATCATTTATAAGGTCAGGTATTAGGTATTGACAGGTATGAGACACACACACCAAAAAACATCATGATGCAAAAAACTTTGAGGTATATTCTGTGGGCCGATTAAACACAAGTAGCAGTTTTTGTAATGTGTGTACCATCTTCTGTAAAATTAACACTCCATTTGATAGAATACCATGCCATTCATAAACATGTTGGAGGTGTTATGTTCCGAACGAAGCGAGGACGTCACGCTTCATTCGAAACAAAAAAAGAATATTTTCGGATCCCAAAATAACAGACCCCGACAAAAACTCCGTACAAAAATAATGTTTATTACAAATGGCCGCCAAACAGGCCTAATGACAGATTGGCAGCAGGTGTGCAGCCAGCAAGAGTGCTCAGCCTGCCACCTGCTGCCAAAACCGGAACATGACAGGAGGCAGTGCAGAGGTCTGGGGCTGCTTCCTACTTCAGGACCTGGACAACGTTGTGATGAATGTCACAATGAATTCTGCTGTCTGACACAAAATCCTGCATGTGAACCTTTACCCATCAATCATGCCCTCTTTCTCAAGCACTTTTAAAGACAGTACAGTAATCCCTTGTTTATCGCAGTAAATGGGGACCAAAACCACCCGCGATAAAGGAAAATCCGGGAAGTAGCGACCAATTAACATATATATATATTTTTTAAATTGCCCCACGTGGGCCTTTGCGCTTGAGCAGAGCGCACTAACACACACACACACACACACACACAGGCCAGCAATCCCGAGGCTGCAGCAGAGTGTTTATGATTAGTCAATTAAGGTTGTTTAGACAATTAAGGATGGAAGAGACCTGCTTTTGTTCTTATAAGTCTCTCTCTCTCTCTCTCTCTCTCTCTCTCTCTCTCACACACATACACACACACACACACACACACACACACACAGGCCAGCAATCCCGAGGCTGCAGTAGACGTGTTTATGATTAGTTAATTAAGGTTGTTTAGACAATTAAGGATGGAAGAGACCTGCTTTTGTTCTTATAAGTCTCTCTCTCTCTCTCTCTCTCTCTCTCTCATACACACACACACACAGGCCAGCAATCCCGAGGCTGCAGCAGACGTGTTTATGATTAGTCAATTAAGGTTGTTTAGACAATTAAGGATGGAAGAGACCTGCTTTTGTTCTTATAAGTCTCTCTCTCTCTCTCTCTCTCTCTCTCTCTCTCTCTCTCTCTCACACACACAGACACGCACACGCACACACTAGCAGCATCGTAAACAACACTTAGACACTGATTAAAGATCAAAGAGTAACCCACGTGCTAAGACAGAAAAGATGCACAGCCAATCAACATGGCTTTACATCTTCTCAGCCCCGACCTCACCCCACATGTAGTGTATATGTTGCTCTATGTGACTCACTATTGTTTTGCTGACTTTCGCTGCTTCTCGCGGACTGTTTGCAGACTTTTTGCGGACTTATATATATATATATTTTTTTTTTTTAATGAATATGTTTGAAAAAATCTGCAATGCACCGAAGCCGCGATAAACGAACCGCGAAATAGCGAGGGGTCACTGTAAATCCAATGGGACTTTGACTTACAAGTGCTCTAACTTACAAGTTTGTCAAGTTACATTTTGCCTTGTGTTTTTTTGTTTCCTACTTTCCACCTTTTCACGAGACAGGTTCTAAAAACCCGGCATCTAAAATAAGTGTGTCGACTTCTTACAGCAACAGTACATTTGAGCTTCCTCGTCACGTATTTCGTGTTCCCACATGCAGAAGCCAATTACCAGATATCTCTCAGATGAGATGCTGACAAGAATGAGATCATCCCCCACTCTAACCTTCTCCCCCTCGGAACGTTGCTTTGATGCTGGATGAATGGTCCACCAGCATGCCTCACCTGAACATAAAGAAGGTCAAAACATGACTCACAAAAAGATTTTGTTCAATATTATACCCTGTCATCATTCAGTAACGTCATTGCCAATACAAAAGCCAATGATTCATTGAGAACTGCCTAAAAATTTATTTAAACTTGAATCAAAGGGAGAAGTAGATGTGAAAAGATGTATTTAAAACTCAACCAAAAGGTGATAAAAGATTCATTTTTCCGGAAATACCTGTAGTGTCTTCCTGCAGCCCCACATCAAAAGCTAATTTGTCCGTGGATGATCGAGAGGTGGATAGACAACACAGGTACTGCGCACAAACACAATATCCACAATCAATGCGTGTATTCATCCGAAACATGAAAGAACAAAAGGTCACGGGAGGGGAGGGGGATGTCATGCGGGAATTCTAGCGGTGTGCGTACAGACCATTCCACTGTAAGAGTGGCGTAGACGGATCGCGTGGCCATATAACGAAGTGCGATGACCACCCCCTTGGATCGTCTGGTAAAAGGAAATGATAGGAACAAAGAACAAGTGTGAATCAGCCAAAAACACAATCCCAACATCTGTGGTGAGAAAAAAAAAAAGGGTATTATGCAGTGTTTTCCGACATTCACTCTATTTTAAATTCAATCTGCCAGCAAGTCACTGAACAAAAATACGACAAAAAGTATATAGACTGAAATAATCATAATGATGCTCTCGATTTAATTTGCTCACTTATTGAGCAACTAGTTTTGAAATCTGGCCCAGTTTAGTTGAACACAAAGCTATTATTCTGTTGTCTGAATGGCAACAGGTTTGTTTACCTTTTGGTTAAGTTGACCTTTGACTTATTTTTCCTGTCATGCATTGCTGTCATAGAAAAGATAAGATCAGAAAACCTTTATTTGTCTCACAATGGAGAAATTCCCAATTTACAGCAGCAAAAAGGATGAAAGGGAGAAGCAGAAGAATAAAAGTATATAAGTAAATATAAATTATAAAATATAAATATAAGCATATTCGGAATGGGTGAGTTGGGGTGAGTCCGGATTTTCAGGTCAGGTCTGGATGGATGAACTGAAGTACATTTATAGTAAATGTAGATGTTTTGGACATAAGAGCGAGCACATAAGGGAATAGTACTCAGTGGTCTTTGAGTACCTTCTCTTGGGTATTGCACAGCTACCGATAATCTATAGGAAACCAATATTAGGGGACCACATAAACAGGTATTCAGTAGCGATTGGAGTACCTAATGCATTATTGTATTTTCTTGAGGTTCGGAAGAAATAAAGCCCTCCTGTGAACATTTCAAATGTATAGGTTTGATATGAACCCTTTCATGCACTGTAGTAACCGCTGTCCCTGAAAGGGTTAATATACTGGTTAATAAATAAATAAATAAATAAAAAACTGAGAAAATCATGGTAAAGTTCAGAAACAGTAAAAAGATTGTGAAATCTAAAAACAGAGAAGTTCAAATGATTTAAATCCCCCTCCCCCAAAATCGCTCCCTCATTTAAACCATGCAATTATTTATTAATGTATTCATTTATTTATTTATTTGTTTTCATTGCGAATCATTGGAAACCGTAATCAAATTGAGGAACCGGAATCATCCAAATTCAATTGATGCCCAACCCTATTTATTACAGATTAGTCTTATTTGGGTCCTGAATGTGAAGTTATGCTTCGCGCTTGGGCAGACCAATTCTAGAGGGATACAAGGCTGCACACCACCACAAAATCATGAAAAATCCCAAACTGTTTGCCGTACCGGCTTGAAACAGAAAGTTAAAAATAAACTCCACAAAATGAAAAACTAAATTAATTATGACAGTTTAGTTTTTTTGGACCTATTTTCTTTTATAATTGCCTTTATCATATTTGTTTTACAATTGTCTTTTATAATTGTCTTACAACCTCCACCAAAAAGGTTTCTTTTCGTTTTTTTTATTGATGCAAAACTGACTGAACTACTGCTGAACTGCCTAAAACAGGGGTGTCAAACTCATTTTTTGTTCGTGGGCCACATTTTAGTTACCGTTTCACTTGGAGGGCCGTTATAACTGAAACCATATCAAGAAGTCAAGAATAACTGTTGATTCAACTATTGTTTAAGTGACTATCATGAGGGGTTTGGTCCCAAAAAAATACTTCCAACATCTCTTTTATTTATTACATATGACAATTTTAAATTGTGTTTGACATTTTAGAAAGCATCATTGAAGGTGACACGCTTGATCTGCTTTCGCGGGCCGCAAAAAAATGATTTGGCGGGCCAGATCTGGCCCCCGGGCCTTAGGTTTAACACCTGGCCTAAAAATGTTCAGTTTTGGGAAACTCCTGCCACGTTTTTTTGTAAATATTTTCCAACTCACTCCCCCAGTTTTCTCTTCAGTACTGGCCAGCATCTCCTGAAGGGCTCGAACCGACAGTGATTGCTCCAACACAAAAGTACAGATTGACAGATCTGGAGGTACATTCTGAAATGACAACCGAAAAAAAAGGTTAGCTACAAGCAGTGGCGAAAAGGCTCCTTTGGAATGATTAAACTTTGGCTCATTGACAACGCAAAAAAGTTTAGCATTTTAATTCGTACTACAAGTTAACCTCAAATGAAAGGGTATCAATTCTGAGTATTGTTTTTGTTTTTTGTTTTTTGTCTGCACATTTGCACATTGTTAACACATCTGTATCGGTATACTCTTGTAGAAAATGAAAAAGCGTAAAGGTCCAATCGGTACCTTGGAGTTGGAGATGGATTCAAGGAAGCACAGCCTGTTTCCGAAGCCTTCGGCAGCCAGGCAGAATTTCTGTTGCTCCTTATGGATTGTGGCTGAACACTGCAGGACCACCTCATCATTCTAAGTACACACATACACACACACACACACACACACACACAGAGTACATTTGTCATTGCAAAGACGACGAAAGCATGCCTTCACTCAACTGTGACCAATAAAGACACCCTGAACTGGTTGCCAGCCAATCGCAAGGGCACACACTGACGAACAACCAGTCACACTCACAATCACACCGCCGGACAATTTAGAGTGTTCCATTAACCTGCCATGCATGTTTTTTAGAATGCGGGAGGAAACCGGAGTACCTGGGGAAAAAAAAAAAACACGCAGCCATGGGGAAGAACATGCAAACTCCACACGAGAAGGTCCGGGCCAGAATCAAACCCTGCACCTTTGCACTGTGAGGCGGACATGCTAACCAGACAACCACCGTCCGCATATATAAATATAAGGCGCAAAGTCAAGAAAGTTGCAAAGTGATGAAATGCCAAAGCACAAATGAGTGCAGCACATTCTGCACATTTGCCAGCAGGATGACTGATGGATGACAAGCAAACGCAGTACAATAATACAGACCCAGTGTGAGCGCTCCCTCACTCATTTTGCCGCTTTCACACTGCCTTCTCAGCGCTTTGGAACATTACTGGCAGCGTTCACGTGGCTTGCACACAGATCTGCCAAATGTTACGGAAATCACTGAACGCTTACTCATTACGCCTTAAACGTATGTGGTGAGATGAATGACCCATGAGGCACTCCTCCTCAGTAGTCGGGTATAAAAATATGAACCCAACATAGAAGATTAACCTATGTTTCAATTTTTACCTTCATTGAAATTCTATTTCAAATAAGGTCAAAACCTTTTTTTATTCCATTTCAATCAATTCGCGTTGCAACTGTATTTAGATGTGTGTGTTTGTTTGCCGCTCAAAAGAAAAGTGTTGCACAGCCTTGGGGATTTGAAACACAAAAATTGCTGGTGGGCGGGTCAGCGGATGAGGATTTAAAAGCTTGGCCAAAAGCGAGAGTGAGCAAGTGAGTGAGGAGGTTGGGATGCATCATTGATGATGTAATCAGAGCAGAGAGCGGAGTGTACACCCACTTAATGGCCAGATACCGCTGCACACAAAATCTCTCAAGTTGATTCACATTATTCAAGCTACAGTAGTTCCGCTGATTTACAATTTACAATGACAACAAATCATAAAGTCAGTGAAAAAAACCCAAACGCAATTCCTCGCAATTTGATTTCAGTCACATGACAGGGGCTTCTGCGAATACAGTTGTGCGACCAAGAAAGCACATTTGCTAACTTGAAATGGAGCAGTAGAACCATGCGATTTCTCTAATCAGCGAACAAAGGTCAGGATTTAAAATGATGAATTATTGACTCGAAACCAGTCTAGTGTACGCCTAGTCTTAGCCAAAAGTAGCTCATTCACGATCCTAATGGGGATAAGCGTTATCGAAAATACATCGAACGCATTTCCATCGCACCTGGAACCGCACACCAATCAAACACTTTTGAAAAAATGTCACCGAATCACGATCGTACGTCACGGGGGAGGGCGGAGCTACTAATTCTATGATCCCCTCTCGTGTTAGCTTGGGAGACATCCACAATGTAAGCTTTTGTTAAATTGTTAATTATTATCATTTTATATTTGAGCATTATATTATTTTATGTTACAGTTACCTAAATTATATTCTGTTTAATACTTTCTGAAATATTCTTATGTTGCTTACATTTGATTGGCGAAGAAAAGCAGGAAGTGTGGTCGTTGCCGGGAGGAGGTGTGTTGGTTAGAGTTACGAGGCAGACGTTGAGAAAAAAATAAAAAGAGCTGTGTTCACACGAAGTCGTCCTCCCCTTTTTGCCCATTCTAAACGTAGAGCAATCCATCTAAAACTTACGCATACCTGTCAACTTTTCGGAGCGCCAACCTGTATAAACTACCAAAAAAATCCTTATAAAGAGCAAAAAAAGCCTTATAACATACCATAGCATTTTATATGTCAAAATAACGGCAGAAAAAAACCCACGAAATGTTCAATGATATTTATTGTAGATCTCCATAATACAATGTCTGGTTAATGTCTAATCATCATTCTACTTAGTGGCATTACTGTGTTCAGAGTTGTATTCCTGCGTTACTTTTTTCACCAACTCCAAATGCTGACCCATCGGCAAAAAAAACAAAAACGGAAATTTTCAGAATCCGTATGATTTGTGCGATACGGCCATATACGTAAGATTCACCACAAAATCCGTATGAACTATGGCTAAACCGTATGAGTTGACAGGTATGCTTACGAACCCCTCGACTTACAACAATTAGCTTGTTTTTTACTTTCTCCTCACGGCCTACCATACCCCCCCCTACCCCCCCCCCCCCCCCGCCCCCAAATATCCACAGGAACTGGAAATCACTAAAATGGAAAGTCTCCCATCACTAATTTACGGGCACAATCATAAACGCATCCCACAATGCTCGCGTGATGCTAGCAAGAACCGTGCGCATACCTCACATTTCATCACTCAGGAGATGTTTAACGCCGTAGCTACGTATTATAGAAGTACTAAAAGGAAGAATATACTGTACCTATTGAACAATAGAAGTTTTTAAAGCAGTACCAGAGATTTCCAACAAGCATTTTTAATATGATTACAGATAGCCTGTGTTATGAAATGAAGCGCGCAGATTCAGCAGAACTGTGTTCGGGCCGGATATCATTTGTCATCTGGATCAGAGTTGTCTCAGTACTGTGCTGTGGTAGAAAGCGTGATTGGAAAATATCAAAAGCATGACTAGACAGGATAAAGTCTGAGTTTATCAACGAACGGCAGATCTGACGTCAAGAGTGCTCGTCTTTAGAAGAGGCTTAATGACAGCGATTTTGAAGGCTATTGGAAATATTCCAGTCCAGATTTCTGACATCTATTGGAACTCATCAAGCAGCACGTCATTTGGTTCTTCATTAGATCTCTTGCACATTTCTTTTGTCTATTTTTACATTGTATTTTTGTTGGAAGCATTTATGTTTCAGGTAGGACTGGAAAACAGTCTAAAACCGTGGTGCTATCACGACAGTCACACTTTGACTACTGAGCAGATCATCTGCAGCCAGTGACGGCCGAGCAGGCGTGTCATAACTAATTGACATGTTGAGTCGGGTGTGTCTAAACATCAATGGGCTCCGTCGAACCCCTGAGACCGTTTCACCGAACCCAAGTTAAGAACCACTGGTCTAAGAGCAACAACGCAACATGACAAATATTAAGTCCCGGCTTTAAAGGTACTCCAAACATGTTTCCCCCCTCCCCCCCCCCCCTTTCCTCCTGCTGCGCGCACGCTGCACTGGAACATTTGGCGACGAGTGAGCAGATTACATAAGAGCACTGCAGTGAGGAACAGAAGTGAGGAGTGACAAGAGGCAGTCAATATCACCATTTATTTTTTTTTTACTTTACTCCTTTGATACGTTTTTTGCACCCAACAGCACTAATAGAATACAAAGCACATCCTCTCTGCAAGTGTCTGCACTGCAATGCGGGTCAGGTGGAGGCTTCTTCACATTGAACTTCTGTCTGGCTGTTTCTGACAGAAGTCATTTTCCGATCCGCTTATCCTCACAAATGTCGCGGGGGGTGCCGGAGCCTATCCCAGCCGTCTTCGGGTAGTAAGCGGGGGACACCCTGAACCGGTTGCCAGCCAATCGCAGCGCACACAGAGACGAACGAACAAGCATCCGCGCTCACACTCACACCTAGGGAAAATTTGGAGTGATCCATTCACCTGCAATGCATGTTTTTGGAATGTGGGAGGAAACCCGAGTACCCGGAGAAAAGCCACGCAGGCACGGAGAGAACATGCAAGGCATTATAATAATAATAATACATTTTATTTATGAGCGCCTTTCAAGACACCTAAGGACACTTTACAATCAGGAACAAAAACAATAAAACACAATGCGGGTTGAGCAGTGGCAGCCAAACTTGTTTAATTTCTGCAAATATCACTTCCATTTTGTACATTCCATGGCAGTCTTCCTTTTGTATGAAATAGTGCTCTAAACAATTGTGTGTGTGTGTGTGTGTTTATAGTGGTGGTGTAACACAAACAGGTCTCGTCCTCTCCCCAGGCTAGTCGGCATGGCCTTACATGGAGAGCATTGTTCCCCTTGGCGGATTTAGGACAATACCGAAGTGACAGGATGGGCACAATAAGTATGAAAACGAACACAAACAAACTCCAAACGAGTGCCTGACGCATCCCTCACGCTCATATAATTATTTTCCAAAGGATAACCACAGAGTATGTTCCAAACAGAGAAAATTTACTTCAGAAAAAATACGAATCGTTACATCCGTGCCGTGCTTAGACATCAGCGTCCACAAGTAACCAAGTTCCGTATTGATCTGCATTCCAAGTGCACTTAGCAGAGAGAGTGCCTCACGGTGCAGAGATAAATATTTCAACTCGCGTTCTTATGACACTGATTTGCCTCGGAGCCGTAATAGAAGGTACGCAAAGTGTGTTTTTATAACTCAGGCTTGCATGGGTGATACATAACGCCAAAAATGCAGTGGGCGCAAATGAGCTCCGGGTGGATTCCCGGCATCACCTGCCCTCTGGAGCCCCCTGCTGGAGGGGCCACATAGGAACGCGAGCACATATTTTGCACTGCTGTACATGTACAGTCAACCCTCGGTTTTCGTCCATAATCCGTTCCAGAAGGCTGTTTGAAAACCGAAATTGTTCGAAAACCGAAACCACGCTCTTTTTAAAATAAAAATGTTTACTGAACACGTCTGCTCACAATGGAAAGCAATACGAGGAAGCGTCACTTCCTCGTGTAAGGAAGGCGAGAGGAGTCAAATGGTGCATTCAAGTGCGCTCAGTTTGTTCGAGAACTGAAATTTGTTCGTCAACCGAGGCATAAAAAATTCAAAATTTTTGGTCGAAAACCGAATTGGATAAGAACCGAGACGTTCGGAAACTGAGGTTTGACTGTATGTCCTTATTCAAAAACAGCATTTTTGTCCTGTATCAGGTTAGGAAATGCGGTAAAGATCGACATAAGCGTGCATCGGTATATTTCATTTTTGATCATAGCATGTATAAAAGATGTACTACCCTAACAGGACAACAAAGGTTTTGAAGCAAACAACAAAATAACCGCAAACTGTTTTTTTTTCCAGCTCTCATGCCTAAAAATTGACGATTCAAGGACGGCACAAAACCGCTAGACAAGAAACAACGTGAAGTGCAAAAAATTATTTTTTTTCACAAAAATAAACTCACTGCAAATTTCAATATTACCGAGATACTGCGTTTGTCCAGCATATCATTCCAAATCCGCCCAAAAAATATTCCCGTTGTAATACAAGGCAGTATCCGCACAACTAAGGCATGTATGCCATCCGCCATAAAGGATTTTTTTTTTTTTTTTGGTGGCCTTGAACTCATCTGATAGATTAAGCGCACATGACTTCGTATTCAATCGTTCTTGTAAATTCTAAGTGTGTGCAGGCCGTTCCTGAGAAGGAATCGCGACGGTCTCCCCCATACCCCCATAGAAGGACATTAGGCTACAGGGCCATCTGCAAGCTCACACACACATACATAAACACACACACACGCACACACACACACACACCTGTCATGATAAAATAGCGCAGCACAGACAAGGACAAGCAGCACAAATCAAGGCAATAAAACTCTTAAGTCGGATTTGTAGTGGATACAACAACAAGTACATTTGCATTCTCAGAGGTAACAATACTGCTTAGGCCCATATTCAATTCAACCATCTCCTGATGAAGAGAGCTATCGTACCACCTTTGTACGTTAAACTCACTTTATATTGCATACAACGCATATTATTGAAAATCCTTTCGTTGTCATTCTTCCGACAACTAACATTCAAGCAATATTTTTGTTTTTGTTTTGTTTTGTTTGTTTAATTAATGACTTGAATTTATCCCTGATGCTGGGCTGAGTGGGTTGGGCAAGCTCGAAAATATAATTATTTAATATTAGGTCACATTGCAACTGAATTCAGATTTTTCATGCCCTTAGTGCACAGGTGTCAAACTCAAGGTCCGGGGGCCAGATGTGGCCCGTCACATTATTTTATGTGGCCCGCGAAAGCAAATCAAACATGTCAACTTCCATGATGCTTTCTAAAATGTCGAACAAATTTTTAAATGCTCATGTGTAATAAATAAGAGACATATTGTAAGGTTTTTCTTGGAACCAAACCCTTCACGACAATAACTTAACAACATTCAACAATAGTTGAATAATCCATTATTATTGATTTTTTTAAAAATGTGGTTTCTGTCATTTCTGCCCTCCAAGTGTAACTAAAATGTGGCCCACGACAAAAATGAGTTTGCCACCCTTGCCTTAGTGACACCTATCGGATTATTTTCATGCAGTGTGACCAGTACAATTCCGATGTTTTTTCCGATGTTTGTTTGTTTGTTTTTTTAAATCCAACCTGGGACTCTTTTATATTCGAATATAAAATATGTCTGTCATGCATCTGCAGTATGAACGCTTATCCGAGGAGGATGTGGAAGGAAGCTACTGACAATGGGCCAATCTGCATAGTTTTGAGTAACAGTGTTGACTTTACACTTGACTTGAATCCCACTTGAAATATGAAGTATTAAGTGGACATGAGATGTTGCTCGTAGTAATTCAGCCGCACTGATGGTTAATTTATAACACGCTGCAATGACCTGAGGTCATCTTTAGTCGATGCCATCATTAAATGAGGAGCTCAAGGAGCGTTGCCCCATATCCACAAAACATTTCTACCTCCTCCTGCCTCGCTCCTCTGCCGATTTGCCGAACAAAATGAGCCATCATGCCCGACAGTGTGAACCAGAGTATCATATCGCTTATGTCAAATTCTCAGTTTTTAGTCCCGCCTTTCCTTTTGGAACAATTGTATCGTCTTGTTTCAGAAGCTTTATTTTCTGCTCTTGAGTTTCCTTGTGATGGTGACAGTCTCTACGAGTGGCCCATTCTGTGTATAAATAGTCTGCCTGTCCTTGATCAGATTGTCTCGTATCATGCGATGTCTTGAATCAGCCAGCTTTTTGTTTGGGAGGGGGGGGATACTTTGAGACCCGCATGGGCTCTTCGGGGAGACACATTCAGACATGTCATCTATGTCAATGCCTGTGTCTGATTCAATACATTTTTTTTTCTTGATGCAGTGGCGTCATTAAGCACATTTTCGAGGGTGTTCACCACTCGCACCACCACATAAAATTCTTACCCGCCCAAATAACTTGGAATTTTGTTGTTTAAAATTTTTTTTGCATGGACAACCCCTTAGATTGACTCCACAACCAACATAATCAGTGTTTGGGAGTTCGGATCAGAGTATGGACGCCTGCCAAAATCGAGTCGGTCACCACTCTGTCAACATGTTATCCATAGCAACCAAAAGCCTGCAAACTCTTCAACATTCACAGTCGAGTAGCTTGCCGAAATCTTCCCCGCTAAAACACACAAGACTGACAAAGCAAGTATCATGACAAGGGATGCAATGCGAATTCTGAAAACTCAGCAGCAAAGACGAAGAGAAATGGGTAGCAAAATAGCTGGAGCCTATCCCAGCTGTCTTCGGGAAGTAGGCGGGGGACACCCTGAACCGGTTGCCAGCCAATCGCAGTGTACGCAGAGACGAACAACCATACACACTCACACCTGGGGACAATTTCGAGTGTTCAATCAGCCTGCCATGCATGTTTCCTTTGGAATGTGGGAGAAACCGGAAAACCCCACACAGGCCCGAGGAGAACATGCAAACTCCACACAGGGAGGACGGAGCTGGAATTGAACCCCGTACCTACTGTCCAAACTACCAAATCAATACTTATTAATTTAAATAATAACCTCTATGGAAAAGACACGTGATTTTTTTTTTTTTTTTGGCAAGGTCTCAATGTAACTCTCGCGACTGCAAACACGCAACACTAGCCAAGTGACCTGCTGCAGCAGGGGGGGTTTATTTTGACTGACTGTCTATACCGCACTGCGCTCCCCCCCCCCCCCCCCCGCCAATCCACACGAGCCCATAAAACCCTACTCAATTCTCCTTCACGATGCGCACTGCTGACAAATCCCCCCCTCTCCCGCCCCCCATCGTTCCTCCACCTGCCACCCATCATCTGCTCGCATGAGGCACACTCGCTAGACGAACGACGTGTCCGTCGGAGCTGTCATCCTCAATGCGGTAATCCGGCTGCTCTTCCCCGCACTCGCGCACACGCCCACCGTCAAAGTGTCACGTCACACACGCTTGATCTCTTCTCGCCACCATCGAAATGACTTACAGTTCGCAGGAATTGAATTTCGTCCTCGCCTTCTCCGTCAGCCATGGTTTGCTCTCGCTTGGGGAGCCTCGAGCTCGCCGCAGGTTGTGGGAAGTTATGGTGGGTTAGTGTGGGTGTGCGCGCGCATGTACGGCTCACAGAGCGAAAAGGATGGCACTCGCCTCATTGCCGTGCGCGTACAACGTGGGAGGAGCTGCACAGGTATGGGAGGGAATTGTTTGGCTCCCTCTGGCGGCAGTGCTCGGTATTACGAACAAGAGGCAATCTTGAGTAAAGTCGATTTTTCAGCTTCCAATGTTTTGGTCTGGATCAAAACTAAACAACGAAACCCTGGACTTTAATTTTTATATATCTTTTTGAGAAATTAGCGGACTACAATGTAGTTGTGCTGACATTCTTGTATGGTTTTTTTTGCGTGTGCATTTGTAATTGTGGGGGCTGTTGTCCTTTCTTGAAGCATGTTTGTTGTGAAAACGACACAAGAGATGGTGTTGGGATTCAGGAAGACAGAACAGATACTAAAACGTTTTGTTAAGGAGGTGCGAATCACGACAGAATGGCCGGTAGACTCGTGCAATAATAAGACACGTTTAGATGATAATTTTAGGCATATTTATTCTATTGCCAGAACAACAACTTAGCAGCACGTCGTAACACGAGCCGTGGCCATGAATTTAGCGTCAGCTTAACAAAAGCGGAAGTTGCGCTCATATGTACATCCGGCATGTCCCTTCACAATAAAAGCAGTAAGAGCGCTATATACAGCACAAATCCTCAACACGTTTATTACTGATTTTAAAAAACAAACTGTGCCACATCAATATAATTTATTTCTGTTCATTATCGCCATTCTGAAACCACAGGTTTAGCTAATCCAGTCGAATTTATTTATATAGCCCTGAAAAACAGTACAATCAAGTCCAAGTGTCATTCAAACAGAGGTTATCAACTGAGTTCAATGAGATATGTAAAATTAACCCTTTGGTAACACAATTAACATTTTATTCACATTTCAACCCTTACTGTACCATTTTGTACCATTTTGAGTAACATCGTCAAACCTTTGACGCATAGCTCCGATTTGCAAATGACGTTGATGGCGGAGGTCTTGGTGCGTACAAAATAATACGACAGCAATTTGTTGAAGTCACTTTCACTGGCGGTGTGGTGCGGTTCTACACCTCACTGTTGTAACCGAGGATGGGAGCCAGCCACTTTTCAATCTCATCTATGCGCATCTTTTTCCTTTTGGAATAATCCTCCACCTGATTAAGGAACAAATGGAAAATGTTAGGGGAGAGTTTGTTCAGCATGTGGAGTGCAATGTTGGTCACTTATAAGGGACATAGATGTGTTCTGAAGGTATCCACATTTTACGTTATCATTGCTTGTCTTATTCCAAAATTGATTAAAATGGGTTCTTTGCACATAATATTTTGACGCCACATCCATTGCAAAATATACAGGTTACCCTTTTCAGGTTTTGACCAATATGACTGCATTGGAATAAAAATCACTGCAGAATATATATTTTAAAATCTTTTTTCAAACAATAGAGGAACATTGTGGTGTTCTAATGTGGACATCGACATTCAAAATCAGATGCGTTTTAAGCTATGGCAGATTTCCCAGCGATGATGAATTCACCCATAATAACGTGTATTGCTGTTTTTTTCAAACACATGCTTTCCTGGACACCGCAGTTGCATGAAAACATGAAATCAATGGGAGAAATAGAACCTTTCAAGAAAGATTCTCCAGAAACTAAAAAATGAATTCTATATTTGGACTACAAAAATTCACTGAATCCGAAGACAACATTTGTGTGTATAAAACTGTATTTTCCGCACTATACGGCGCTTCGGACTATAAGGCGTACGTTCAACGAATCGCCTATTTTAAAACGGTTTTCATATAAGGCGCACAGAATAGAAGCTACACTAGTGGCTGAGGTTGCGTTATGCATCCACTAGATGGAGCTACGCTAAAGGGAATACAATACAATACAGCTTGATTTATTTAAAATGTTACATCCAAGAAATCAGAATATTGATCCATATATATATGATAATAATAATAATAATAAAAAATATCAAATTTAATAAATTAAAAATAATTATATTATTATCATATATAAATAATTATAATCATATATATATATATGATACTAGTAATAAATACAAATATCAAATTTAATAAATTTAAAATATGTTTGAAATATATATTTTTTTTTTCATGTGAGTTGCACGATTCAGTTGCTTTTCAAAACATGCCTGCTCCTTGGTGATCTTCCCAACGGCAAAGTATGAGGCCTCGGGGTTGGAGAAATAAAGGCCAGAGACTGCGGCAGCGGGCGTCATTGCCAGTGACTCTGTCAAGGCAATACCTGGACACATAGACAATTTATATTTAATTATACTCTGTGCACACACACGCACGTGTATACACACACACACACACGCACACACACACGTGACCAGACTCATCCTTTTTAAGTGTTTGCTAGATAGTAGATACTGCACTCTGAGGGACTTGAGACGTCAAGAAAAAAAAATGACTTGACACACATTTGTGATGGTAAAACCACAACGGTATAAACGATTGTTGAAAGATTGTTTCGTTTGTTTCCAAATCTTTCAATCGTCTAAGTCTATGAGAGAAAACAGATGTGACAGTGAGCGTGCACATTTTGGAGAGGCTCCACCCAGAATGCAAATCTGGCATGAAGATGCGCAAATGCACCCGGGCCAGAAAAGTGATATTTTTTTGCTGCATAGCTGCACCACGACAGATCAATTGCACTTCCTTGCTCGGCGGTTCTTGTCCTGTCTCATCGTATTTATAGCTCATTACAGGGTGCCTTCCCGGTCCACATAAAATGATGTCTTGTTAGTTTCTGTCGGGTTTTTTTTTCCCCTAAAAAAAATAATAAATCCAATGGGGGCCCAGAGGTTGACTGGTTCGGGCGTCGGCTTGACAGTGCAGAGGTGCAGGGTTCAATTCCGGCTCCGGAATGGATGGATGGATCCAATGGTCCACCAACATTTTTTTTACCGTATTGGCCTGAATATAAGACAGTGTTTTTTTGCATTGAAATAAGAAGTGGGGGTCATCTTATATTCGGGGTCTAGATATTATACCCATTCATGATGCTAGATGGCGCCAGATATCATTGAAACGAATGCTGAACTTGACTTCCCAGGCCAAAGTGAACCCCTGTCACGAAGAATAAAAATAAAAATAGCGGTAGCACGAAGAAGAAAAATAAAAAATAGCGGTAAGAAAGAAAAGAGAAGAAAATAATGGAAGAGATAACAGAAAATACGAAACATAGCGACAATCTGGAGAAAAGTGGGTCGAAGGTCGGCCAGGTTAACCGGCAGCTGAGGAGAAGTTTTTATGTAATTTACATTTCAAAAACCAGAAGCCATTCATTTACGAATGTGATTGCACTTTAGTTTACATATTTAAATGTTCAGATATTAAGATTTGAATGAGGCAAAATAACATGCTTTTTCTCTCAAATATATTGTTATAATCATATAATCATTTGTTTAAGATGTAGTGTAATTATTTTCTGTATAAAAACTAATTTGGTTTTCAAAAAGTCTTTTTTCCAAACTTGAGTCTTGAAAAAGAGGGGGTCGTCTTATAATCAGGGCCGTCTTATATTCGGGCCAATACGGTATATTGCATAATCTTACCAATGCTCTCCTGTATACCGGCAAGGTTCCACATTGCAATCTTCTCAGTGTGATCAGGCTGGCTCGGGTAACCAGGGGCTGGTCTGATACCCTGATAAGAAGCCCGATGTAGGTCTGAGGCCTGCAGAGACTCATCGCCACAGTAGCCCCACAGTTCCTTGCGCACGCGAACGTGTAACTCTTCTGCAAATGCCTGTCGAAAATAAAGAGAAAGAAGCTCATGCACCACTTGGTTGCACTTGCTGTACACATTGCTCGAAAGGTGCTTTCAAAGGGGTCTCTTGAGAGTGATGAGCTATTATTACCTACTTGGCCGACTTAAGTATTTTCAGTTTTATCTGCAGGTCCATTTTAGCATCAGTGCTTTTTATACGTTCTTCCAAACAACTTGGCCAGTGGCTAGCTTCCTACATTTGAATGTTTGCTGTTAAATGTGTTATTGACTTTTGTTTCCAGTTGGTGTGGATTTTCACTCTGTGAATGATTCATTCTCATTTTTCAATGGCATTCTAAAAACAAATGCTTCTTTTCTATGCACCTTATAATGCAATGCGCCCTGTATCTGAAAACAGTTTTAAAACAGGCTGTTCAGTCCCCAACTTTAAACAGTTAATTTGCGTTTGAATGTTGTATTTAAGTTACACTAAAGTAATGTTGATATTCTTATGCATAGTTGAGAGTGTTTCTTTATGCAACGTAACTTTATTGATTTTATTCCAAACAGCGTAGTTCACAACGTGACGTCATGAAAGCGGAAGACGCGTACGCGGAAGCAGGTGGTAGAGCGATAGATCGTCAATGAGAGAAACGTTATGGTCGTCGAGTTTAATCCAGCACAATCCACATACATCTCACGCCTTTGGTAGCATCATGGGTATGTACAAGTTTGTATTTTTATCGGTAAACAATTCTGTGACGCTTTATGTTAAAAGAAATGCTGCTCGTCGATGTGCAAAAAACATGTTAAGATTGATGCTAGCGCTTGCTAATCGCATTAGCACAATGACGTCTTGCTAGTTTCGCGTTTGAGGTAATGTTATTTTATTCAGTTTTTTTGTGAATTCAAAGTACTATTGCCTTGTATTTTATGTTACAGTTTCACCTTTTTCTACATTACTAAACCTGTGGACTAAGAGTAACGTCTTCAGAGTCGTGGTGTAGAAGATGGGTCTAGCTGACTGTCCAAATCTGGCCGAGACAGTACACAGGCCATTCATTGAAGGTGCGCCTTATACTCCGAAGCGCCTTATAAGTGCAGAAAATACGGTAAATAAATAGTTAGCTAAAACCCTATTTACTCAAATATTCAACTGAACCTGGAAAACATCACATACAATGCCAAATGGATTAATGTAAATACACTGCGGTGACGAACAATAAAATCGGTCCTTCACCTCTGCCAGTCGATCCGCCAAAGCTTTGACCATAATACTGCTGTAGTCATCTCCCTCAGCCTGGAATTGCTGACTCAGTTCCTCAGCCCCAAACACTCCCACGGCAAATACTCCAACGTAGTCAGCCAAGCCGCTGTCTATGGGCGCCACAAAGTCAGCCAAGCACAGGTAGGGTTCTGAACGTCCACTATCCTTTTCCACCTGAAGCGGAGAAACAGTAATGGTTGGTCAGACTTCAGAATCGCCTTCTTCTTGACCTAATATCTTTGACAAGACCTTTTTCATATTTTCTCTCACCTGTTGCCGTAAACCGTGCAATACTGAGATTGGCTGGGAATCTCTGTGTACTGTATCGTCATTAGCGTACACGTTGATGTCGTCGCCATTACTCTGGGCGCGCCAGAACCCAACCAGTCCTCGCCCCGTCAGACTTGAGTTAGCAATCATTTGGTCAAGCAGCCGCTGGGCATCATCAAAAACTTTGCGGGCCTCCGATCCTACATGGACAAAATATCAATGAGATTTGTTATATTCATTCAGTTTTTTAGAATGTGTGCGAATAAAAATAAATAAATAAACAACCAAACAAAATACAAATACATACCAACAGTCTTGTCATTGAAGATCTTGGGGTAACCTCGATTAGGATATTTCCCCCTGAGCTGCCAGACATCAAAGAAAGGCTTCCAGTCAATGAAATCGACCAGTTTGGTCAGGTCGTATGGATCAAACACACGGGTGCCTAAGAACTGAGGTCTCACTGAAAGATAAATGAAAGTTATTTTTACCCTGAATACTAGTTGCTTTTGAAGTAGCTGTTGTGCGGCGCCTACTCTTGAGACAAAGCCAATTGTGGGAAGCCAAAGCTCCTTAAGTTCCTTCATTAAAATAAACATTGCAACATTTTGCTTGTTTTTTTTGGAGGAGGGGTAGCCAGAACGAATTAATGAAATTTCCTTTCATTTCAATGAGAAAAGATGATTTGGGTCACCAATGTTTTGAGTTACGAGCATCGTCATGGAACAAATTGAAGTCCTATTTCAAGGTACCACTGTATTAGATTCAGATGAGACAATGTATGCAGCCACTCTTTTTCCCTATTAAAAAAAGTGCAAAATTGTGGAATGTTTATGAACAAGCACACTGAAAGACAACCTACCTGGCTTAGTCACTGATAGCCAGTCAATATGTAGAGCTTTTTCTCTAGCTTGGGACAGAGACAGAAAACGGCGATCCTGAAAAGAAAAAAATAAAGTAGCATCGAGAGAGGCAAGCTAGTTCCATTATTGAAACACAGTAGAAATATGTAATCTGTGAAATATAAAAATGACTAAAATTACAGGACAAATCATGTGCGTGTACTGGTAAAGCAACTTTCGACCTAATGTTGCTTTGCCATACCTTCAAGGAGTCGTAATGCTCCTGTCTTATCTCTTCATATTCCTCCTTTAGGTCTTCAAAGTAGTCCTCTCTTGAGCTACCATCCAGAAGCTGAGAGCACTGGCAGACAATCAAGAAAAATCCAATTACCGTATTTTCCACACTATAAGGCGCACCTAAAAGCATTCAATTTTCTCAAAAGCCGACAGTGCGCCCTATAATCCGATGCGCCTTATATATGGTGTTCGTTAGTTTCTTTTTATTCCCCATTGAGTCGTTTCCCTGTTTGTGTTCCGATCCCATCTAGTGGTGATTATTAGCAGGAACCAATTTTAATGTAAAAGGGTTCTGACCGACACTAACTGACATATGCAATCGCGAACACACACTCAAACAGACAACTACATTGTCAGCCCTGTAGAGCCATTAGGAAACCAAGATACAGTCAAACATGGGTTTTCGAACGTCTCTGTTCTCGACCAAATCGTTTTTCGACCAAAAATTTTTTTATGCCTCGGATGATGACCGAATTTCGGTTCTCGAACAAACTGAGTGCACTTGAATGCGTCATTTGACTCCTGTCGCCTTCCTTACACGAGGAAGTGACGCTTTCTCGGGTAGACGAGGAAGTGATGCTTCCTCGTGTAGCGTTACATTGTGAACACACATGTTCAATAAAGATTTGTTTTTTTTAAAAGAGCATGGTTTCGGTTTTCGAACAAACCGGTTTTCAAACAGCCTTCTGGAACGGATTATGGTAGAAAACCAAGGTATGTTTCATGCCCGTGTTTGTGACCAGTTCTCATAGCTTTGTTGCAGCAGCAGCAGTTGTGAAGGTCCACTATAAATAAAGCTGTACAGTATTGTATTGTATTCCCTTTAGCACAGCACCATCTAGTGGATGCATAGCACAACCGTAGCCACTAATGTAGCTTATTATTATTAGCATTTGAATACGTCTGAAAAATCACCCATACTGACAAAAATCAAGACTGGCTTCGCATTTGCTTTGGATGACAAAGGAGTAAGAGCTCCTGTACATATGCTAGCAAGAGTGTGTGTTAGCAAAGCTTGTGCTACAGTCGACATCCTTACCACCACCACACTCCGGGATGCATCCAGAACATGGATAACAGGAGAGGTGTAACGCGGGGCAATCTTCACTGCTGTGTGAGTCCTATCAAAACAGGAATCCTCACTAATAAATCTCATGTGGCCAGTGAAAGGTAAAACGGACACTGCAGAGTGTTTGGATTACTTGGATGTGGTGGCTCCACCGATCAGCAACGGTGTTGCCATTCCGAGTCTCTCCATCTCTTTGGCCACATGGATCATCTCGTCGAGAGAAGGGGTGATGAGACCGGACAAACCAATAATATCTGCAAGGATCCAAATGTTAGATCCGTTTTTGAGAGTTAACTCATTCACTCCCAAAGACGTTTTTAAACACTTAACTGTGTAAACACAGGGTTCCCACTCTTCCACTTGCTTTTTATTTATGGACCTTTTAAGGACTTTTGAGGGCTAATTTAGCCATTTTTAAGGACATTTTCTCCATTCAGCAGGGGATTCAAAGTGGATTTAATGCCCGCTCAGCAATATGCGGGCTGAACAGAAAGCCACATATCACTGGGCTGCTAAATCAATCATTGCTGCCAAAGGAAGGGCACATCTTTATTTTTAGGGGCAATCAGCTAACTCTATTTGACATACTGTATGTCAAATTTGAATTTTTCTACCTGTTTTACAGGTAGGAAAATGAAAAAAACTTTTAATTTAGAAAATATGAAACTTCAATTTATTTTCTAATAAAAATAATTTTTTACGGATTTTTATTGATTTTAGAAACTTTCCCTGAAAATTAAGGACAATTAAGAACGTAATTTTTCAACTTCCTTTGTTATGGATTTTTATGAACTTTAAGGACCCGTGGAAACCCTGAAACATTGTTCAGAATGGAATTGATGGCAGAGCTGTCATGCTTTTCGCACTTGTCAAACCTCAGGAATTAATTCTAAACATGAGGTACCTGCTTATTGTACCTGCTTTGTGTTGGATGGCCTCTCTGAGAATCTTATCACAAGGAACCATCACACCTAAGTCAACCACTCTGAAATACAAATAGCACGCACAATGCAAAGAAAGGACTGATGAACGATTTGAAATGAACCCACATTATGGTAAATTATTCATATACACGCAGGAAATTGATGGTTTGTTCCAAGGTTAATAATGAATAATAACTAAATGTCACATGTGTCTGGGTTTTTTTTTTATGCATATGTATTGCGCTACAAATGTTTCAGATCATTAAGTCAAGTTTCATACCTCGTAAAGACAACTTATTTGAATACAAAATGATGGTTTGACTTATCAGGGGGGGAAAAAATTCATCTAAACTGGTCCAATGTGGAAAAAGTAGACAGCATGCGAATATCCTGCTAGTCGGCAGTTCGTGCCGTGACAGTATTTCTCAGTTGTTAAAACAAAAAAACCAAAACTATTGTCTCAAACAAATGCTCAGAGTCTAAAACCCACTTATTCAATTAGTCGCCGTTTTTTGGAACCTTAAGCAAGAGTAAAAAGTGGTCGGGTAAAAGAGGGCCAGAAGAGACAGACAAAGTCTCAACAAAGTGCTGTACATGGTGCAAAGATAAGTTGTACCACAACAAACGACAAAAGCAATAAATTACGAATAATGAAGACAGTAAAAAGCACAAAAACTGTCAAACTACAATAAAAAAGCACAAAAACTGTCAAACTACAATAAAGTCTCATGCTCAGTCAAAAGCTGAAGAATAAAATTGACTTTTGAGATGAGTTTTAAAGACGGGCAATGAGGGGCTGTGTCTAATGTTTAGTGGGAGGCACGTGCCTAGGGGTGGAGGGGCTCAAAGAGAGAGAAGGTGGGGCGAGACCATTTAAAGATTTGAAAACAAATAATAGAATCTTAAAAAGAACTTTAAAAGCCAATGAAGAGATTGCCAGAGAAGGAGTTATGTGCTCCCTGGTACGAGTACCAGTCAAGAGGCGAGCAGCAGCACTTTGGACCAACTGGAGACGCTTGATGGAGGATTGGCTAACTCCAAAAACAAAGTGAATTGCAGTAATCCAGCCGGAATGTGATGAAGGCATGAATGACCACATCCATTTTCAATGTTGTTGGTGTCTTAGTACAAAGGCAAGTGGCTGCAACAAGCACGGACTCACAACTGGAAGTGTATAGATAATAAGAATCCTCATCATGAGAGACAGTTCACCTTGTCATAGTTTTGCCATATTCTAAGAATTCTATTTATTATCTCAGGGGAAAAAAGAAAAAGAAAAAAAAAAGCTTTACCGGTAGTTGTTGCAACCCAGGACGACACCCACAATGTTCTTGCCAATATCATGGACATCGCCCTTCACTGTAGCGAGAATGACGGTGCCTTGATAAGGATCCTGCAAACAAAAGGGGGTGAAATTAGAAAAGCCCCAGAGAAAACGAAAAAAAATTACACCCGATAACCTTTTGATAAGCTTTAAACTTTTCGGACAGCTACGAATGCACTCTATCCACCAAGTTTGCCAATTTTACGGTATTAACCCTTTCATGCATCCTGTAACCCGATAACATGATAATCTGTCGACTGTAGCAACCGCTGTCCCTGAAAGGGCTAAATAAAGAAAATATTTTGTTAATACAGGTACTAACTATGTCTTCAGCTGACCCAGACAAAGACATCATCTCCTTTCTCTCTTTCTCCATGAAGGGAATGAGATGGCCCACCGCCTTCTTCATAACCCGAGCCGACTTAATGACCTGCAAACATGCAACGGGGGTTATTCATTAAAACAAAGTTAACGGAGCGAGGAAGAATCATCACGTCGTTTCGCAAACGGGGGAACGTATTTGAAATGTTCTTTTGAAATTGATTGTATCCCATGTTGTCAAGACATGAGTAATGTCGTAATTGTGTTCAAACTGCATGTCTCATTGCTAATAGTGTCACGTAACGAGGTGGTGGTGGACCCCAAAAAGCAGGCAAGAGGGAGGAGCAGGGTGTATTTGAAGAGATGTAAAACTAAATCCGAAACAAACAAAGTCCAAAGTATCAAACAAAAACCATGACTGAAGCTCAAAACTATCAATAACAGAAACATGACCTAAACATAACAAACATGATAGCAGAAAAGAGCAACAATGACCCGACAATGAGTGTTCGGGCGGGAGTCCTTTTATAGAACTAATTACCTAATGACCAACAGGTGTGCAGCTGCAATTTTCTTCCTTCAGTTCACGACAACTGGAATTCACCGTGTAATAAATTAAATGAGAACTGTGTAGCCGTTCAAAAATCACATGATGTTTATGAATTTATTTTTTTTAAGATGATGTTTTACTTGTTATTCGTGCACTCCAGCTAATGAGAACTAGATAGTTGTGCCTGAATGGCTCCCGCTTGTTTTCTTGTTTGTTCTGTTCAAGAATCATGAAGTGTAATTTACAATGAGATTGTATATCTGCATCACCTAGAATTGACTGTACCACCTGTTGGTCCCAAACCGAATCATGACAAATAGTGGATTGCATTCCGCCCTGACGAACATAATTAGCATGTTTCCATAACTATACAAGTGGGTGATCTTGTGTCACACAATTGCTATTTTTATTTTAATTAAAGGGGGTTTTCTAAGTTTTAGGGTCATATTCAAATTGTCAGAAAAGCAGAAAGAAACAGTGGCCTTGAATGTGGCAAGCCAACTGCACATCCTTTATAGTCCAGCTGACCCAAAATAAACTAGATTTACACACAATGTAAGCTATAATACTAAAAAAAAAAAAAAAAATTTTTTTTAAAGGAAAAATACTTCTAATCATGGAATAATAATAATAATAATAATACATTTTATTTATAAGCGCCTTTCAAGACACCCAAGGACACTTTACAATCAGGAACAAAAACAATAAAACACAATGCGGGTTGAGCAGCGGCAGCCAAACGCACTAGCATTCACTCAACCCGGAAGTCAGAAAGAAACCACAAGGGAGGGAGAGGGGGAGAAAAAAAAAAACACGCTCGAACTATCCTCATTTGAGGCTAATTTGAGTCAGGAAAAAAAACAACTCCTGCACAAGCGGATGACAATTACAACAAGTGACAAGACATGAACAATGAAGGTGGTGATACAAGGGAGTGTATAGAAACTACACAGCAGCTGGTGTTAATTGTTGGAGTGCAAAAATCCACAATTTGGGTTTTCATACCTGTGGCAAGAACATCTTGCCAGCGCCAAACAGATCTCCGACCACCTTCATGCCATTCATTAAAGGACCCTCAATGATGTGAAGGGGGCGGCTGTAGCGATCGGCATTCGTCCGACATTCTTCCACATCTTGTACCACGTGCGTTTCTATTCCCTGATATCAGCATCCCGGGACATACGTGTTACAGAAGAAAACAAAAACAAAAACATAATTGAGGTTGCTGTGACATTTGGCGCTTGGCGATTTTTTTTCTGTATAGAATCTCAGTCGCAAAGGTTAAAATTACAACGAAAGGCATTGTGATTCTACTGATGGTCAAAAAACAGAAGGCTTACCTTGATGAGGGCGTACGCCAGCCTCTCTTCCGCACTTTTTTCCCTCCACTTGTCTGTTTGAACAACTTTTTTCGCTCCCTTCACATTGTTCTGTCAACATAAGTACAAATGACAACGTGAGACCCATAATTAAAGGAACGGGAAGATCACGTATTATTACTGTGGAAAGGTACTTGTGCATAAGCCAGAAGTTTCTCTGTAGCTTCGACGTCTTTGTTCCAGATCAGGTTTTCACACAGGAGCAGTAGTTCTTTATCAATATCATCATACACAGGTAGATTTCCGGCATTCACTATTCCCATATCCATACCGTCCTGTGAAAACACAAAGCATTACCACACACCACCAGTGCGACACACATTACTTTTGGGGGCCTGGGGGGAAAACGGAATCAGCCCAAAATGAAATTTGAACCTATTGAGTATCGAGTATCAGTATTGATTCCTGGGTACCGGGAATCGGAACCGAACCAGTTCATATGTAAAAGGTACACCTCAGTTATGGGGCTTGGAGGGATTTTGTCTTCGTCTTCTCCGGTAATGACCACTGACCCATAATTTGGTAGAAACGTGGACTGGTGAAACATGTTTTATCAGGTTGGCTTAACGTGGGGAAGCACTTTAATCCATACATAATGTAGATCCTTTCCTATTATTTTGTTCCTTAAAAATTAATTTCCATACTTCCAGGTAGGCTGCCTGTCGATTTTAACCGGGCTAACCATTCATATTTATTATTTCCTCAATCCTCACAAAGTCACTAGTTTTGACTCGTTGAGTGCGCTTCTGTTCAACCATCATATCTTCCGTTTGTGTCAACAACACCCACTCAACAATTTCTCAAAATGGCTCACAATGAAATTTGACTGTACCTCAGCCAAAAAAAAAACACGAGTGGTCCTCTCCTGCTCTGTTGTGAAGAACAGTTAATATAAATAAATGCCTTTTGTTTCAGGGATCTCGCATGTCTGATGAAAATAGCTGTATTGATCTAATAATCAAAAGGTCACATAATTCGGCGTTAATAATAATGACTTTATCATGAATTAAAAGTAATCCATGAGATTACATGTTACTGGAAAAAAGTGATGCTTGTTACTTATACCGTTACTTGTCTTCCATCTCTGCACACCATTTCGTAAAAAATTGGATCTTGGTAAAGTGTGGCTGTATCCAGCCCATTCGCTATCAGAGATCAGCCCTTTGCAAAGTCTTTCTGTATTCCAAATAAAAATGTAAAATATGCGGTGCTTTTATTTTTGAAAGTGTTGCTTTCATTTTGATGTACATGTGGGGACAGTGGAAACACGTGTGTCAAAGTAGAGTTGCCAACTTTAGATAGCTAGTTGGCTAGCTAACTCTGTGACGTAAGGCACCTAGCAAGCTAGCTAGCTAGGTGGATAGATGGATAGATGGATAGATAGATAGATAGATAGATAGATAGATAGATAGATAGATAGATAGATAGATAGATAGATAGATAGATAGATAGATAGATAGATAGATAGATAGATAGATAGATAGATAGATAGGCTCGGAAGCAGTAATTTACCTTTATAGCATGATAGAGAAATGCTCCATGCATAGCTTCTCGGATGGCCTCCATTCCCCTGAAGGAGAAAGACAAGTTGGAGAGACCTCCACTCACCCTGGCTCTTGGTAATGTCTCCTACACACATACACAAATAAACACAATATGGATGCTCTGTTATTCTAATGGGGCACACAGTGTGGGTGATGACTGTGATCCACAATAAAACTGCAAACGCATGACCACACTTAAAAGTGCAATCAGTTTGGTTATCAAGACGTCACGTTGCCTTACGTCACAGGGGCAAGTCCGTTCAAATGGGTGCTTCAACAAGCCAAATAATCTCAAACACATGCGTAAGTGAGCAATATCAGGTCAAGTCAAGCACAACTTTATCGTCAAATGTGCAGTATGTGTAACATACAGCACAAATGAAATTTCTTCTCAAACAGACAACAAGAGGAGCCGCTGCGGGTGCCCGCTTAGTTCCATACGAGATCTACATGACAGAATATCCCTCCTTCTCAGACTTGAATCCAAAAGCGAACTTGCTGGGTGGAAAAAAAAAAAACTGTTCCTGAGACAAAAAAAAAAAAAAAACAAGAAGTGCAGTCACGTGGAATGTAATGCAATCATCCTGACCTGACCTACCAAACAGTTTTCATTTTGACGACATCATGTGTTCAGTATAAATGAGTCTTTTTGTTTTGGGAATGACTGGACGATGGTCAGTGCCATACAGTATATCAAGTATACTAAATACAGTCAAAGTTGCTTGTTTCTGAGTATGTAATACCTTAATCATTTTGGTGGCCCTGATGAAATTGACAGCGTAGTCGTTGTGTTCCTCCATGCCAGTCCCGATTGTCAGGATATTGGGGTCAAAGATGATGTCATTGGGATTGAATCCAATTTTGCTAACCAGAAGGTTGTAAGCGCGGGTGCAGATCTCCACTTTGCGGGCTCTATCTGTAGCCTGAAGAGAACAGTGCAGTCAGTCATCTTGCACAGCGCATATGTGTGTGTGTGTGTGTGTGTGTGCATGTGTGTGTGTGTGTGTGTGTGTGTGTGTGTGAGGTGGCTGATTTCTGGGGCCGTATACTATGCTAAAGACTGGTCATTTCCATCCATCCATTCTCTGATCCGCTATTTTCACGCGGTTCGCGGGTGTGCAGGAGCCTATCCCAGCCGTCTTCGGGAAGGTAGGCGGGGTACACCCCGAACTGGTTGCCAGCCAATGGCAGGGCACACATAGACAAACAACCATTCACGCTCACAATCACACCGAGGGACAATTTAGAGCGTTCAATCAACCTAAAATGCATGTTTGTGGAATGTGGGGGCAGAAACCGGAGTACCCGGAGAAAAACCATGCAGGCACGGAGAGAACATGCAAACAGATTTTTTTTTCCAGGGCTGGCATTAATGGAAAGACACATTTCTGACTAGAAGAGTTTCATTATTTTAATAAAAATAATTATTTTATCATTAAATAATTTTAAAAATATATATTTTTTAAACTAGATACAGTCAAACCTTGGTTTTCGTACATCTCGGTTCTCAACCAATTCGGTTTTTGACCAAAAATGTCACGTTTTTTATGCCTCGGATGACGAAAAAAATTTCGGTTCTCGAACAAACTGAGCGCACTTGAATGCACCATTTGACTCCTCTCGCCTTCCTTACATGAGGAAGTGACGCTTCCTCGTGTTGCTTTCCATTGTGAGCAGACGTGTTCAGTAAACATTTTTATTTTAAAAAGAGCGTGGTTTCGGTTTTCGAACAATTTCGGTTTTCGAACAGCCTTCTGGAACGGATTATGGACGAAAACAGAGGTTTGACTGTAATTAATTATTTAAAATAAAACTTAAAAAATGCACACACTCAACTCAACAGTAATGATGATGAGAATAGTAAAAATGCGACTTTTTTTTTTTTTAACCTAACTGCAAATGAGCTGTGCAGTTCAAATTGCCGGAAAAAAACTAGGGCTTTCCCAAATAGCCATTCCAGCCAGCCTTTTACAACCAAGTGAAAGAAAGCATTAAGAACATTAAGAAGAGAGGCCTACATGGAGCATACCAATTTTGCAGATGAAAAATCGGCATTCCAGGAGCAAGTCAATATCTAATACTACAAATGGGATAGATATTATTGAAAATGAATATGAAATTCATTTTCCCGAGAAAAAAAAAGATGTTTTTTTCTTTCCTTTCTTCATGAGAAATGGACCATCTTGAGGCCATAGACCAGGGGTAGGGAACTCCGGTTCCTCGAGAGCCACATCCTGCCTGTTTTAGATCCCACCCTACTGCAACACACCTGATTCAAATCATCCGCTCATCAACAAGCCCTGTCGAGGCCTGAAGCAATCATGAACAGTTGAATCAGGTGTGTTGGAGTAGGGCGGGATCTAAAACAGGCCATAGACCCTTTAAGGTTGTGTCAAGAACAATGTGTCAAAGGACAGTACACCAATGGTGCTCTGCATACATTTTTAACTGTATGTTTGAAATTGTCTATGCCGTTTTGTGCTCTCACCTGGCCTTCCTCGTCAAAGGCCATGACCACCACAGCAGCGCCGTAGCGCTTCACGGTTAACGCCCTGAGCAGGAACTCCTGCTCGCCTTCCTTCAAACTTATGCTGTTGACGATACATTTCCCCTGGCAGCATTTCAGACCGGCTTCGATCACTGCAAAGTTCGACGAGTCAATGCACAGAGGAACCTTTGGGATGACATGAGGACAGTTGGAAAAAGGCAACTATCAATTGGAGACGACTAAACGGGATCGTTGAAGAAAGTTTATTGTCATGGAAGAACCCAAAAAATTGTAAAGAGAAAATTGATTTACCCGCGCAATGTCTGGCTCAGAAGCAATAAAATTACAAAATCGAGCCATTGCCGTTGGACCTTCCAGCATTCCCTCATCCATGTTGACGTCGAGGATTTGGGCTCCCATCTCCACTTGTGCCTTCGCAACGCTTAAGGCATCCTAAAAATGAGAAATGGAAATCAACTCCGATATGCTTTTTTTTTTATATTCTACATCACTGGTGTCAAACTCAAGGCCCGGGGGCCAGATCTAGCCCGCCAAACCATTTTATGTGGCCCGGAAAAGCAAACTCTTCCTTGTTAGCTGTATTGATTTCTGTTTGATTTATTAGCGTGACAAATATACAGTCAAACCTCGGTTTTCGTCCATAATCCGTTCCAGAAGGCTGTTCGAAAACCGAAATTGTTCGAACACTGAAACTACTCTCTTTTTAAAATAAAAATGTTTACTGAACACGTCTGCTCACAATGGAAGTGACGCTTCCTCGTGTAAGGAAGGCGAGAGGAGTCAAATGGTGGATTCAAGTGCGCTCAGTTTGTTCGAGAACCGAAATTTGTTCGTCATCCGAGGCATAAAAAAACTAGACATTTTTGGTCGAAAACCGAATTGGTCGAGAACTGAGACGTTCGAAAACCGAGGTTTGACTGTACTGGATTAATCAAACTGGAGTCAGAAAACTATTCTGGGTCCAGTTTATAAATTGGTCTTGAAGTTCCTGTTTTTTTGCGTGCAGTTTTTTAGATCATAACCACTTTTTTTCTTTCTTTTTCTAGACTTACCCTGGATACTTTTTCTAATGGTGAGTCGTTATTACTGTATTCTTTTTTAGGTACAGTGATGAATACCACAAATTCCAGAACATGGCAGTGCCGTAGACCAGTGTTTTTCAAACTTTTTTGAGCCAAGGCACATTTCTTTCATTGAAAAAATCTCGCGGCACACCACTAGCTGAAAATGTAAAAAAAACACGCTTATTTTAACAATTAACGTGTTATATTGTTACTATAACCGTTTTTAACATTGAAGAATGACGCTACAACAGCTTGAATTGGAATCAAATGAGCACAAAGAAAAAAGTATTTTATAATCTTTCATATTTATTGTTTCACTGTAGTCCTGCATTCATGTGGCACAAATTCGCTTGTCTCTCGTCGAAACACAAGGTAATTGGCTAGCTGCTGCTGCTCCCTAGCGGTATGGGAGGGTACCAACGTTCCCTCTAAGCTGCGCATGTGAGCAATTGTGCACTTCTTTCACCCTCTCGGCGCACACCGTGACAGCTGGCGTGCACCGTGCACAAACATTTCGACGCCCCTTCCTTCATTTCCGCCGCACTATTACCGCTTCCATTCCAGTTTCAGTAGTGCGAGCGAGGTTGCACCCTCAGTTGATCTACGGTAATTTCATGCGTAATTTGACACACATTCACTCTCACCAACCACAGGCGAGAGGCTGCAGGTGACTCGCGGACTGCTCAGGACAATCAGGAAGTCCAAATATGGACATAATTGACGAGCCCCTATAATGAGGCTCTTTCGCGCTTTTCCAAGGTCAGCTGACTAGGATTTTTTGTGTGTGCTGTATTAAACGACTTGTTTACCATTATTTCTGAGTGGATAATGCGTGACCATAGTTATAGAGAGTAGCTTCATTAATTGTGCTTAAAATGACGTGTGTGGTAAAATAAAAGTACAGTAACTAACTGGGGCCGATTTTATTCCTGTCATAAATCTCTATTCAATGATGTGTTCTATTTTTAGATAAAGGTGATTAGAATTTTTTCATCACATAGTAATACTAATAATAATAATACATTTTATTTATAAGCGTACCACATCATGTAGCTTGTTATGACCGCAGGTTTCGGACGGGTGTGATATGGGTTTGGCCACCGTGTGCAAGTCTGATGTTGCTCACCGTGGTCCAAGGAATGCTCAGAGAGTTGATGTGAATGCTCAGATGGATGGAAATTTCGAGGGAACATTGGAGGGTACTACATGATTACTTTTTGGGCCATCGACCGCACAGGCATACAAATTGGATATTTTACCGCGGCACACCTGACAATGTCTGCTGTGCCGCAGCACAGGGTTGAAAAACACTGCCGTAGACAATGAAATGACATCATCAAGGAGTGATCGTCGAGGATCGTGGGGCCTCAGAGATTGAACATAAACACAAGATTTGGCCTTGGGTCTCACCTCATAATTTCCAGCCATAATCATCTTGGCAAATTTGCGTGACCCAGACACATTGCAACGCTCACCAATGTTTACAAAGTTGGTGTAAGGGCCTATCTTGAATGGTTCCAGACCTAGAATCACATAAATACGCCAATAAATAATGAGGTTGCTACTTGTTCAATTAGACAGACAGATAGATAGATAAATAAATAAATAAATAAATAAATACAAATACAATAAAAATACACAGAAAAAACAATTAAATTGACTTGGGACAGCGACAAATGCATTTTTGAAAATACAAATCAATATCAGATCAAATCACGTGTCTTACTGTATTGGATGTAACTTTTGTGTACTGCATCAAAGCAGATAATGCATTACAGTAGCATTATAGTAGTAGTCGTAGAAGTATAGAGTACTGAAGTACCGAACAGCAGTGAAAACTTCCTGATATTGTGGCCAAATATGGCAGCTGCTGGCCAATTATGAAAAACAACTTGCTGCTATTATAATGTGTTCTATTTAAGTAAATAAAATACGTCATGGAACACTACCAGCACAAATAACTAAGTCACCATCTCGTGTTCTCTCACAGAGCAGGAAGTCTTCCGTCTCGCCAAAATAAAACGCTGCAGTCTGGCTGAACGATTTAGCATTTTGAGATCGAAGACGCGATTTCAGACATAGCAACCATTTTTTTTTGCAGCGTTCCTAACTGACCCACAATCTGTTGTGGTAACACTCTCCCGCTAAACCGGGGGTCGGCAACACGCGGCTCTTTAGCGACATCTAGTGGCTCCCTGGAGCTTTATAAAAATGTCTGAAAATGGAAAAAGATTTTGATAGTAGGCTAATATAGCTCAAATAGATATAGATACATGTTGCAGCTCCGAAAAAAGGAGAGCAGTGGTGTTGTTTTTTAAAAACGTACACTTTATTTATGCTTTTAACAGTCTCGACAAACACAGACACGTCTGCGTCTGACTCCGTGACTTCTCTCTTCTTGTTCAACTCGAGAGGCGTCCAAAGACAGCCTCCAAAAAACGGAAATTCATGATTACTTCACTGACACTAAGAAAAGCGAAAATAATGCACCAAAACAAAAAAATCAAGCGAGGAAATCACAAAATAAATTCTATGGGGGCGTTTGTGAACACACAACAAAGGAATGAATAACAAACAATTCGGAGACAGTCCAGTCTCCTACATACATACAGCCTGTGATTCCTTCATTGTAAGTTTTATTGAAGGCTTTTATTTTTTTGCGGCTCCAGACAAATTTAGATTTTTGGGTTTTTTTTGTCCTATATGGCTCTTTCAACATTTTCAGTTGCCGACCCCTGCGCTAAACTCACCAATTATGCGCACCAATCTACTTTGAGACGCCAAATTAGGGCGGGGGGATACTACATGCGGCGCTGAGGCTACAAGCTGCGCTTGCTAGCTGGCGCAACTCAGCTAACACATTATCCTCCCGTGTCCAGATCCTCAAAGTAACCATTTCACGGTCCTTACATACTACTTGAGATATTTCCACTCAGCAAGTGGCTGAATCACCTGAGAGTAGCAAGGAGTCTTGAAAAAGGTCCTCCGCAGGAACTCTAGGTTGGCAGTCTTTGACTGCTTCTGAGATGGCTCTGTGTGAGGGCGAAAGATGAGAGTAATAAAAAGTAAAATTATTCGATTCAGGCTGCGGCCTTCCTGTGTGGAGTTTGCATGTTCTCCACGTGCCTGGGTGGGTTTTCTCCGGGTACTCCGGTTTCCTCCCACATCCCAAATAAACATGCATGGCAGGCTAATGGAACACTCGAAATTCGCCCTCTGTGTGATTGTGAGCACGAATGGTTGTTTGTCGATGTGTGCCCTGCGATTGGCTGGCGACCAGTTCAAATTGTGCCCCGCCTACAGATGGGATCGGCTCCAGCACACCCCGTGACCCTTGTGAGGATAAGCGGATCAGAAAATGGATGGATGAATAAACTTTATTGATATGACAAATGGCATGCAATCAAAACTGGTTAAAAACCTGAAAAAAAATTGAGTTTGGGTTATTTTTTAGCACGTTTGAACCTGTGTCATTTATCTAATTACGAACGAAAAAATCTGGGGGGAAAAAATCCCCACTGATTTTTTATATTACGTGTTCGGAAGGTAGTGATTTTAGAAGGCTGCATAGGTAAGGTGAGAGAAATGTCGGGTTTTGTGTCGAAGAAAATGCCTGTCTGAAACGAAATCAAATCACACAAATCATGCTGACCTGATGTGTGCCGGAGTGGTGCCGCAACAGCCTCCTACAATGTTCACGAGTCCGTCCAATGCAAACTCCTGAAGGCAGCAAAATGAGTGATTAAAAAAAACATCAAGAATTTGTCAGCAAGGGACTGTTGAAACATTTGGTACATTTGAGTCGACGGCCAGATGAGTACATTTTAAGCGAGAAGGCTGAAAGCAACTTTTTTAAGCTTTGTTAAAATGCAATTTCCTCACCAAAAACACCCCGAAAGGAACGTTTTTCTCCATTCGCCCATCTCTGAGGCATTCCCACTAATTCCTGGTCTCAAAGCGCCAGCTCGGCCAACATTTACGCGAGCGTTTATACATCTCAAATTGAACTGCTGCAAATATCAGAACAATTGCCCTAATATTTTGGATTTGATGAGCATTTTACATTACCTTTAAGTTGGAGGCCGTGACTGCAGGGGTTTCATCATAACCCCCAAACGTGTTGGGAAGACCTTACAGTAAAACCAAATAGTAATAACATTAGACGATGACACATAGACACCCTGCTCATAACCGATCAGCAAATATCGGCGGCGTTCGTGTGTGCAAAACTGAACACTTCCAAAACTTGTACAAGTGTAAAGAATATTTGGCTTATTCCTGCTCTAAGATCATCAAGAACCGACTGTATTGTTATTTTTTATGATAAAGTGTAAGATGCTCAAGCGAAGGCGTACAAATACTTTTTTTTTTTATTTAATACGTGATGGTTTTAGATTAATACAATTAAAAACGGACACTGAAAAAAAATACACTTATGTGCTATGCACAATGTGACGAAATAAATAAGAAATAAAGACTATTGATTATATGTGACAAAAAAATCAATCGGTCGTTCATCGTGAAGTGTCATTTATTGAAATTTTGTTTATCCAAATACAAAATAATTTTTCAGAATTTTCAATAGAATACTGCTGATGGTGCAGCCCGAGATTCAACCTCTCAATGATATTGTTGTATTTTCATCCCTAAAAAATCCCCTTGCTTTAAGTCCCTGGGATTTACCTGCAAGTAATTGCGCCTCGAAATTTGTAATTTGCTCATCAAACGAAGTTCATCAACTAGCAAAATGGTTCCTCAAAGAAAAAAAGTCATTTCGAGACTTGACTTTCAATAATATGATTCATAAATGATGAAATGACAAATAATAAATACTGCATGCATGACTAAACAGCACATAAATGCCAAATTTGTTTTGTTTTTTCCTGGTCTCAACTCTAAAATGTCGTGTCGAATTTTTACCTGCATTGGGGTAACAGATTACAAAAGCAGTGGTACTCTTTCCGATAGCCTCAATGAAAGGTCTCATCTCTGTTGCCCCTAAGGCACAGTTGAGGCCGATACTGAGGAACAACACAAGAACAAAATAATTAAGAAACTGGTGGTAACAAATGAAAATTCGTAATACAGTCAAACCTCGGTTTTCGAACGTCTCGGTTCTCGACCAATTCGGTTTTTGACCAAAGATTTTGAGTTTTTTATGCCTTGGATGACAAATGTCGGTTCTCGAACAAACTGAGCGCACTTACACGAGGAAGTGACGCTTCCTCGGGTAGACGAGGAAGTGACGCTTCCTCGTGTTCAGTAAACATTTTTATTTTAAAAAGAGCGTGGTTTCGGTTTCCGAACAATTTCGGTTTTCGAACAGCCTTCTGGAACGGATTATGGACGAAAACCGAGGTTTGACTGTACGAGGAAGGCAAACTTGTATTGTTAAGCAAAATCACAATAACTGGCGTAAAAAAAAAAAAATCGATATCTATTTAAACTATGAGGTGTCTTTGCTGATCAAAATACCGTATTTTTCGCGCTTCGGAGTATAAGGCGCACGGTCAATGAATGGCCTTGCTTAAAACGGTTTTCATATATAGGGCACACCACTTTACAAGGCGCATAGAATAGAAACTACAATAGTGACTGTGGTTGCGTTAGGCATCCACTAGATGGAGCTACACTAAAGGAATACAATACAATACGATACAGCTTTATTTATATAGCGCTTTCACAACCACAACAGCTGTAACAAAGTGCTTTACAGAACATTTAAAATACTACATCCAAGAAATGCAAACATTGATCTGTGTATATATAAGGTGCATCGGATTATAAGGCGCACTTTTGCGAAAATTTAATGCTTTTAGTTGCGCCTTATAGTGTGGAAAATACGTTATCTAAAACAGGAGCTGCTTGGAGCCCTGCTTCCGTTCACACTCAAAGATTTTCCTTTCAAAGATGATCCACGGGTTGTCAAAAGGGTTGTGGTCAGAGTAGGTTTCTCCTCGATCTGTCAGAGCTAAAACCTCACCGGTTATTTTTGACAAAGTGCAAAGTTTGAAGGGGCGACGTGTGACACTCGAGATTTTTATGAAGTCGTTTATGCCCTTTGCCGTTATGCGCTATTTGTCTTTACTGTTATGTGAGAAGCGGATTTTAGTCGGACATCACGATTTTCACCGTCAATAAGGATTGCCTTTACGTTGAATGCTTAAAATTTTAAATCCCCAAAATATCTACAGTATATTTATTTACTGTGGCGCTATTTGTCACGCTCGCAAAATCTGTACTCGCCATAAGGCCAGTTGTATATCAGGCGGGATAAGGGCCAGTGTGACGTGTTACACTATCATTTTTCAACTTTGGGATATTTTGACGTCAGACATGTTAAAACTATTTTAAATATTCTGCTTTTTATTAATTTTCCTGAGTTTCATTTGAAAAAAAAAGAACACTATTGAACATAAATCCTATATATGGTAGTTGTTATTTGTGTTTCGAGCTACATGCAACTTACCATAATGGTTTAATGTGTGAGACACTCACGACAAAGGCATCGCCTGTTTGACCAGATAGAGTACGCCCGCTCCTGTCAACAATGGTTCCTGATATCTACACAGAGAAGAACACAAAAATAATTTTTAACAATATATATTTTTGGGGACTCGGACACAATATATCAATAAATTTCATTCGGACATTAAGAATTGACTTCAAGAGCAAACTACCTGTCGTGATGACCATTGACCCTCATGCATACAGTCGAGAGGTCAGATGGAATAAATTGAAAAATACAATAGACCTACAAAGAGAGGTTTCCTTTCGTAGCTCTTCTCAAACAGCAGATCAATGGCGAACAGTGCTGCCTGCAGAAGGAAGCATAAGTTGGAGACATCAAGAGTGGATGTAAAAGTCCGCCCCCCCCCCACCCCCCCGTTGAAATGCCAGGATTGTGTGATGTTAAAAAAAAAATACGTTAATTTTTTTTAAAAACTTCTACAGATTTGAAGATGTCTTACAACTTGTACAAACTAAAATATTTTTAAGGGTCACGATCAAAACCTGGTTGCATAAATATGCACACCCTCAAGTTAACACTATTTTATCGAATCCCAATTTCATTATAGTGTGGCACTCTTTTTGAGTAAGATATATCGGTGTTGAACAGAGAGTACGTACAAGTCGGGCTGAGCGTTTTTCCCCAAAAGTTTATTTCTGGTTTTTTCATGATTTGTTCCCCCTTCAATAACATGAAAAGTAAAAAATGAGAAAAATAATTCCAAAAAGTTTGCTAATTTTGATTTTTTTTTCCTCTTCTCAGATTTGCTATGTTTAACCAAGCACGGGATTTTAATGTTGTTGGTTTTTTTTGCAGGAAACCTAGTCGTGTTTCTTTCTGAAGAAAATGACATTTTAAACACGTATGAATACATTTGAGCAAAACACGTTTGACAGTTTAACATCAATAAATTAAGTTTTCATTGTAAGGTTTATATTAGGGGTGTCAAAACTTATTTTTGTTGCGGGCCATATTTTAGCTAGTTTCCCTTGGAGGGTCGTTATGACTGAAACCCTATAAAGAAGTCACGAAAAACGGTTTATTCACAGATTGTTTTAGTTACTGTAATGAGGGGTTTGGTCACAAGAAAATGCTTACAGTATCACTTTTATTTATTACAAATGAGAACTTGAAATTTTGGTCGCGATTTTAGCAAGCATCATGAAAGTTGCCATCTTCGATTTGCTTCCGCGAGCCACATAAAATGATCTGGCGGGCCAGATCTGGCCCCCGAGCCTTGAGTTTGACATCTGTTTATCCAAATGGATAATCCATCTGCTCTCATTTTTTTTCCCATGCCGTATTGTCCCAATCCAGCGATTAAAATTTTAATTGACTCCCACCACGAGGAAATCCTGCGAGATTCACGAAAAAAATGTCAACCTCTAATTCATATTGAAATTTCAGTGCGTTGTGACATTCATTCACGGGGAAATTCCAACTGTGCCGCACAACAACTTTCTTCATGCTGTTTGCACCTAACGTGATAAGTGAACACCAAAAAATGTATCGTAGACTCTCGGGTTGTTTGTGGTTGTGCTCAGTATAGCGTGAATGGATTCTTGTTCAACTACTGACAGGCACTACCTTGGCATTGGCTGTGTCGAAGATGGTTTCAACCAAAATTATGTCTGCTCCTCCATCCAACAGACCTCTGACTTGCTCCAAATAGGCTTCAACTAGCTCATCAAAAGCTGTTAAAAAGACACATTCGTAAAAAAAATATAGGTGATTAAATCAAAAACGCTTGTGAGTGATTGTACGTTATGGGTCATTACAAATCGAAAGTAAGTCATCAGCGGTATGTAACTTACTGATGTTTCGAAAGTCAGGTCTCTCCACAGAGGGTGACACAGACAGTGTTTTATTGGTTGGGCCAACCGCTCCAGCCACGTACCGCTTACATCCTGATAACGCAGACAGAATCACCGCGTGACAAAGAGCTGATCGGTATGTTTGTCATCGCTTGTTTCAACAGTACAAATTCGCCAAACCAGTTTGTTTGGTGACATCATCGGCTGCTCTTCTTGCTAGCTCCGCTGATGCTCTGTTAAGACGATAAGCCTGGAAAGACAGAAAAAAGACATTTTGAACTCGGTCCATTATTAAAAACATTCACTGGTAATGTATCAGGGCTGTGAGTGAGGCATTTTATTTATTTATTTAATCAATTATTGATTAGCGAAATTGTGTGATTAACTTGCGATTGATCGCAAGTTAGCTGTGGAAATCTTGCGATTAATTACGATGAAAATCTTTAATCGACTGATAGCCCGAATTGAAACAACAATGATCATAGTAGATTTTGAAAGAAAAAATAAACTTTTTAAGACCTCTGTTTGCACTATTCAAACCTTAAACCTACCATGTGTGTCAGTCCATAATCAGCCTGAGCAACAGACGTGCTGCTGAATGTGTTGGTTTCGATTATGTCCGCTCCGGCCAGCAAATATTCCTGCCGTTAAAAAGCAGAGTCCAGGTTAGACAAATATTGAAGTTTCACATATAGAACTTTTTTTTTTCCTTGGCGTGGCAGCCTTACGCTTCAGTAAAGTCAAGTCATTTTAAAATACCTTGTGAATTTTGTAGATGACATCTGGCTTTGTGATGCTTAGCAGATCATTGTTTCCTTTAAGCGGGAATGAATGCTCTTTAAATTCATCCCCCCGGAAATCGTCCTCTTGAAGCTCCTGTTGCTGGATCATGGTTCCCATACCCCCATCCAGGACCATGATCCTTTGCTGCAACAGTGCTCGCAACTCCAACTCAAGAAGACATCTGCTCTCTGGGAATAAAATTGGAAAAAGACAGATCCAGGAAATATTACAGGCAGAGAATTAAATTGAACCCTTTTATACACCCTGTAACCTGATAACATGATAAGCTGTCCACTGCAGTAACCGCTGTCCCTGAGTACTGTATTGGCTGGTATAAATGACTGGTCGTGTATAAGGGTAGCTAAAGTGATATTTTTAATATTTTTAATATCAGGGGTGATGACAGTGAAATGTGCAGCGTAATTTGCGTCATAACAGACAGCTCTTTTAATCTAATTATTTCTAACCCGAAGCGTTTATGTCCAGGTAGGTATTCCGATTGAGATTATTTTATTTTGAAGGTGGGTTTCAACGACCGTCGGCGGCTTTTTACCGTAATGCCTACTGTCAAAGTAATTAGGGGGCTCCGGGGCGGCTGGCTTGATTTCGTCTCCCCGAGTAGGGGCTGCTTTGACCGCAGTCGGTGACTGACGGGAAAAGTACTAACCAAAACTGTGTTGTGTCTGATCACCTCACTAAATTGTCCGTTAAGTTCCACAACTTTAGCACGTGCAAACAACTGCGTGGCATTGCGTGCTAAAAGCTAACTAACGAAAGCTACTGTGTTTCAAATGCAAATACCTGTTTCTGTAGAATACTGGGAGGCGTCGTTCGTCTGAACCATTTTTTATAATAGTCGGAGATGATAGTGGGGGGGTTTGGGCGACTCGTACCAAGGCTACTGTACACGAATTTCTTTCCGTAGTTTAACTAATTCCAAGTCTTCGATGAAAATTTCCTGTTTAGATCTTTCAAAATAAAATAGCATTCGTCTGCCATAGTGTAGAAAACGGTCCGATTCGTTTTCTCTTGACAACATTCATCAGGTAATTACCACCTATCACCTATTTTCGAAATTTTAATTAATTAAAAAAATGTACAACCAAGTTAGATGTGCTAAAATGAGTGCAATGAGCTGACAGAAGGTGCATACTGCTGTCATCAGGTGAAAATCCTCAAAATATATATATAGACTAGCCCAAGAAAGTACCCCATTTCCAACATTTTAGAATGTGCACTAGTTTGTAAAAATAAATTAATTACACAAATATTGATAGATTTGTGTGTGGGGAACTGGGGGGTGGGATTAATTTACATCACGCATTAACAAGAAGTGGCTTTGGAAAACTCAGGTGCTGGGTTCAAAACCTGCCATGAGATCTGGGCAGCCCGGTGGGGCCAGTGTTTAGCGTGTCAACCTCACAGTGCAGAGGTGCCGCGTTCGATTCCGACTCCGGCTTTGTACAACGGCATTGCAAGTTTTAACTGTCCAACCAACATACAATAAATGCACACAAAACATACTTTAACCACTCTGCAGTTTTAATTGTATGTGATGTTGAATGTAATGTCTGCAGTCGTACCAGGATTGAGCACTAGGTAATCGGAGAACTAAGCACACTGAGAAACATGTAGTTACGTTTTAATAAAAGAAGGTCCACAAATCAGATCGACTTTACATAATTATATTAACACGCAAAAAAGAATAAAAAATACTGTCGAATTCCGAAACTGCAGCAACCCACACCACTCATGCATCTCAGTCTTCCTCCCGCGTGAAAACATCGCGTATTACTAATCTTTTGGTGTGCCCTTAAGACTGGACTTTTGTTTCTTTTGGTCCTTCTGGCCCATCATGCGGTAAAGTTTTTTACGGGCTTCCTTCTGCCTCTTCAGTTTGGCCTCCTCGTCCTTCTCTTTCTGCCGCAGGAACTCCTTATGTTTGGCGTGCTGCACTGTGTGCGCTTTCTTTGTGTTGTAGTTGTGGACTGCGCTCAGAGCCTGGAGAAGAGCCGCCACCTATCAAAAGAAAACGTTAGAAATCCGTTGCGTGATGAATTGCCTGTCTTTCAAGTACAGTGGTACCTCAACCTTACAAAATTAATTGGTTCTGGAAGCAATTTTTGAACTAGAAAATGTTGTAAGTAGAGACGCATTTTCCATGTAAATGTCCTAATCCGTTCCAAGCCTCCCAAAATTCAGACATACTGTAAATGTTTTATAAAGCATAAAAATGCATCAAAATGTAACAAATACATGTTACAATTAGATTATTGCACAATAAATGAGCGTTGTGAATAATGTGAAAAAACAAAGAAGAGAGTAATGAATAAAAATGATGGTCATTTAACTTTTAATTGCGTCGGCGTCGTTTTTTGCCCTCTTTAGTTCATGTTCTTGCTCAGAAGTGGCTTTTGCCTGTGTTTTGTAAAAGAACTGATCCAGGGATGTTTGCTTTTGTTGGCTTTTAACAATCCTTGGAAAATGTCCAAGGCAAACATCAGCATAGCGAGCGATCGCCGGACTGGTAAACACTTTTTCTGGGTGATTCATGGCCTGTGGGGCGAATGACGAGGACACTGCATAGACACGGATCTATCAACATGTATTTGTCTATCTACACACATAGACACATTCAGTAGATGTCCCTCTTAGCCAATGGGATGCCAGGAAGATGCAAGGTAATAGCCAATGGCAGAGCAGCTATGAGTATGTTGCGTTCAGGAAACTCGGGAGTTGCGAGGAGCAGACCATACTGTATTTTTACCTTTCGTATCTTGAAATTTCTTTTGTAACGAGGCAATATTTGCCTGTTGAGGCATTTCGTAACTTGAAAATTCGTTGTAAGACGTTCGTAAGTAGAGGTACCACTGTAATCTCAATTGAGTGTCCGTTTCCACGTCGGATGACACAAAATCACGTTTTCTTGATTGCGATATTCTGAGACTAAAATATTCAAATAATTCTCAGAATGAACGACGCAAGGTTGTAGAGAGTGAGCACGAATCCCACCCAGCATCAACTTCCAATGATACCACGATTGGAATTACTTGTTCGGCTTTACTCACCTTCCTTTCGTGAGGCTCCCTGATCACGCTGGGCCTCTGCATGTCTCTGGGTTGCTTTCCTTTGCGTTGCTGCTGCTTTGGTTTGCTCTTGTAGGGCAGAGACTTCTGCAGCTCTTTGGGGATGTGGAGGGGATTGAAATGCGCTTCTGTCCGCACCACAGGCTGATATGAAGAAGATTCACATTCACAGAATTAGGGTGACCTCTGGCAACCTACTCAAAGCCGTCAACTCTATGAAAGGATTCCGTTTCCAAAACAAAATCTCGCACGCCTGCCTCGCCTCCGATTCTGAACATGCATCACATAGACGAACATATTCATTTGATTGTTACACCAGAGCGATTGAAGCCACAAAATAAAAACTGCCGTTTGATGTCAACAAGACTTTATAATTTCACAGGTTGAGCCTACCTTGTATAGAGAGTCAGGATTGGGTTTGTTGCGGATTCCCAGGTCATGTTTGAGCTGCCCGAGGGTCCTCATGCCTGACCAGTTGTCCTTCTGACCCACAGGCAGCAGCAGAGAAGTGACCGGATTGTAGAGCTGCGGAACAGACACTGTGCACCAGGAGCGCAGGAACACAATATCTGCAAGACAGGCAGAAGACAACATCCTTTAAAAACCCTGTCAAGTGATTTCAGTGTGGAATAAACACTCGAGGCGCAATACTGCTTTTACTCTGGAAAACAATCAACATTCGGACATATTTTCTGACATACGGGCCGAAACATAATTATTTGGTGTTTGCACATTTGCTGCACGGTCAATTTGAAATACCGTATTTTCCACACTAAAAGGCGCACTGGATATTATGAGGCGCACCTGCAATGAATGGCCTACTTTGTAATTTTTTTCAAATACAGTCAAACCTCGGTTTTCGTCCATAATCCGTTCCAGAAGGCTGTTCGAAAACCGAAACCACGCTCTTTTTAAAATAAAAATGTTTACCAAACACGCCTGCTCACAATGGAAAGCAACACGAGGAAGCGTCACTTCCTCGTCTACCCGAGGAAGCGTCACTTCCTCGTGTAAGGAAGGCGAGAGGAGTCAAATGGTGCATTCAAGTGCGCTCAGTTGGTTCGAGAACCGAAATTTGTCCGTCATCCGAGACATAAAAAAAATCGAAATTTTTGGTCGAAAACCGAATTGGTCGAGAACCGAGACGTTCGAAAACCAAGGTTTGCTTGTATTGGACGCACCGCATTATAAGACGCAATCTACAATGCGTCCATTAGATGGAGCTACACTCAAGGAAATGCCAACAGAACGATCAGATGTCAGTAAAACTTATTTAATAAAGCAGTTCACTTAAGCAACAGCAAGTTAGAACATTGACTCGTTAACGTTGAACTCTCTTGCCGCTGCTCTATTTCCGTGTTCAATTGCGTAACCCGATCGCCTTAAGTTTAAACTCTGCGTTGTAAGCATGTCTCTAGCAAGGAGCCATTTTGGGGTCGACATATTACCGTAATAACCATACACAAGGCGCATCAGATTTTAAGGCACACTGTGAGCTTTTAAAACTCATTCACTCCTAAAGACGTTTTTAAACGTCTTTTCAGACTTGGTATAGAATTGGGTTGTACTGAATGAGTGAAGAAAATGGAAGGCTTTTAGGTGCGCCTTTTAGTGCGGAAAATATGGTATGTCCTTATGCTTGAAATTTCTTTCAAATACAAGTGTACTAACTGGTATTGCAGAAGAAACTGTTCTATATATCAGCTGAATGCTTCATAGTCGATGAGTCGAAAGGGGGGGAAAAAAACTCACCACTCATCAACAGCTTGTCCTCAAATGTGGCTCTGTAGGATCCCGGTGGCGTCGATAGTGCTTTCTTGATTTGACCCCTGACGCCGGAAACCGTTCTTAAAGCGGCCCCTTCAAATTTCGCCACTTCCAGCACTGTGTTGAACATGCCCTACAGCCAAAGAAGGAGACAGCGATAATGGCACCGCATCTCGGAAGACAAAAGGGAGCTAAACTGACACCCGTCAATTATTCGGTACTTTATACTTTGGAGGAACAGGGCGTTGTATTTGACAATACAGCTCGACAAGTGAGAGAGAGTCAAAACCTCCTACCTTAATGAAACACGTGTTCTTGAAGATCTTGTATGGGTAACCGATGAGTTTGAGCTTCTTGACGACAGTCACCGATTTATCCAGGTCGAGGACAACTCCGGTTGCCGCAATGCGGAAATTCGCCTGCGCAGAGGAGAGACAAACACGTCAAAGTGCAAACTACATTACCAACAAATAGTTAGTGACACACAAAGGTGAATTTTTCAGGATGAGCCTAAATTACAAAATAACCGTCAGAAATGAACTTGTGTCGGGAGAACACAAGTTAAGAGCCAGAAAGCAACACGGATGTTTTCTGAATAAAATAGTCTGCAAATGTGCTGTAGGAAATTGAAATTCCGTTTTGTTTGTTTTTTTAATCCTTTCTTTTATCAGCCCGGTGAAGATGAAGTTTGGACATACATGACCAATGTGAGCTTCGCGCAACCTGAAGACACATTCCACACAAAAAGCTTGTAAAGTTCAGCAATAAGTTGACTTACGTTAATTCCTGCTACCGTTTGCAGAGCCAGGAATCCTGTTCCCTGCGGTGTAATTGGACCTTCGGAGAGAGAGAAGTGAGGGAATTATTGTGCAATAGGTTGGCTGCGGAATTTTATCCAGCACTTTTTTTTTATTACGCTCGGGATGTAAACGATATCCAAATACAGTGAAACGCCTCTCCAATGAAACCTACACGGGCGAAAATACCCCCCAATGTGAAAAAATCTTCATGCATTAACACCCTGTTGCGTTATACGAAATCTTTTTCTCTGCTCTTGCCTCGCGATGAGATTCCCTACAACAAAGTCTAATCAAACAGCGACCTCTACTGCTTCGTTCGGAAACGGCAACAGCAACCACCACACTGGTTTACACATGCGCAGTAGTCCAGGAAGGATTTGTTATTGTTAGTTTCAGCCGCAGCAAGAACGTTGCATTGCTAAAATGAGCTGGAGCGTTTTGCGGAGAGAGTGAAAATTATGAAGTGAAATAAATTATATCTTGCTCATATCTCAACCGATTTTGACTTCGCCAATTTTTCCTCAACAAAACGCGTACGCTTGCCTGCCAGTATTTCTTAGTTCACGAAACCCAGAGAATCCATCTTTTACATGTCTTCCGATTGGCTGGTGACAAGTCCACTGGACTCTGCCAAAATTGTGTCCAAATTGAGAGCCACTAGCGATTTTTATTACCCCAAGCTGCATTTTCCTGTTTCGACTTACCCCAGATGGAGGCGCCACAGTGCATGTGCTGTGGCGTGTACTTAAGAAGGCGGTGTCGCCCGTTGTGATCCTCAATATGGTAAAGGGGGATGGTCTGGAACCGGCGCCAGCCTAGCGATAGGATGAGTGGGTCCCGTGTCTTCAGGATGCGGTTATACCAGCGATGTTTCTTCAGTCTCATCTACGAGGCAAACACGCGTGCACACACACACAGACACATGCACTTAAAATAAAATCAATGTAAAGTGAATTATCAGCAAAGTCAACCAGCTGGTCATACCTGGAGATATCCGGCACTCCCCTCATTGGAACCCAAGCCGCCGATGATGATGGGATAGTGCGGATCGAAGTTTGTGACGAACTCACAGGGTAGCGAGGGGATCTCCAACCTGACGTACATTCCTGGCCGGAAACCTTCGTACTGCACTCTTGCCTCGTCATCCAAATCCTCAAACTCGGCCCTGTTCAGCTGTGGAAAAATACAAATGAGAATAAGGCTCAGATATGAGGATGATGTACGTACGCTGTTATCATCATATTGCGACTTTCATGGAATAAGAAATTGATACTTCAATGATCGGGAACTGCATTAAAATGTTTTCAGGTTTTATTTCCATGCCAGCTTGGAAAACCTTTCGTGTCAGAGATGGAGGTCTTGGGTTCTTGGTCACCCCCACAAAGGTGTGTGCCTTTCCAAATCATGTCTGATCAACTCCTCAACACCTAGATCCCCAAATACAGTCAAACCTCGGTTCTCGACCAATTCGGTTTTCAACCAAAAATTTCGAGTTTTTTATGCCTCGGATGACGAACAAATTTCAGTTCTCGAACAAACTGAGCGCATTTGACTCCTCTCGCCTTCCTTACACAAGGAAGTGACGCTTCCTCGGGTAGACGAGGAAGTGACGCTTCCCCGTGTTGCTTTCCATTGTGAGCAGACGTGTTCAGAAAACATTTTTATTTTAAAAAGAGCGTGGTTTCGGTTTTCGAACAGCCTTCTGGAACGGATCATGGACGAAAACAGAGGTTTGACTGTATGTTGTTGAACCAAGACGGAGGATGAGTGGAAACAAGATGCGCCTGCGCATGTGTGAAAATACCTCCGCCTGCTTCTGCATCTCCTCCTTGAGATCGTCAAAGTAAGTGGCGTCGCCGTCGTCGTACTCGGCGTCAAACCGCTCTTTCAGCCGCCGCTTTTTATCCAAGCGCTTGTTTTTCTGCGCGTCGCCATCGTCGACGGTCATCGGCGCCTCTTCGGCGTCGCCGTCTTCATCGCTCTCGTTATCCTGTCGGTTATAATGAACAAATACCATTCAAGCATAAAAAAAAACATATTGGAAAAGGAGTTGGTTTCTATATTTATGATTTCTAAATGTTTATAATGTCGACAAAAAAAATAAATAAATACGATATGTGGAGATGTGGCTTAGCAAAACTAAAACTGCTCAATTCAGATGAACACTTCCACGTTCGTCCGTCTGTCGTGGATTTCACAAGCTCACCTGAGATTGATCCTGTGCCTCAATTGTGCCTTTGTGGACTTTGCCCGTTTCCAGATCTTCGAAATCTCCGTACATCTCGTCTACACAAAAGAAGTCTTTCGTCAATCATCAGATGTAATGACAAGAAACATACAAAACACCCAAAATCAAGAAAGAAAACCAGTTTAAAGTAATTTGTAAAAATGCATCGGAGCAAAAGTTTGCCTCCATCCAGTTTGCAGCATACACATGAAGCGCAAATTATAATTCCTGAACATTCCATGTATTTGTTTCCCATATACAGTCAAACCTCGGTTTTCGAACGTCTCGGTTCTCGATCAATTCGGTTTTTGACCAAAAATTTCCATTTTTTTATGCCTTGGGTGACAAACAAATTTCGGTTCTCGAACAAACTGAGCGCACTTGAATGCACCATTTGACTCCTTTCGCCTTCCTTACACGAGGAAGTGATGCTTCCTCGGGTAGACGAGGAAGTGACGCTTCCTCGTCTTGCTTTCCATTGTGAGCAGACGTGTTCAGTAAACATTTTTATTTTAAAAAGAGCGTGGTTTCGGTTTTCAAACAATTTCGGTTTTCCAACAGCCTTCTGGAACGGATTATGGACGAAAACCGAGGTTTGACTGTATTTGTTTCCCATAAATCAGATTTTTCGGGCTGAAAACAAAGTCATCGAGAAAACTCCCCAAGTGGGCTTTGTCTATTTACCGTTCTCCTTCAAGAGTGTGGCCGCATCTTGGTCCTCCTCCCACTTCCCCGTTACAAAGCAATCCTTAATGGAGTCCAGCATCTGGATGGGGAAGAAAAAAAAATTCGAACCGCACAGCGGTATTTTCACCGAAATGAGATACGAGCCCGTTTATGTGCGATCAAATCTTACCTCCTCCAGGTCCCAGTTGTGGGAGGAATCAGGGTTGAAATGGGAACAATCGAGAGCATTTGCTTGAAACCTTCGACTATTCTGAGGGCGGTTGACCCGAAAAAGTCCTCCGAGCTCGTCAACATCATCACCGTCCTCTTCCTCTTTCGAGTCAGCTATAAGGAATATAAACAGCAGAAATAACTCCATTTACAGTATGTAACATCCGGAATATATCGGCGTGCCTCTTCGAGCGCGACCATCTTTGGATATCATATAATGTGGGTGATTGGTTGATACCTGAACCATAAACTTGTTTTCGCAGGTTGGGCATAGCCTCTTGGTGGCGTAAAAATGCTTCAGATGCCTTCTGCTGTAGACAATCTTTCCACCGCAGAGCCCCTGTTGACCCAAACAAAAAAACAAAAAAAAATACCAACAAAGTTCACTTCACAATGTCAATGTTAAGAATACATTTCGTATTGGAATATTTGCATATTCATGAGCAGCATTTTTTTTTTAATCAGGTGCTCTGAAAGGCACTTTGACCATGTAGCCAACGCGTGTGTCGTTTTCAGAATTGGTTTTCACGTCGATTAAAGCGGTCCGCAATTTCCCGTCGCTACAATGCGGTTCCTTGTGTTGACAGCAGTTGAGAAACAATGGCGCAGAGTTGACCGTGACTTGTGATTATGTTTACCATCTAAAGTGAATCATTTTGGAAAGTTGGAAGAATAATCCCACTCACTTTTAGATAGGAGAAAGAGAAACTGACTTGAGTTGGCTGCCAATGGAAAATTAGAACGAAAGCCGGACTGAAGAGAGCAAATCAAAGTCACATCGAGAGAAGAAAGCCCAGAAAAAATTGAAGCTGAAGGACTCAGCCTTCATTGTCAAAACTTTCTGATTGCACTCGGTAATAACATATTTACTCAGTTGGCACTTAGTGAATTTTACGTTCTTTGGTAAATTTTATTGTTTACATCGTTCATCATTTAACCCAGGGGGGGTTGTCAAACCCATTTTTTGTCATGGGCCACGTTTTAGCTACCGTTTCCTTGGAGGGCCGTTAAGACTGAAACTGTTACTGTAATAAGGGGTTTCGCAACAAGAAAATGCTTACAATACCTCTCTTATTTATTACGTATATGAATATTAGTGCAGATTTTAGCAAGCATCGTGTAAGTTGACATGTTTGATTTGCTTTCGCGGGCCACATAAAATGATGTGGCGGGCCGGATCTGGCCTTGTGTTTGACACCAGTGATTTAACCCTTTCGGGGACAGCCGTTCCTTCCATTTTCCGATTCGCTTAATCCTCACAAGGGTCGCGGGGCGTGCCGGAGCCTATCCCAGCTGTCTTCGGGCAGTAGGCGGGGGACACCCTGAACCGGTTGCCAGCCAATCGGAGGGCACACAGAGACGAACAATCATCCGTGCTCACATTCACACCTAGGGACTATTTAGATTGTTCAATCAGCCCGTCGTGCACGTTTTTGGAATGTGGGAGAAAACCGGAGTACCCGGAGAAAACCCATGCAGACACGGGGTCGGAGCCGAGATCGAACCCACGACCTCGGCACTCGGAGGTCGACGCTCTAACCACTGGACCGCCGCGGTTACCACAGTGGCCTTATCATTTTATCAGGTTACAGGTTATCATTATTCGTGCATGAAAGGGTTAATCAATTTTCAAGTTGAATTTTGCAGCAAAAACGTTTTCCATATTGCGTGTTGAAAAGTAGCGTCATAAAAAGACCTGATGACATTCCAAAAACGAAAACGGGCATTCACCCAGCTCTTCTTGTGCTTCCTCTTCCCTTCCACTCGCTTGTGCTTCCTCTTCACTTTCACTCGCTGTCTTTTTCACCACGGTTTGAGCCTTGCCCTCCTCTTCCTCTTTGGACAACTCATCCTCATCATCCTCAACATCATCATCATCCATCTCTTCATCAGCGCTCTCATCCTCATCTTCATCTTCTTCAGAGCAATGTCCAGAGTCGGCCGTTCTGCCAGCCTCCCCTTCCTCCTCACTCATCTCGAGGTCGTCCTCGCTGTCCGCGAAAACGGGCAACTCGGCCACCGCTCCCGTCACATCTTTTTTCTCCTCCAGCTTGCGTTTCTTAACCGTCGGCCCGCCGTGATCACTAGTCTCTCTCGTACCACCGGCTCCATTTTCATTTGTATCTTCCTGCTCCTCGGCGTCACTTTCCTCAATGTCACTGTCTTCATTTTCACTGGAGTCACTGGCGTCCTCTTCGTCATCGTCTGCTTCTTCGGTGAACGTGACCTTTCTCCGCTCTCTGTGGCCAATAGGATCCCAAATACGCTCCTCCACGTGGCCCTCGTTTTCGCTGTCTCAAACACAGAAAATGTCGAACATATTACAAATTTCTCTCATTTATTCCTACTCTTCTGGCCAGGGGTGCGATTTATACTCTGGGGCGATTTACGTGCAAAATTATAAACACATTATTACATCATTTCACATGTTATTTTCACATCAAACCACAAGAGGGCGCTATAGGCCTACGTTTATAAGTCAAAGATGACTCTGACGTAAGCGACGTAGAAGAGGACGCACTGCATCTTTTACCTGCGGAGTTGGCGGAGTTTTTTTTTTTAAAGTGACACAGAGGATGAAGATGTCATTGGAATTAGTGATTTGGAGTAACACTGATGATTTTGCTCAACTTGTTAGCATACTCTTTATGCTCTAGTTAGTTCCATAACAGGCACAGTTTGTTGTTTATGCGTTATTTAGCGTTAGCATATCGAACACTTATTCAGCCTGCTGTTCTCTCGTTTATTTTTATTTTAAATTGCCTTTCAAGATGACATGTCTGTTCTTGGTGTTGGATTTTAGCAAATAAATTTCCCCCCTAAAATGAGACTAATACTCCATTGCGTCTTATACATTTTTTTTTCTTCTTTATTATGCATTTTATGGCTAGTGCGATTTATACTGCAGAGTGATTTATAATCTGGAAAATATGGTACCAAAAAAAAATAAAAAAACACTCGTATGCAAGCTAGGCCTATAGTTGTCTTTTGTTAAATCAAAACAAAACCAAAAAAAATCAAAACACTATGTGCACGCATGCCAATTTCTTTCCCTCGTCCTATCCAAAACCATATTTTGAACACTCTCTGTTTCACCTGCTTTGAAAGTTGACATCTGCAGAGTCCAGCGTGGCGGAGCCGCTGAAAAGGGTCACCTTGCTGGCAGCCATCTTGGCGTCCAAAGTGGCATGCGTGTCAATAAGAGATTGGACAAGCTCCGTGCTGGGTCTAATCTCCTCCTGTGTCAAAGCAGGAAGAAGTCACACAATTTTAGTGACCATTAAAAACCTCCAGATGAGATTTTTTTTTTTTTAACTCAAAATTTTCACAATAATTGTGATGATCACACACCTGCCCTTGTTGAACATGGCATGCAGGAAGGTCGATGTATACGGCATCTTTGTCATACACCACTCCGCCAACTCCAGCCATGGGTGCATAAAGCAGCCGCTCTTTCTCATTCAGCGCCCTTTTTTTCTGAGCACCAGGAAGTGCACAAGGATCGGGCAGAAAATTCACTTCGGCGACCTGGAAGTCTCCAACGCCTTGAGAAGAGGAGAGAAGACGCCTTTTTTTTTCCTTCTTCTTTTCATGCTGGACTGATTCGAAACACTGTTAAATTGGCCAGTGAAAAGTTAAACGTTTCAAAACTATTACGGACATACCTGGAATATGGATCTGGCTTTTGTTTTTCAAATATGTGCCTCGCAAGTAGCCATACAGCGACACGCTTCGATCACATTTCAGGTCGGTTCGGATCTTTTCCGGGTCAGTCAAATCCTCCATGCTGTGAGGAGATTAAGACAAGGTCACATCTGTGTTTATTTAAGGGCAATGATTTTTATTTTTAATAGTTTCACATTGGTTCTCCACTTGTGTGCGCAAAAAAAAAAGCCATGTACAGTGTTCCCTCACTTATCGCGGTTCAAGGGGACCGGGACCCTGCCGCGATAAGTGAAAAACCGCGAAGGAGGGTTTGCCCCCCCCCCCTCCCCCACCTAGTAATTTTTGTGGAAGTGAATGTGGATACCAGCATGTTTAACTCTTTCCTTCCACAAGACGTACTCGTATGTCTTTTTAAAATTAGGCCCCGCCTACCAAGGACGCACTTGTACGTCTAAGTCTTTTTTTGGGGGGTCATAGAGAGGAGGAGGGTATGATGCAATCTGTGAATGAGAATAAGCCGTGTGCATTGTAAATCATGTCACAGAGCGACCAGTAGGTGGCAGTGGTGCCTCACATGCTTGAAATACATGCTTTTCCAAAAAGCTCTTTTTCTCCGTTTTTTACCCGGGAATCGCCATTTTCATGAAACTTAGCCATTTTGTAATGCCGATTGCTGAAGAATGGAAAAAGATAGAAACAAAAAACAGAGTATGATGTCTTCCTGAGGATGAGGACTCACCGATCCACAAGCAAATAAGGATGGGATGTCTGCCAAACCAAGGGACGAAACTTCATGACTGAGATGAAGCGGCCAAGGTTCTTCACTTCTTGCGTTTGATACTCCCCGTACACCATTCCAGACAGATAAAAAAGCTTGGCGCCCTGCAGTTTTCAAACAATTGCCATGTTAGCACAGGAGCAACATTTTGACACGCTCACAAGGCTCAGGATTGATCTGGCGGCTTTCGGGGGAGGGGCTACGAATGTGGGTCGGACTGAAAGTAGGAAAATGTTATTTACCTGGTAGACCTCGGTCCAGAAGCGATGTTTAAGGTTTTTCTTGGTCTTTCTTAGTGTCTTGTTGTTCTTAAAAGAATCTAGGTGAGTGAGCACGCCCATGATACGAGGGAAACCGTGCACTTGGCATATGTTGAGAAATTCAAATGTTTCCATTTCAAAGCCAAAGCTGGCATCGATCAACATCAGAACCTAAAAAGCAAGAGACATTTATTTCTTCTGTAGTGCGGAAAATTCGGTAAATCTATATTGACTATTTTAATCACAGATCAATGCAGAAAATTCTGTTTTGAAATTGGCATGAATAGGCATCTTCCAAAGGCCATTTTGGAGGTTCTACTGTAACTGCTCAGTAATTCCTGATTAAAATATTGGTGTTTACAGTCAACACTTACCAGGTCGGCCACTTTTGCAAGGTCGATCATTGTATTGATGTCATTGTTACACTCCATGAAAGTGAGACGGCGCTTCTTGCCTAAGGGGAGCGAGAAATAAAAGGCATTAAACTAACGGGTAGTTGCGGCAACGTTCGACTCATCCCATCCTGCAAGTATAGCTCATCAGTGATGGGACATTGTGATTTCCTCGATATGTCGTACAGGTGATCATTTGAAAATGTGAACACTGGCAAAGATTAATAGAAATATTATTGCGCAATGATATTAACTGATTCATACCTCGTGAAATCATTGTCGTTCTATTGTGATCTTTTTTTTTTCCAGAAGTGTGTATCAAACAGCTCGCATTAATGACAAGCCAAAACATAGCTCTGCATTTCAAAAAGGCCGCTGACACCTGATAAATTGTAAATGATTTCACAGACACAAGGCATAATGGAGACAGGTACTAAAATAACTGTGACGTTATTGCGAGGATGCATGCAAGCAGCCTACTTAATTGAACAATTGGATCATTGCTAATTGACTCGCACCACAGTGTACTGTAGTTCATGCCACCCGCAATGACTGTTGATGCACTTTTTAATCCCGTCATTATTTATTGACAAGTGATTCTGAATCATTTCAATCTGCACATGCGATCCATCTAATAATTTATCTGACTTCTACAAGTAATAAGTGCCACTAACCCCCAAAAATAATACCCCCAATATATCCTAATTCATACACTCGGATATAATAAGGTAAGCGCACCTGAGACGATGGTGACAGGCCCACATATATCTCCAAGCTTCTGACGTGTGAAGTTTTTGATCAGGCAACGGATTAGGGTACTTTTCCCCACTTTGGGGGGTCCGACTACGACAATCACGACCGGTGGAGGCTCCAGGGGTGTTCGATCAACGAGGGGTATGTGGTGTTTTTTGGTCTTTATGTCCTGCGCCCTGCAAACAGACACATAAAAACATATGTTACATACATTTCATACACTCAATACAAATCAATTTCCAATGACATTAGCACAATGCTGAAAGGTGCATACAAAGACTTTCGATAACACAGAAAACATTTTAATATCTACTTACCTGTGGAACGTTTTGGCCATGCGTACAGCCGACTGTACTCCAAAGGCTTTGGGGTTACGTTTGCGTTCATCCTTCTCTGTTGAGTGCCCCTGCTTCCTCAATTTCTTTCTCTCTGCCTTTGGTCCACTGTGTTTCTGCTGATGTTTCCTCTTTTCCTTAACACTGCCATCCATTCTGTCTGCGATGACAAAATCACAGCATACGAATATAAGTTTTCCGAATATGCACTGGTTTTGCAAGTCTTTCTGGCAGCCACTTTTTCAGCCTGCGTCGAACCAAACCTAGTGACAAATTTTGTAATCGTGTTGTTATGAAGCGACACAACCCCACTGGGATAAAATGATCAAATTTGGCAGTGCATCACAGACCTGAAAAAATGTCCATCCATCACACACCCTCCACCCCCCAAAAAAACAAACATACAAAAAAAAAAATCCACGCGGAAACTTTGTTGCTATTGCATTCAGAGGTCGTGGCCGCTATAAAGTCACTTATCCACTAGAAAGCGTTACAGTGTAGCGTTTTTTAAATCTAGTTAACGTTATTGTTGTAATTTACTCACCCGGGAATGTGGGGACTGAAAAGGAGTCAATTTGTTATTTTGAGATGTTGACAGAGTCTTGGGTGAGCATGAGGAAATCAGTTTTTGCAGGCAAAATCCTTTTTGTCTCCCCGTAGGTAAATAATTTATCAAAATAGAGTTTATGTGTAAAACCCGAAATGAAAGCTTTTGAAACAAAGCTGAAAAGAAAAACACCAACGTAAACGTGAATTTTCTTCCCACATGTATTCTGTCAACTTCAACCCGGAAATGAACTTTCTCGTTTCCGCTCCTTCTTCTTCTTCTTCTTCTTTTTCCTTCTTCTTCTTTTTTTTTTAAATGAGCAAGCGGCAAACCCGCGATCATGTACAGTATCGCCACTTATTGGACTGGAATGCGAAAGGGTAGAAAAGCAGGAACTAACGTTTAACAAAAAAAACAGTCAATGTATAGACTCTCAGATATATTTAAGTAACTGGATCGGATTTTTGGCTGTTACTGCAGACCCATGAAGATTTTCAATGTTGAAAAAAAAGTTTTTTGCTTTAATCCTGTTGTCAATTTTCTTTCCTTTTGAGCCCTGCATTCTGGCTACACGTCACATCTACCCGTTAGTTAGATGCCTACGTATTTTTCTAAAGCGTGGAATTCATTGCATGCTGAACAAGGGTTTCTGATGGATAAGGTAATAAAATTGTGATTAAAAATGCATACCTAATGCAATTGTTCAAACATTACGATATTTGTTGTTGTTTATGTGAGCACCTCGTGTGTGTGATTTTAGCACTTTCTATGCTAATGAATTGGCCGTGGCCTTAAAATTAACTGGGGGTCCCCCTCTCATCAGTGTTTGTCTTCATTTTAACAAATCAACAACAACAACAAAGTTTAAATTTTAAAGGTTTTTATTCCACATTAACACAACCACATTCATTGCTGGTAAGTACTTTAGTAATTTAGCCTTGTACGGAAAATATATGGCAATTAAAGTGTCAATTAACTTAAAGCATAATCATGGTTCAAAATAAAATATCTTCAAACTAGAATCTTTTGACACTTACAAAAAAATTCTGCGCCACAAAAAAATGAATGTCTTCGCAAGAACGTTAGACGATTCTTAAATAAGAAAGTTGGCACAATATAGAATACAGGCCAATTGTAGTATCACTTAAAAATACCCATAGTGCAACACAAAAAGCAATATCTTCAAAGATAGAATCGGATCACGATAATGGAATGCACTTTCAAAATGTGATCACCACTATACTGTAGTATGCCACCAGATAGCGCCCAAACCACTAGCTCGGGGACCCCAAGCAGCTGCCTGGCTTGGAATGTGACAATTAAGAAGCAACTCTGCTTGTATAGGTCGCTGGCGTACATAAATGAAGAAAGATATACAGTACAATGCTACCTTGAAAGACAAATAATCCAATTTACAAGTTTTTTTTCAGAATACATGCTGTCACATGATTAAAAAAAAAATTGTCTTGAGGAGTGAGCAAAGATTTAGGTAACGGGTGGTAGACCGTGCTTGCAATTAACACAAGCAGCAGTTTGGCAGTGATTGGCAATTTTAAAAAATGCCAACTGCTTGCTTCAAGCTGTTAGGTGTAAAATTAAACGAAACAAAGAGATTTATTTGTTGTGTATTTAACCACAGAGCCAAATTGTATTCAAAAATTCTGCTAGCTTAATGCTAACACAATGCACCGATCTTGCAGTGTTTAACTATTCAAGAAATCAGATACTGGAACACAAATGGTACAGCAACACATGCAGACAGACAATGTGAACGCACAGGGATATATTCTTTATTCTCTGCAAAGACTACTATTATTGCAGTTTCTTGAGCACTTGTGAGCTTTTTCGTGTTTATATGCATGTACATGTTATACTGTTCCCTGGTGGCCAAGGTACAAATGCAAAATGGAGGAACACAATGTATTAAACATGAAATCATGACGCCCAAACTAATTCATTCTTCACACTCTATTGAATTATGAGATTACTGTCATGTCTCTTTTTATAAAGTACAATACTGTAGAAATTTATTTTTCAAAGGTCCGGCATTTGCATAGCGTGTTATTCGAGGCTAAAATCTATGAATGGTGTTTCCATTCATTTCAATGATGAATGATGATTTGAGATACGAGTGTTGTGTATAGAATGAAATAAACACAGAAGTCAACACCTGTATTTGAAATGAAGAAATAATTTTGTGATAAAATAAGCAAAATTGAGTAATTACCTTTGGCACCCCAGTTGTGGAATCACTGGTGTACACAATGTCCTAGATATCAGATTGAATAGAAACAGACTATAGAGAGCGGCACACAGCACACACGAGTACAGTTAGTTGATGAATTGGTCCACTTACATTGGTGTAGTGTTTTTTGGAGGAATGATCCGTCATTTAGTAGAGATGTCCTGATGTTATGAGTGTGAGGTAAGTGAGAAGCAATGAGGAGATGAATGACACAATAGCCCATATTTCTACCTCACTGAGCCTGACTGTTGCCGCTTTGTACAATGAATACAAGGATTGCCAATTAATTAGTTCCACACAAATAAAGTCCGGTCCTCACATCGAGTATTATTTATGGATTTTTTTTAATTCATGTTTTTAATTGTGTTCTTTAATTTTAATTCCATTCTGAATAATTCGAAACTGTCTCACGTTGGAACCTCAGCAATGTTTTTGTTTTGATTAGGACGGCTCGGTGGGCGACCGGTTAGCGCGTCCGCCTCACAGTGCAAAGTGCATGGCTCAATTCTGGCTCCAGCCTTCCTGTGTGGGGTTTGCACGTTCTCCCCGTGCCTGCGTGGGTTTTCTCCGGGTACTCCAGTTTCCTCCCACATTCCAAAAACATGCATGACTGAACACTCAAACTTGTCCCTCGGTGTGAGTGTGAGCGCGGATGTTCGTATCTGTGTGCCCTGCGATTGGCTGGCAACCAGTTCAGGGTGTCCCCTGGCCTGCCTGCCCGAAGACAGCTGAGATAGGCTCCTACACGCCGTCCGACCCTTGTAAGGATAAAGCGGATCAGAAAATGGATGGATGGATAATTTTTGAAAATTCCTTTTGCTGTCTGGTCTTGCCTACCCGCTTCCTTCCACTTGGTTCCTCAGCTCTGCTAAACACTTTAATCAACTATACATTTTTACCATTGAATACATACTTTATAGATTGAGAGAATATTCAAAAACAAAGCATTTGTATAATCAATATTTTTTAAGATGTCTTCAAGTCGTTTTCAGCAAACAGAGCTTGCAACAAAAAAAAAAGGGTTTAACTGAACACATCGTCTAATTCTGTCTGAATGCGGGTTAGACTGGCTGTTCATTTTGCAGACACAGAAACCAGCATATTTTTAAAAAGGGTGGATTGCGCCGTTGTGGGCCTAAACACTGCCAATTCCCTTTAAATGTGGTTCACTCATATCTTGCATGGCTGGAGCATTGTTATTGCGCTGGCCGGTCTCGCAACAGACCTGTGCTGGGAAAAAAATCACCAAAATCGCACTTGACTAGCGGTCAATTTATTGTGTTGGATTTAGACTTGGTCCCAGTAGCCATGCACTGTAAATTCTACAGCTTTACTATGTTGGAACCCCCCCCAGTCTCACCCACCTTGGCGCAAAAACAGTCTGACAAATTCCCAAAGAGGAGCAGCAATGCCTGCAAGAAAATCAAAATACAGTCAAACCTCGGTTTTCGTACTTAATCCGTTCCAGAAGACTGTTCGGAAACCGAATTGTTCGGAAACCGAAACAATTTTTCCCATTGAAATCAATGTAAAATGTTTTAATCCGTTTCAAGTCAAGAAAACAACTTTTTAAAACCACTTATTTTTACAACTTCACACCATAAACTGTACAAATGTAATGGGAGATTACCAATTTTAACATTAACATAGTAACATAAAAATTGAAGGAACATCTCTCTCGCTATCTGTCGTGGGGCGTGCGCCTCTCCCAGCTGTCAGCAGGCAGTAGGCGGGGCATTTCGGCATCCCGAACTCCTTCGCCAACACAGACACACGCACACCTGACTCATATTTTGCGATGAAATCTTTCTTAAATTCTCTAGTTTTGCGCCCTATTTTCCTCTTTTCTTCACCAGGTTCACCACTTCCACTTGCTTTCTTTGGTGCCATGATTAGGGGCTGATACACGATGCAAAAATAACAGTCCAATATAACGTAGTTCTCACCAAACACGTCTGCTTTTTAAAACAAAAAAATCTTAATCAAACAATACAAACTTGTCTGCTCACAAGCTGTTTCTGTACGATTATTGCATAATAATGAGACACCGGACACCAGAGTGTTCATTATGTGCCGCTGCATTGAAATGTAAACAAACGCGCGCCCCCACCCCCTCCCCTGTGCTGCCAGGGCAAACCATTATGAAAAGAGGGGGATTTCACTCGCGCTAACAGAAGCGTCTCACCAAACACGTCTGCTTTTTTTTATTGAACAATACAAAAACGTCTGCTCACAATGGTCGCTTCCTGTGTAGCGACGCGACACGAGGGAGCGCGGCGACAGGAGGGAGCGTCACTTCACTCCTCTCGGCTTTGCTACCTCCTCTCGGCTTCGCTACCTCGCGAAGCTACACGAGGTAGCGTTGCTACACGAGGTAGCGTTGCTACACGAGCTAGCGAAGCCGAGAGGAGTGAAGTGACGCATTCAAGTGCGCTCAGTTAGTTCGAGAACCGAAATTAGTTCGTCATCCGAGGCATAAAAAACTCGAAATTTTAGTTCGAAAACCGAATTGTACGAGAACCGAGACGTCCGAAAACCGAGGTTTGACTGTACACAAGCCTTTCAACATTTACAAAAATAGAACTCAGGGCTGTAAATTTTCTATGACAGAATATTTGTTCGGCCTTATGACCATGACCATGACGCGCCACACAACGTAATTCTTTTTTTAACCATACAACACTCCATCAGAGGTAAAATTCTGTCGCAATTTTAAGCAGCATGACTTGAGAAATCCGCACAGAGACAGACATAATCACAAAATCTCATTTGCCAATCGTTTGTGACCTATGAGTTGGCCGTAACATGTCCCTTTCACTTCCTTATTTTGGCTTTGTTGTTCCCCTCAGGGCATGCTTACATTGTACACACAGAAACTAACATTTATAAACATAACAATTGCACAATATTTGCACTCTTGAAGTATGTGCTTCACATATCCTAGACTTAATTTCAGAACAATGAAAATGGTGTGACATGTTCATGGTAGATTTATTCTTTTGTATCTTAAGGTGAGGCCTATAAAATTCGGATTGGACCAAAATGAGTGAACTCCCCAGTCCAGTCTGCTATTACAGCTGAATGAGGCGTCAATGTAAAAAATTGAATAATCCTAAACCCTTTCGGGGACAATGGTAGCTACAGTGGACAGATTATCATTTGCTGTCATCTCTTCTTTGTTTTGGGATCTGGGTGGCCCTAATTTTCATCTTAATAATACACCATATGTCTTCAATGAGAGGAGCCAGATGAGGTGGTTCGGGCATCTGGTTAAGATGCCTCCTGGGCGCCTCCCTGATGAGGTGTTCGGGGCATGTCCCACTGGCAAGAGACCCCAGGGACGACCCAGGCCAGGCTGGAGAGACTACGTCACCCAGCTGGCTTGGGAACGCCTCGGGATCCGCCGGGAAGAGCTAGAAGAAGTGGCTGGGGAGAGGGAAGTCTGGGCTTCCCTACTAAAACTGCTGCCCCCGCGACCCGACCCCAGATAAGCGGCGGAAAATGGATGGATGGATGGATTTCTTCAATGGGGTGGAGGTTTTAAACCCTTTCATGCACCCTGTAACCCAGGGGTGTCAAACTCATTTCACATTGTGGGCCACATACGGACTCTGTAGATGTCAAGTCGGTCGAACCATTAACGTTATACCATACTGTGCTAAGAATCACCAAAATGTCATCTCTTTTCTTTGTTTTGGTCTCAAGAAGCATTGATTGGCGCTTTCATAGCATTTGGTGCGTTGGGTCTCTCGGTGACAGACTGAGACTGCTGTTTTCTTCCCCGATCAAAAAAATGTTGTCTTCTACTGTGATCAAAACAGTGTGCCCCCTAGAGGATAATCCACAAATTGCATTTTATTTAAAACATTCATTCTGTGTCTTTAATGCATTTTTTTTTCACTTTTAAATTATCCCGCGGGCCGAATCGAACCTCCTTGGGGGCCGGTTCTGGCCTGCGGGCCGTATGTTTGACACCCCTGCTGTGGCCTGATCACATGATAAGCTGTCCACTGTAGCAACCGCTGTCCCTGAAAGGGTTAATGGCCACTCAAGTACTGCACTAGTATGGGCATCAAAGCAGGTTTTTGGTTCTCCTGGCGGTATCAGCAGGGTCCCGGTCCTGTCATTCTTCTCCTTGGCCCAGATGAGATGCTTCCTACATTGGCTCAGGTTCAGAAGTCGCAAGGAACCCGACGGTTGTCCAGATGCGTCCGAATTTGGTGGTTTTTGAAGCGGTGACTCTCGACCCATTCCGCTCTTTCTGGATCTCCGCTTTGTGTGTTGTGATTGAGTTCATATCTGCTGAAATATGACAATTCTCTGTAATATTTTAATGACATAATGGGAATAAGAAAGAGCAAACCTGATGGCGGTAAAATAATATTACTGTCAAGGCTAGACTCGCGAAAATTCTCACGATGATGCGATTAGTTTCAGCTACATAGTGTTTCTTTGATTGAATTAGCCTCATGTGCTCAATGGAAATGCAGACGCTTATATATTGCATTTACTGTCGTGAAATTAAAAGACCCCTGAATTTCACAGTTAATGTATCAATTTGAATTGTCTGCTGATGAGGTCTTCAGATGAGTTTTTTTACTGCAGGAGTGTCGAACTCCTTTTTGTCGCAGGCCACTTTGGAGTTACATCTTCCCTCGGAGGGCCGTTACGATAGTGAAACCGAATAAATGTTTAATCATCACATCGTATTATTCTCGTACACAAAACAAATGATGGCTCACTAGTTTTGAAATCAGTCAAGTATTTGTTCAATTATTGCTCAAGTGAGTGTAAACAGGGGAACAAACTAATTGCAAAATTTATTACGGATGACAATTTGAGATTTCGGTACGGATTTAAGCAAGGATCATGGAAGTTGACACAGATGATTTACTTTCGCGGGCCACATAAAATGACGTGGCGGGCCGGATCTGGCCCCCGGGCTTTGACTTTGACACCAGTGCTTTACTGAATGTGTTGCCCATATCACATGGCTAACTTGCGAATTTCACGTCACTGCTTCTACTTCATTTCTCCTCCGATAATTAGCGCAAAGTGTTGCCTGACGGATTGACTTCAACCTGTAACCTACAGGTGTCAAACTCAAGGCCCAGGGGCCAGATGTGGCCCGCCACATCATTTTATGTGGCCCGCGAAAGCAAATCAAAGATGACAACTTCCACGATGCTTGCTAAAATCCGTACCAAATTTTTACATTTTCATATATATATACCCTATTGGCCCCGAATATAAGATGGCCCTGATTATAAGACGACCCCCTCTTTTTCAAGACTCAAGTTTGAAAAAAGACTTTTTGAACACAAAGTGAATTTTTATACAGAAAAAAAATTTGAGTACATCTGAAACAAATGATTAAAACAATATATTTGAGAGTGTTATTTTGCCTCATTCAAATCTTAATATCTGAACATTTAAATATGTAAACTAAAGTGAATCACATTCATAAATGAATGGCTTCTGGTTTTTGAAATGTAAATTACATAATAACTTCTCCTCAGCTGCCGGTTAACCTGGCCGATCTTCGACCCACTTTTCTCCAGATTGTCACTACATTTCTCCATTTTCTGTTATCTCTTCTATTATTTTCTTCTCTTTTCTTTCTAAGCGCTGTTTTTTTATTTTATTTATTCTTCGTGCTACTGCTATTTTTATTGTTATTCGTCGTGACAGGGGTTCACTTCGGCCTGGGGAGTCAAGTTCAGCATTCGCTTCAATGATATCTGGCGCCATCTAGCGTCGTGAATGGGTATAATGTCCAGACCCCGAATATAAGACGACCCCCACTTTTTCAGTCTTATTTCAATGCAAAAAACACCGTCTTATATTCGGGCCAATACGGTATATAAAATGTAGCCCGCGTCAAAAATGAGTTTGACACCCCTGCTTCACCTGACAACATGATAAACTGGCCACTGTAGTGACCGCTGTCCCCAAAAGGGTTAAATTATGGCTTTAATAAACATCCAAATCTCCCGAGCCTTCAAGACATTTCACCATCATGCTGCTTTCATTCATTGGCGTTCAGACTTTTAGGTAAAAACGGTCAGTTCCTGCCTCTTACATCCTTAGTCATCTCAGGAATGTCTGACATGGAGCCCGTGGAGTAAGGAACCTTCGCCCCACTCCTGCACTATCGCTTACAAAGACCCGAGCAGGTCAATGTCCATCCATCCGTCCCTCCATCCTCTCATTCATCACTCATTCATCTATCGGCCTGTCACGATGTGACGGTATCCGATACGACGGACAGACGTCAAGCTGCCGTCAGGTTGAGTCTTCCCATACGAGGTGTCCCTCTCAGAGCTGTCCGAGGGTCCCGTTGGTGCCTGGAGTGCCGCGCCAACTCAATCTTAGTAGTGGACAAAGTAAAGAGAGTGGGAGCTGTCCCATCAGTCTCCATTATGGGATACTGTCGTTGCTTCGCTGTCGTGTTCCTGTGGTACTCCAAGGGGGATGCTGTCTCATACATCATCGGTGAACAAAGGGCCTGGCTGAGGGGGCTGGGGTAGGAGGTGGATCCTTCCTGCCCTGGACGCACATAGACCCACCCACACTCTCAAACACTTTCCCCCCTTACTCAAGTTACATTGAAGGATTTATGGGGGTCAACGCTTCTCAGCGAGAAATGAATTTTATGATGATCGTCAAGTTAAGAATTGTTTGGGTTTTTTTGGCAGCGAGTCATTAAAAAGAAATACAATTACTCAATGGTCAGCGCTAGCATACGTTTTTTTAATTTCACCTTCTTCACTGCTTTTTACGGCATCGGGTCAGAGCATAGCTAGCTTTTGAATTTGAATCTGATGAGGACATTAGCATTTTAATGGGCAGCTGTGTAGACATTACAGTAAGTCCAATCAGCCCTCCCCCATCCTCGACTGACTGTCTTTATTAAACTGTTAAACACAACGTATCGTAATGGTTTGTAAACTGAACATTATGTTCATTTTGATGAAAGTGAACATTTCTCCAAATCAATTGTGACGACTCTGCATCACTTGCGCAGTTGTCATTTTTCAGTACCTTACCTTGCGTAATGATTCTCTGCATTTATGTGATTATGCTTTAAATCAGGGGTGTCAAACTCATTTTTTTGTCGCGGGCCACATTGTAGCTCCGATTTCCCTTGAAGGGCCGTTATGAATTTTGGGAAACCATATAAATGTTTAATCACCTCCACATATTACATACGCAGCGCACAACGAATTGATGGATAACTAGTTTTAAAATCAGAAGTCAAGACTGTTATTGTGGATTACATATGACAATTTGAAATTTTGGTTCAGACTTTAGCAAACATGATGGAACTTGAAATGTTTGGTTTGCATTCGCAGGCCACATAAAATGATGTGGCGGGCCAGATCTGGCCCCCGGGCCTTGACTTTGACATCTATGCTCTAAATTGATATTTGGTCATAGTGGCTTGTTTGTTGTCATTCTAGAGTGGCTCAAACTACCAGAAAAAAAAACATTCTTTAAATTATGTTTTTGGAATGTGGGAGGAAACCAGAGTACCCGGAGAAAACCCATGCAGGCACAGGGAGAACATGTAAACTCCATACAGGAAGGCTGGAGCCGGAATCGAACCGTGCACTTCTGCACTGTGAGGCAGACGTACAAACCAGTCGTCCACCGTGCCGCCCACGTCCAGGTGACAAAATAAAGAACCCGCCCAAAATACAGTCACAACCAGTCAACAAACATTTGATTATGGGTGTGTTTTGCGTGTTGACAGCATGCAACCTAATTTTTGTGACTTGAGTGGACTGAACATACCGTTTTGGAAGAATATCCAAATAAATCAGGAAATAAAACATTTTTTTTTAAATGTAGAGTGAAATAACCACATCCTGAAATGAATTTGCCAGATATCAAGCCCTGTTCCTTTCATATTCATGATCAGTGAAATGCTCGCTGTCCAAATAATTATGATAATAAGAACAATAATTACAAAAAAATTGTAATAATAATAAATAGAAAACAACACCACGGGATTCAAAAGAGGACAAGCAATGTAGGAAATAAATGGACGGGCTGTACTAAAATGTGGAAGAACAAGTACAATAAATTATATTTATATTTATTAACCCTTTCATGCACCAATAATGATAACCTGTAACCTGATAACATGAAAAGCCTAAAATGGCATTTTATTTTTTTTATGGTTAATGTTTTATTTTTATGAAACCTCACGAAAGCTGATTCTCTGCAATCGCCCTTTTCACTGTTTTATGATCAATTCAACGTTGTTTTGGATAACAATCAAATCAACAAAGAACTGCTTGTTGACTTACCGTGACTGCTTTTGTACAAACACCGTCAAGTTAGTACATCACCTGAGACCCTGGGGGCAGTCAGTTTGCACAAAGTTAATAGTGTCTATCAAAGCAGCAACAGTGACAAATGAGCCGGTTGCGCATCAGTGTTTTGTACTTTACTGCTGCACTCCTCAGTAGTGACGATACCGCTGCAGTTGACTTAATCATGATCCTTGGATGAGATTTTTTTTTACACTTCAGTTCCTCTCAGAAAGTGTTTGACTCATCCATCTGTCTATTTTTTTTTATTTTTTTTTTTTTATCCCACTTGTCCTTCTTTGGGTAGCGGGTCAGCTTAAGCCTATGCCAGTTGACTTTGGCCACCCGCAGGGCACATTTCGTCAATTATCATTCAGACTTCCATTCACACTTGTGTATGAGTATGTCAGATAATTAATTGACGGAAAAAAACATAGGGTATACGTCTTTTTTAATTGTGCACAAAATGAACCAGCCAGTGATGGCCAAGTGGGCGTGTCTTAACAAATTCACACATTGAGTCGGGTGTGTCTTATCCTCCATGGCAGTTTGCTTGTATTTAGTTTCTGTTAAAGTCATGTTTTGTTTCTTGTAATGGTGTTTTCGTTCCTGAATTATTTTTGGGGGGATTTTGATGTACTATTGTACGTATGAAGGAAAAATGCACTTTGAACAGGACATACTGTGCGTTTCATCAACTCCGTTTGTGTTTGTCCACTATGTGATTAACTCTCAAAGTCCCGATTTCTACGTACTCAAAGCAGCTTTTGATGGAATGAACAAACATTAGCATTGGCTCTGTTCTTGCTGTTTCCCATCAAGTTATGCAGGCATTTTCCCTGCAAACTGATAAAAAATGCATTCTTGGCTGAGGCTGTGAGCATTCGTTGACAAATGAGTGGATTTCATTCTTTGGTGATGGCCTGTTTGAATGAGGCCATAAGGGGTCAACATGTCAAAGGCTCTCGTATGCTCGACAGTGGAAGGCAAAATAATGCCAACTCTGATTTCAGAAAACAAGTTGGGTATTGATTGAACACAAAAGCCATCTTGAACTGGATGCATGAAGTGATCCATAAGCAGATGCTATCTGCAGTTTCATTGTCTCACTATGCTAATTCTGGAGATGGGAATGCTTGTGAATGTGTGTGAGGGTGCATAAGTGTGTGTGTGTGTGTGTGTGTGTGTGTGTGTGTGTGTGTGTGTGTGTGTGTAGTTGAAAGTGAATTTATTTCATTGCGTATCCAACACCAAATGAGGGCAAAGGTTAAGTTTGCTGTTCATTGTCCACTCAGACAGGCAGTAGAGCTGCAGATGGACACAATCATCTTTGGTCCTGGACAACCAGAGTCTCCATCTTTCACCGACACAGCTGCTGCCGCCAAACCTGCTTCTCCCGCAAGTGACAAGGCCACCACTCCCGACCCCGCACCTGAAGACTCCCTGCCACTTGCCGATCCAGATGACACCTGGACACGACTTGGTGCCAAGCCCAGGTCCAGCTCCACCCCCCACGAGCCTGTGTCCGGGTCCCTGGTTCAGCGCAGTGGGAAAGACACATATCCTAACCACCCCCTGCGGTCCAATATCCAGCTGAGAAACACCTTTGACATCCTCAATCTTCGTGATTTCCCTCCTCTTGCTGGAGTGCCGACAACTTCTTCACCATTCACCACACAGTCCAAAATGAAACCCTCCACTCAGATCCCTTCTTCAGATAATCCTGTCCACCCCTTCTCCTCCATTGCTCACCGCCGCTCTATCCCTCAGCTCACTCCGGCCCCGCAGCGCAGTGTCCCTGGTCTCCTGTGCACTTCCCCCTCCACTTCACCGCCACTGACTAAACCTACGCCAAGACCCACTCTGCCTTCACCCACCCCTGCCTGCCCACTTCGCCCCCTTTTTCCTCCCACCACCCTGATTGTTGGCGACTCCATAACCCGAAACCTCCGGTTCTTCAACGCAACAACACACTGCTTCCCCGGAGCCACTGTTCCCATCATCCTCGCAAAACTCCCCAGCCTGCTTCATTCACTCCAACCATCTGTCCATAGAATTATTGTACATGTTGGCTGCGTTGATGCATCCCACCGGCAGTCAGAAATCACCAAAGGTCACTTCAACAAACTTCTTCAGTTCCTCAACACGACCGGGAAAACAATTTTCATCAGCGGCCCACTCTCTCCGCATCGTGGCATGGGCATTTTCAGCCGCATTCTTAGCCTCCACACCTGGCTCCAAACTGCCTGCAGGACACACAACGTGGGCTTTATTGACAATTTTAATACATTTTGGCGCCGTCCATCCCTTTTAAAGGCGGACGGTTTTCACCCCAACAAACTTGGCAGCAGAATACTGGCAGCAAATCTCCAGCATGCTGTCCACCACTCCACAAGCTGACTAGTCGCAAATCACACACCTCCACCTTCCCCTTCCTCCACATTAACAACACACAGCACTTCCACTTGCCATAGTCCCCCCTACAGGCCCCAGTTGTCACTGTCTCATCCTGCTGCGATTTACCCCATTCAATCCATCATCACAGCCAGACACCCTCACTACTACAATAACAAGAGAAAATATTTTAAAATGTCAAGCACCAATCTCCGCCCACTCCCCCAATCCTCACTGTTACCCAGACATCACAAAATCCTCAAACTGGCTCTATTTAACACCCGCTCACTCAATAACAAAGCACTCGTTTTACACGAATTCATAACTGACAATAACCTGGACTTCCTCTTTATCACCGAAACTTGGCACAAACACCTGGACTACTTCTCACTCAACCAAGCCACCCCACCTGGTTACACCTACATCGACAAGCCCCGCCTCACTAGCCGAGGTGGTGGGGTGGCATCAGTCCACAAAACAGAGTTTAAAATCAGCACTATATCCACCTCACCCACTGAGTCCTTTGAACATATCACCTTCAAATTCCCTGGTCCCTCCCCCTTGGTCATTGCTGTCATTTACCGTCCCCCGAAATTTAACCCATCATTTTTTTCAGACTTCTCCGATTTTGTCACACAGCTCTTACCTATTTCACCTTTCACTCTGCTTCTTGGCGACTTTAACTTCCATATTGATAACACCTACTGCAAACATGCCTCTGAATTTCTGGACCTTTTGGACTGCCTTAACTTCACTCAACATGTCAACTTCCCCACCCACACCCACGGTCACACTCTGGACTTGGTCTGTTCCACCGGTCTCACCATTGAAAAACTCTCTAGCACCAACCTCAACATCTCCGATCATCTGGCTATCACTCTGAACCTCCACCTCCCTACCCCCCTTCCCAAGGAAAAGCGCACCATATCATTCAGGAACCTCAAATCCATCTCCCCAACTGACTTTTCTACCTCTGTCCTCAACCACCTGTCCATACTACCTCCTCCACTGTCCCATGACCCCACTGTTCTCACCAACCACTACAACAGCACTCTCTCCTCCTGTCTTAATCAACTCGCCCCCATCAAAACCAAATCTGTCTCCTTCACTCACTCAGCCCCCTGGTACACCCCAGAACTCCGCAAACTTAAAACCCGAAAACGCCAGCTAGAAAGACTCTATAAAAAATCTGGTTTAACCGTTCACCTCCTCGCCTACACCGATCACCTTCAGTTGTACAAGACCGCACTCGACTCCAGCCGTTCCACCTACTACTCCAACCTCATCCACACTGACTCCAACAACCAAAAGGCTCTCTTCTCCACCGTCAACAAACTCCTCAAACCCAGCGACAATATTTCAACCTCATTTACCGTTGATAAATGCAATTCATTCCTCTCCTACTTTCAATCCAAAATCGACATCCTCTACAGTTCACTCACCACCTCTCCCGTCCCCCCTCCCTTACTACCAGCATCCATCACTCCAACTACTTCACCTCTCTCTGAATTCACACCTGTCTCCATAGCCAAACTCACCAATATCATCTCAACAATGAATTCCTCCACCTGCACACTGGATCCCATTCCATCTACCTTCGTCAAGCTCTGCTTTCCCACCATCTCCCACCTCGTCATGAACATTGTCAACTCCTCCCTCAACCTTGCCTATGTCCCCTCCTCACTCAAACTGGCTGCTGTAACCCCCATCATCAAAAAACCCGGACTCAACCCTGACATCATGAGCAACTTTCGACCCATCTCCAACCTCCCCTTTCTGTCCAAAGTCATAGAACGTGTTGTCGCATCTCAAATTAAAACCTACCTAGACAATAACCAACTTTTCGAACAATTTCAATCTGGATTCCGCACACAACACAGCACTGAAACAGCCCTCCTCAAAATCACCAATGACCTCATCCTTGCCTCTGACTCCGGCCTACTCTCCATCCTCATCCTTCTTGACCTTACAGCTGCCTTCGACACCATCAACCACTCCATCCTACTCTCTCGCCTGCAATCCTTAAACATCACTGACAAAGTCCTCACCTGGCTTCACTCATATCTCACAGACAGGAAACAATTCATACACATCAACAACTGCTCTTCCTACACTGCCCCACTGTCCCAAGGTGTCCCCCAGGGTTCTGTGCTTGGTCCTCTTCTCTTCATTCTCTACCTTCTACCCATCGGCCAAATCATTCGCCATCATGGTCTCCAGTTCCACTGCTACGCTGATGACATCCAATTGTACATATCCACCAAATCATTTACCCCTACAACCCACTCCACCCTGTCTAACTGTCTTTCAGACATCAAATCCTGGATGCAAACAAACTTTCTCACTCTTAACTGCACTAAATCTCAACTGCTAATAATCGGTCCTCGGTCCCTCACCCAAACAGCCTCCAACTTTAACCTCACTATTGACAACTGCACCCTGTTCCCCTCCTCTCACTGTCGCAACCTTGGTGTCCTTTTTGATAATAACCTCTCTTTCGACCAACACATCACCCAAATCACCAAAACTGCTTTCTTCCACCTCAAAAACATTTCTCGTCTCCGCCGCTCTCTTTCTTTCAACGCTGCTCAAACCCTCATCCACGCCTTCATCACCTCCCGCCTTGACTACTGCAATAGCATCCTCTACGGTACAACCTCCAAACTCCTCAATAAACTACAGTACATCCAGAATGCTGCCGCCCGCCTACTCACCCACACCCGCACTCGTGATCACATCACCCCCGTCCTTAAAAACCTCCACTGGCTCCCCGTTCCCCAGCGTATTCAATATAAACTCCTCCTACTCACCTATAAAGCCCTTCACAAGCAGGCCCCCTCCTACCTTTCCGATCTTCTTTACCAATACACTCCTTCCCGCAACCTCCGCTCCTCAAACACAAACCTCCTCGCCATCCCCGTGACCAAGCTCAAAACCTGGGGGGACCGAGCCTTCTCTGTTGCCGCCCCCACCCTCTGGAACGCTCTACCACAACACCTCCGCAACTGTACTGACCTACAATCCTTCAAATCATCTCTTAAAACTCACCTGTTCCGCAATGCTTTTAACACCTCTTAATCTCTTTTACCCATTTTTTGCCATTTGTTCATCTAAATGTGTTTTTGTAAATTATGTATGCTTGTTTTTAAATGCACATTTTTATCCTGTTTTAAGCTCATGTAAAGCGTCTTTGAGTATGATGAAAAGCGCTTTCAAATAAAATGTATTATTATTATTATTATTACTGTATATGATAATAATAATAATAATAATAATACATTTCATTTATAAACGCCTTTCAAGGACACTTTACAATCAAGAACAAAAACAATAAAACCGCAGATAAAATTATAAATAATAAAAGAAGAGAATTGAGTATGCAATTTTGAATAGTTGGGAACGAAAATTTGAAAATCGGACAGATGGGCGCGGGCGAGGCTATGGATGGCTTTAAATGTATCGAGAAGTATTTTGTAGTGTATGAATATTGTTTTAAATAAAAAGAAACAAAACATATAAAATCTTTTTTTTAACTTTTATTCATGATTGACCGTATATTTTTAAGAACTCGTTCTGACTTGCAAACATACAGTTTGACGGGGTTACAGTTGCCAGCCTATCACGCTGGACATTTTTATGTAATATATCTGTGCATTAAATGGCACTTTTTCTCAGGCCCAATGCCTTCTGTTAACTGTTGATATAAAAAGCCAACATTCTGTTGCTATTTATTGACCTCTATTCAAGTGACGAGAGCCAAGAGACCGGAAGTCGCTACGTTAAGCGGAAGGCATGAGTTCAATGGCCGAGCTGGCCTTCCTCTTTTCAAAGCTCGGTTGTCCCAATGGTTTGTGGGAAATGTAGTCTTTTTTGGTTCTCGCAAACCCGTTTTATCACGTTTGAGCACCATTCATTCAGATCCTGAGGATGAAATGTTACACGCGTTTCTTGTACGACAAAAAGTGTAAAATGCTTTAATGCAGTTGAATATCTGTTTCCGATCACATGAATCCAGCATTTGTATTAAGACTCAACGTCCCATCGTGCTTTGCGTTTGTTGCGCAGCCTCTGTGAGAGCAAGCAGCTGAGTAAAGGAAGCTTGGAAAATGACCGAAGGAAAGATATTTGGCGATGAAATTTGGCATTACCACCACAAAAGCCACATTTTTCACCCAGACTTTGTTATTTTATCCTTAGATAACCTGGACCAACAAACCCTGGGTAACATTTCTTGACATTGGGTAGTTTGTGAGGCATTTAAGGCGCTTTCATTGGCGACGGAAAAGGTGCACCTTTAACCGTTATTTTTTTTCCCATCAACAAGAATGTCGCGAAACAACAAAAATCCTCTCATCCAGAAAATAGCAAAGCAAGCATTTATGACCTTTAAAGGTTTAAAGTGTTCGGCCAACGGAGATAGTAAAGTCTTTGTAGAAAAACAGGCTAAACTGATCTCCTTAGTGACCGCCCTTAGGGCTCCGGATCTGAGGATCGCTCCCCCGAAAAACAAATCGACCTCCGGTACGTCGGAGCCGGAGTCCCCGCCGGTCACCTACATGCACATCTGTGAGACGGATGTGTTCAGCATAGGGGTATTCCTGCTCGGAACCGGAGCCTCCATACCTCTTCACGACCATCCAGGCATGAACGGGATGCTGAAGGTCTTCAATGCTTCTATCTCTGCCTTGTATTTATTTTGTTGTTGTGGGCATTCGTTTGGTAGTGTTTTCTCAGGACATCACTGGCATACAAACACAGACTGAATTTAAGCTTATAGTGGTTCTGGACAAGCTATTGAATTAATTTGATAACAAGGCAGGAAGTAAAGTAATTTCATCTGTGCTGTATGTTGCACATAGAGCATATAATAAATGGATTTTCCCATCTAAAAAAAAGACAAAAATCTTCCCTGTCTGTTTTTATCCACGAGTTAATAATGCATGGTTGGTGCTATCGAATTAGATGACCAAATATAATTTTCACTCATGCAATAATTATGAATTTGCTCTGCTTGTTGTACAACATCTTGCCATCATTCTGCCTGAATCTTGTTCGGTTCTCTCACTGTGTGCTTCTTATTTTATTATTATTATTATTATTTTGCATAGCAGACTAGCGTTATGCACCATGAGGTGGCACAAACATGCAGGTATCCATGAACTTGAAATTTCGCATTCTGCTCAGGAGGGTCTAACAAAATTTTTGATGGTCTCTATAGCGCCGATTTTCACCTATCGCGGGATAGGTGGATCAGTGTCTTTGCTTTTATTGTGGTAGGGTGGATGTTTCAAAGTCATTCTTTTCTCTTTGTTTAGGTCCTCTATGGCAAGGTGAGCGTCAGTTGCTTCGACAAACTGGAAAGCGGCCAGACAGTCAGCGCGGCCCTTCCTCGATTTGAAACTCCCGTGGCTCCCTTCCAAAATGCATCCCTGCGACGTTCCGTGCTCCGCTCGGTGGCCGAGTACTCCGAGAACAGCGGACCTTGTCTCCTGACACCTCTGCGGGATAATCTCCACCAGATCGATGCTGTAGACGGACCCGCCGCTTTCCTGGATATTCTGGCACCGCCATACGATCCAGATGACGGGCGGGATTGTCACTATTACAAAGTTTTAAAAACTGCGGCCGACCCAGACATAGCTGTGATGGATAACCAGGAGCGGCAGGAAGAGGAGAAGGGGAAAGAGAAGGAGATATGGCTTTTGGAAATCCCTCAGCCGGAGGACTTCTGGTGTGGAGGAGAGCCTTACCCGGGTCCTGTGGTTTCTGTGTGAAACCTCTGACCAGTCGAACTACAGAATGTGCTTCGTGACATGTACTCAGCCACATTTATCAATTTCTGCTTCCATCAACAGGAAGGACAAACATTAGGGTCATCGTTACCTGGAGTGCTTTTGCTCCAAAGCTTCAACCCCTTCCCTAAAAATTGAAACGAGGGTTAGTAACGTACTATCCTCAGCAAAATTCTGTGTAATTTGCTGAAGTATAACAACTGATTGTAAAGGTTCTTTACATGAGGCTTGTACACATTGTATATATGAAGTTTCCGCTTTGGACCATATTGCTTTGTACACATATAAATGTAATCTAGAACTCGATTTATTTTCTCAGAAATGTCTTGTGAATCTAATTTCAAATCTCTTGGATTAAATGAGGAGTAAACTACCACTTTATACATCAGAGCACAGTACAGTGAAACTCCTCCACAACGAAACCTACATGGGCGAAAATACCCCCTAGTGTGAAAAAAATCTTCATGCATTAATGTGTGCGTGTGTGTGTGTGGGTTTACATCCGAGATCAAATTTGCTACAGTGAAAACCCCCCTGTTGTGAAACATGTCTTGCTGCAAACACAATTTCGTTGTAGAGGAGTTTCACTGTAGTTGACCTCCCACTGCAGAAGAATAAGCTAAAAAAAAAGTGACAGTTTTACTTTAGCTTGAACACTTTATTTTCACTGTTTGAACACAACTTTTAAAGCCATGCTAAAAAACAAATGAAGTTTAAAAAAAAATGCAATGCAGAATCACGATGTATTATCGAGATAATATCAACACAGAACGACAGTTAGCTAATGCTTTTCACATTCCCCGGCTATTTTTATTTGTGTGTGTGTGTCACTAATAGCGCTAAAGAGGATTCATATAATCCAGTTTTTGGGTAGTTTTGGTACAAACATCTCAAACCGTCATCACTGCCTTTGTCTGCTGTCCTAAGAATTCGAAATTGTGATCAACTCGAAAAGCATGACAAAGGCTCAAGCCTGAGTTTTGGTTCTGTGAATGGCGTCAAGGAATTCTCTGTCGACAGTTTATTCCCTTTGCAAGTTACACGCATTAGCAAAATGTTTGGTAGATTCATTTAAAGACATTTAAAAAACAAAACAAAACGATGACGAGGATCTTCCAAAATGCAAATTGACAAGCCACAAAGCTACGTGAAAGAGTTAATGTCGTACAACAGTACCCGATTATATTTTGGTCCAGACTTGGCTACTCCAAAACCTTAATTTTGTTTTCTCAGACATTCAGAAGTGTATTTTCCGGTATGTTTTGTGTTATTGTCTTGCTGTGTAACTTAAGAGCGCTTGAGTTCGAGGCCACAAACTGATGGCCGGTTGTGCGCCAGCAAGATTTTCTGCTACAAAGCAGAATTAATTGTTCCATTCATTACAGGAAGTTGTCCAGGTCCTTTAGGAGCAAAGCAGCCCCAGACCACCATGTTTGATTGTTTGTATGATGTTTTCAGCAAATTCGGTGGTACAGGTATTTTTAACACTAAAAGTCTTGAGAAATCTCAAACTTCTCCGCTGTGAGTTTGAAGTCGCTCACCATTTTATCATCGTGCTGCCGAAACGGTCAGTGAAAATGATATTTTGTTCACAAGCTTGCTATACAGATTCTCACTTTTAATTAATTTAATGAATTTCACAATTAGGCAATTTATGTTTAACCTGTGGTAATACCTGTACTCCACTGTGCCAGTTGGACAATGACTCTGTACGGTTATTGAAAGTGTGTGAAAAAAATAAAACTCACAGACTATATTCGAACGATTGTCGTTTCAATGATTTTCATCTGTTTAGATATAGAAAACAAAGTCAGAAGTTATTCCATTGGCTAGCACAGGGAGACCAAAAAAAAAAAATAGAAGGAAAAACACGACTGATCACATTTAAACTACTGACTCACATTTAAACTACTGACGTGGTTTTTGAGCTTGTGTTCACTTTGACTTTTGTATAATCTAAGCATATCGTCAACATAGAATCTTTGAATTGTACTTTGAGGCTTATATTGAAAATGGAATTTTGGACTGTAGTTCCAGCCAGATTTCATTCCGTTTTTACAACACATTTTCACTTATTTAAAAATGTAAATGCAAAATAAAAGGATGTGAGTTTTTTTGGTTTTTTTTACTGAATCCATAAGGAATTGAATTTTAATAATTATGCTGTGTATCAATACTGTCACTACTACTACGACTACTACTACTTCTACTATGTATATATATATATATATATATATATATATATATATATATAATAAAATAATAAATAATATAATTTCACGATACACTTGGGGGGGAGGCGCCTGCAAAATCTCTTTGTAACAAGTGTGCAATGACAAAGTATTCATTCATTCATAGTCATACTATGACTACTACTGCTAATAATAATCAAAATAATGATGATGATGATTTTTCATTCACTTAATTCTGTATTTCCATCAACAATTGACTGTGAGAACTCTAGAAAGAAAAGAAAAAGATGTCAAACCAGCGAAAGGAGAATATGATGAAATGTGAAGAAAAAAAACTGTCGTCTGACTAATAGAAGATATTTAAACATAATCAAGAACCAGAGTTGGCATCGCCTTCTGCCTCCATGTGCGAAATCTAAATCCAGTCAATTGTTAATGGACAATACCGAATAGCATGGCAGCATGGGATCGGTTCCCATTCAGTGACGTTGTGGGACTTGAGTGTGAATGGTTGTTCGTCTCTAGATGTGCCCTGTGACTGACTGGCGACCAGTTAAGGGCGCGTAGCCCGGCTTTTTTAGTCAGCTATGCTCCAGCACACCCCGCGACCCTGTTCAGGATAAGTGGTGTTGAAAATGGATGGATGGATGGATGGATGGATGGATTGCGCAAATAAGATGTGGCTATGAGGAATGACAGCAAAGACTATTGACACCGTCCTAAAACTACTAACCAAACACCATCTCTCCAAATATTATCCTGAACAAAATAATCATGACCAACCAATTGCCAAAATAATTTTTTGCCACCATTTGTCAAGAAGTCTAATATGTGTGGACATAAACCTTTTTTTTAATGCTATTGAACTGACTTTTGAGCTCCAATAAAAACAGTGACGTGCAGTGAGGGTTGGTTCAGCACTGACTGAAATGAAATCCTCCATTTTCACGGCGAGAAATGACAGCTTGTAGCATCGCACAGTGATTTTTACTATAAAATGGTCCAAAATAGATGACGAAAGACACCAAAATCATAGTCCGTGCACTTCCTTATGTAGGACGTGACGGTCTCCGTGTACTCGTTGAGGTTGGTCGTTGCATGTTTGAACACACTCCAGTCTGTGGTGTGAGGCGTTCCCTCAGGAGTACAAACCCACGGAAAGCGGCAGGTCCTGACAACATTCCCGGTCGCGTCCTGAGAGACTGTGCTGAGGAGCTCACAGAGGTTTTCACAGACATCTTTAACACCTCACTGAGCCAGGCTGTTGTCCCCACTTGTCTCAAGACCACCACCATCATCCCGGTCCCGAAGAAGCCGTCGCCCTCCAGCTACAATGACTACCGCCCGGTCGCACTCACCCCCATCCTCATGAAGTGCTTCGAGCGGTTAGTCATGCAGCACATAAAGTCTGCCCTCCCCCCCACCCTGGACCCCTACCAGTTTGCATATCGGCAGAACAGATCGACAGCAGACGCCATCTCCACCACCCTCCACTCAGCCCTCACCCACCTGGAGACCAAGAACTCACACGTCAGAATGCTGTTCATCGACTTCAGCTCAGCATTCAACACCATCATCCCGCAGAAGCTCATCCACAAACTGGACCACCTGGGTCTCAACACCTCCCTGTGCAACTGGCTGTTGGACTTCCTGACGGAGAGACCACAGGCTGTTCGGGTCGGCGGCAACACCTCCAGCACCATCATGATGAACACAGGTGCCCCACAAGGATGTGTGCTGAGCCCCCTCCTCTTCACATTGCTGACCCACGATTGCACTCCCTCGTCCAGCTCCAATCTGTTCGTTAAGTTTGCGGATGACACGACTGTGGTGGGTCTCATCAACAACGGCGATGAGACAATCTACAGGAGTGAGGTGAGCAGGCTGGCCTTGTGGTGTAAAGACAACAATCTCCACTTGAATGTGGAGAAGACAAAGGAGATTGTTGTGGACTTCCGAAAGACGCATCCCCAGCACGCTCCACTGACCATCAATGGTGCCACAGTGGAGAGAGTGAGCAACACCAAGTTCCTGGGAGTGCACATCTCGGAAGACCTGTCCTGGAGCCACAATACATCATCACTGGCCAAAAAAGCCAACCAGCGCCTGTACTTCCTCCGCAAACTGAGGAGAGCAAGAGCCCCTCCCCCCATCATGCAGACATTTTATACAGGCACCATTGAGAGCATCCTGTACAGCTGCATCACTGTGTGGTATGGTGCTTGCACTGTGTCCTGCCAAAAGACTTTGCAGCGCACCGTGAGAGCAGCTGAGAAGATCATTGGTGTCTCTCTCCCCCCACTCGTGGACATCTACCACTCCCGTCTGACCCGCCAAGCCATCCAGATCGCAGGTGACCCCACCCACCCATCCCACAGCCTCTTCAGCCTGCTGCCGTCGGGAAGGAGATTGCAAAGTCTCCGTGCCAGAACCAGCAGGCTCAAAAACAGTTTCTTCCACCGGGCGGTCAGGAGACTCAACTCCCTCCCTGCTCTCCCCACCCTCTGCCTCTGCCCAACCCCTGCCTCCTGTCACAGACTATGACCCTCCCCTCATTATCCATTATCCATCATCTGCATACTGCGAATTGCGTATTGCACAACGCACTACCTCACTTTACTTTGTCCATATTGTCCATATCCATATTGTCTATATTGTCTATATTGTTTATACCGCTCAGATTGTACATTATGTCCTTTATACAGTGTAGCTGCTATCTTCTCAGCTGTGTGTTTAATGCACAGCATGTTTGCATGCATATTGCACGGAGGAGTGAGAGAAAGAAATTTCATCTATGCTGCATGTCACATGTAAGCATATTTGACAATAAAGATGACCTTGATTCCTTGATTCCTTGATAGTCCAGCGGACAAATATTAATATTTGTGATGACAGGGGAGGCACAGCCTCACCTGCCTCCCCTGACTGCACGCCACTGAATAAAAATATTATACATCTGTATTTTACACTCTCCAACTTTTTGTTGTTGTCAAATCACCATCACAAAAAAAAGGCGCACAAAACAAAAATTACCCATAGTCTGTGCTTTTTTTTAAAGAAAATAAATAATAATGGAATGTCAAAGAAAATGTGTTTCACTTCCACATTTACTGCCACCGAGCAGCTCGCTAGATGCGTGGGTCACACAACTAAGAGACTATTTTTTGCGATGGAACAAAAACACTTGGCATGAAAGGTCACAGTTAAGGTCTTTTAACCCCGAGTGGGTGATGACATGATGAGTCACAAACGCCATATATGGCACAATTACACGTGGGATTGACCGCATCTTATTTCCAACATGATTATAAGACTTTTTCTGTCATGCACGCAAACACTTTCCGTACTTACCACTTTCAGAGAAGAGGTGGTGGTGGTGGTGGTGGGGGTGGGGGGTTTAATTAACCCATCCATACTTTGCATGGGTTATGAACAAAAACAAAATGTGCGCTTTGCATCCATTTAATAAATCCCACAACAAGCATGTAAGTTTTGTCTGTACACTACATTATTGTTTTACACACGTATAATAAGGCTTATGATGCCATTTCCATTTAGCATGACACGAGACGAGATGAATACAAAAATAGAATATATGTCTTCCGAGTTTACATAAGAACAAAATATACACTACGGTGAAACCCCTCGACAACGAAATCGTGTTTGCGGCAAGACATTTTTCACAACAGGGGGTTTTTTTCACTGTAGCAAATTTGAAACGGGAAAGTGGGAATGGTGTTAATGCATGAAGGTTTTTTTTTCACACTAGGGGGTATTTTCCACCCATGTAGATTTCGTTCTAGAGGAGTTTCACTGTGCATTACAGTCCCTAAAATCAGAACATACAAGGCACAAACGGGAAATGCGTGTTAGGATTTAACACCGATTTGCTTTAGAAATGTTATTGCAGTTATTTCTCATGAAATTCAATTTTTTTTTTTCCAACACGCATATACATATAAAACAACCGCCTTTGTTGAGAACGTATGTTCAGTAGACTGTGCTGACAAAGTGCATTTATGACAGTCTGTCATTTTGATGAGTGGTTGAGCGCATTTATGCGACAATTCTCAGTCGCGCGCGTGCAAATTCGTCAAGCATCAATTCGTAAGGTTTCAAAAAAAAAAAATGAGTTGGGTCAGTACCGGCAAACTTTGTCCCACTTAGGCGCAAATCCCGTTGGCTGCGCCGATGCCGCTCGAGCGCTCTAAAGCGGCGCCGATGGACGCGGAAGAGGACGACGCGGAGACAGCGGAGGACTTCCTTTCCTTTTGCCTCAGGTGGATTTTCGTATGCCTCTTCCTCTCGTCGCTCCTGGCGAACTTGCGCCCGCAGAAATCGCAGGCGAACGGCTTCTCCCCCGTGTGGGTGCGGATGTGAGTGGTGAGGTGGTCGCTGCGGCTGAAGTTCCGCATGCAAATCCTGCATTGGAACGGTTTATGTCCGGTGTGGATGCGAATGTGTCTGGTGAGCTCGTCGGAGCGGGAGAAGCGCCGATCGCAACCCTCCGCCGGACACGGGTATGGGCGCTCGTGGATCGGCGTCTTGCTGGGTCTGTTCGGATACTTTCTGGGTCGCAGGATGGGCCTCAGTGGGAGATTCTGGGGGGTGTATGCGGAGGGAAGCCGCGCCGGGGTTCCCCCCTCGATGCTTGGACCACCCAGCGTGTAATTTCTGATCGTGTTCAGCGGGGTCAAAGGTGGAGGGACGCGGAATGTATCTAAGGAACACGGGGCGAAGGGTTTCCGATCTGGGATGCTCGGAGCGTGCATGTCTCGCTGACAAGCCGGCTGGAAGAAACCGGGGTAGTCGGGGATCATCGGGAAGAGCCCCGGGACGTCTTGGCCGCCGTGCTGCTTGGGGGACGAGTACGAGGGGGGCGGGTATGAGGCAATGTGGCAGGTGGATGTGGAGAGAAACGCCGATGGATCCTGATACACTTCTGCGCAGGCGGCAGCGGAATACGGCGGCGGAGGAGAGTACAGCTGATGATGCTCGATCTCAACTTGGTTCTGATGGGCCGCAGCCATGGTGCAACTCAAATTTCGGCTGGAAAAGTGACAGGGAGAACCAGAGGAAGCCGGAGAAGAGGACGATGACGTGGATGGAGGAGGAGGAGGAGGATGGGCGACGTTGAAGATTCCCGAGACGATGTTGATGACTCCCTCGGGGTTCCAGTTTGCGGGATACTGGGAGTCGATGGAGAACTTCCCCATGTAGGTGAAGGTCTGGTTGCGGTGTGAGGAAGGTTGGGAGAAACCGCCGGAGTAAGATGAGAGGTCCAGAGAACGCCTCTCTGTGCTCATCTCTGCGCCCATTAGGGGATCTGTGGACACAAACAAAATCGATCATTAGTGAAAGACTTTGACGACGATTAATATGATCGGTAATGTTTTGTGAGTGGCAACCGATGTTATTTCCCCACGAGGCGGATCACACGTACACGTCTTTCCATAGTATTAACAAGCATCGAGTTTAATTCATATAAAATTGGAAAATAATAGTTTTTAAAAAATATACATATATTAAATTATTTAAAAAATATAGTTATCAAATTTCACTCGTGGCTTACCTGCTGCTACATTGATCTGGTCGTAATTCGATCCCATGTCAGAATTGGGGAAAATCGCAACTGACGGAGGAGGCAAGCCGCCGGCCATGTCGTCCACCGAGTACACGTTCTCGAACCCCCCGAGAGTCATCGGTACCTTCTCCAGAGTTTTAGCCGTCATCCTGGCAAGAAATAAACCCCGCGAGAACACGTTTGGACGCACTTTAAATCACCACACGAGTGTTTAAAGTTTAGCCCACGCGTGGGTTACCGCTGCATGTCTCTTCATATAAGAAGAGAGCAGAGGAGCGCTCCCTTTAGTTCTTCACGATTCGCGCGCTCTGGTGTCTAAAGGTTTAACAACTCGTAATATTATTCGGGAGCAGCGGGCCCTCGCATTGTGCTGTACGTAAGGGAACCCTTTTCAATGTGGTTCTACGTCATTAACCAAATATGGAGTGGGCGGGGGGCGGAGCCCCAGGTGCCGATTGGCAGGGAAGCTCCATGACGGTTGAAAGTAAAAGTGAAGCACTTGTCAATGCAGAAACTACCCCCGAAGGGAAAAAAATTGTCAAGAAGCAGTTTTAAAACACAGACAGGCAATCGATATATAATAAAGCAACAAATATTCTCTTATATTTAGCCACTATTATTGTTTACACGGCAGCGTTGTATATTGCCAACGTGTTTCTGACAAAGGCATTTCCGGGTAGGCCTAAAGACCATAAAAGGATGAATCCGGTGATCCGCCTCTTTTTTTTCGGTTTCGTTTCCGGATTTTGATAAACGTCGGAAAGTGACGAGTTATATCGAGTGGGAACGTAAGATTGAGCCATAATGAAATTAGACCGACACCAAGTGGAATTTGTTTTTGTGGTGCAACAACAATGTTCATGGAAACTAAATGTTTGTCATTGTGATCTGACTGTACTGGATTCAACAAACCGGATATATTTAGACGAGTACAATTTCGGGGGGCGTTTGATAAATAGCTCAACAAAATGAAAACACGGTCTTACTTTTAACCAAAAATTGTATTGTTCTTATTTCTATTACAAAGCCGTTTACCAGTGAGCCTCCGTGTGGCCCCATAAGGTACAACGAGTGTGTGTGTGTGTGTGTGTGTGTGTGTGCGTGTGTCTCTTTCTCTCTCTATCACTCTTTCTCACACACACACACACACACACACTCACACACACACACACACACACACACACACACACACACAAATCTATATAAATCTCATTCAACCTGGTAAATTCCCTCCGTAGGTGGAGGATGTTATCATACAGGGAAACATTGAACACTTAAAGTGAAAATGTGTTTCCTCGTTGTCTGTGTTGCCTAGCCCCATGCGCACACAATAATTTCTGATACTATATATTGTTGCAAGCCATTTCTCTGAAACGCACAAACTAATGAACAAACAAACATCCAAATGACAGAAACTGAAAAAACAAAACAAAGTAAAAGACACATACGCTAGTATTGATCATTTGTAAGATTTTGCTGTTTAATTCATGTTCCACAAACATAACATCAATCGGAATGTCGTGTTTAGACTTATTGGGGCGCATAAAACATATTGTCAAGAATATGTTTGACTTGATTAATAGTTTTTGGATTATCGGCACTTCCCAAGGCCATTAGAGGAACAGAGTAAACGTTTCCCAGCATCCTTTGTGGTAGTTACAAGCATCACTTGTTAATGTGTTGTCATGCCTCTTTGATGTGTGGATTTGCACAGATATCAAGTAATATAGTTACAGCGGTGTTCCTTCAAGTTGTGTCGTAAATTATCCATCCATCCATTTTCCGAACCGCTTGATCCTCACAAGGGTCGCGGGGGGTGCTGGAGCCTATCCCAGCTGTCTTCGGGCAGTAGGCGGGGGACACCCTGAATCAGTTGCCAGCCAATCGCAGGGCACACAGAGACGAACAACCATCCACGCCCACACTCACACCTAGGGACAATTGAGAGTGACCAATCAGCCTGCCATGCATATTTTTGGAATGTGGGAGGAAACCGGAGCACCCGGAGAAAACCCACGCAGGCCCGGGGAGAACATGCAAACTCCACACAGGGAGGCCGGAGCTGGAATCAAACCCGGTACCTCTGTACTGTGAAGCCGACGTGCTAACCACTGGACTACCGGGCAGCCCTGTCGTAAATTATTGCAACGTTTAATTTTAAATTCAGACACATTTTGGTGAAACCCTTGACACCTAAGGTACAGCGTTATCATGGCCTAGTGTGACAATGTGCAAGTGGAGTTGTGAGAAGATCTGGAAAAACATATTGATAGCAGATTATGCACGTTCCCAGACACATACAATCTACCCAATGACAGCCAGTGCGAATTCAGTACAATCCGGTCACCGTCATTAAGAACTTATCAATTCCAGAGACCAAAAGAAATCTGCTGTTAGAGGCTTTATTTATTTATTTAGAGGCTTATTTACAGAAAGCATTTGTGACCATAAACCATGATATTTTAATAAGCAAATTGGTACAATAAGGGATTCAACGGCGACGTGATAAATTGGATCAGGAAACAATTTGTGACATGGGAAAATATGTCAAAGCAGTTCGATATAATGTGCGGTGTCCCGCAGGGGTCAAAGTTGGGACCGATACTTTTTCATCCGTGCAAAAGAAACATGCATGAGTCTCCATCCATTCTTGGTTTTTGGAAGGCGGGAGGAAGCCGTAGTACCTGAAGAAAATCCATGCGGGGGAGAAGATACAAACTTCACACCGGAAGGACGGAAGAAGCACTCTTTTAGCAATTAACATTACACAGGCTGAAACGTAACCTTTTTGTGGCCCTTTGATGGCATTCTGCTGCAAAAATAGTGACATCAATCAATATTGTGCATAATAATTAGAGTGTCTGTTAACCTTTCCATGAAGGTATTCTAATCGGTATAATGTGTATGTCTAATATCTTCCCTCTGAACTTTGCTGCTGTACATTGCAAAATTTTCCATTGTGAGACAATAAAGGGTTTTCTTATCTTATTTCTAATATACCTTAACAGACTGTTTTGTAGCTCAATTTAAAAACCTATCGGGGACTTTGGATCCCATAATGGCATACAGCTTAAACGCCAAAATATGCCCAATTCCACCTTTTGTCAAGTCTAGGAAAAAAATATCACTGCCTGCCCGTGTCCCGATCCCTGCCTGTTACCAAACAAGATATTTTGGTGGAACAATTTGCCCCGAGTAATTTGCGTCTCATCTCCAGTACCATACAGACAGTATAAAACCAAAAATATCATGCTTCCAGTTATTCGCAAGGTGCATAAAGAGACAGAAAAACATTCACAGTCACTTCACACTCTCGCAGAGTGGGCACTGAACCCACACCGCTTTCCCTTTCCCAGAAGTCAAGCAAACAAACCACTCCGCCATCACTGATCTTCACTAAAATCCTTCATCTTGAACAAAATCCACAAGATCAAGCTGAAGACACCCCCCCCCCCCCCACCCCCCGAAATAAAGACACTCGCATCAAAAGTCTTCACCGTGGGTACGTGTTCTTTTGATGATCTGGAAGATATTTTGATCCGGCCAATAGCGAGTCTTTTACTGTTCAACTTTCAAACTATGGCACCAATGACCCCAGCATACACATTCAAATTGAAGCTCACTGTACCCCAAATACTCAAGACTTCACTGCTACCCAATCCAGAATTCTCCTTTTAAGTTGCTCTCCTGACACTATGACTGTTAGCTTTATGGTGTCACAGAAGGCTTTCATCGTTTACTGACTACGAGGCACATGAAAGCAAGAGAGAACCGCTCTGATATGAGTCCAAGATAGAGAAGGAAAAAAAAAAAAGAAGCGATCAACCGGAGCCACAGAGATGAATGAGAACGCGACGGAGCGGGAACCCTCTGTCTTAGGCGCATGCTTCACACAGTCTGAATAACAGAAGTTTTTGTGGGGCATTACAATGAGTTACTGTAACGTTTGCTGTTACACGGGCCGCACGGGCGATATATACAGTCAAACCTCGGTTTTCGAACGTCTCGGTTCTCGACCAAATCGGTTTTCGACCAAAAATTTCGGTTCTCGAACAAACGGAGCGCACTTGAATGCACCATTTGACTCCTCTCGCCTTCCATACACGAGAAAGAGATGCTTCCTCGTGTTGCTTTCCATTGTGAGCAGATGTGTTCAGTAAACATTTTTATGTTAGAAAGAGCGTGGTTTCGGTTTTCGAACAATTTCGGTTTTCGAACAGAGTTCTGGAACGGATTATGGACAAAAACCGAGGTTTGACTGTACTTGATTTTGATATCGTAAAAATGTCCACCAGAAATTTTCATATGCGGGTGGATATTGTGCAATCTTTGATTTTTTTTTTCAAATTTTCTGTAAAATTTACCCAAAAATATTTAACCCTGGTTGGTAGAGTGGTTAGCGGGTCGACCTAACAGTGAAGAGGTCATGGGTTCGATCCCGGCTCGGGCCTTCCTTTTTTTGATATTTTCATGTTCTCCCCGTGCCTGCGTGGGTTTTCTCCGGGTAGTCCGGTTTCCTCCCACATTCCTAAATCATGTGTGGCAGGTTAACTCATTCACTCCCAAAGACGTTTTTAACCCCCATGCAGTAATTATCCCAAAATTGGACATTTCGGACACTTTGGGCGATTTTGGACTGTTGGACAAATGGACACCACAGACAAAACAGTGAAAAATAACTCCACGAAGTTGAAATTTTGCATAGGATGTATATCTGTGTCTTGGCCAATTCCCACTGAACATTTTGAGGGGTTGAAAGTGAAAAAAAATTAAACGTGAAGAAAGTTGTTGCACATTGGAAGAGGGACATTTTTGGGACGTAATACCCTTCATGCAGCCGCTAAAAAATACTGCATGAGGGTTTAACGTATTTTCAGACTTAGTCTAGAATTGGCTGATACTGAAAATTAATGGAACATTCTAAATTGTCCCGAGGTGTGACTGTGAGTGCGGTTGTTCGTCTCTGTGTGCCCTGCGATTGGCTGACGACCAGTTCAGGGTGTCCCCCGCCTACTGCCCGAAGACAGCTGGGATAGGCTCCAGCATGCCCCTCGACTCTTGTGAGGATAAAGCGGATCAGAAAATGGATGGATGGATGATATTTAACCCTTTCAGGGACAGCGATTACTACAGTGGGCAGCTTATCATGTGATCAGGTTACAGGGTGCAGGAAACTGTCCCCAAATTTTAAAAACTGGTCGATTTCCAGTGCGTGACTGCAACCCCTCTCACTCCAGCAGCAGTATCAACAAGTTCGCTGATGATACCACTGAGACGGGACTCACTAGAGGGGGATGACTCTGCTTACTTTGGACGACTTGGAGTGGCACCACCAACATCAAGGTGGCAATAACGCATTTCATGAAGGAAAAAAAAAATGCTGAAATTCCGGATGAGAACCATTGAGCCACGTTTTAGCAATTCTGGATGCGGGGGAACACAGCGAAGTACTGCTGAATGGTGCCGGGAACAGGAACAGAGTCGTCTGGTCTGACTGCATATACAGGCTCGAGAAATGTATCAGAAAATGAACACTTACACACTGTACCTTTATGCTATACAATGGAAGCTGTGACTAACGACGCACTCATTTTACAAAAAATATTAATACATGTATTGTCCCCACACTTTGGGAGTGTGAACTGAAAATGTGCTGAGAGCCTCAGCTGGACATCACAGTTTGCGTTTTTTTTACTTGAGTCGCATCGTGATTGTTATAATTTGTTATAAAAAAAAATATATATATATATTTGTTTATATATATATATATATATATTCATTCATTCATTTTCCGAACCGCTTCATCCTCACTAGGGTCGCGGGGGGTGCTGGAGCCTATCCCAGCAGTCTTCGGGCAGTAGGCGGGGGACACCCTGAATTGGTTGCCAGCCAATCGCAGGGCACACAGAGACGAACAACCATCCACGCTCACACTCACACCTAGGGACAATTTAGAGTGCCCAACGAGCCTGCCATGCATGTTTTTGGAACGTGGGAGGAAACCGGAGCACCCGGAGAAAACCCACGCAAGCCCGGGGAGAACATGCAAACTCCACACAGGGAGGCCGGAGCTGGGATCGAACCCGGTACCTCTGCACTGTGAAACCGACGTGCTAACCACTGGGCTACCGGGCCGCCCTATATATATATATATATATATATATTTAAAAATTAAATAAATATATATATTAAAATATATATATATATCTTAAAAAAAATATATATGTATATATTATGTTTTGTAAGCTTTATGTCTACATTACGGATTTTAATGACTTTAACGATCATAGTTTGCTTTGTAAAGTATTTGGGTGCAGCTCTTTGCCATCGGGCTTCAACACTAAGCGCTTAATTGTTGCTGAAATTCTCATCCGTGACAATCGTTTTCCCGCAAAACAAAAAGCATCACATAATAAGTAAGTCATTCACAGCAGTATGTTTTGAAACAACAATAAGGTCGCATGGTTGGAACATACAGTAGCTGATGATTGTGTAAGAAGCCCATTGATAATAGCTCACAAAAGCCTCTAAGTTTCCCCAGAACACTGACAGTGTTTGAAAAACCCGGCATTAATAAAACTCATCTGAATGTTTCACATTTCTAAGACTGTTTCTCTCCCGCCTCCAGTAAGTCAGATGAGGAAATGGCTGTGCTATTGGGACGTCCGCGGATAATGTGGCCTGTTTTTCTCTTGTCTCGCCCACGGATGCAAAAATGTTTGCACATTGTGGCAGAGAAGCAAGGCTTGAGTGAAAGCCCCTGCGTGAAAAGATGGGAGGAGCGATCATTTGTGAAGATGGTGAAGACGGGGAGAAAAGAGACGAGGGACAAAAAAAAAAAAGATAGCGGAAAGTGTTTTCGGGATAATGGCTGGAAATCGTACAAAAGGAGGAAAAACGGGCAAATAAGAAGACTAATGAACTAAAAAATGAATGTAGAATAGAGAAAAAAAAGAGAAAGTGTAGAAAAGAAAAGACAGGCAGGGATGAAGAAAGAAAGCTGCTAAGAAAATGGCAGAAAAACAGCAAAAAAAAAATGCCGATGTGCGATAATGCTTCAGGGAACTTATTATTGCAAAGAAAAGTTTTAAGTTGGCTTCCCCATGAACTTTCTTATACTGGTCATTAGAAAATCTTGCATTTCGAATTTAGTGAGCCAAGTGGCTTAAATCACAGTGACTACCGTATTTTCCGTACTTACCGTATTTTCCGGACTATAAATCGCAGTTTTTTTCATAGTTTGGCCGGGGTTGCGACTTATACTCTGGAGCGATTTATGTGTGAAATTATTAACACATGATGATGTCATTTCACATGTTATTTTCACATTAAACCACAAGAGGGCGCTCTCGGCCTGTGTTGATAAATCGATGATGTGTCTGACGTAAGCTACGTAGAAGAGGAAGCGTCTACCTCCCGAGTTGGGGGAGTTGTTTAAAAGTGACACAGAGGATGAAGATTTATATCATAATAATAATAAATTTTATTGATAAGCGCCTTTCAAGACACCCAAGGACACTTTACAATCAGGAACAAAAACAATAAAACACAATACGGGTTGAGCAGCGGCAGCCAAACGCGCCAGCGTTCACTCAATGGATTTAGTGATTTGGAGTGAAACTGACAGTTTGGTAAACTTGTTAGCATGTACTTTATGCTAGAGCTTTCTGAATAACTCTTACTATGTTGCGTCGTTACTGACATTACCATGCATGTCAGTCATGTAACGTTGGTATACCGTACACTTTTTCAGCCTGTTGTTCTCTATTTTATTTTGATTTTAAATTGCCTTTCAAGATGACATGTATGTTTTTGGTGTTAGATTTTAATAAATTCAAATAAATTTCCTCCAAAAATGCGACTTACACTCCAGTGCGACTTATATATGTTTTTTTCCTTCTTAATTATGCATTTGTTGGCTGGTGCGACTTATAATCGGGAGCGACGTATAATCCGAAAAATACAGTATAAGGCGCTTCGGAGTATAAGGCGCATCTTCAATGAATGGCCTATTGTAAACCTTTTTTTATATACAGGGCGCGCCGCATAGTAAGGCTCAGAGAATAGAAGCTACAATAGTGGTTGTAGTTGCTTTATGCATCCACTTGATGGAGCTCCGCTAAAGGTACAGTAATACAATACAATACAGCTTTATTTATAGAGCGTTTTCATAACCGCTGCAGCTGTAGCAAAGCGCTTTTCAGAACATTTAAAATACAGTTAAACCTCGGTTTTCGTCCATAATCCGTTCCAGAAGGCTGTTCGAAAACCAAAATTGTTCGAAAACCGAAACCACGCTCGTTTTAAAATGAAAATGTTTACTGAACACGTCTGCTCACAATGGAAAGCAACACGAGGAAGCGTCACTTCCTCGTCTACCCGAGGAAGCGTCACCAGAGGAGTCAAATGGTGCATTCAAGTGCGCTCAGTTTGTTCGAGAACCGAAATTTGTTCGTCATCCGAGGCATAAAAAAACTCAAAGTTTTTGGTCGAAAACCGAATTGGACGAGAACCGAGCCGTTCGAAAACCGAGGTTTGACTGTACTATGTAAAATAAAAAATAATATTGATCCATCTAGAAGGCGCACTGTCAGCTTTTGAGAACGTTTTATGCTTTTAGGTGCGCCTTATAGTGTGGAAAATACGGTAACTTTGGTTCCTTGCCTCTTAATGGCCTTTTATGGGGAGTAGAATTGGGGGTACAGTAAATATACAGGGAGAGGAAAAAGCAAGAATAGAACCCCCCCACAGGAATACTTCGGCAAAAGATTAAATGATCAGAAAGGAAGTAATAGAGTCGTAGAGAGTGTGCAATGAAAAAGAACAAACTCCAAAAGACAGAAAGTGGGGGGTGTTGTCGAGGAGGCGTTACTGATATGGTCTTTGGGGTTTGATGGCCTAACACTCGGCACGCCCACGCCACGCCGGCCGCTCGATTACCAGTCCTGTATTTCAGGCAAGAGCTCCCGAGTCATCCGGGGGTGGGAAACAGCGGGGGCCGCACTCCCCTCCAGCTTCTTCATCAGAAGATCAATCAACATTTCTCGACTGCAAACACAATCCCCTCTGTGCGCAACCGTTTCTCCGCTCAATTTAGCCCCGAATCTGCAGGATCGTTCAACTTGTATTCAAAATGTTTCATCTTTCTTCTGGGTGTCACTAGGGCTTCCTCAAGTTTTAGGACGGAGAGAAAAACACAATTTCACTACCCCCTGTAATTAGCCCTTTTTTTTTGTATTTATGAGGAACTGTGGGATGTAAATGTACTACTAGGAAAAGACAAAATAATTCAACCCCAATTTACTATAAACAGTTTTTTTCCCCAACCTTAGTTCAGACAAGAATTTGTCAGGAGCCACAAAACAGTCAGCGAACTGTGATTTAATTTTTTCATAATTGCCTGCAGTATTTGGTTAAACCGTAAATATACCACAAACTATAACCCCCCCCAAAAAATGTGTCATTTACAACTCATATAAACATCGTACACCATTAGTGTACCCTTAAACATAAATGGATTAACGCTAAACGCGTAACAATACAGTCGCGACAATTGACTCCATTTTTTTGCGGTGCTGTAAAGTGGAAATATTTTCAGGATGATGACAATGATGAATTAGATACGACTGCACAGCAAAGTAGAGGAGTTACATCGCCGCTCCTCTTCCTCCGACACTTCAAGAGGAGCTGTAATATTTTTGCCGCAACGTTCTCCACGGGCTCGGCGAAAAGGGTGAGAGGCAGCTGTCTTTGCTGCTCCGTCAAATTCCTGCAAAAAAACCCGACAGTTTATTTTCTTCCTTATCATTCTTCTTTACGCACCGTTCTGTATTTACCCGCTTCGGCAGACACTAAATTACCCGTAGTGTGAACACAGGCGGTTAAATCTGGACCTTCAGAATAAAATGTGAATCTTGAGTTTCTAAAACTTACAACAACAAAAATAAATAAATATATATATATATATATATATATATATATATATATACATATATATACATATATATATATATATATATATATTTTAGCATTAGCATTAGCATTTCTACTGGTGAAATCGTTAGCATATTTGAATAGTATTTGAAGCTTTTTGATGGTGTTTTAATTTTAGGCCTTTGCATTTCATTCCGTTCCTTTGTAAACTAGTTGCACGACCAGATATTTGGAATGGTATTTATATATCTGCTGGGTACATGTGCTTTATTTTATCCTTAACCCTTTCATGCACAAATCATGATAACCTGTGACTTGATAATCTGATAAACCGTCCACTGGAGTAACCGCTGTCCCTGAAGGCGTTAATATTGTTGCGATGTAACTTTTTGTGTTTTGTAAATGCATGGAGAAATGACGAGAGAAAAGTAAAAAATACTTTGTCAGGATATACAGTACGGTCAAACCTCGGTTTTCGAACGTCTCGGTTTTCGATCAATTCGGTTTTCGACTAAAAATTTCGAGTTTTTTATGCCTCGGATGACGAACAAATTTCAGTTCTCGAACAAACTGAGCGCACTTGAATGCACCATTTGACTCCTCCCGCCTTCCTTACACGACGAGGAAGTGACGCTTCCTCGGGAAGACGAGGAAGTGTCGCTTCCTCGGGAAGACGAGGAAGTGTTGCTTCCTCGTGTCGCTTTCCATTGTGAGCAGACGTGTTCAGTAAACATTTTTATTTTAAAAAGAGCGTGGTTTCGGTTTTCGAACAATTTGGATTTTCAAACAGCCTTCTCGAACGGATTATGGCCGAAAACCGAGGTATGACTGTATTTCAAATAACTGCTGACGATTGTTTCTAGTTTCTCACTTCAAGTTACTCAAAACACAAACAAACAAAACAAAAAAACGAATTCAGAAACAGCTGTTTCATACACACTCATTCAGTAGCTTCCACATAGTTTACTTAGACAAGTAGCGGTTCAGAGACAGCCACTCTAAACATTCACAAATCTTGGTGCAATATGTGAAATGCGTAGAATTATTTATTAATTTATTTTTTAGATCCGCGACTGTATCTAAAATGTATGTTAAATGCTAGCGCACATATTTGTCTTCTTGTGTACAATGTCACATCATTTTGTGCCTGTTCAGGCTACTAGCATGGTTACAAAGCGCAAAGAAGTCCCAATGCGAAACTGGTTCTCTTTATTTTATTCAATAATTTGACAACTTGAGTACAGTCGTCGATGTGCAAAATGCTTTACTGACCATTCCTTGTTGGAATTACGCTAGACAACAACACAGCTGAATAAATGAGCCCTTTCGGGGACAGCGGTGACTACAGTGGACGGCTTATCATGTGATCAGGTTACACGGTGCAGGAAAGGGTTAAGTTAGATACTCTTCAAAAGTGACTAATATCGGAGTCGTAATCGCAAATGATCGAGCGCTTTAAAATGTCACGTAAGATCTATAAAAGAATATCGTACAGTGAGTTGCCTTTGGAGAGTGATGCCAATGTGATGATTGTATGGAAATACTGCATAGAAATGTAAAAAAATGGAGCATCTTTCCCCTGCTTTTCTTCACTTCATGTTGCTTTACATTGTTTGGATGCCATCATGTCTGTCGTGGCCTGTCACTGTCCACCCACATGTTGTAGTTTTCACTGTCACCCCAAATTGCCAAGCCCCCCTCCCCCCTCCAGCAGTCCTTCCATCCCCCTTCCAATTCTTCCCCTATAAGACACACGTGCGTGCGTGTGCACACACACACACACACACACACACACACATAAGCTGACCATGTGGGAGATGTCTGCCTGTTTGGCCAGCAGATTTTCTTTCTTCCTGGGGCCGTGGGTGGTTTCTGTTTTTCTTGGTAATTCAGTGTAGGTGGCTCTTTTCTCTATTGAGGCTGACCATTACTTTATAGGGCAACTGAAATCAAGTATGACAGTGGAGGGAAGAAACATTTTGTCGGTGGAAAACTTTCATATTCAAGAGAAAACGGGAAAGATAAGTTTTGACAGAAGAAATCAGATCAGCTCCTCAAAGCAGAGGCGCTACGTTTAAAAAAAAAAAATACTTTCAACTTAAAGGTTACCGTAATTTCCGGACTATAAGCCGCGACTTTTGTCACACACTTTCAACTCTGCGGCTTATTTAATGAAGCGGGCCTATATAAAGACTTTTTTAACGGCCGCCTGTGTACCGTCTTTCTTTGTAAATATCTCATGTAACAATATGGGCACCTGCGGCTTATATACGGGTGCGGCTTATGTGTGTACAAAATGTTTTTTCCCTTTAAAAATGTAGTGGTGCGGCTTATAATCAGGTGCGTTCTATAGTCCAGAAATGACGGTAATTGAAAATAGTTTGGGTTTTTGTACTGTATTTTTTTCAGCGGGCGGCACGGTGGTGCACTGGTTAGCGCATCAACCTCACAGTGCAGAGGTGCAGGGTTCGATTCCAGCGATTCCAGCCTTCCTGTGTGGAGTTTGCATGTTTTCCCCGGGCCTGCGTGGGTTTTCTCCGGGTACTCCGGTTTCCTCCCACATTCCAAAAACATGCATGGCCGGTTAATGGAACACTCGAAATTGTCCCTTAGGTGTGAGTGTGAGTGCGAATGATTCTTCGTCTCTTGTTTGCCCTGCGACTTGCAAGCAACTAGTTCAGGCAGTACCCAGCTGACTGCCCGAAGACAGCTGGGATAAGCCCGAGCAGGCCCGCGACCCTCGTGAGGATAAGCGAATCGGAAAATGAATGAATGATTGAAATTAATTAATCATAAGAGAGCAAAAGAGAGACAGACAGAGAGACACACACACTCGAGCCATGACGAGCTGACACAAATGTTAAGAACAAAGAGGCAATAAAATCAGCCGTTAAAACAAGCAGTTACCATTTTGAAATAAAGACCTTGATATACGGAAGATGTTGGCCAATTATCGTTGGAGTCGAAAAATGAAAAAGTGGTGTAAACGATCATATAGACAGCTACCTCGGCTGAACATATATTTTTATTATAAAAATGTGTTTTCTAAATTGTATTACTGTATTTACTTTTTACTGCTAAAAACAAGGTAAAACATAACATTGATTTCAACTAAAGAAAGGACATGGCCTCACTGTTTTGTTGGGTAGAGAAGGTCCCAAACTCTTCTAATTTATCTCCAAAACGTAATGGCTATTTTATTTCGGGAATGACTCTCTCATGTCTGGTGGATCACAGGGGAGCAGCCCAAGATCAACGGGTCAGAATTAATTGGTATCCACTCATTAAAGTAAAGATCCTCTGTCTCAGTCATGAGACGGAGCCAGGCTCCATCATTGACATTTGACTTGTGTACCATCATCAGAAGCTTTAATGCTAATGTCCAGGAACAGCAGTCTTTCAATGCCCTTAATATTGGCCTCATTAGAGGATGGAAGAAGAGCTAATATTAATCTACCGTATACACGTATGAATACTTTGTTTGTGTGTGTGCTTTGACGGCCTCATCGATATTTATTGTCACGTCAAAATGAGAATTTCGACTGAAAGTCACGGAAAACAATTTGTGTCACAAAGTACAGAAAAAAAAAATTGGCACTTTTAATGGTTTGTCATCTTCACATTTCCCTGTGACAGTGCAGTCTATTGTTCAGCTCAAAAATGTATTTTTTGAAACTGACTCATCGGTAGTATCCTGGTTCACATAAAGGATTTGTAAGCAGCTGAGCTGGGATCATTTTCCACAAATTATTAAAAATGGATGTTAGGCTTAGCTTAAGATGAGCGCAGGACCCACAGGCAGACACAATGAACACAGAACAGGTTTTATGATCAGGAAGAGGGACAGGTCGAGGAGGCAGGAAGGAACCAAAGGTAGTCAGAAAAACCAAGACCTCGATTTGGTCAGAAAAACCAAATCGAGGTCTACAGGAAGGCTTGAACGTAACAGCTAGGCAGCAGCAAGTACAAAGTGTGTGGAGAGTGTGGCTGATGAGGTGACGACTGGCAGGTGTGTAAGTGAGACAGGTGCAATGATTGGGGAGACGCCCAGCCCACACTGAATTAAAGGAACGGTAACAAAACACAACAGAGGGAGGCGCCACACAGTGGACCACTGAAGACAGACAATGTATTCGAACAATGTTCTCGGGAATGCTAAATGATAATAAATTATCATTTTTCTCAACTATATAGCCAAGCTGCAATTCAAAGTCTGAAATATCAACACCATTGCGATGAGCTCCAGCACACTTGGTAACCTTAGCGAGGATAAGCGGGAAATAAAACGCGTAAATTACCGCCGCATTCTGCAACTCCCATTTTGCTGAATTGTTTTCGAGAGTCAAGCGGGAAGACGGACAGAGACATCAAGAAAACGGTGAAGACATTAAGCAAATGGCTTCAATCAGAGACAGTTCATCTTCACCTGTTGACTGCGTACTTGTGGAGGCGCTTCATTTGTCTTCCGACACCTCCCCTGAGCTGGTCAGGTGTCAGTCAAACAAATGGCCTCGCTAATTGCTATTCGCGGCAGTCACGATGAGGCATGAGTGTTGGTGCAACTCGCCAATCCCTATTGTGCCTGTGGGTTTGTGTGTGCGTCGAGTGTAGCATAGCCTGCAAAGCTGTACAAATACGGTTGACGTTCACCCATTAGCCTGTCAGTATATTAATCATGCAGCAAGGTCCCTTCTGCAATACATTGCTGTCCATCAAATTAATTAACCACTATAGAAGTGATAATTAATGTGTCTCGGTCTTCCGTCTTCCCAGCACTTGGATCTCTTGAAGTTGTTTTGCACCCTTTTGTATTTTCTCAACCAAAATGCGTGAAAACTGAGCACAAAAGTTCAGTCCCAATCCTGTACTGTATGAATGTAAGTTCAACATTTAAAAGAAAAATAGTGATAAAACAAAGGCTTATGAAGCGCTACAGCAGTGGTGTCAAATTCATTTTTGTCACGGGCCAGATTTTAGTTACAGTTTCGCTTTGAGGGCTGTTATGACTGAAACCATAAAAAGAAGTCAAGAATAACGGTTTATTCATCTATTGTTACTGCGATGAGGGGTTTGGTCACAAGAAAATGCACTCTTATTGATTACAAAAGTGAATTTGAATTTGCATCATGAAAGTCGCCATCTTTGATTTGCTTTCGCGGGCCACATAAATGATGTGGCGGGCCAGATCCGGCCCCCCGGCCTTGAGTTTGACACCTGTGCTCGACAGGGACCCAAGGACGGCCAATAATTAATAATAATTGTAAACAGATATCTTTGAAAGTACATATAAAGACGATGTATGTAGGTTGCCCGAAATAAAATAATCTGGATCCAAACATATCGTATTTTATAAATTGTTTCCGTCGTTACCGAAAGAACGAGAAAGAAGCAGCCGAAATGAGTTTTCTCCGCAGGGTGTCCGGACTCTTCCTTAGAGATAAGGTGAGAAGCTCGGTCATCCGGGAGGGGCTCAGAGTCGAGCTGCTTCTCCTCCACATCGAGAGGAGCCAGATGAGGTGGCTTGGGCATCTGATTCGGATGCCTCCTGAACGCCTCCCTGGTGAGGTGTTCCGGGCACGTCCCACCGGGAGGAGACCCCGAGGATGACCCAGGACACACTGGAGAGACTATGTCACCCAGCTGGCCTGGGAATGCCTCGGGGTCCCTCGGGGAGAGCTGGAAGAAGTAGCTAGGGAGAGGGAAGTTTGGGCTTCCCTGCTAAAGCTACTGACCCGGCCCCGGATAAGCGGTAGAAGATGGATGGACGGATGGATGGATGGATAAATTGTTTCCTCGAATTAAAAAAAATGCATTTGGATCCAGATGCTTTTATTTTTTTTGCAGCCACTTGAGAAAATAAAATTGGGTCAATTCAACACCCTATTTTTCTCAGTGCGGGCGTTTGAATTTTTGTGGCATTATCACTGATTTCAAAGGAGATTGAGATAGCGAAAGCTATGCTACGCCGAGAGCCACACGAACACGGTGCAATGATTGTCCGTCGGAGAACTCGTGGCGTGGTGGTGGGGGTCGTAAGCAGTTTGAGCTGGCAGACACTGGGCATGGGGGGTGTCTAATGTCCATGTATGATCTTATTTATTATCCACTCGTAATGTATCCTGTGATTTTTTTTTTAAAACGTGACTGTGATTCAGTTGCTAGGTGTGGGCCGGGGGTCACATTCTTTTTGCTGTACACAGCCCTGATGTCGCTCATTAGCACTTAAGTTGTTTGCAGGTATTTAGGCACTCCATGGCCACTCCAAGCACACACCGGTAGCACTGCCAGTCCTCACTTCCCCTGTCCTGTCGTACCTAATTTCTATTTAAAATATACATATCAGGGGACGTTCGGTTCCTCTCGGTATCTCTTCCATTAACTGGACGAATAAAAGTTCACGAAAAACAAAATGTAGAATCTACTGTCTTTTTATGATACTACCATCTCTAGTCCATCTAGCCCTTAGCACATCCAAACTCTCCACCATTAATAGTCTTCTTTGGTGAAGGGTAAACAGACCGTTGTTGAATTAATATTAACATTATTTTTAAAATCCAGTTAATAACTCAAGTACCCAAATTACACACACACACACACACACACACACACACACACACACACATATGTACAGTACAGTGAAACTCCTCTACAACAAAACCTACATGGGCGAAAATACCCCCTAGTGTGAAAAAAATCTTCATGCATTAATGTGTGTGTGTGTGTGTTTACATCCGGGACCAAATTTGCTACAGTGAAAAACCCCCTGTTGTGAAACATTTCTTGCTGCAAACATGATTTCATTGTAGAGGAGTATCACTGTATATACAGTATATATATATATATATATATATATATATATATATATGTATATGTATATATATATATACGCAATACACACACACAATACAGGTCCATTTTAAAATGTATTGATTTATTGATTGATTGATTGATTGATTTTAAACTGCAGCCTATCTCAGCCTATCTCTGTTGGGCGAACGGCAGACTTCATACTAGACTGGTCGCGGTAATTGCATATACTGTATAGATAATGATACCTAAACTGTGTGTGTGTGTGTGTGTGTGTTTTAGTGTGGGAGGGTGTCAGGAAGACAAATGACCCCAACGTCATATAAGCAGCGGAAGCCATATCATTAGCCTTAGAGTTTGAAAACGGAATCAAACATATTTATTTTGTGCCACTTGCCAATTCAATATGAGCCTTCCAATTTAAAATGATGATGTTGTGAGGTAAAGCGGGTAAACATAAGCAAGAAGCAAAAAAAACAAAAAATCATCTTGACATTCACTTGCCCATCCGACAAGTTTTTATGGAAATCTTTTTTTATGGACAGTGATTACACAAGCAATACCCGGTGAAAAAATATACATAATACCGACACACACACACTAAGTTGGTCTTGTCTTATTATTTAATCTGATCAGAATCTTATTAAGTCGGAATGTTGGCATGACCACTTTTGACTTGTTGGAGGCTGCCGTTCTCGGATAGGCGTTCGTTTGCAGTGACTGTTTATATTATGATCTTTCAATTGAAGTTTTGTTATGTTATTTTATTATTTTTATTTTAAACATCGGATGAAGGGTTCCGGACAAAATGACCATTTTGCGCAAGGACAAAAAAAAAAAAAAAGGCCTATTTTAGGGAACGCTTTTGTGTTGTTATGTTTTCTATTAAAAATCTGGTGGTTTAAAAAAAAAAAAGGCACCTTTGTATTTGAATAAAGTGTAGTAAAATCCTCACTACCCGCCGCCTCTTTATTAACTGATTTTTTAAAAATGGATTTCCAAAATTAAGGCTTTAACTTTGACATCCATAATGATGATAATAACAATAATAGTTTTGATTATGATAATAATAATACTAATAATAACAATTATTACTATGTTGAAATGTTTGGATGATAGTCATTAACGAGCAAAAAAAGTAATTTTACGACAATAAAGAAAAAAAAACAGTATCCTTTGTCCTATCAAAAGAAACACACATGGCTTTATTTTCTTTTCATGCTTAATGGTTTAATGCATGAGGAAAACATCTGTGAGAAAGGCTCATTGATCCTCCATCACTAAAGCCATGATACATGGGCAACATTTAAAGCGAGTCCTGTTCCCTGCAGCACAATATTTTACCGATATTGATTCGTTCTTGACATTAAAAAGCCACTTTGTGCCTTGTCTTTGTCTCTTTGTCAGTCATCAGACAGACAACATTATGGTGTCCATGCGGCGTCCATAAACATGATTATTGAATTCGGAGTGTGTCTACAAAGATAAAGATAACTGCACTTTGACCAAGTTCAAATTTGTCCAACAAGGTGGCACGGTGGCCTTCCTGTGTGGGGTTTATGTGGGTTTTCTCTGGGTACTTCGGTTTCCTCCCACATTCCAAAAACATGCATGGCAGGTTAATAGAACACTCTAAATTGTCCCTAGGTGTGTGTGTGAGCGCGAACGGTTGTTTGTCTACTGTATGTGTGCCCTGTGATTGGCTGGCGACCAGTTCAGGGTGTCCCCGAAGACAGCCAGGATAGGCTTTTTTTAACATCATTTTTCCTACTCACTACCATGGCTCATGATTGTGCCAAGTGTCGTTGAATGACTTTGATGGCTTTGTGGTAGTTTACGCTTACCCTGATAGGACACTCACAAAAATTCCTGGAAATGTCAAAGTCTTCGCTGTATTCAATTTAAGTCTTGAGAATTGTTGTACTACATGTGCTGAGGGTTTTTTTTTCTGGCTCAAACTATCATCCGAATTAGGAGAATGGTTGTAGTCGATCGTTTTTGTTTTTTTTGCTTCTCTTCGCGATTGTTTTCCTTTCACATCTAAGATATTATCGTTCTGTCTCCCCCATGTTGGTTATTGCCATCTTGTCTATGTTCCTCTGAACGGGTTGTAACTGGGAAGTAAATTCCTTGTGTGTTTCTGGCAGACATGGCCAATGAATCAGATTCTGAATTGTAACCACATTGAAATAATGATGATACACACACAGGCCTGAAACATGACGACTGGGTACAATGAACTCGCAACGAGACAGACTAAGACACAAGGTAAATCAGAACTAGAATCAGTCGCTCGATCGATTCTTCCATCTACTGCCAGCATGCTATTGCTAGGTTGAGTTACCGCCAGCATGCTATTGCTAGGTTGAGTTCCCGCCAGAATGCTCTTGCTAGGTTGGTTACCGCCAACATGCTATTGCGAGGGTGACTTACCACCAGAATGCTATTGCTAGGTTGAGTTACCTCCAGTTTGATTTGCTAGGTTGAGTTACTGCCAGAATGCTATTGCTAGGTTGAGTTACCACCAGCATGCTATTGCTAGGTTGAGTTACCTCCAGCATGCTATTGCTAGGTTGAGTTACCTCCAGCTTGCTATTGCTAGGTTGAGTTAGTTCCAGTTTGCTATTGCTAGGTTGAGTTACCGCCAGCATGCTATTGCTAGGTTGAGTTCCCGCCAGAATGCTCTTGCTAGGTTGGTTACCGCCAACATGCTATTGCTAGGTTGAGATACCGCCAACATGCTATTGCTAGGTTGACTTACTGCCAGAATGCTATTGCTAGATTGAGTTACCTCCAGCTTGATTTGCTAGGTTGAGTTAGTTCCAGTTTGCTATTGCTAGGTTGAGTTACCGCCAGCATGCTATTGCTAGGTTGAGTTCCCGCCAGAATGCTCTTGCTAGGTTGGTTACCGCCAACATGCTATTGCTAGGTTGAGATACCGCCAACATGCTATTGCTAGGTTGACTTACTGCCAGAATGCTATTGCTAGATTGAGTTACCTCCAGCTTGATTTGCTAGGTTGAGTTACTGCCAGAATGCTATTGCTAGATTGAGTTACCGCCAGCATGCTATTGCTTGGTGAGTTACCGCCAGCATGCTATTGCTAGGTTGAGTTACCTCCAGCTTGCTATTGCTAGGTTGAGTTACCGCCAGCATCCTGTTGCTAGGTTGATTTACCTCCAGCTTGCTAATGCTAGGTTGAGTTACCGCCAACTTGCTATTGCTAGGTTGAGTTACCGCCAGCATGCTATTGCTAGATTGAGTTAAAAAATTACAAATTATTTCAAGATGCAAGTCCATGGCTACAAAAAAAAATAAATTAAGGATAAAATTTAACATTGATGTGTTTTTGTCATCCTTTCTGCTCGTCACCTCCTGCAACATTTGTCACTTCCGATGTTCCTTTCCTCATCTCCGGCCTTTTTTCCCCCTTATCGTCTCTGTCATCTCGTCCTACGCCGTTCTTCCCTGACGGGTTTGACAAAAGATAACACACACATTTACAAATGCATACACTGTGTCCTACCCACATTGCCTATATCTGACACTTAAATCTGATAAATGTGAGACCTCTGACCTCCAATACTCCTGATGCCTTGAACGTGAAAAGATTCACCTTCATTATTGTGGTTGTATGCAAACCGCATGCATATCTCATTAGCTTACACATGCAGACACTGGGGAAAGTAAAAAAAAAAAAAAGTTCAGTCGAAATAAATTTTGCTGGTGCTGATGAATGAAGAAAGCCCCAAAAAAACCCTCTCGTAGCACACACACGCAGAGCACCTTTTCAAAAGTAATTACATTATGTCCGCTCACTAATGATTCTGGCGAGTCTCAAGTTTCCTGCTGGATAAAAACTGGTATGAAACCATACCTGATTCTAAGCTTTAATCTTGTTAAAACGGCGTAGGAGAAGCTCATTCACCGCGTTCATTTGGCAGGGGATGAGTAGCGGCGAGGTGAGAAGGAGACTTCATAATCGGGCGTTAATATCAGATTGCCAATGTGGGAAGTTTAGATAACAGATGAGCAGCGGGTGAATTTGTGTGCGCGTGCGTAGGTTTGCGCACGTGCGTGTTTGTGTATGTGTCTATGTGTGTGGGAGTGGGGGGTGGCTGGGGGGGGAGGTGATGGTCTTAATGTTGCGACAACAGAGGAGGAGTGAATTAGAAAGGGCTCTAACCTCAATACTGATAAACGTGGTCCTAATTGAATGCCATTCAGTGGTACAGACACTCGTTAAACATCTGCGCCGGCAATCTGCCTGAAAGCAGTCATGTCGAGTCAACGCCACGACAGGCATTTGAAAATTCAACCAACCGTATGTTGAACCGGCTCAATAATTAACTTATTGATGATGAGACAACATTGCTATGATGAATCAAGAGGTAGAACGACTTGTCTTGATGGAGAGCTGTTGATGCAGGATGGAAGGGAAGGTGTTCCAAAGGTCAGGGGTCACTGATGTGCGACCTAAGGGCCTGCTTGACAATCTGCATTTGGTTTATTTCGAAGGTGTTTGATCTGCTGACATTTTCAGAATCGGGCACCTCACGAAAAATACTTTTTAAAACTCATTCAGTCCCAGCCAATTCTAGACCAAGTCTGAAAAGACGTTTAAAAACGTCTTTGGGAGTGAATGTGTTAAAAGCAATATTGGAAGAATTTTTTTGTTTTCCCACACCCAGATTAAAAGAGGGCAGCCAACATCCACATTTACATAAACTGAGTTAGGCTTGCTGTTGATGTGGTCTTGTGTTGTGGTTTATTTCCAAGGTTTACACAATATGTATATTTTATATATGCATCACAATCAAGGCCATTCTGTCAATTTGAGCAAATCACTGTGAGTACATGCTTCTGACCAAAAATTGATGATGAGTCATTGTCATAAAATTTGATAACATGCAAACATGTTTGTAAAAAAACTTTTTTTCTAATCGAGCTATTTATATTCGTCAACTTGGTTTTACAGTCAAACCTCGGTTTTCGAACGTCTCGGTTCTCGTCCAATTTGGTTTTCCACCAAAAATTTCAATTTTTTTATGCCTCGGATGATGAACAAATTTCGGTTCTCGAACAAACCGAGCGCACTTGAATGCACCATTTGACTCCTCTCGCCTTCCTGACACGAGGAAGTGACGCTTCCTCGTGTTGCTTTCCATTGTGGGCAGACGTGTTCAGTAAACATTTTTATTTTAAAAAGAGCGTGGTTTCGGTTTTCGAACAATTTCGGTTTTCGAACAGCCTTCTGGAACGGATTATGGACGAAAACTGAGGTTTGACTGTATGTGGTTAAGTGCGTCCAGTCCTATTGTCAAAATGTTATTGATGAGTTTGCAATTTTAGGCCTGTGTAGTAAAGACGATCAGAAGATCAATACAGTAATTTCATGCCACTCAACTGGAAAAGTAATCTGAACAAGATTTCTCAAATGTATATGGCAAGAAATTTCATTTACGGGAGAGATACAGTCAAACCTCGGTTTTCGTCCATAATCCGTTCCAGAAGGCTGTTCGAAAACCGAAACCACACTCTTTTTAAAATAAAAATGTTTACGGAACACGTCTGCTCACAATGGAAAGCAACACGAGGAAGCGTCACTTCCTCGTCTACCCGAGGAAGCGTCACTCCCTCGTGTAAGGAAGGCGAGAGGAGTCATATGGTGCATTCAAGTGCACTCAGTTTGTTTGAGAACCGAAATTTGTTCGTTATCCGAGGCATAAAAAAAACGAATTGGTCGAGAACCGAGACGTTCGAAAACCGAGGTTTGACTGTAATGGAAAATACATTAAATGTGTGAACTACATCACTTTAAAACATTTTCTCTTTCATCGGAATAATCATTAACTTTTCAAAGATACAAATTGTCAAGAATTTAAATACTCATGTTAGTAAAATTTCTTGATTGTCAAGTGAAATTCAATGGGGAATGTCTGAACCAATTTTGAAAATGTACTGTATTTTCCGCACTATAAGGCGCGTCGGATTATAAGGCACACCTTCAATGGATGGCCTATTTTAAAACAAGTTTCATAAATAGGGTGCAACGCATTATAAGGCGCATAGAATCGAAGCTACAATCGTGACTGAGGTTGTGTTATGCATCCACTGGATGTAGCTACTCAAAAGGCAATACAATACAATAAAACTTTATTTATACAGAGCCTTCACAACCGCTGCAGCTGTCACAAAGCGCTTTCCAGAACATTTAAAATACTACGTACAAGAAATCGGAACATTGATCATATATAAGGCGCATCGGATTATAAGACGCACTGCCGGCTTTTGAGAAAACGGAATGCTTTCAGGTACGCCTTATAGTGCAGAAAATACGGTAATCGGAAAACGACCCTTGCACACAACATAGTTCCGCAATTTTACACTCTTGTTAACTCTACTCCTCCACGTAAGTATTACTTCTACTGCACATTGACTAAATCATAAACATTACTTCCAGTCGCCGTTACTAAATTCCAGGTTGGCTTCAAAATCTATCCTTAAATGAAGTTATGAGTAATATGTTATTTGTCTGTTTTGGGGGGATCATACAACCTTTGCGCAAAATAAATTTTATCTCAAATGCCAAATCAAGAAGAACCCTGCACCTGCGCCCCCTGTCATTAAGAAACAAAAATTATAACATTTATTAAATTTGGGCGGCGTAAGACGATGCCTGGAGAACGTCACGAGCGTCAAGCAGAACTTGATCCAGTTGTTGTTATGCATGTGTTAATTGGTGAGGAACAGAAGAGGGGAGTGGGGCAAAAACATTATTACAAGCGTAAACTACCACAACAGGGTATTGCTGGGATTTAATTACACCCTGGCTATTGTTTAATTTACCTCTCAAAGCTCCAATTAAGGGAGGGGTGAGGTTTTCGGTTTCAGGCTCATCTGGGCAGGAAAGGGGAAAGCTTACCGAGTCAAGTCCACATAAACATCACACAGTGGAGATCAAATGGATTCCTTCTCATTTGACTAATGATAGGAAGGCAAAATGAAACCTATTATAAAATCCTCTTCCTCTCTTGCGCTTCCGCTGTCGGGTTGGTGATGGTGATAAATTTACTGTTAGATTGGATACTGCTGATGATGTGATCTGAAGATGATGGCATCCAAAAATAACATCATTTATTCTCTTCTTCGCAATATAGGAATGTACACTAACCGCTGGATGAATTTTCACTTATTGGTTTAGAATTTCCATCGTTCTTCACAAACATTATTTAGCTTCCATAAAAACATTTATGCCTGATTACGCCGAGTGATAAATCGGGAAACTTTTTGCTGGTGGTACGAGTAGCATGAAAGCTGATACAATAGATGTGCTGGTTTGTTTGTTTGTGTCAGGTGTCCGGAAAGATTTCGGACAGAAAAGTGATTCCACAAGCGTCGACAGAGATAAGATGCTTTGAAGAAAGATACAGTGAAATTGAAATGAATTGATTCTGGAAGAAATTTCTTAACTAGAAAATTTTGTAAGTAGAGACGCGTTTTCCATGTAAATGCCCTAATCCGTTCCAAGCCCCACCCAAATTCAGACATAAATGTTTTCTAAAGCATAAAAATGCATCAAAATATGTAACAGATACATGTTACAATTATTGCACAATTAATGAAAGTTGTGCATCATGTAAAAAAAACTAAGAATAGAGTAAAGAATAAAAATGATGGTCATTTACTGTAACTTTTAACTGCGTCCTCATCGTTTTTTTGCCCTCTTTCGTTCATGTTCTCTCTCAGAAGTGTTTTTTTTCCCCTGGTATTTTGTAAAGAACTGATCCAAGGATGTTTGCTTTTGTTGGCTTTTAACAATCCTTCGAAAATGCAAACATCAGCACAGTGAGCGATCGCCTAACTGGTGAACACTTTTTCTGGGTGATTCACGTTTACGTAAAACTATCCGGACACCTCATGGCCCGAGGGGCGATAGACGAGGACGCTGCAGAGACATATATCTATCTACACACATAGACACATACGGTAAGAGGTCCCTCTTAGCCAATGGGATGCCAGGAAGATGCCAGGTAATAACCAGTGGCAGAGCAGCTATAAGGATGTTGCGTCCAGGAAACTCAGAGCTGCGAGCAGCAGACCATACTGTATTTTTACCTTTCATATCTTGTATGAATATTTCCTGTCGTAACTTAAAAAATTCGTATGAAGAGACATTCGTAAGTAGAGGTACCACTGTACAGTCAAACTTCGGTTTTCGTCCATAATCCGTTCCAGAAGGCTGTTCGAAACACGAAATTGTTCGAAAACCGAAACCACGCTCTTTTTAAAATAAAAATGTTTACTGAACATGTCTGCTCACAATGGAAAGCAACACGAGGAAGCGTCACTTCCTCGTCTACCCGAGGAAGCGTCACTTCCTCGTGTAAGGAAGGCGAGAGGAGTCAAATGGTGCATTCAAGTGCGCTCAGTTTGTTCGAGAACCGAAATTTGTTCGTCCTCCGAGGCATAAAAAAAATCTAAATTTAGGGTCAAAAACCGAATTGGACGAGAACCGAGACGTTCGAAAACCGAGCTTTGACTGTATATTTATTTATAAAAATGCAAGATCAAGAAACTACAACTAAGCACGCTGCTAACAAAGAACCAGGAAAAGTCTAAAGGTGCTTGCAAAAGGCACGGAGCAAGAAAAACGTAAATTACTCGACAAGATCATCCAATACACAAACATACACCAAGAATACGGAAGGAAAATACAAGAACAAAATTACAGTGAACTAACAAGGCAAACAGGTCAAGAACATCTAAAAAAATGAAGTACTTGGAGTCGTGAGCAAGGCTAAATAATCCGACAATCACTCGACATCTTGGCAGTCTTTAAATACATGGCAAGGCTTGATTAGGAAACGCGGCACAGGTGCGCCTGCCAGAGGGGAACGCCCTTCCCTCCAGCTGGATCTGAAACACAATCAAGACACACAAAACAAGATCACGACAATTTGTGTGAAATGCCGGCGCAATTGAAAACTGGTTGGTTCTAAATCACACAACAAAAATACGATGAGAATTTTTTTTTTCAACCCACTCACAAGATGTTGGGCTTTTTTCACATCTAAGCCAATGATTCCCATAGTAAGGACGATGTAACTTTCTTTTGATGTCCTGTGGTCATAAAACTGACCAGATCAATTCTTGCTCTAATGTATTTAAGATGGTTTTTTTGGGAGGCTCACTTTGGGTCTGATATTTGAAATCCTAATGTATTTGTTCCTCCTTGAATTATTCATGGTCAGGGCTTGGACGGGTTTCTGTCTTATGGCTGTAGCCTGAGTCACGTTGAATCAATACACTGGTCATAATTTATCAGCAATCAATAGTGCATTTACTTTGTTGTTAACCTTTAAGTTAGCATGCACATGCAGATTCAGCATCATTTATTTGAAAATAATGTGTCTAAGAAAAACTGAAATATTTTTTTTAATTGTTTAAAAAGGTAGAATAATATCTTATTCAAGGCTAAGCGAAACAAGGGCACATTAGCTATACTCGTGACATAAAGTAAATAATAAATAGGTGAAAGTAAAGACTCTTTTTTTCAAGAGCACTTTGAAACAGTAATTCATGCCTTAGTCACATTCCAACTGAATTACTGTTATGCACTTTACTTTGGAGTCAGCCAATCCTCCATTAAGCATCTCCAGTTGGTCCAGAATGCTGCTGCTCACCTCTTGACTGGTACGCGTAAGAAGGAGCATATAACTCCGACTCTGGCATCCCTTCAGTAGCACTGTACATTTGAGAGTACTTTTTAAGATCCTATTATTTGTTTTCAAGTCCTCCCGAGCTCAGCAGTCTTGCCAATCAGTGCCTTGTGTCTTGTATTTCATTTCCTCTCTGACTGCAGTGAAAAAAACGCAACTCGGGCTGATGTGTGGTCACTCCTGTCTCGTCATCATCAGAGAACAAAGACCCCCCACCAAGATAGATGACTAGCATGTTGTCTGTCCTGAGCGAAGGACTACAAGACAAATCTCATTCGTGAGCCATGAAGAGCATGTGCCCCCAAATAAAATCAAACATGAACAAAAAATACATATTTTTTTTAATAATTGTAATAATTTTTTAATAAATATATTATATATATATATATGTATACAGTATATATATATTAGATATATATGTTTACAGTATTTTTAATATATTTTATATATGTATACAGTATATATATATATATACTATATATATATGACTTCTTGACTTGGAACGGATTAAAACATTTTACATTGATTTCAATGGGAAAAATGGTTTCGGTTTCCGAACAATTCGGTTTCCGAACAGTCTTCTGGAACGGATTAAGTACGAAAACCGAGGTTTGACTGTACATATATATAAAATATATTTATAAAAAATATAAAATATATTTATTTAAAAACAAATCTATAATATATTTATAATATATATATATGTATGTATAAATATATATATAATATATTTATAAAAATATATTATAATAATATACATAATGCATTCCTATGAAGTCTATTTATATATCTTTTTTTCATGAATGCTTTTAATAACAAAGAAAATGCAATCGATTATGATTTCATTTTCACTTGTACCTCATGTGGAGCTTAGAAAATGGTTTTGAAATCCCGGTGATTCTTAAACCACCACCAAATCAGCCACACACACCGTAGATTTCAAGTGCCCGAAGCATCGGCTTCTCTTCCTCCTCCAGACTTCTTCTACCTTGTTCTTGACAGGCCGCTGACCCAGTTCCTTGCCCGTAGAAAACTACAGACGAGGTCATTATGGCTGATATGACAAAAGATCCCGTTGAACGCCCCTGTGATGTTGGAACACTGATCCTCCTGTCTGCCTCAGCAGGGCTACAGGATGCAGGGGGGGGCATTCATTCATGTACAGTCACTTTGGAAGTAAGGGAGGGAAAGCCTGTTAATGTTCAACCGCGGACAGGAACTGATACAGTGCTTCTGCAAGGGAATGACACCTACACACAAACACACACACACACACAATTATTCCACGCCTTCATCAGCCACAAGTTGGATGAATGAAAATGGTAAAAAAAAAACTAGTACGGTGAAACTCCTCTACAACAAAATCTACATGGGTGAAAATACCCCCTAGTGTGAAAAAATCTTCATGCATTAACACCATGCCCACTTTCCTGTTTCAAATTTGCTACAGTGAAAAACCCCGTGTTGTGAAAAATGTCTTGCTGCAAAAATTATTTCGTTGTAGAGGAGTTTCACTGTATGCGTAAAGTGATTTTTTTTTGTCCCATATTATGCCATATACAAGAACTTTTAATGTTGAAACACTAACGCAAAAGATCCAAAGTTGACGATGGTGTTGATGTAAACAAAAACAAACAAACAAAACAGCTATTTCCTAGTTTGCGAAACTAACGCTTGACAGGATTGTTGACGGTCCTCAACCAAACACAGGTCTAAGTTTATGACTCTAGTAATACAAGTGTAAAAGTAAGTAAATCGTCATTTCCAGTGTGCAGCTCATAATGATTTAATAATAATGTTTTAACTCATGCTGGCAATTTGGGGGCTAAAATAAAAATCACATTTCTGGGTGTGTGTGTGTGTGTGTGTGTGTGTGTGTGTGTGTGTGTGTGTGTGTGTGTGTGTGCGCGTGCGCACGCATACAGTCGCAGATTGCATCAGTGGTATCTAAAAATAGTGACATTATTTACATATAACAGAAGTCTTCTGAAATCTTCACTTATCGGTGTCTTTTTTTTAAGCAACTGATTTTTGTGGGGTTTTTTGTCTTATTTTATCAGTTTCACCGGGAAAAAAGCCTTTTCATCATGACATGTATTTTTTTTCTGTCATCTGCTGTTTTAGTCATGTTGAAATGGCCGAAAAGGTCAGCGCAACCACCTTCCTCTTAGTGTTTGCAAAAAAATTATCTGTGTGTGTGGTTCTCTGACAAGGCAAACTTTGTTTACAAAGGTTTCCCCTTCCTTCGGACTTGGCCCTTCATTTGCCCCAAAAACTTTTGAGATCTCTTCTGTGGTGCAGTGCATTATGGAAAATTCTAAACATCACAATAAAATAAGTGACCTATAATATATATTGTGTGTGTGTGTGTGTGTGTGTGTGTGTGTGTGTGTGTGTGTGTGTGTTCATCTTCTATATTGACATACCGCCATAATAAAAGAAAGAAAGAAAGAAAGAAATAATGCATGCAGAAAGCTCATGTAAAGTATTTTATGAATTGACAAAGATGAAAAAGGACATTTTTGCTCTAATTATAGTTTTAGTTCATTTTATCAACCTGATATGTAGTTTCAGATAGTGTTCGTTTTTTTTTTTTTTTTTTTTAATATTTTATTTTGTTGACGAAAATGTTTTTGAAGCGACGTTGTCAGGTTTTTTTTGTGAGCTATAATAACCTATCGCACTATGACCAACATTTTAGATTTCACCAGGACACTAGTGTGAGACTAATACTCATCAAAATTTGGGAAAAGAAATGAATGGAACTTTTATTTCAAAAATGCTGTGTAAAAATTAAAGTTGGACACTTTCCATTGCTCTTTTGACCATTTTGACTTATGATGGTGACATGAAGGATTTTGAATTCCGTTCAACATTACAGGAAGCCAGCATACAGTAGATTTGAAATATTCTAATGTATGCAAATCAAACAAAAACATAAACTTCTTTGAACAAGATCAACCCAAAAGAAGTTACATTTTAAACAATAAAATGAATCGCAGCTAATTGGAGTCGAAACGGTGCTTCTTCTTAAACCGCTTTAATGTAATATGGCGCATCTGGCAAATGGACAACTTCAAACCAGGGCGCGGCCTTTGTTGGGAATGGAATCCCTCCTGTGCGCGTGGGAGAAGGTGTGTGGGAGTGTAATGTGGGCTTTCCCCAAACAGAAAATCTCTAAAGGCCAACCCACACATTCGGATGACACCCGCATCCCTGCCATGACATCCAAACTGGAGTCTTGTCAGCAAAACAGCCAACAAGGCAGAAAGTATAGAGAGAGAGGGCAACAAGGGGAAAACAAAGGCTTTGTGAGAGTGGAAGTGTGAAGAATAGGAAGAGCGTGTGAGTGTAATGTACACTGATATGGAGAAACTTTGTGTCGGTGGGACCATCCTGGTGTGCAGAATTGTCTCACTCCCACACTCGCATTCCTCGGTCCGAAATGAAAAGCAGCAGAATGGACGCATGCTTCCTTGAGGCGCATTGGAGAAGTGGCGCTACCTTCAGAAAAGTGAAGAAATCTGTAGGAGGCTTTGAATCACAATCCCCCCCCCCCCCCCCCCCTAAAAAAAAGCCGACGCAATCACAGAACTTCTTTTTGAAAGATTTGGTCATGCTTGGCTGAAGTGACTGGGATCACTCAAGCAAAATAGCAGAGGGAGTCCCGCAGGGCATGTTCTAAAAATAGCTCACCGGTGTTGGGACTTTATATCAGAATTTTATTTTTTTTAGAAATGATCATTTAGAAAATGTAAACCGTTATATAAATAAAATGTTGCATGTGTTTGTGTCCTAATTTTGCTGAGAAATCATGTGTCTTCACACAAATGAATATAATTAAGCCTTTCAGGGACAGCGGCCACTACAGTGGACAGCTTACAGGGTGCATGAAAGGGTTAATTATTAATACCAACATATGAAGGTAATGTGAGCCCATTTCTTATTTCAGAAATGTGTATCAAACTGGTAGCTCTTCACAATAATCAGTACCAGAGAAAGTGTCTCGCAGTGCCAACATTGAAACTGTGTCACGTAGCAAGGTGGTGGTGGACCCCAAAAAGCAGGCAGGAGGGAAGAGCAGGGTGTACTTGAAGAATTGTATTCAAACACAGGAACTAAACCCAGAACAAACAAAGTCACTAAAACAAAATGAAGCCAAAGTATCAAACAAAAACCATGACTGAAGATAAAACATAACAATGACCAAAACCTGACTGAAACAAACATGACAGTAGCATACGAACAGCCACAAACAATGACGCAACAATAAGTAGTCGGCCGGGAGTCCTTTTATAGCCACTAATTACCTAACGACCAACAGGTGTGCAGCTGCAGGGGAAAAGCCCCACAGTGCCACCTGTTGGTCACAAACTGATTGTTGCTTTAAAAGTGGATTCAAGTTTGTTGTTGTTTTTAACTGAGTACTTTTATATTAAATAATAAAATAATATTAAATAAGGCGGCCCGGTAGTCCAGTGGTTAGCACGTCGGCTTCACAGTGCAGAGGTACCGGGTTCGATCCCAGCTCCGGCCTCCCTGTGTGGAGTTTGCATGTTCTCCCCGGGCTTGCGTGGGTTTTCTCCGGGTGCTCCGGTTTCCTCCCACATTCCAAAAACATGCATGGCAGGCTCATTGGGCACTCTAAATTGTCCCTAGGTATGAGTGTGAGCGTGGATGGTTGTTCGTCTCTGTGTGCCCTGCGATTGGCTGGCAACCAATTCAGGGTGTCCCCCGCCTACTGCCCGAAGACTGCTGGGATAGGCTCCAGCGCCCCCCGCGACCCTAGTGAGGATGAAGCGGTTCGGAAAATGGATGGATGGATGGATAATATTAAATAAACCTTTTCAGAAGATAACCACTATCGTGTTTTTGGTGAGCATTTTCATATTGGTCATGATGATGGTACTAGCCAAGTAGTTATTCTTGTTGGTAGTTAGTGTAAAAAGTTTGAGAACCACTGATGTCATACAGTTAGTCGTACATCACAGCAACCAACAACCACAATCCTGAACGTCCACGACTCTACTGCTATTACCCCCCCCCCCCATGCAGTAATTATCCCAAAATTGGACATTTCGGACACTTTGGACGATTTTAGACTGTTGGACAAATGGACACCACAGACAAAACAGTGAAAAATAACTCCACGAAGCTGAAATTTTGCATAGGATGTATATCTATGTCTTGGCCAATTCCCACTGAACATTTTGAGGGGTTGAAAGGGAAAAAAAATTAAAAGTGAAAAAAGTTGTTGCACATTGGTAGAGGGACATTTTTGGGACGTAATACCCTTTATGCAGCCGCTTAAAAATACTGCATGAGGGTTAATCTGATCTACCATGTGGTCATATTTTTGCGGTTGGTCAGTTCAACATCACGACTACAACCACCATAATGTAATTGATGTTCAAGTAATAAATGCCAGATAATGTTAGTTAAAACTGTGTATAATCAACTGAGCCGACACAGTGATGGAAAATGTATATTGTGACCGAACTAGTCGCATTTGCCACCAGTTTTTCAGCGGTTAGTCTTACCATATAAAACGTATATAATAATATAATAATCACAGGTAATTGTATGACGTGAAAACCGATGTCTCGCTCTGTAAATTATCAAACAGTCATTACTAACTTAAAGTCTTTGAAATCACACTCGCATTATAAGTTATTTGTTTATTTAAAGAACATGTATGTCGCGATTCTGTTTTTGTTTGGATTAGATTCGGTTTAGTTTCAGTTTATTATTATTAATTTGCGTCTATCAGCGATTTCTCGGTGAATCGATTGTATCTGTCTGGTGATATCCACGGTGGCGCCAAATATTAGGTCACGTTTGAAAGCAGTCAGCTCAATGGGAATCGCCATCAGATGTGAGTACAGTATTTGAATAACCGAATTTGATGTCACCGACTCACCATGTGCAATTGAGCAGTTCTTTTGTTTTTTGTTTTTGAGTTGTTGCTGCTGTTTTATTCTTATCGTTTTATTTATACATAGGTTACACACAAAGTTTTTGAGAAATACTTGTTTTACCCTCTTTAAAACGTAGCAGCACAAACAAACTTAAAAAAAAAAAATCTTACTCAAGTCTTGAAGAGAAATTCGACGTGGATTGATGCACGCCTGCTGACCAAATCTGTTGTTTTCAAGTGCCTACTGCCCTCTAGTGCCTCTTTTGCGTTTCAACCCACGCAGAAAACGAATTGGAATTTCATGTCATTTAACACTAGAAAACTACTGGATCTCATTTGTTTATATAATAAAATGTATTATATTATTATATATCAGTATGTGTATTTCTCTGTTATTATATCAATCTTTTTAATCATCTGTACCTTTCTTCAGTGATTGGCAATGACACTTCGTCGGGTCCATGACCGTGAGTGACAGTGAGGGGTCATTTGACAATGATTAATTGAAAGTCAACACAACCAAAAGCAAAACCACTTTTTTGTCCTTTAAAGGACTTCCTGTGGTAGTAACTTTTCACTTAACAGCACAATGGTTTGGTTTTGTTAACCCATGAGGAATGATGCGTGCGTACATATTGTATTTCAAAACATCGACAGATTAATCACAATCACAGAGTTAGTGTTTTATTCGTCCATCGAAATAATTAAAATGAAAACAATACCAAACACAATAGACTGTAGCAAGATTCCTGTACAATACTGTGAAAGGTCGCCCCCGTGTGGCACAAGAAGGAAACTGACTCAGAGGGCAACTAAATTCAAATGTATCGTTGCTATGGCTTCAGGCTTGGAAAATGTTAGCTAACTAACTAACTACCCGTTTTACAGTAATAGTCAATTTGTTAGGACTTTTACCAGTAGATTTTAAATACATGTCAAGAATCCAAGAAATTGAAATTACATTCTTTATTGTCGCTAGCACAAAATACTGTTACACGGCAGTCACGTGTTAAAACAGTCCTTATAGTGGAATCATTACATAATCCATTGTGAAGAATTTTGTTTTCACGTAGGCTAATTGAATTTTGATTCGTGGAATTTTGAGGCTTCTGTGGCAAAACTGTACTACAGTACTTGTCTCCAAATAGCACAGACACTCTTGATTCAAACGCAACAGGACAAAGTAACGCAAATGTGACTTGATTTTAGATTTGGTGGTTGTACCTCACATTGTGTTCTGTGAGTTAATGTCGACAATTACATCGCAACCAAAAACAACAATTAGACTTCTTCATGTGTCATGTTCATCTTTGGAGAAAGGGATAAAAGCAAATTTCGTCGGGTGAATTCAACACTCAAATAGTTAAACTCAACACTGTGTCCAAGTGTAGTGAAAAAAACAACTTGGATTGAGTCAAATCTGTCCAGTATTTAACACTGCACAAATGCACTCCATTTTATTTGCCACTTCTATATTGTCAAACTACAACTTTCTTAAATAGCTCATTATAATTTTTCAAAATGCATCATTGAATAAAAACAGGCTACACAATCTTACAACTTACTTTTTATTTTCAAAAAGCATGAACATACAACTCATATACAACACATAGTTGTGCTTGTAGTGCCAAGCAACCTTTTTCAAGTCCACATAAAAACATTACACCAAAAGAATTGCCAGATATTTAAGCGTACGCAAGATCCAACCAGCTGGCTGTCACCATGGCTCCACCAAGCTGTCAATCTTTCACTCCATTTTTCTTCTTCAATAACTTGTGAAGACCCCAAGCTATGAACCCTTTCAGGGACAGCCGTTACCACAGTGGACAGCTTATCATGTTATCAGTTTACAGAGTGCATGCAAGGGTTAAAGGGCAGCCTTGGCGGAGTTCAGCATTTACTGAAAATGAATCTGACTCATTTACAGCAATGCAAACCAACCCTCCTCCCAAAAATGGTCATACCAACAGGCAGTATCAGGGGGTCGGGTAGCCAGGACTCCCAGAGCAACCCCGAGAGGACTCCCTGAGGGACACGATCGAACACCTCCCTCTCGTCCACAAAGCAGGCGCCACAAAGCCGAAGAACAATAAGTAAACCCACACCTGCTTGATGCCTCTCACAAAGAGAATATAATTAATTTCATGCTGCAAATTGACATTTATTTACATTAACAGTTACTCGACGGAGTGTGCGGTATCTTTCGGGGTAAAAGAGCCCTGGAAAAAGTTATGCGGTCTCGAATACCGTATTGGCCCGAATATCAGAAGGTGTTTTTTTGCATTGAAATAAGACCAAAAAAGTGGGGGTCGTCTTATATTCGGGGTCTAAACATTATACCCATTCACGACGCTAGATGGCGCCAGATACCATTGAAGCGAATGCTGAACTTGACTCCCGAGGCCAAAGCGAACACCTGTCACGAAGAACAAAAATAAAAATAGCGGTAGCACGAAAAATAAAAATAAAAAATAGCGGTAAGAAAGAAAAGAGAAGAAAATAATAGAAGAGATAAAGGAAAATGGAGAAACGTAGCGACAATCTGGAGAAAAGTGGGTCAAAGATCGGTTTACATTTCAAAAACCAGAAGCCATTCATTTACGAATGTGATTGCACTTTAGTTTACATGTTTAAATCTTCAGATATTAAGATTTGAATGAGGCAACATAACATGATTGGGGGAGTCGTCTTATAATCAGGGCCGTCTTATATTCGGGCCAATACGGTACATCTGGAAACTTCACAGGAACGAGTGGTGAATTCACAGTACAAGTACTACAACTTTTTACACTTGTGCCACAATTAAGAATATTCAAAAAAATAATTTGATCAGCAACTCAACTTACAGATTCATTTGTCATGAGAGAGCGTTGAAGCTATTTTGTTTTTATCGTATTTATATAAGGGTGATCAACTGATTGTTCGACTTTGGATAATACATGAACAAAGTGGAGGTTGACCATCGTCCCAAAACAAGCGGAGTTGAATCTTCGACATTTTTCTGAGTTGTCATTTGTTAGCGCATCTCGCTTGTGTTTTACACAAAAGCCTCACCGAGGCTGAAGGGGGTGAACTTCTGTGCCTGTTGGGCACCAATCTCAGCCACGTACAGCGCCCCAGACTTCTGGTCCAAGTCAACCAAATGAGGCTTGACTTCATCAGCTAGCTGAATCACACTGATCACCCTGCACTGGCCAATCAAACCCACCGGCGGTGCCTCCAGTAGTGAAATCTGGTTAGTGTTGAGCTGGACGACAACAAAATATTTCTTGTCAGGGGTAAGGCGGACAGAGTAAGGTGCATCCTCAGTGAAGCAGCTCCCCCAGGATCCCAGCCAGTCCCCCGTAAGCGAGTTGAAGACCTGGATCCTCTTGTTCCCCCTATCCGCCACCCAGACCCTTTGAGCGTTGTCAATGGTCACACTGTGAGGGATGTAGAACTGAGCTAGGCCTTGTCCCTTTTCGCCATGCACCCATAACACTTCCTGTTCTTTGGATAATTTGATGAGACGATTATTAATCCCACCATCACCGTCCACTATGTAAATTTCTCCGGAGTCGTGGACGTAGATCTCAGCTGGCTGGTCAAACTGGAGAGGATTAAGCCCAGAGCCGGCTTTTCCTGGTGTACCAAGCACCTGGCGGGTACAAGGAACAAAATGGAATTTATCAGACTTTTTGAGGTCTCACAGGAATGAGAGCAACCAAATATGGGACAAGATTGGTACTATTTCCATAGTAGCCCTTTAACACTTGTCATAATCAAATGGCCATCAAGCACCGAGTTAAATTATGGATCAAGCGGTTACCTGCAGAAGATTCCCTGATGGTGAGTACTGTTTGATGCAGTGGCCATACGGACCATTTCCCACATCTGTGATCCAGACAGTTGGGTTTGACATGGCACCTGCTAAAAATATACCGTGGGGCATCTCTAAGGTAGTTGTGTTCCAGTACATGAGGAAGTCGCCTTCTGTTGTAAACACCAGCACCTTGGGCACATTGTCACCTAAAGCGGGAGCACATAACACCATGTTGATAAAAATTGCAGAAAAACGTGATTGCTAATAATCGGGATTTACCTCTCTGGGCCACATACACAACACCAGCATACTGATTGACAGCCACTCCAAACACATTCCCAGAGAACAGTTCGGGGTTTTTAGGCCAGTTCAGGTCCAGTTTGTACAATGGCCTGCCCAGCAGCTGGTAGTCCTGTCGGAGGATGGAGATGCCAGCCTGCTGGGGGCTAAAGACGCCGTACAGCACCATCATGAGAAAGAATAAAGAGACCATACTGGTCAAGATCAGACAAGTATAGCTTCTACTTTTCATTGGCAGCTATGGTGCGACATAAGCAATATCCCTTTTCCTCTGTTTAAGCCTCCTTGGACAAAAGCAAAGGATTGACCGAATCTACCAGAGAACACAGTGTTAATCAGATGGCTAATCAAATAATACTGTAGTCGCGTCAACGTCGTTGAATCTTCACTTCCTGGTGAGTCCAGGACATAAACAAAAGCCTCGTCTAGTTCAAATAGATTTCAGACAAAAGGCGGGTTCATTATATTTCCGTTATGACCACTACATTGCTAATTTATGTTTTTTCCCCCCCAATACAGTTGTAGGATAACAAAAATGCTATCTATGTGGTTAATAATGTGTTCGAGCCCCCTTGTATCTGGAAATACTACCGATCCGTAATATTTGAAATACATTTTATTTTTTAAAAGAAAACATTTCTACTTCCGGTATTCCGGCGACCCTATGACGTGTAACGTAGTGTCGTTGGTGGAAGCGACTGTGCCTCCGATAGAAATTTTCCTATACTCTACTTATTTTGGTTAGATTTCTGGCTCAGTTCGAATGACAGTCCATGAGGGACAGACACATCCTTCATGTAGTGAAAACCATCGAAGAATTGGCTGCATGGAGGTCGTTGACAGTCCACTTAATCTCGTAAGTTTCGGTCGTGATGTTGCAATAACAGGCTAACGTTACGGTAGGTTGCGATGGTAAACTACGTTAGCTTCCCCCACAGCACACCAGCTGCTAACTGTTCTTTTGTCTTGTTTTATTGTGTTAGCGTTGACATGCTACAGATCTCATACGTTTTGGAGTAGCTTTCGATTTAGGGTGGGTTTTTATAGATTTATGGGCCACTTGTGGTTGCACAAAGGTTTGTTGCTGTCCCTCTCTGCATTTTTTTTTGTGGAAATGTGTGCTGCTTATTTGAACGTCTTTAGGTTTGTTAGAAAACGATTCCGGATGGTTACATGCTCAAATAAATTATTTACCTTGAAAAAAACATGAAATAAGATTTCCAGTGACACCAAGATCACTTTGACAGATTAAAAAATTGTTAACTCTTATTAAATATGATTTTTTTTGAGGGGGCAATTAACGTCGTTTGTTTTTCCATTGAAACGAAATAAAAACTGTGAGCCAAGATATGGTTTTCATTCCGTAACATAATATAAATTGCTTAATTATTCAGCTATAATAAGGATGTATTGCACTGTATTACCGTTTGAATGCCTGATTGTTGTAAAATCGTACTTTTTCCTCACCATAATTGTAACTTCTGCAACTGTGTGTGCTTGCTTAGGCCCATCAGCAATGCAGGAAGGCAGATCGTTTGCTTGCTGCTGGAAAGTATGAAGAGGCGATTTCATGCCACGCCAAAGCAGCAGGTAGGCTGTGTGCACGTCGGGCATGTCCATCAGCGACACTTAAACAACTTTTGAGGGGTTTTTTTTGGGTCATTCTGCCAGTGTTTTATGCGGTAACTGATCACGTGACCGAGAAGCGCGCATTCACCTGCAATTTTTTCACACTAGGGGGTATTTTCACCCATGTAGGTTTCGTTATAGAGGAGTTTCACTGTATTGTAAAATCATGACCGTCTTAATATACCCGTGAATTAATGTATGATCGGAATATGGTCTCTTTTACAGAACTTCTGACAGAAGCAATGAAGACAACGGACTGTATACAGGTGAGCCTTTTCCGGTCTGCGGTTTTTGGTCAATTCCAGTGATTAATTTGCAAAATTTGTCAGGTCAAATAAAAATGACAGTTGCGGTATATTTTGAATTACTCTGAGATCACCATCATCTGAGTCTTTGTCAGGTGTGGTCGGATTTCTCGACCTGATAGAACATGGGTCTTGAACCCTTGAGAGGGGTGTGCGACTTTCTGCTTTTTTTAAGCTTCTTTTAGGGCAATTTTTGCATATTGGTGAAACGGTGGGTAGAAAAGAATGTTTAATTTTGAGGAGCTGGGAGTTTTTTCTGCTCTGTCAGTCTTCGGCGAAAATCTGCTATATTAGCGTTGTGACACATATACAGTAAATATTCCCATCCCCGGAATTCTATGAAAAGGAATATCCTTCACCCGTAATAAAAACCTATGCATTAACATTTTGACTACGATATTACGTGTTACTGGAAGTTGCGTAAGCGGAAATTCCACTAGCCGTAACCCGGATGGAGGCGTAATGCCGCGGCAGCTTAAATACACGCAACGCCCACCCGATGCGACGGAAAAGACACGACGCCGAGACAAGTTTTCACTTTGCGTTTTTCGATCATCAGATTCGAAACGATGTGTAAGTGAGTTTTTATTGGCGTGCGTTTTACTGTAATTGTGAATGATTTTAACTTTATTCACTTACGTCCTGTAGAACGCGGCACTAGCTTAAAAGCAGCACCCACTCGACACGACCGAAAAAACGTGTTCGCTTCGCCGTTTTCATTCATCAGATTCGAAACGAAGACGTGTAAGTGACTTTTTATTGGCGTGCGTTTTACTGTAATTGCGAAAGATTTTAACTTTATTCACTTACGTCGTGTAGATCATGGCATCAAAACGTAGAAGAACTGTAATGACTGGAGCCGCGCGAGTGAAATGCATCCGTTTGAGCGAGGCTGGACACAAAGTTAAAAACATCCAGCAGACACTTGGAGTCGGAAAGACGCAAATCTATGAAACTTTAAAAAACAAGGCATCGATTCAACTCCTGATGACAAGCCACCATCAAGCAAGGAAGCAATGCAAATGGCAACCAAAATCCTTCAGTATGCACAAGAATTACCAGACATCGGTGATCAACGGGACAGTTACTTGCAACTAGCAAGAAAACTGTATGACACGCAGGCAAACATTGTCATAAACCAAAGAATACATCCAACAAAACAATCCAAAATACAATTTTTTTTCCCAAGACAAAACAAAATAAACATTAAAATACTGTACGTACTTTACTGTTGTGATTTTTTTTTTGATACACCTGTATTGCAGTTTTTGTTATATAAACAGTTTTTGGACAGTATATTTTTGTATTTTATTGATTGTGTTGTTACACGTGCATTTTGTCAACATACTTGCAGGTTCATAAAGGACATGTACCATGCTCATTTCCCAAATGAGGAATTTCTGTTATCAGGACAAATTGGACAGCGCAAACACGAGTCCGTACTAGAGAATATTTACTGTACACAACATATACAGCAAGTGTACATATTTTGTTCTTACTTTAATGCCTTGCTGAATGAAATCAATGAGGGGATGGAATACGGAGGAGTTGCACTGGCATGATACACCAGTGAGCCGGACGTCCCCCACAAAACAAAAGAAAAAAAAGAAAATAAAGAAACTTTGAGTACATGCCAACATGGGAGAACACTAAGGAGGAAGCATGCTTGAAGTTTGCTAATGAGCGCTTGATGTTCCATTAGCACAACTGGCAAAATTCTGTGGCTGGACAGAACCAAAATGGAATTATGTGGGAAGAACACACAAAACCATGTGTGGAGGAAAAAATGGCACAGCGCACCAACATTAAAACCTTTTTCCCAGGTCTGCAGAATCGTGGAAGAAGCATCGTGGTATGCTTTGCTCTTTCAGGGCCTGGACAGCATAGCCGAGTGTAATCAGTGAAAAAAAATAAATTCCCAAGTTGATCCAAATATTTTGCTGATGAACTTGAGGCCATGTCCAACAGTTGAAGCCTGTTTTTCTTTTTATGTGAGTCTTGCATTAACTCATTCACTCCCAAAGACGGGTTTAAACGTCTTTTCAGACTTGGTCCAGAATTGGCTGGTACCGAATGAGTTAAACGTACTTAAACTGTGTCACCTTCCGTCAGCTATAATTCAGTGTACCGTTGACCTTGCGTGTTTTCAGGCACGCGTGTCCATGGAGTTGCAGAGGGACAGGCATATTAAACAGCAGCGTCTTATCCAGGAGCGCTGGAAGAAGGAAGCCCGTCGGGAGGCCACAAAAGCCAGACCTGGCTTAGGCTCCGCCCTCGTCACGCCATCCCAGTCAGCAAGTCAGACTCAGCCCCCAAACCCCACCACACCCGTAGCTGTAGCATGCGGAGGAGGTACCGAGAGAGAGTACGACACTCTACTCTACCAGCTTCAAACCCGACAGGTCGGAAACCTCCAAACTTTGACACCCTGTCCCGGCTCGAAGACCACCAAAGATGATAAAACCCGCCTGGAAGAACAACAGACCACCATCGAAGACTTGAGGCGCCTCGTGAACCATCTGATGGATGAGAACCAGCGGCTCACCTCCGAGAATGAGAGGCTCCAATCGGAAAACACGCGACTGCGGGCTGAGGCGGCGGATGTCGTGGAGCGCTCTGAGCTCTGGGTGCTCCCTCAGGCTGGGGGCGTCATGGCGACGGGGGGCAACCAGGAGAGGAAAAGCATAGGGAAAGGGAAGGAGATAGCGATCCCTCAACTGCCCCCGTTGGAGATGCCTGCTCAGGAAGATTTGTGTTTGGATGACCTGCCAGAGGACATCCAAAATGAACTACAGGAGCTGCTGGACAAAGACAAACTGTGATAAACAGTTTTTTTTGTTTTTTTTAAATGACATACACACAGACTTCAGGGTTCAAACCAGTTTCTATCTTTTTGGTTTAGATGCCAAAATGTATGGTTTTGGACACAGAAAAGTATCAGTGATGTTCTCCCAGGTCTCGCTTACCTTCAACAGGTATCATCGGACAAAAGATTGAAAAAATATTTGAGTGGTCACGCACCACTTCTAAAAACTCAAGGATTATGTTTATTTTGAAGCTTAGTTGTAAAAGTTTGAGAAAGACAGTCATTCACTAGTATTTCTGTACTTTGTGTGATTACAAGGTGATGAGGTCAAAAGGGGCCTTCAAAAATCCAAAATCCTTTTTTGAGGGTTATTTCTGTGAGGAGATGATGTGAATTAGTGGCATTAAACTTGATCAATTATGCCTTCATCTTGATTTTATTGCTCAGAATCCTGAGGAAAGGACAGTCCGGGGGCTATATTCTCCTATCTGCGTGTAAGCCATTTTTTAAACGCACCCGGGCTGGCACACTTATCATTTACCCGCATTTTGCCGTCCAGACCTCTGACAACGCCCATGAGCGAATGAATGAGTGCGCAAACAGGAGAGGCGTGATTCATTCAATTCTGAGACTGACTCATGAAAGCATCGAGGTTTTCCGACTCCTTCCCAAGGCTTGTGAATGTCATTGAAATCCATGAAAGAAAATATAGCACATTTTAAATTTTAAAAATACCTGACGCGTATCGTCGGCCAATCAGGACAGTGGTCTGGCTAACACACTAACGTGTCGAGGGAGAGCATGTGTTGTTTTTTTTTTTTCCCTGTATGAAAAAAAAATCAAATAAATGTAAATTAATCTGATAACTATGCATTTGATTGAAAGCATTTTTGGAGATTTATCAATAGACAAGGGATCAATCACCGGTGGCAAACTTGGTGAGTCACTTTATCACGTCAACATTTTGCTGACTGGCATTGAAGCAAATAAAAACCATGATTAAGTATTAAATATCTTTCCATTGTGCCATTTTTAGGGTTAAAGTTAACGCGACCCATTGGTAAATAATAAATGGGTCCGTCTTTCCTGAAAAAATAAAATAAAAGGGTGTTTGTCTTAGTTGTGCGAAAAATGGTGACCCCTGGTATAGGGGGTTCCTTATACCATATTGGCACAAATACTGTATAAGACGGCCCTGATTATAAGACGACCCCCTCTTTTTCAAGACTCAAGTTGAAAAAAGACTTTGAACACCAAATTAATTTTCATACAGAAAATAATTACAGTACATCTGAAACAAATGATTCTAAAAATATATTTGAGAGAAAAAGCACGTTATTTTGCCTCATTCAAATCTTAATATCTGAACATTTAAATATGTAAACTAAAGTGCAATCACATTCGTAAATGAATGCCTTCTGGTTTTTGAAATGTAAATTTCATCATACCTTCTCCTCAGCTGCCGGTTAACCCGGCCGATCTTTGACCCGCTTTTCTCCAGCTTGTCGCTACGTTTCTCAATTTTCTGTTATCTCTTCCATTATTTTCTTTCTTACCGCTATTTTTTATTTTTCTTCTTCGTGCTACCGCTATTTTTATTTTTATTCCTCGTGACACGGGTTCACTTTGGCCTGGGGAGTCAAGTTCAGCATTCGCTTCAATGATATCTGGCGCCATCTAGCGTCGTGAATGGGTATAATGTCTAGACCCCGAATATACCAGATACCATTGAAGCGAATGCTGAACTTGACTCCCCAGGCCAAAGCGAATACCTGTCACGAAGAAGAAAAAATAAAAATAGCGGTAGCACAAAGAAGAAAAATGAAAAAATAGCGGTAAGAAAGAAAAGAGAAGAAAATAATAGAAGAGATAACAGAAAATGGAGAAACGTAGCGACAACCTGGAGAAAAGCGGGTCCAAGATCAGCCAGGTTAACCGGCAGCTGAGAAGTTATGATGTCATTTATATTTCAAAAACCAGAAGCCATTCATTTACGAATGTGATTGCACTTTCGTTTACATATTTAAATGTTCAGATTTTAAGATTTGAATGAGGCAAAATAACATGCGTTTTCTCTCAAATATATTGTTATAATCATTTGTTTCAGATGCACTGTAATTATTTTCTGTATAAAAATTAATTTGGTGTTCAAAAAGTCTTTTTTCAAACTTGAATCTTGAAAAAGAGGGGGTCGTCTTATAATCAGGGCCGTCTTATATTCGGGCCAATACGGTACGTGAATATTGGGACTGGCAGTGGCAGTTTTTTTTTTTTTTTAATTAAACATTGAATGGGGTCAAATTGACCTGAGGGTTATTAGGAAGGTTAAGTAGGCTGTTTTTTGTGAATTATTAATCAGCTAATATTTAATTATTTTCAAAATGATTTTTTTTTTTGGGCTGCAATTTCACATTTATGCTCACCATGCATGCATAAATGACTGTGGCTTCACACAGGTGACCTTTTGGCCCGTCAAGCTACATATGGAAAGTGCCCCCCCCCAATAATGACACAGTGACACAAATGGTGCTGCCCACAGAAAACTGGCATCATTTTATTACATTACGATCCAGTATTCCATATAACAGCTCCCCCAAAAACCTGAGCCACGTTACTCTTTAAGTACACAAAGCTTTGGTATATAATTAGTTGGTTGTGTGCATTTGCGTGTGCACGATGACATGACACGATTTGGCCTGTTTGACAAGAACCATCAACGACCAAAAGCTGGAACAGACTATTAGTGTGCTGTAAATCACGGCCGTCCATGCGGGTCAACCAACATCTCTGCATGGGCAGCTTTGCCAAAGTGCTGTCAACAGTCTCCCTAACATGCGTACATCATAGGTAAGCAAGCTTGATTTTTTTTAAACCAGGATAAATAAAAGCTCTGTCACCCAGTCTCCAAGCATGTATTCACAGATTTTTTCAAAAATAGAATGTGTCTGATGATACTAGAGACCAATTGTATTTCTAAATACGCCAAAAGTAATGATGAACATGTTCGTTGTCTATCAAGAAAATTCAAATTGGAAACCAATCTATTGCATTGAGATAATAATCATGATCAATCTAAGCACTAAGCGCAATAAAAAGAAGCACTTAGGCACGCCGCCTCCCATTTTGGAAATGAAATGAAATTCTACCAGCTTAGCCATTTCCATTGAGTCAGCACAGAGACGAACGAGCGTGGCTCACTTTCAGTGTCACCAGGCTGTTGGTTTAAATGGAGTGTATGAATACATTGATTTTATCAAGGCTAAAACATGTTTTTTTTGGTGCTGTGTTCTACTTGCAACTACACTACGTTAAAAATTGAGATGACAAGCAACAAAACAGCGGTTAAAAAATAAAAAAAAAAGCTTTGGGATGAGCTGCGTATCCAAAAACAACCATGAATAATATAAAAGCCCTTCTAATCCAAATGTTATAAAGACATATATAAAGGACAAGAACAATTTCATACATACGCCATTAAAAGGTCAATTATTTAAAATATGAATGCTTTACTTTTTGCTCCCGTTTTTTCATGAGCTGTGAAAAGTCTAAGATTATTGCACAGGTGTGCCTCAGTTGGACCACAATCAAAAGCCACTTTAAAAAAAAAGTGCGGTTAAGTTAGCGTTGGTGTCGTCTGCTGAATAACAAATGATTAAAAAATGTGTACTTGGTCAATTTAAGATGAGGAGGGGGGGGAAAGGGGATTTGTGGAACGTTGGCAGGAATAAAATGTTCCTGGTGAGTCTGTAAAGCGATCATTTGTGGAAAAAAAAAAAAACACCTATCATGAAATAAGCTCAAGTCAGACAGATGGAACTAAAATACACACACGTATAGAGAGTGGATGTCAAAAGTCGACGCACGGCTGTTCAAATGCCAGGTTTTTGTGATGTCAACAAAAATGACGGGAGATAAATCATATCTCAATCAGTTATACACTGTACAACTCAATTGAGGGGAAAAAAAAAATTCCAGAGGGAAAGTAAAAATAGTGGCAGGACACCAATTCAAACCTGAGATACAATGTGATTTGTTTACTCTGTACACAGCCACATCTCCGGTTTGTGCACATTTGTGCTCCCGCTTTACCCTCAGATGTTTATTTTTACTCCCCCTCAAATTTTTCTTTTTCCAACAGGTCACATTTACAGTGAAACTCCTCTACAACGAAACCTACATGGGCAAAAATACCCCCAGTGTGAAAAAATTCTTGCTGCAAACATGATTTCGGTGTCGAAGAGTTTCACTGTACAGTGAAACTCCTCTACAACGAAATCTACAATGGGTGAAAATACCCCCCTAGTGTGAAAAAATCTTTATGCATTAACACCATGCCCACTTTCCTGTTTCAAACTTGCTACAGTGAAAAACCCCCTGTTGTGAAAAATGTCTTGCTGCAAACATGATTTCGTTGTAGAGGAGTTTCACTGTATGATGGAAAAAGTTTATCATGGTCTAATTGATTTTTTTTTTTAACCCTTTCAAGGACAGCAATTACTTCAATGGACAGCTGATCATGTTATCGGGTTTCAGGGCGCATGAATGGGTTGATATCCAAAACCTGCCATTTGAATAAGGTTGTGACAACTTTTCATATCCACAAATACAGTGAAACTCCTCTACAACGAAATCATGTTTGCAGCAAGACATTTTTCACAACAGGGGGTTTTTCACTGTAGCAAATTTGAAACAGGAAAGTGGGAATGCATGAAGATTTTTTCACACTAGGGGGTATTTTCACCCATGTAGATTTCGTTGTAGAGGAGTTTCACTGTATACATATACTGTATAGTAGAATATTCAACAGCCAGATTTCAGACAGACGAGCTTAAACTACGCAGCAGTGTATCCGTGTGTGTGTGTATCAGAAGAAGTCTCTTCACACTCCATAATTAATGGAGCTCAGCGTTGGTCTCTTCTTCCCTTTCATTTTCAGCGATCCATATCGAGCCTGGTGAGAAGAGAAGTCGGACAAATAATAGGCATTGTGCGTGTGACACCTATAGGATCGTACGCTAGCTTCCTTTTCTTTCTGTTGTCCACTTACATCTTTACGTACTCGGGACCGTGTCAGCTTGACGCTCTGCGATCGTCTCAATCCTTTCTGAGACACGGCCTCGTCTTCGGAGAGAGTTGGCTCGGTGTCGTCATCGCTCCTGTCGTCCTCGTCGTAAAAGTATTCTGAGAACGCGCAAGATGTGAATGAATTTGGTCCTCGTTTTCGAAATACGCAAAATGCTCTTCTTGAATGCCACACATTGAACTCAGTTGTCTTGATGCCTGGCGGGCGAGAGTGCTTGGAAGGGAGACTAGCTAAACCACAGGTGTCAAACTCAAGGCCCGGGGGCCAGATCTGGCCCGCCACATCATTTTATGTGGCCCGCCAAAGCAAATGATGCGTATCAAACGTCATGTTTCTTGCTAAATACCAACAATGCAAATGGTCTTCACTTTTAAAAACGTTGAGATATTGCAAGAATTGCTTTGCTTCCAATCACTCTTTTAACTCATTCAGTACCGGCCAATTCTGGACCAAGTCTGAAAAGACGTTTAAAAAACGTCTTTGGGAGTGAATGAGTTCAAGCAAATTTCAACATTTGAAAACATTTTAAAACTAATTTAACATGATTACTGGTCCCTTGATTTCAAAACTAGTCTTTCATCGATTTGGTGTGTGTGTGTAAGTAATCAGAGACAACCATACGTATATTTGACTTCACACTGTGAACTACGATGTGGCCCGCAACAAAAATGAGTTTGACACCCATGATCTAAATCATCGTCTTATTTGTGTGTGTGTGTGTTGGGGTGAGAGAGATTTCTAACTGCAAACGTCGCGGGGGGGGGGGGGGGGGGGTGCTGGAGCCTATCCCAGCCGTCTTCGTGCAGTAGGCAGGGGACACCCTGAACCGGTTGCCAGCCAATCGCAGGGCACACAGAGACGGACAACCATCCGCGCTCACACTCACACCTCGGGACAATTTAGAGTGTTCAATCAGCCTGCCATGCATGTTTTTGGAGGAAAACTGGAGTACCCGGAGAAAACCCACGCGGGAGAACATGCAAACCCCACACAGGGAGTCAAATATCCATGTCACCTAAGTCTTTACAACAAGACGTAATATGACGGACAGACAAGACAAAATGGTGCAGGACATGACAATTTTTGTCGTCAGTCATGACACACTGTGTAAAACTGAAGTAATCGTGTGTGTGTGTGTGTGAGTGTGTGTGTGTGCGCTTGTATACCTGCTCCAGCGGGTACATCAACACTCTGAGTTCGTCTGGCGGACGGATTGGCACCATGGGAGCTGTAGCGATACAGCTGGTTTTCTCCTCGCGCGTCTTGCTGATTGATCTGTGTGAGGTCATGCATGCTCAAGCTTCGCAGCTTTTCTGTGATGGCGCCCTGACCCTGTGACATAAAAACAAAACAAAACACACACACAGACCGACACCCCTTTATTATTGTGTCGCATCAACCATAACAAAACCGGTCCAAAATGATGAAGTTAGTGCGTTTCTGTGGCCGCAACGTTTCATAAACGGCATGCATGAAAATTTGATTTCATTCCGATGTTTTCTGTATCATCTTTATACGTTTTAAAACCAAGCTTTAGCCTGTGTCTTCTTCATGTGGTTCCCATGGTTTGAATTTTGACAGTTTCGCTTTCTGTTCATAAATTCCAAATTCACTTGGCATTGGTAAATTAGATTTTGATGATTAATTATTATAAAATATGACGAGGTTGAAAGCTGTAAAATCGAAAACTGGCTCAAACAGTTTGTTGGTCGAGTTTTACGCTGAAAAAAAAAACGTGATTTTTGGGTGCACATGATTAAAATGTGTTCATTATTTCTGAGGAAAACATGGGAAAATTATGGAATGACCACATTTTAATCGTCCAACCGGTAGAGGTGTTTGAATTAAGTCGATCCACAGCATTTATTTATTTCAGCGTATCGGAATTATAAACCAAAACAACTCTCAATCGCAACAATGTGGCAAAGTTGAGAGAAAGTCAATTAAAATATGAACCAGAAACTGAGTTGCGTTTTCTGCAATGACACCTGCGTTGAGAGCATTCATTCGATCGATGGACTCTGCATACACATAATTGTGAGCAGTCAATAAGTAATATTGACATAAGGAGATGAGAACAATGCTGGTGTGAAATGGCGGTAAAGTTTGATCCATGCAGCTAAGATTTTTTTTTTTTTTTACCTCCCAGAAGAGCCTGGTGAAGCACAAAAGCCCTAAGGAAAAAAGGAGGTCAGTATAGAGAAACGAGAAGAAATCAGTCACCAGCGGGTTAGCGGCAGTCGCTCACCAAAATGAGTACACCGCATATTTTTGTAATTATCTCGGGACAAAACCGTAGAAATCACCTTTTGCAATTAAATAAATGATAAAAACGTCTTGTTTGACTGCCCTCTCAAAATACTGTAACTCGGCCATTCATGTTTCAAGCACTGACAACAAAAGTGACCACACTCCGAAGTGAAAAAGATCAGGAAATCAGAGCCGACCGCGTAATTTCCAGCTGATGGGAATCAGGCAAAAAAATATTGGATTTTTAAATTTTCGAAAGTCAATAAATTCTAAGTCAATTTTAGTTCTGTCCTTGATTTATTCCAGCGCTGATTTACAACCAGATTAAAAAAAAAAAAAAAGTATCATCTTGACATACCTTTACTAAAATAAGACAAAAATGAAGACAATTGAGGACAATTTGGAAGTGGTCCTCTTTTTCTACTTCATTTGCATTTTGTCAAATTAAGTGACTTGGACTCGGGTGCAAAGAAAAATGATCGGCGCATCGCTAGAAATAATACAATATTTACAAAAATGTGAGGGGTGTACTCGCTTTCGGGAGATACCGTACCGTACACAGCAGATTTGGGCAGACCCATGCAAGAACTTGCCATACTCGAAAAGCAATTTCCAAAGCCATTCAGCAAGCAGAGTAAGTAATAGAGAGGACAGATACACGTTGGAAGATTCTGGGCTGCAAAAATGAAATTATACCGTATTCAAATTAAAAGAGAACATTACTTAAATTACTAAAATTAAGTACTGTAATCACTTGCTTATTGCGGGGAGTTACATTCCAAAAGTAAGCCGCGAGAGGTAGAATCTTTTTTTTTTTTTAAACACATTGAACACATTGTATATTTAAGTACAAAACATGCTTTGTTTTGAAAACATAGCTAGTGCTAATGCTAAAGTCAAAGCAGGATCCCATTCAAATGCTAACAGGTAATTAGCATCAACTTCTAGAGTGATAATCCTTCAAATAACAAAATATTTACACACTAAAGTTGTGGAAACATGTACACACAGGTAAGGTAACACTCAAAGGCATGAATTATTCCCAATACGTGAAAAAAATGGAATTATATCAATCGCACCACACTGTCCCAAGAGGCCAAAACACACAACACAGCCAGTATTTATTTTTCCCCAATCGTTATTATCATCGTATATTCTTATTAACCTTCTTGCACATTTTTTTTGTGGACCTTTTAAGTTATATTTAAAGTGGAGTTTTCAAGGATTTTTCCTTTTGTCAAAATTCAAGGATACAAGCAATTTTCTTCTTGGACCAACACACATTTTTCCAATAACATGGCACAAAATATGATCCTGGATTAGCTCAGTGTGAAAATAACAGACGATAAAATAAATATGACGAAGAAATAATGCAAATGTTCTATGCGAGGCTTCAATTTCACATGTTCCCACGGTCATTTTGTAAATGACAAAAAGAATAATGCTCAAGAATAGTGTCCCACATGCAGGGATGATTGGGGCTGTGCTGATAGTTTGAGGTAGTTGAGTTTTTGTCGTTGAATAGTAAGATTTGAAATCAATGATTAATAAATCTAATAACCATCATTTCAATCTCAAAATAATGATTTTCTTCATAATCATCCAGCCTGAGAGCACAACTTGCCAACCTAAAAATAAGTGTTCAAAACTCTCCATTGTTGAAAATAGGCAAAGAGACGAGAACCATAAAATGAATAAGAATACTTTCGAATGAACTTAATTTGACCTCAAAACTTTGAAAGGCACATTTCCAATTGGCCATTGTTTCAGTATCGCATACTTGTTGTTCCCTTGCTGAAAGTTAAAATTCACAACCGGGCAAGGCAGCTTTATTTATATCGCACATTTCAAATACAACAAAGGCTTTTACAAACAAAAGATTTGAAGATGTTTCAAAGCAAAGCAAATAAATGAAAAGTCGTTTCCTAAAATTACGAGAAGAATGTTTTCAGCGCAAGAAGAGGAAAAACGACGTTAAAAAAATGCTATAAAAGACCAGAATCAAAGGGTATGGGAGTAAAACGTTTGTTAACCTGGACTTTAAAAAAAATTAACCCGGCGGTAACTTCGGTTCTGTTGGCGGATTAGCTTAACCGCTAATTGCTGATTCAACATGTTTGCTTGGAACTTTGGGCTCTACGAATTGACTCAAGTCTGCTGACCTCAGGCCCTCCCGGGTTATTCAAGAAGCATTTCTTTCATGTATTCACTATTCCCGATTGAAGCTATTCAGTGATTTATAGACAAGGAGCAGAATTTAAAAATCTATTTTATAGCTAATCTGGATCCAGTGGAAAGACTTTAGGATGGATGGATCCATCTTACTGTCAGATGCAAGTTCCAAAAGTTGCCTTGCATTAAAATAGCAGCATCGTCACACACAAGCAATTAATTGGAATGCACAATACTCGATATAAACATTGATTGGACTTGGGTAATATGTCCTGATCTCTTTGTTGTGGTCAGGACCCGCGCCGCAGCATTCTGAATGAGCTGAATCTGTTTTTGAGGGAGTCCAGTAATAAGACTTCTCATAATCAAGTCTACTGGAGATAAAAGCATGGATAAGCTCTTCTTGGTCTGCTTGGAGCATGAAACTCGGAAAGTAAATCAATAAGCAACGATCGCAGTTTGACAAACGCCGCCATTGTTGTTTTGAGCTCGCGTTAAGTAATCTCACGTGACGAGATTTCCGTTCTCGCAAAATGAGATTGGCGAGATCGGCAGACGATTGCCAAATTGTGTAACGTTAAAACAAGTGTTGCGAACAAGTGTTGTGAAAGTTTATTGCAGAGATATCAGAGGAAGCAGCTAAAGTTGGATACTTTTTTGCAATAATAAGTTGACTTTGAGAAATTCTTGCATCATTGGAAGCAGAGTCAAAAGAGGAGAATTTATGAACTCAAAGACTGAACCATGGGATGAAATAAGAACCTATTTCTCAGCAAATCTGGTATGCCTGAATTATTAACATTTTTACAGCATCTGTTTAGAAGAAATAAACCTATTATCAATGTATATTGTTGTTGTTTGTGTTATTATCATATGCAATTGAATAAATAGACCATTTCAGAATTCGAAATTTGGGACTCTAAATGCATAATGAGACACTCATACTTTTCCGATCAGCGAGTCCCTGGGACTCACAGGGCTCAAACTGTAAAATTATCACTGCATGCAGTTCGCATTTTGACATCACCGGACCAATTGATCAACAGTACCTCGCCATTGCAAAGCCCCAAACAGGATGTTCTTAGAGGGAAGTGGCCACTGATCTCAGAGTGTCATCAGCAGGTTGCGACAGAGATCCAGAGATTTTGAAAGAGTCATAGAAAGCAATGGGCAATTGGGCGTTCTTGTGAATTTTATACTTGACACCAGTTGTGAATTTGGCTGGTCATCTTTTTACAGAACAGCAAGTTGTGCAGAAAACGGAGCAGTTGGACATTTGCATTAAACACACACACACATATTAAACACACACACACATGCCAACTACAGTGAAACTCCTCTACAACGAAATCTACATGGGTGAAAATACCCCCTAGTGTGAAAAAAATCTTCATGCATTAACACCATTCCCACTTTCTTGTTTCAAATTTGCTACAGTGAAAAACCCCCTGTTGTGAAAAATTTCTTGCTGCCAACATGATTTCGTTGTAGAGGAGTTTCACTGTACAGAGATGCTATTCTGCTTGCTGGCGACTGTCTAGGTGACCTTGGGCAAGGCCAGGGTTGATTATTGGGAATTATCGGCACTTTTTTTTGGTTTCTTTTTTGACGATCGAAAAGTTAAAACGTTTATTTTGGCTCCGATGGCTGCAGCACGCGTCTGCTGTGACTCTCGTCCGTTACGGCTTGTTCAGAGCAACATCTAATTGCATTATGTAACAAGTGTCACCAATAGGAGTGGGAAATATACATTGTCATCGATATTCGATTATGTTCCTTTTGGGATGTGTGATTTTTACACTCGAGTATTGGCTGCAAAGTAGGAGGAAGTGATAAAGTTCTCAAAAAAAATTCCACCTTTCGCAGAGTGAAATGCATTAAACGTCAAACGACCGATGTCAAGTTTTGGGAAAATATATATATATATATATTTTTTTTTTTTCCCATATGACCCAACCCGAGTCACCGATATTTTTGAAGCTGAGCATTCGGTAACTTGGCTAGTCGACCACAAATGTTGGTTGACAAAAAAAACCAAAAAAAAACTACTTATGCATTGAACCAGGTGCGGCGTAATTCATAATTTAATGACACGTTCATTTATCTGAAGACACTGATTATGTTACTCATTTCTCGCCATAATTAACAGATAAATACCAACATGCAACACTTTCTTTCAAGAACTATCTTCCATCTTTATATTTTAAAATGATGACCTGGAACATTCCAAGAAAATCACAATGCTCCATCACTGATGAGCCATATTTGCGGGCTACTCAGGTGACCAATGGGTGGGGATTAAGGGGGGATTCCTGGTACCTACTGGCGCCACGCTGCTGACCCCCCTTTGCATTATATATCGTTTCCCCATGACTCAGCATCAAAATAAAAAAATAATTACATCCTTCCAAGTACAGCTGAACATTCTAAATATACAAGGAAGAGAAATAATACGCTTCATGGAAAATCCGTTCCTTTCCGAAATAACATCGCACTACTTGCCTTGACAGCTGCAGTGACAGCAGCAGTGGCTGCAATGCTGAGGCCCTGCTTGCCGAAGTTCACCATGGTCTCGTAACTTCGTTCCTTGGCCTGCACAATGTACTCGTCTATTTCCTAGCCCAAGAAAAGTAACGGGATATTTATTCAGGACAGCTCAATCACGTAAAAAAAAAAAAAAAAATAGGCATTGCAACTTTCTGGAAAATCTCAATTCAACCAGGGGTCTCACCCTCTCTCTGGAAGACAGCAGGGGGTGCAGACATTTCCTGTAAATGAGACTTGCTCCTCTGGTGTAAGGGGATAGGAGCCAGATTACAAATGCTACCTTCAGTTCATAGTACAAAGGAAACCTGCAAATGGACAAAATATATCAGTGCACCAATCAAATAATGCGACGATCCAAAAAGGTATGCATGGTTACTAAATTAGAAGTTTCATGGCATTTTGGAGGGGGGGGGGGGTTCCTTGTATTTATTTGTTGATCATTTATCCGTTAGTGGAGCTTGGTCACATTTAACTCATTCAGTACCAGCCAATTCTAGACCAAGTCTGAAAAGACGTTTAAAAACGTCTTTGGGAGTGAATGAGTTAAACAGGAAGTGTTAGCCAGAAGGCATTTTGCAACATGTTCCAGCAGCATCAGTTTCTATCTGAATGCATTATCCTTTATTGTTCTCATCGCAATTTGACTAGGGGCTGCCATCTTGGTGGGATACTCAAAAAATAAATACATCAATAAAATTACGGAATGAGCATTTCAAACGCCTCTAAAATCCTCCATAGCAGATAAATTCGCGGGAAAACAATTCATGACTTAAGTGGGTGGTGTATTCTGCTGCTGATCTACGCTGCAATTCTTATTAATAATGTTTCATTTGCGCGATTTGAGGTTTTTCGGGCAATATCAAAATTTTCAGGAGTCAATTTGGGAGTATCCTTCGGAATTTCACCGTATGATCAAATTTATCAACGAAAGTAAGAATGGGTTCCCCAGTAACAGACAAAGGTTCACAGAAAATATTGAATTTCTGGGTCAGTAGTGACATTCTGTTCACCATGCATCCATTTTCCGATCTGCTTATCCTCACAAGGGTCGCAGGGGGTGCTGGAGCCAATTCCAGCCGTCTTCGGGCTGTAGGGAGGGGACACCCTGAACCGGTTGCCAGCCAATTGCATGGCACACAGAGACGAACAACCACCCGCGCTCACAATCACACCTAGGGACAATTTAGAGTGTTCAATCAGCCTGCCACGCATGTTTTTGGAATGTGGGAGGAAACCTGAGTACCCGGAGAAAACCCACGCAGGCCCGGGGAGAACATGCAAACCCCATACAGGAAGGCCGGAGCCGGGATCAAACCCACGACCTCTGCACTATCAGTTCGACGCGCTAACCACTGGACCACCGGTGTTCATGTTTCAGAATATTCCTTGAAACCTACAGCAACTGTTCATATCCAAATTGACTTATCATTTGAGCTTTTCGTGCGTACAAACAAAAGGGATTTCACCAGCAGACGCAACTCGCTGCACATTCCGTACACCTGCACATTCAAGTGTTAAACGTGTAAATATATAATTTTTTTGGGTGGGGGTTAACTCACCATGCCAGTGTAAGGTCAGTGATGGTCTCCACCACAGTGTAGAGGGCAAAAACAATCCAGTACATCATCCATCGGACCTACAAGAACACAGAGCAAATTAAAACTGAACAATGTCCGTCTAGTTTCCAATACAAAATGTAAATCAGAGATGGCTTTGTGTGTCCCTTGATGCTGATTTTAAAAATCTGTACTTTTTTTCTAAGCACATCTCTTTTTTTTGTTTGTTTTCAATTGTGACCAATAATAGGCTTGCCCACTTTTGTTGACATTGCCTTGGACCACGTATAGGCTCCTACCATGCCCGACAACAATTCACGGAGGTCCCGCTGGTCGCGCGCTTGAACTCATCACTTTGCACCATAAGTCAATTTCGATTAACTCCGCACAATTATAATATCCAGCAACAAAGGTAAAAAAGTACAGTTGAAAAGAAAAGGGCATCGGTCGTCGTCATTCTCTGGCGGTCCTAGAAGCAGTCCGCCGCGAGGCAGTCCAACGGCAGTCGGGCTGCGGGAACGAAGCCTCCGCTCTCATTCAAGTGAATTACTCCGTGTACATGTGAAATTTTCCAATATTTTCATAATATTGTTTTTGGAGTTGCGGAAACGGGCTGGTTGTCTGTTCAAGTCAAGTACAACTTTATTGTCAAATGTGCTGTATACGACACAGATGAAATTTCTTCCCTCTCAAGACAACATAAAACAAGAGGAGCCGCTGCGGGTGCCCGCGCCGCCATTGAGACAGCTTTCAACATCGACTATTAGACCAATCCAAGTGACGTCATTTTTTCCTCACAATATCAGGCCGATAATTATCGTGCATTCCTATTTTTATTTTTTTTTAATGTCCAAGTTTTACTTTATCTTTGCATACAGCTGTGGTTGCTTTTGAAGGCGCTCTATAAATAAAAATGAGTTGAATTGAGCTTTATTAGTAGAATTCAGTGGGCTCACTACTTTTTGACGGCGCCTTGAATTTATCGCTTGGAGATGAAGTTTCTGAATACTTTTGGAAGGGACTGTTTGTATTCAGCCTCTGTTGAGAGCTATGTTGCTCAAATTTCAATATCAGATGCAGCAGTACAAAGTCTCAAGGCAGGTGAGAGAGAGAGAGAGAGAGAGAGAGAGAGAATTGTCTCACAAGCACAACAGTTCAGAACTCATAATAAAAATACAGAGACAATGAAAACACAGTGCACACGCAAAATTTCCCCTCCTTCCTGCACCATTGTTCGCTGGTTAATTTGTGACCTCGCGGTGAACTCTTTCAAAAACACTCACACAGAGAGGCTCATGGGAATGAAAAAGGTAAAGGGGGGAGGGGGGGCAGAATAAGATGGTGAGAGCGTCTAATTGGTTTCAATGCATCGCTACCTCTCCCTTTCATTTCCCCCCTCCGTTGTATAATTTGCCAGGCTCTGTCTGACCACACATTTGAGTGTTTTTCATCTTTCATCTCCGTAGATTGGAGAACATTACCTCGGTGAAATATACAGCAGCCATTTTGCATTCCTAATGCAAAATATGACATCAACTGGCCCGGTGTGTGAATAACTGCTTTGCATTAAAAGGGCAATGAAAAGGAAATGCCTGACATCAGCTTTTCAGAGACTCGGGCAGTAACCCACCAAGAAGCTTTAGTTGTCGAATTAATACACATCATGGATGATACCTCTCAGATCAAAGCATTTTCGTATTAATTTAACATGAATCTGTGTAGGGATGAAGGGCAAAAAAACAAAACAAAAACACTATTTTGCACGGGCAAAAAAAAGTTCTGTAAACAGACAAAAAGACAGTTGACATAGTTGACCATGTATTAACCTTAAAATTGTTTTGGTTTTTTTTGTTGTATTTATTGTGCTCCAGTACTGGGCTCCAGTAAATGTATTAATTTTTTTTCAGTTTCATACATTTCTTTTCAGCATTATTTCATTCAAATGTGGCTGCTTCGGGCATCTGTGATTGGGTGATTTGATTTTGTATGCAAGTGTCACATTCACCGCGCGACAACATGCGTGGGCGCCTATTTTGACCTGATTGCACTGACGTCAACTGTTTGTTAATTTAATTAAAACATTACATTTCAATAAATAACAAATACCGGAGAAAGTATTTTCTGATGAAAATAGAATGATTTTCGGTCTTTTTTTTTTTTACCATGTCAATCATTTCTGATTAGATGATTGAGGAGGCGGAGCTTCCGCCGACATATACGAAAGAGCTTTCGTAAAAAGTACAGAAATAGAGGTGGGTCAAGAAAGCTAGCAACATCTGGTGCTCTTTTGACTCAACTCAACTGTATTTATAGAGCACTTTAAAACAACCTCCGCTGTATACAAAGCGCTGTATGTGGAGCAAATATCAAAAATACAACACTAAACAAAAAACAACTTGGAGAACTAAACCAAAATTGTTATGTGCACCCTCGAGATGTGCTTCATTATTTTAATTCTATCATTGTTTTGAAATAACTTTTTATTGTGTTATATGGAGGCATGTAAGGAGAGTCAAATTGATAAGGCGCACACCCACAATGCTCCTAATTTAAGACTGCTCGAAGTCATGTGCCACAACTTTAGACAGAATTCCGATTAGCATCTTTGTAACTTCAATTTCATTATGGTTATGACAGGAGCGTTAGCTGCGGCATTTCAATGTATATGTGTCTATAAATGGTCTTACATATTCCTTGACATTTTTTGTCTTGACGGCTTTGTAGGAGTAGTATGCAGGATACAGCGTCCCAAACACGAGCCTGCAAAGAAAAAAAAACATGTAGCTTATTATTAATCATGTTGCATTTCATTAGTTAAAGCACTAGACATTACTAGCGATACCTTAACTGTTAGCTCTTTGTTTGTAGCACTCAAGCGCTAAGGTATCGCAATAAATGTTACGCAATGTAACATGTGTGACAACATTTATTTCATGATACACCGGGTGCGAAAACCCTTTCAGTATAGATGCTAACTTCACGATAGTGTCGCGATGGCAGGCACGTTAAAGAACGCTACACAAAACCAAATATTGTTTCACAATGTATCCTAATCCTAGTGGCCATTGGGAGCGCTATTAGCCATAACACTACACTTCAGTCCCATTTTTTATGTTATGTACAAAAACACATTGTTTTTTGGTTTTGTTTTTTAAAGTTTTTAGCGTGAATTTTTTAAAAATAATTAATCTCCGCGCAATAGTGTGATATGGATCGTATCGTAAGGTGCATGTCGTATCGTTGAATGAACACGGATTTACCAAGACTGGGAAAGAGCGCTGAGCGAGTTACGCCACAATTTGTAAATGGATTCTGTCTGCTTGCACTGCTGTTCGAGCTTTCGCAAAAGCCGGCATCATTTCGGAGGAGCCCCATGGAAATGAGACTGACTGACAATGACGCGAGGGAACCTGGCGTGCTTGATTGTGAACTTGCCCAGCTGTTCATTTCAGATACAGAATATTAGGACTTTTGATGGATTTGATTCTGAGAATTGATCAAAAATAAATAAATTATGAGAGTACATTGTTAGATATTTCAATAAAATACAACCACACTCGGTTTTGCTGCTGCAAAACCGAGTGTTTAAAAACATACCTGCTACCGTATTGTTTAAGCTAGCGTACTAAAGTTTTACCATGCCTGCGTCCAGTACATCACATCTTGCGTATGTGTTAAAAACAGAAATAGCACCGATAACTGGCATTATGCCTTTTAATGCTGTGCGCCGTATGGTCGTGACAATACGGTATTTCTCAAAGGGAAATGTGAATAATCAAGATGGAGGCTTAACTCTCAAGCTACGCTGTGTCTCCAACCGTAGATGCTGAGGAGAAACCTCTCTTTGTCGTAACTCAGCTCAACTTTCCACACTTGAGCAAACATGCCAGAAAGTACCTCTGTATCCCTGAAAGCAGCTAACCCTCAGAGAGACTTTTTAGTCCATCGGGTAAAGTAATTACTTTACAGTGTACCAACCAAAGTGAACACGCTGGTTTTCCTAGCAGTATTTGTTTTAATAGTTAGACGGAGCCGTGGAGAGGGCAACGAATCACGTCTCGCACCCACAGTGACATTTGGTGGTTGAGGATGCTTCAGTAAAGGTGCAATCAATCAGATTCGTCTTTTCCAAGAAGGCTTGAATAAAGCCACTTAAAAGGTTGTACCAGAAGAAAAATTGCCTCCAGAATCAACAAACTGGCCCAGCAACAAAGAAACGTGGGTGTGTTTGTGTAAAAGTGTTGTTGGAAAACCAGCTACGCAACATAACAGACCATCAACAGTGAAAGCACCAGCAGTCAGGGCAAAGAGGAAGGAATTCTCGCACCATGACCACCAAATGGCCGAACGGTATGGCGGCTTAACAAGTCAAGTGAGAGCAAACCGCAAGAAGACGAATTCCTCTTAGAATAGTTTGATTCTGATGTTCAACTACAGTTCATGGATTCTTGGTAACATGAATCATCATATTTTCATGCAATGTAAGGCTAAGACTAAGGATGACTTTAATTTAATAACACGGGTCAACAAATTATTCATTTTCAGATAAACGCGCTGCGAGTGTTGTGAGCGACTGGCTGATACCACAGTCCAAAGATTTTGACGCTGATGGATTATGAAGCTTTGGCAGATGGGGAAAAGAGTGTTGACAGTGCTGGCAGACTACGTTGGAAAAAAAAATTAAAAAGTAAGCTAACGATATTAGAAGTCCTTATAGCGAAAAATTCACCTTATTTATTGAATGACCCTCATTTTAATAATATATTATTCACATAAAATTATCCAAGTGTTGTGTTGACATAAACTCTGTAATAGGAAGCACGCTTGTCATTTAATATTTGGAGAGCAAAAATAACAGGTACCAAGTAAAACGAATAAGTAAAAACAAACAAAAAAAACAAAAACTAATTCAAGCTTGTGGTGGTTGCAATGATGAATTTCAAACATATTCCATAATAGGGGCAAAAGCAAGACTTTAAAGAGGTGTTGGCAGGAAAAATGAACTAAAATCTGCTACAGTGGTACCTCTACTTACGAACGTCTTTTCATATTAAATGTTCAAGTTACGAAACGCCTCAACGGGAAAATACTGCCTCTCATTACAAAAGAAATTTGAAGATACGAATGGTAAAAATACAGTGTGGGCTGCTCCTCGTAGCTCTGAGTTTCCTGAACGCAACATTCTTATAGCTGCTCCGCCATTGGCTATTACCGAGCATTATCCTGGCATCCTATTGGCTAAGAGGGACCTCTACCGTATGTGTCCATGTCGATAGATAGATGTGTGTCTATGCAGCATCCTCGTCATTCGCCCCTCGGGCTATGACGTGTTCCGATAGTCTTGCGTAAATGTGAATCACCCAGAAAAATTGTTCACTGTTCGGGCGAGCGCTCACTATGCTGATGTTTGCCTTGGACATTTTCAAAGGATCATTTAAAGCCTACAAAAGCAAACGTCATTGGATCAGTTCTTTACAAAAGGCCAGGCAAAAACCACTTCTGAGAGAGAACATGAACTAAAGAGGGAAAAAAACGATGAGGACACAGTTAAAAATTAAATGACCATTTTTATTCTTTACTCTATTCTTTTGTTTTTTTACATTATGCACAACTCTCATTGACTGTGCAATAATCTAATTGTAACATGTATTTGTTACATATTTTGCATATTTTGATGTATTTTTTATGCTTTAGAAAATATTTATGTCAGAATTTTGGGGGGCTTGGAACGGATTAGGGCATTTACATGGAAAACACATCTCTACTTACATTTTCTAGTGAAGAAATTTCGTCCAGAGCCAATTAATTTCGTAAGTAGAGGTACCACTGTATTTTATTTGACGCCACTATCAATGCCAGACTGAGATTTTTTTTCCCCTAGTTACTGCACACTTTCCACCACAAATGTAATTTGAGCTTCTAAGAAATATAGAGAGAGCACTTTAAATGGATTCAGTGAGTCAGAAAGTTTACAAAAACCACACCCCATCTCAAACCTACCATCATATCAAAACTACAATCTCTGCTGGTGCGTATTCCTTCCTATCCCTCACTTTCATCCCCGCACTCTTTGCGTGCAGCTGACAAAATAGACATGTTGCCTTTGGAGGGGGCCTTGACTGTGGACTCGGGATCAATTTCACTGGCTTCTTGACATTGCACACCAATAACCAGATGGAAGCTGGGGGAGGATATACACAAAAGACCGAAGACAAAGAACTGAGAGACTAATAAAAAAAACCCACACAAGACACCAGAACAGAGGGAGAAAATTAAACAGTTATCCCCAGAAAACCCCCAAATAATAAATTCCAACTCCTTAAAATAAAATCTCCTCCTCTTCTTTAGGCACTTCAGAACCCCGTAATGTTTACGTGGCTTTCTCAGCGGGCTTGAAGAAAATGTTGACAGGCAGTTGGTGCCGCTGCTTCTTAAAACTACCTTTTACAGTCTTCCTTATCTCCGGTCTTCCTTATCTTTGTTTTGTTCTTTTCTCTATACCGTACGTACTCTTTGTTCACGCCTTAATGGCAGGATACTGCAGCACCATTTTTCCCTTCTTTGAGCATATCCATGTTTACCCATTTTGATAAAGTCACAGATCATTAAGTATTATGGTTTCCAGTTTTATTGCATATGTACTGAAAGGTACAACTGGAAAGTAGTTTCACATTGTATTAACATGTGAAATCTATTTTTAAAACAAGATGAACAGAACACAATACATTTATGGGAAGAACAGTACCCCCCCCCCAAAAAAAAGAAGTAGTTAAAAAAAAAACAGTCAAACATTTTCCTGTCTTGAGGATTTTAGCAGGTATGTGCCCCAAAATAAACACATTCCCCCCTCAGGAATAATGGCGCCGCCTTAAAATGTAAACATTCTCATTTTTTTCAGATGTCCTGATCCAATTACGTGATCAGAAATCAGGGAGGGAGGGGGGAGGGGGGTGGAATCAAGTGGTTTTCAGCTGATCGATGCAAAAACGGTTATCTTCATTTTCTGAAATTTTTTGGTTACAAAGTTATCAAATCATCCAAAACGATAAATATCTTGCCAAATGGTGCAGTAAAATCTTAATTTTACTTTACACAATGTTACATTTTGTTTTTGGGGGCGGCCAGCAATCAGAGTGACAGTAAAGAACCGGACAGAAACTCTGTGCACAGCTAATGCTCTCCCATCTGCGCTGCAGCGCCTAAAATTGTGTATGGTGCAACAAAAAAACTGCACACAAAGGCTGTGAATACGTTTGTACATTATTAAATTCAAAAACGGGTTTCACATTGTCTGTCATGTGCAGAATTTTCTGAGAAAAAAAATAATTGATTCCATTTGAATAGAATAATGAAAATGAATAGATTGTTCGATATATAAAAAAAAAAAGAAATACATATGGGGAAAAAAACTTCCAAAACGCAAAGCATTCTGCGGGATACGGGCAGAGGTTGCATTATCGTGTTAGATTTGTGCCACAATCATAAGTACATAACAGGAACTTTTGAAAACAGAGGTTTTCAACACATATGAACCGTTCTTGATTGATGATTATTGTGCTTTTAGGGTCTGCAAATAACGATGATTTTCATCATTGATTAATCTGCCCATTATGTTGTTGATTCATCGATAAATTAAAAAAAACCATTTTAATTTCCTTCCCTTTATTCAAAAGCAGGCCATTACTTTACATTGACGCTGCAGAAAATTCATAAACATAGAACTATTATTCAGTTACTAGTTTTTGGTCCATGTCACAAAATGAGGCCTGCAGCTATGGACATTTTGGTATTTGGATATCCTATTGCATTTTTTTTTTGGGGGGGGGGGCCATACCAACACATGATATAGCACGGAGATCGGCAACACGCGGCTCCAGAGCCGCATGCGGCTCTTTAGCGACATCTAGTGGCTCACTGGAGCTTTATAAAAAATGTTTGAAAATGGGGAAAAAATTTGATAGTAGGCTAATATAGCTCGAATAGATATAGATACGTGTTGCAGCTCCGAAAAAGGAGAGCTGTGGTGTTTTTTTTAAAACGTACACTTTATTTATGCTTTTAACAGTCTCGATAAACACAGACACATCTGCGTCCGACTCCGTGCCTTCTCCTCGTTCGACTCGAGAGGCGTTCAAAGACAGCCTCCGAAAAACGGATATTAATGATCACTTCACTGACACTAAGAAAAGTGAAAATAATGCACCAAAACAAAAAATCAAGCGAGGAAATCACAAAATAAATTCTATGGAGGCGTTTGTGGCCCGGTAGTCCAGTGGTTAGCACGTCGGCTTCACAGTGCAGAGGTACCGGGTTCGATTCCAGCTCCGGCCTCCCTGTGTGGAGTTTGCATGTTCTCCCCGGGCCTGCGTGGGTTTTCTCCGGGTGCTCCGGTTTCCTCCCACATTCCAAAAACATGCACGGCAGGCTGATTGGATGCTCTAAATTGTCCCTAGGTGTGAGTGTGGGCGTGGATGGTTGTTCGTCTCTGTGTGCCCTGCGATTGGCTGGCAACCGATTCAGGGTGTCCCCTGCCTACTGCCGGGAGACGGCTGGGATAGGCTCCAGCGCCCCCCGCGACCCTAGTGAGGATCAAGCGGTTCGGAAAATGGGTGGATGGATGGATGGAGGCGTTTGTGAACACACAACAAAGGAATGAGTAACATAAACAATTCTGAGACAGTCCAGTCTCCTACATACATACAGCATGTGTTTCCTTCATTGTAGGTTTTATAGAAGGCTTTTATTTTTTGGCGGCTCCAGACATATTTGTTTTTTTTTTGTCCTATATGGCTCGTACAACATTTTGGGTTGCCGACCCCTGATATAGCACGAAGTACAATCCCAACGCTTGTGAAAATAAGATGAAATAAATATGATGCAAGGCATCAAATGCGTGAATGTAGCAGAAGAAAAATCCAAGGGGTTTCGAATTCACATCACACGAGGTAATTTTGTACATGACAAAACACAACGGTGTTCAAGAATAGAGTTTTAAACAATTATATCTCGGAGGTCTACAGACCATTCCATTGTTTTTAACGTTTAATGTCAACAAATAACCAATTTGGTAATCGTGATTTCAATCTTAATCAAAATATTTTTTTCCACATCATCCTCCAGCCCTGGTATCGGATATCACAAAGTGGTATCGAGCCATTGTGCAGTTAGTCGGGGTTGGCCTCTAACTTCAAATTTAGAGCTGGGGCTGGCACTCCTTAATAGCTCAACGTGTCACAACATAAGTCCCAACTCAACGCATGCACAATTAACTCGGATGACTCACTAACAATATGGACGGTTACATAGATAAACAAGACAACTTTCGACTGATTGGCAGATCGCCACGTACAACCGTGTTGGGATCACGAAAGTATCCACGTCACTGCATAATAACATTGTTCAGACGCATAAAACGACGTCCACTGTTACCTACAAACGTCAAAAACAACAATTCAGCAACAATGTTACTAGTTAGCCCAGGATGCTAACAAAGCTAACTCCCATCCACTGTCATTTTAAACTCAACCTCGTAAAAAGTACCCGTTTAATTCATTTTGATCAACGGCTGTTATTTTGTACTTACACGACGCTTCTTGAAATGATCCAGGACACCATCTTCTTTGTCTCTCCAAGTGCTGGGCTGTGTTTCAGTTAGAGAACTGCCGAAGTGGTGATGTCGGTAGCCAAGCCACAGTTAACTTGGTCTGCCCAAAACTTCGAAGGGACCCACGAGCTAGCTGCGTTTCAGCCGCTCGAGTTATCTAAAATGTTGCTCCTGTTTACCCTCTTCTGGTGGTCATGACTCCAAGTAATCGATATGACGATTGATGTCCACGACGTTTTCTGTAGTGAGTTGCCCGATCTTACTCCGCGATTCCCTCGCTCACTGCTTCTAGGTTTCGGGCAACAGGACAACACTAACTTAGCTACCGACGTCACGACTAAAGAACTAACCTTCTTCCACTGGCCACTGGAGGCTCTGTATAGCAGATCAATTTTCATTGGCTGGTGAGGTTTAGTCAAGATCACGTGACGTTTTGTAACTAGGAAGCAACATTTTCAGTTTAGGAACCGCTGTGCTTTTATGTTATACTGGAAAAATGTACTACTTGGGTTCTACAAAAGTAAGGAAAAAAACACTAAACAAACTTTCATTATAAATTTAATAATCATTCTTGCTAAGTTCCATATCCACAAATCCAAATGGAGTAATTCAAAACCTCTTTTTTTAATTTTACAAGCAGAAATAAAACAGTATTTGAGTTCTATTAAGGATTCCAAAAAACAAGAAAGCTGTTAAGACCCTGGCTATATGCTCCTTATTTGAAATTTTTGTTTAAAATCCCCTGGCTTCTCTTTTTGTTTAAATGTTTGTAATAAGTACATGTATTAATAACACGTTCGTTTGTTTTGTTTTGTATTTACTGAGAATTGTATTGTGAATTGTTCAATAAAGATTAAAAAAAAAAAAGGAACCGCTGTGCTGCATGATGCATGGAAAAGACCATAATTTCAACAATAATCATACAATCGTTTATAATTAAATTAAATATTCAGTTATAATTACGTTAATTCGCGACGTTACTGACGATGCCGGCGTCTATTACTATTATTACTAACTAACTATTATTACTATCTATTACTACTAACTATTTAAAATCGCATATTCAGTTTAAATTCATCTCTCCTTTTATTATTTATCATTTTATCTGTGGTTTTATTGTTCTTGTTTTGGTTGTAAAGTGTCCTTGAGTGTCTTGAAAGGCGCTTATAAATGGAATGTGTTCTTATTATTATTAATATTTAGCATACAGGAGGTGCGTTTTTATTGCATCTTGATGCAAGTATTGTGTGAAAATGTCAATAGATGAAGTCTCCAACGACCAGTATGGGATCATAGGTGTGTAATTTACACATGACACATGATAATTTAGCAATACATAATTTATTCTCTGGCATGGGAATTAAAATGTATCCTGATACTTGAAGTATCAGGATACATGTATGTAACCCTGATTTAACTTATACATTAAGAAGCCTTTTATTAATACACCTGGGGGATATACTATAATTTTGAAAATGTGCATACCATCTCCTTTACATTCAAGAATCCAACCATCAATTATTTTTTTGCTGTTTATCCTTGGAGGGACAGTCAAACATAAGGAACATAGACACAGGGGCAAATAAGCGGTGCACCGGTGCACAAGCACATTGAAAATATTAAATGGTAACCAAATTCAAGAATATCACTTTTGTATTTGCATTCTAAGCATTTGGCATTTTTTCTTCCTTTCTTTTCGCGATGCATTAGATGGGGCTTCAGTTGTGAATGTCGTTCGCAAACGACTCATTCCAGAAAATTTTGAGTAAAGATCCTGAATAGAATCACTTTATGAATGGATTTGTTCCTTTCACAGTTCTGTTGAGCTCATTTTCAAGGGTTTGCCGCGCAATATTCTGGCATTCGCAGGGCGGCGATGGTGAGTTCGCATGGAGAGCCAGTGACAAGCATGTTGGTCTTGCTGCAGAGTGGCTTTCACTGCCCACCCCCACCAGAAACAATCTTAACTACACCCCAGACCCCGTTTCCTGCCCTGGAGATCCACGAACAGGACATGAGACGGCAGCAGAAGACCAAGAAGGCCGCAGGGCCCACTAAGGTGTCCTCCTCCTTCCTCAAAATGCGTCGGCCAGCTGGCTCCGGTCTTCACACAAATCTTCAACAGATCCCTGGAGCTGTGTGAGGTCCTATCCTGCTTCAAACAGTCCACCGTCATCCCAGTCCCCCAAAAACCAGCAACATTGGAACTGAACGTCTACTAGCCTGTCACTCTGATGTCTGTGGTCATGAAGTCCTTCGAACGCCTTGTGCTAAACCACCTAAAGAATATCACCAGACCCCTGTTGGACCCCCTGCAGTTTGCCTCCCGGGCAAACAGGTCTACGGACATTCCACTCAACACAGGGGTGCACTACATCCTGGGGCACCTTGACGGCACAGGCACCTATGGTAGGACCCTGTTTGTGGACTTCAGTTCTGCATTAGACACCATCATCCCAGAACTTCTCACCTCCAAGTTTCTCAAGCTCAGTGTGTCCCCTACGATCTACCAGTGGACCCTCAGCTTCCTGATGGTAAGGACACAACAAGTGAGGCTGGGAAGGACAGCATCATCAACACGCACCACCAGCACCGGGGCACCCCAGGGATCCGTCCTCTCTCCGCTGCTCTTCTCCCTCGACACAAACGACTGCGCCACAACACACCCAGCCGTCACACTCAGAAAGTTCGCGGACGACACCACAGTCATCGAGCTCAATAGAGATGCCGAACAACTTACTGTTTAATTGCACACCTAAAGTTGTACAACAATTGCTGCTATTGGTCACTTAAAATGGCGCAATAATTATCTGCACCAACTGCACAACCGTCATAATATTATATTGCACCACTGATCACTTTATCGCTACTTGATGACTCTACACATTGTCGCATATCTGTCATTGGGGAGGAGGGGGGGGGGACGACTGCAAAATGGTCCCCTCACAGTCTTTCGATACGTATATGTTATGTCTTTGTTTATCGTAGTTACTTGTTATTGCAATACTAGTGTAGCCTAGACTGTACTACAAGGAGACACATTCCTTGTATGCTCTACATACTTGGCCAATAAAGATGGTTCTTATTTTGCTTTACAGTTATTAAGTAAAATTGTATCTTTTCCTATGGCAAACACATGGCTTTGTCTTGATGATTAGATTGGAGATGACAGGTGTGCCACACGAGCCTTTACATACAATGTTCATGTTTGTGACATCATGCACCTCTGTGCATGCTTTTGTGCGCAATGAGAGCGTGTAGGGTTGTGGGTGATAGATTCATAGCTACTTGTTATTCATGAAGGCGGTTGCTGCAGTCTGCAGCAGTGTGAGGAAGATTCCCAGTGGAGCTTCTCTGGTCACATAGCTTGTCTGGGATGGCACCGATGGATCACAGTTGAATAGAAATCTATTTCGCTAAGCTTTCAGTTTTTAACTCATCATCTAGATCTGTATGCAGAATCACGAATATAAAGTTCCAAAATATTTAAATTGATGTCATAATTATGTAAAAAAAAGTTTGCCCAATCAATGTCATTATGCATGAAAGTGGACTACTTGATAAAAAGGTTAGGAAGAAAAAGTAATGGAAACAAACATTTGGGCACAAATGCAAGTACAGGGTAAGTGTGCCATTTTTTAGTTCTTGTTTTCACATTTAAATGGCCATGAAAGTATGGTTTTATGAAATTCATTATCTCTATATTTATATATTTGTGCTGTCAAGCAATTACATTCATCCATCCGTTATCCAAACTTATCCTCACGAGAGTTGCCAGCGTGCTAGAGCCAAACCCATCTGTCTTCAGTCAGTAGGCAAAGTACACCCTGAACTGGTTGCCAGCCAATCGCAGTCAATGATATTTTTTAATTTTATTATTCGCAAAATTTGCCATAATTAATCACACTTAATTTGGTATTTCTACTTCTACTATTTTCTACGAAGCTTGAAACAGGTACTCTTAGGATTTGCAAAATTAATCAAATAGAAACTATATTTAAAATCAAAAATTGTTGTCAAAGCTTTCTTTGATCCGCAAATAAAATTGTTCCCCTGTAAAATAAAACCGTTGAACAAGACATTCAAAACTAGCTCACTTTTATAGGCATCTCTCTTCTATTCTTCTCATGGAAAAAAAATCTCAAAACTTCTCCTACAGGCCTACTTCTGCACAATGAGCACCGCACTCCAGCAATGTTGATTTGTGAGGCCCTGTGGAGGTAACTGAAGCAGCATATTTTGCTCTGAGATGATACGCCAAAGACATACAGTACAATTTATATGTTTTTGTTCCATGTAAAGCAGTTTGTATACAGCGGCTGTTGTTATAAAGTGCTCGATAAATACAGTTGCGTTTACAAATATGTATGTGTGTGTGTGTGTGTGTGTGTGTGTGGGCCTGTCTGTCTGTCGGTCGATCAATAGATATATTATCTGAGGTGGATAGATATGTGAATACCAAGACCGAATTTGGGGAATAATCTGCCATGTTAAAATTAGATGACAAAAGTGTAAAAATACAGATTTTGGCGCACTCCAGAATACTGTACACTCGGCTATGTTTATGATGGATTTTATAGTCCTATTTTATAGTCCTCCTCCAGTTATGTTGTATTTCTGTTCAGCCCGTGAAAAAATAAATCAAAAGAGTAGTCTCAGTAATAACGCTGATACTATGAGGGGACCACACTTGGGGTCAAACTACCTGAGTTTTACGAGGAAAATAGCGCGGATTCGAGCGGAGGGACACTACCGCGCTGCGGTCTGTGAATGCTTTCCAATCCAGCGGAGAAACACTGGCAAGAATCGTAGCTGTGATGCGGTTCAGTGTTCCACGGGTTTTTTTTTCAAGCCAGGGGAAAAAGGACTGACGTTCGAGCGGGTGGAGACTACTACATTTAAATCCCACTGGTTGTATACCCGTTTAGCGACGAATTGCGGTCGTTTTAAATTCTTCTTTCCAATGCGGGCGTCCATAAGACCTTTTTAATGTCGTAGTAGGTCGGGTTGTAAGGGCGTCGTAGTTGGGAAGTTTTTTCCGAGGGAGGGTTTTCGGCCAGCGAAGGGCCATGGCATTCGAGGCTCGACCGGAGCTAGTCGGGAAGAGGTTCCTCTGTGTCAGCGGGGACGAGCCGCCTGAACTCGGCGACATCGCTCGGTGGCCATGGAGATCCGGTGTCATACGAGCTGTGAACCATCGAGACAGTGACAATCTCGACCTGACGGTAAGGAAAACGCTTGCCTGTTACACGCAAAAGCAATTGGGGAGAAATCTGTGGTTGGTGGCTGGCCAGCCAGGCAATGCAGTAAGGCAGACATTTATAGTGTGTGTGTGTATGTGTGAGCGCGCGCGCGTGTTTACGCGCTTTAAAAAAAACTTAAGACATATCTTGGTGAAATGGCTACAAATCTTTAGTCACCCAAAAGCTTTGGATTAATATGAAAGTTTGCTTATCACACCACTTGAGAAACCCGAAATGGGTGTAGGCAGACTACCAGCAGCAGTTATTGAAAACAAACCAACGGTGGTCTAGACAGGACTATGCGCAAAATCAAAAACACCTTTCTCCTTCATCGGTGTAACGTTATAATAAATAAGCATGACGTGAATTGGAGGCACACGTTGTTGTTCACGATACGGTGCTCCATAAACTACGATCTACACTTCGAATGTAAGATGCTTCGTCTTATTGTGTTCATGTAGTAGCTGCAATTGCAAAGCATGTGAAGGAATCTGACTACCGAGCAGCTGAACCCTTTAATCTGATGTATGCTGCAAATCAGCTGACCGAGGTAGTAAGGTTAGCTTTCTCGATTTAGTCCTTATTCAATTTTTGCTCTGAGGGGGGGAAAAACAAACAAACGACCCCCCCCCCCCCCCACACACACACACACAATCATGTTGTTGTTTATGAAGGAAATGGACAGTACTTGAGCGTCACATTCGACCACAAACATGATGTCTTCCCCGACGAAAAAGCCTTACGACTTGCATAGGTTCTCAGGGATGCTCGGACTCCTAAAACATAAAACTGTCTTGCTGCAAGCTGAACAATGGGCAGTTGTCGCTTAAAATATTGTCTGAAATTTCAAGTGACTAGGTTTAGAGTTTTTTTTTGTGTGTGTGTCGTGAATCTTTGAAACAGGGCAGTCATATGTGGCAAATATATTAGACATTGCTTCATCTCTAAAATAATATTGTGTTCACAGACCAAAACCACCTACAACAATGAAATATTTGCCCTGAAAGGCCCTTTGCTGGCAAATGCACAAATGTCTCACTGTTCGTTCGTGCCTGTTCTATTTTTCTTTTGTTCAAATTGCAACTGCCTTTCTATGCTGTGCAGTGGCCAAAAATATTTTTGTGTGATTTCTGTTTTAATTATTTGTGTGCATTTTCAAATGTCTAATGTAATGTAAGCTGTCATGGACTTCTCATAAGGAGATTTATTAATATGGGCTTGTTTGTTCGTCTGCAACCCCCTGCCCCTAATTTTGATATGTCAACGTTTGCTGTGATTATGTTGAGGTGTTTCTCTGTGGATTTTGCCTTTTACGGTTTAGATGTCAATCCACATAATGATGATGAAACAGTATTTAATATTGTCAGTTTGTGTTTCCTGCTACCCTATGTTTGCCACTTTATTCACATATTTCATTTAAAACACACAATCAATAGTATCAGAAATTTGGTTTGACATTCATTGTTGTCTGTCTGTCACAGGCATCTAATAATCATTTCCTCTGTTCAATTAACACTGTGGGGTGGATTGCCGCTTCTTGATTCCAGTGACACAATTAAGAAATGTTGCTCTCACGTGGCACAATTCATAAATTTGTCATGACAGCTTAATGAGAAACAAACATATGGAATCCGATGTACTCTATTCAGATCAGAATTCGACCTCTTCCAATGTGGATAATCATCTGATATGTGCGCGATATGTGTCACATGCAGCACAATCCATCAGAAATGTATTCTGTTGCTGAATAGAACTCAAACCAGCTATTGCATTATCATAATTACAAAAAAAGTTGTTGACAATTTATTTCAAACATGCATAAAAATCAAAGTACAGTATAATAAAGTAACTTGTGGGGGAAAAAATGTAGCCCATCAAAAAGATAAAGAGGGAAACAACTACAAATAATCACCCAATATAATGGTCCCTATGAAATAATACTCCTTAATCACTTATCTTCCCCACAACAGTGAAATATTCACATTCCTGTGGTATTTGTGCTTAGTAATTTTATTACCTTATTTTACCTATAACATAAAAAAAATCTATTATGTACGGTCATACTCCAGGTAATTCCATACCCTGTGCTCAACCTGCCCTCCTCCCTTCTCTACACCTTCAAAATATATTTTTGATATTTATTTTTGAAGTGATTGATGGTTTGGCATTGTTGAATTTCCCTATTTAGTCGGTTCCATATTTTCACCCCACAGACAAAACCACAAACGCTTTTCATAGTTCTCTGGTAATTTTTTAAAAGTTTAGCTTCCCCCCGAAACTATATCCTTCCTCTCATTGAAAAAAAAAAATCTATATATATCACCTGGTAGTTAAGTATGGCTAGCTTTATGAAAAATTGCTTATTTTGAAATTCTATGACATCAGCGCATTTTAAGATTTTGGACTGGAGAAAAAAATTGGTATACAAATTTTCCACGGTGTTCAGAAGTGAAGAAGAATTCTGGTGATTTATATTCACTGATTGCTTAGTGACACATGACAAACACGACGTGCAGGGGAACACAATGTTAAAGAAGTTGAAATCGTCATGAAGAGGTCTTCACGAAATTTTAATTGCTGAGTAACGAAATAGTCACATCATTACTGACAGAAAAAAAAAGATCATCCATCATCCATTTTATATGCCGCTTTTCTTCATAAGGGTTTTGCGCAAAAGCTCCTTTATGTTCTGCGAGAGTTGAACATTTGGAACGTTCTGTACATCCTTGCGTTCAGTCAAGGCATTTAAATTTCCTTGAATATTAAAGCCAAGAGAACATTTTTGACAACGGCTACGGATAACCGGATATACAGTAGGTCTAAATGATGTTAAAGAGGGGCACACAGGCAACGTAGCGGACAGCGGTGGCCTACAAGGTCGTCATTTCGTGTCATGTAATGTCTCCAAAGGGGGGAGTGAGAGTGAGGGAATGGTTTCTGCTGGTTGTTGTTGTTTTCGTAGTTCTGGGCTCTGTGAAAATAAAGATGATTTACTTGAGGTCAGCGCTGTCGCAGTCTGTTTCATATGTTTCGACACTGAACAGAAAGGTTGGTTAGCCAAAATGTTATCCCCTTTTTCCACCAAAACAAACTTGGTACTCGCGCTTCCCAGTGTTGTACTTAGTAGGTGCTTAACAAGTTCTTAAGAAGAACGCGTTTGGTTTTCCATCGGCAAAGAGCCAAGTAGGAGCTACGTCTTTACGTCATCATAAAGCGTCCAAACGTCACAGGTTACCCCTCGTTTACCCAAGAGCGCCTGCACTATTGCTAACAATGATCATAATGCGCGATTTGTATCCGCTAGGCAACTTAGCATAGCATCGATAATACTTTTACAGTGAAACTCCTCTACAACGAAATCATGTTTTCAGCAAGAAATTTTTTACAACAGGGGGCTTTTCACTGTAGCAAATTTGATCTCAGATGTAAACACACACACAAGATTTCGTATAACGCAACGTTTTTTTTTTTCGTTGTCTGGGGAGCAGGAGAGTGGGAATGGTGTTAATGCATGAAGATTTTGTCACACTAGGGGGTATTTTTGCCCATGTAGGTTTCGTTGTAGAGGAGTTTCACTGCATGTAGTATACAGCAGTCAGGGACATCCAATCAGCAACACTTATATCTTTCTGAATCATGGTAGATGATCATGAGTCGGAGATTGCATGCTATCTACGCACATCCGCAATCGCGTTTCTGGTGGGACACAACTGTGACGGAGTTCACCATTCAACACTTTGTGCAAAACATCCGGACGTGATTGTTTTTACATTTTATATGTTCAGTTTAAAGATAAGATACCAAATGAATCAAATCTGTTGACTAGCTCAACGCTAGGAATGGCACTGACGGTGGGACGATTGAGCTTGTCAATCTGGGAATGGCACTGTCACAATTGGAAGATGAGCCTGTCAATCAGTCACATCCCTCGCCATGGACAAGAAGCACAACCTCTAATTGCAGACAGTTTTGTCATGTTGGGGTGCACAGGGGTTAAAAGTCCAACAATTGGTGCCGAATGCAAAATTTGTTCTTCAAAGAAAATCGACGACAGCATCAAAATTTTCTTTTGAAAACCCTGCTTAGTAAATATCTGTAAATTCTGTAGGTCACCCTGCTTTATCCCCTTCTTAAACTGGATCAGTATTTCCTCACATTAGCTTCATATAATCCCTTTCGGGTTGTTGACATTCAAACATTGATTCTCAAGACACAAAATACAAGTAAAAATGTTTTGGAACGGTGCATCAACAAATGAGCTCTAGTCGTTTTGAAATGGTGTACATTTCAGTTGAAACAATCAAGTCAAAGATAAAAACAGGGTCAAATCCAGGTGACACCCCATTTTAACAACTTCTCGGTGACAACACAGGTTATTTTATGACTGAGTGGAGTTAATGCAACTGTTTCAACACCATACCCGATCTTTTAACACCGGCCGATTTGCAGAGTAGGATGGGAGGAATCTTTTCAAATGATTAAACCTTTTTTCTAGAGGTCTACAGCCGCACTCAAGTTATAGGAGTGGTTTACCCTGCTTTATCCAGTGGTTTGTGGTTACCGTATATAAGTTGCGGGGTTTTCCTCATCTCCTAAATGTGGGTCTTTTGTGACAAAGATAGCCTGTAGAATTCGTATATTCAGTCGGTTTGGTATTTGCCGTGAAGTGCGTTACTCAATGTTGACTAAATTCATGCCAGGAGCAGTAAAGGGAAGCTGTTGGTATGCATGTGTATTCTCTCACGTCACTGGACCCTTCCTCTAAGCCTTTATAATGTACACTATGTTCATTTGTATCATCCAACAAACACTCCCAAGTACCCTAATTCCCTCGTAACATTGCTTCTTGTGTGTGATGTGATCGAGACGGGAGTAGTGTTCTGGTTTAATTCCATACAATGGGGCGCCGTCTCATTAGCAAGGGGCTTAACTAGCTTAGTAAATACAGTGTAGAGGGATTGGAGATTAGATTGGAAGAAGTGTGTCAAGCCAAGCTGTCAGGCCTTTGTCAAGGGTCTCTGGTCAGATAGGCCAAATCTCCCGCAATTATTGCTGCAAGACAAGAAGGCTTTTGAATCTGGCTAATGTTACTCAGGAGTAAATTTAGTTGTGTATTTTTAAGGGAGGCGGCACGGTGGTCGACTGGTTAGCACGTCGGCCTCACAGTGCGGAGGTGCAGGGTTCGATTCCGGCTATGGCCTTCCTGTGTGGACTTTGCATGTTGTCCTGCGTGGGTTTTCTCTGGGTACTCCGGTTTTCCTCCCACATTCCAAAAACATGCATGACAGGCTCATTGAACACTCAAAATTGTCCCTAGGTGTGAATGTGAGCGTAGATGGTTATTCGTCTATGTGTGCCCTGCGATTGTCTGGCAACCGATTCAGTGTGTACCCCGCCTACTCCCCGAAGACAGCCGGGATAGGCTCCAACACGCCCCGCGACCCTTGTGAGGACAAGCGGAACAGAAAATGGATTGGATGGATGTTTAAGGGAAAGTAAAGTCAACAAGCCCAAGAATAATGTGAAACAATAACCCGCCAATGTGGTATGTTTTTCTCACACTGGTTGGAGCTTCTCCAGAGGAATCCATTTTCAACATACACACATTAGTATGTATAGTTTCCTGTGCACTATACGGTACATTATACATCACAGGATGTCCGACCAGACTTGAAATCGATTGATAGGGAGACGAAATGGAAGTATCGTGATGCAGATGTAAATGACTGTGGACTCCGTGTGTTATTCTGAGGTTGAGTGAGTGAATGTCAGTGATGGGACATTGCAGAGCAACACAGAGTACACAATCCGTTTGGTATGTGAGTGATGTGTATTTGTTTGTGACAAGATTGTAAGAGCGCCCAATACAGATTTGAATTACGATAAGCTTCATTACAAACACTATTAATTTTTCCTTTGCAAAATACTTTCACATCCGTGTTGGTGTTTTTGTTTTTTACAACTCTGTGGTTTCAATGCAAATATTACATTTTGATTTTACAGATCGCTTACATTCTGATGTTTTCACATCTAATGAACCCATTCCGAAATGCTCGGTTTGTAACTTGCACACTTGAGTTTATATCACAATACACAGCCTGGAGGGAGTCAATTTATACCACGATAAGAATTTTAGGACTTATCGTTCAGCCCTCGATCTCTGTTTCTCTTACACGATCGATATACAACGTATGAACAGTGCAAAAGTTAAAACATTTTTACATACATTATTACACATAAATACATGAAGCTATTTTTATATGTATGACAGCTCGCAATCGTTCTTGCTTCATTTAATTAAATTAAAAACCACAAAAAGTGAAAAATGGCTGCTTCTCTCTCACAGCCTCTTGCATTTTTAGATGATGTGGATTGTTTCATTTAATTTTCTGTCATGTTTCTAAATGTTAGTGTATGTAGTGAATACTGTATTTAAAAAAAATATTTGTACCTATACAAATGCTCATACTGTATTATACATCGTAGTCGGCAGCCATTTTATTGGAAATGGTTACAACGTGCTAACGTACAGATTCCTTATGTCCCTCGAGGTACGTCGTAACGAGGTTTGACTGAAGTGCACGTCGTGTTCCAGGGCGCAGGTTACAAGCGTGCGAAAATTGTGCAATTTGGACAGCGCGTGTTACATCATCAACTTGCATCGACTATGTTGGATCTGCTTTCTCGAAAATGGCGGCACTGGTTGCTGTTTTGGCAATTTTGCTGCTCATCACTGATAAGTACGGCGACTGCACTAGTACGTAGATGACTTTAAACCGTTAAAATTACACACACTTTTGAGAATATAGAAACACACAATTGAGAGGTACAAGTGCGAGTATTGTGACCGGGCCTTAGTCTATTCCTCACATGCTACAGGCAGAGTGCCATTCTCTACTGCTTCAAATCTCAAATACCTTGACAAAGCATCTGTCGTGTATTGTTGCTCTTTAACCCTTTCAGGGACAGCGGTTACTACAGTGGACAGTTTATCATGTTATCAACTTACAGGCTGAATCAAAGGGTTAACCTGACGTGACTATCGAACTAATTTTGTGGCAGAACCCCCCCCCCCCCAAAAAAAACTAAGCTAGCTTTGAGGTGGAAGTATTCCACTTTCAATCATGCAAAAGAAAGGACAGGGAATATATCCGAATTATTATTATTAGTCCCGAATATAAAGTGATCACAAAAACACAAATCTGAATGTCTCAACCTCTATGTTACATAACTGCCGTATTGGTTTTGTTTAACAGCGAGTGGAAAGAGAAGATTGTCTGGGCCGTTGCCTAGAGGATCCTTTTGTTTTCAATAACAGTCTCCTTTGTATGTTTGCGTGTGTACAGTGGCTCCACTTGGAGTTTGCTTTCATGGTTGCGGCACTACGTTCACTTTGCGGCTAATCAGCAGAAAATGACTGGAAGAGAACCTTCCACATCAATGCAAGCAGTGTAGGATATTTCCATGCCGCATATCAGCATGTGTTTGCTTGTGAATAGCAGCTTTGTTTGGAGAACAAACACATGCCAGTGAGGCAAAAAAAAAAAAGGATTCAACACTCTCCCTGTCAGTTAAGAGCAATAGGCTCAATGAAATATCCCGTCATATCGTAGATCAAACATTGGGCCGGAACTCTTTCGTACCGTTTGTGAGCACGGGGCGTGGTTTGCCGACGTCATTGATAAAATAATCCATTCATTCAAATTCATGATCTTCAGAGTTGCTGTTCGTAACTTCGTTCAACTCAACCCGACTGTATTGATACAGCACTTAAAAACAACCACTGCTGCAAACAATGCGCTGCGCACCGATCAAAAATGATCGGTCCATCAACAAAAGCAGTTAAAACAGTAAATTGATCGCACTAAAACAATAAAACGCACAAAGTTTCATGCCGAGTCAAAAGCCAAAGAATAATGTGTTTTAAGATGAGTTTTAAAGATGTGAAGTGAGGGGGCTTTGCTAAAGTTTAGCGTGAGGTTTGATTTCCCTCCTGAGTCTTTCCCTCTCCTCCAATAGCGTCTGCTATTGGGTTTACAAGGTTGGCGTGAATGAAACAAATTTCATATTATTTTTTTTCTTTCCTGCTTGCTAAAAAGGCAAACAGGGTTAAAAAAATGCTAATTTCAAACCATAAACAAGCTGACTTGTAAAGTCATTTAGTTGAAGTCTAAGTCAAATCGAGTCACTTTGAAAACCCAAGTCAAGTCATTCGCAAGTCCTAAAAATAGCAACTGAAATCATATGACTCGAGTCCCCCTTCTCTGCTGCTATTCCGATTGTACTGTTTGCATGACATTTGTTCAGATAGGCAAAAGGAATACAGCACCCCTATGATTCTGAAATTCTACTCAGATTCTGCCTTTTTGTTCCAATGCAGATGTTGACATGGAACATTTTAATTCCGTTTGGCCATTTTGTTTCATTCTCACCGGGATAAACCCGGGTAGTGAACGTCAGAAGTCACTTGGCGAATGGCTGAACCACATTTTTATATTCTCTTGTGAAGCGTAATATGTACATTAAATGCAAATCAGTCGTTAATTTCGTTTTATTTCTGGGTTTCGTGGGAAGCAAATGTTGCCATGTGACAGCCACGCTTCTTTCAAGGTGTTAGGCTGGAATTGTAAGTGGATACAGAGTCGGTGGTTTGTTTTTCTGGTGCTGAAGGAAACAATGTAATCTGAAGCCAAGATGGGCTGAATCGCCTGCTTGCTTAGGCTACTTACTGGATGTACCCTCCCCCCATCTTGTTGGAGCTCTCCTTCTGACACACACAAGCACACATTTCCACGCATACACCCACGCTGGCACACAGAGCTCCATTGCACTACATACGGCAGCCATAAAGTCTCCTATAGGTTCACAGTATCACCCTGGGAATACATTGCAGCCGACTCTCGACCAGCTGTTGGTAGATTGTGCTTTGCACTTTGTGTTCTTACCACACCGCTGAAATTTGCTTTGGAGAGGTACTGAATGTTTTCCTGAAACAAAATAAATTTTTTATTTATTTTTATTTTTTTGAGAGATGAGAAAAGAAAAATAATTATAACCCAAAAGCTCTGGTGTCAGGCTATTTAAAATATATAGTACCGTATTTTCCGGATTATAAATCGCGCCGGAGTATAGGTCGCACCAGCCATAAAATACTTAATAAAGAAGAAAAAATCATGTATCCGTCGCACTGCAGTATACATTGCATTTTGAGGGGAAATTTATTTGATAAAATCCAACATCAAGAACAGACATGTCATCTTGAAAGGCAATTTAAAATTACAATAAAAGAGACCAACAGGCTGAATAAGTGTACGAAATAATAACATTACACGACGCATAAACAACGAACTGTTCACGTAACATATTAAGAGTTACAGTCAAACCTCGGTTTTCGTCCATAATCCGTTCCAGAAGGCTGTTCGAAAACCGGAATTGTTCGAAAACCGAAACCGCGCTCTTTTTAAAATAAAAATGTTTACTGAACACGTCTGCCTACAATGGAAAGCAACACGAGGAAGCGTCACTTCCTTGTCTACCAAAGGAAGCGTCACTTCCTCGTGTAAGGAAGGCGAGAGGAGTCAAAGTGTGCTCAGTTTGTTCGAGAACCGAAATTTGTTCGTCATCCGAGGCATAAAAAAACCTTGACATTTTTGGTCGAAAACCGAATTGGTCGAGAACTGAGACGTTCGATAACCGAGGTTTGACTGTATTCAGATAACTATAGCATAAAGAACATGTTAACAAGTTTTCCAAGCCATCAATGTCTCCAAATCACTAAATCCAATGAAATTTTCATCCTCGTCAGTTTAGGAAACTCCCCTCTGCATTCTCACCACCACTTTTTGATGGACCATAGTTGTTACCTTTGTTCACATTGGAAGTGCAGGGCTGCACCGGCCAAACTTTGTTTGCATTTCAGCAGCAGTGGGCACTTAATGGCCTCTTCAAGCGACACAGACTTTTTTTGTTGTTGTTGTGAACGACAGTCGCAGTGTCAGACGATCAGATAAATATTGTTCTGTATCTTTGACCGGGCGAGATGTTCACACTCGTGACTTGCTCAACCTTTGCTTTTCAGCATTTTCATTGACCTTTTCTATTGTGCTATGACTTTTTACTGGAATGTTTGTGGAGATGTACTGTTTTGAATTACTACAGTGGTACGTACTGTATATTAATTGGTGTGTCTGGTTATATATTACCCGGAGAACTATTGATGTACTTTTTTTCAAGATTTATCCATATTTGTTATTCTTAGAGAATTGGTAAATAGTGCACCGAGTCACATGAAATAGTTTTAAGAGTTATGTAAATTCCTGCTGTCTGTGGGTCTGTGAAGGTGTTAGCATGTGATTTGTGTTTTAATGACCAAGTCCAGCGCTGGCGGGGGTGAGTGGAATGAGAGAGAGTGAGCTTGTGTGTGAAGGCAGAAGGTTAAGCGGACAACTAGTTTGATGTTTCTTTGTCTTGATGTCTCTTCTTTTTAATGCGGTTACAGACGACAGTAATCATTTATTGTTTCAGTTCTTTAAGAGGTACTGTCGACAGGATTTTGCGCGGAAAAATTAATTTCAGACTTGTTTTGGCACGCTAAAGAACATTAGAAAACGTCAATGTTTTTCACGAATTACATAAAATAGGTCCAAAAAAGCTTATTTATTCATGTGGAACCATGAAAATATCAAGGAAAACCTACGAGAACATCTGGACTTGATTTGATGTGAATCAGAGGCATGTACCAGAAGTGTGCCATATTTGCAAAATGGATCTGTTTTTCAAATTTTTTTTTCCCACCATCGTTTGTCATAGTCCGTGGTGACTGTATTTAGTCAAATGAGGACATGGTATAACTTATTGGGCCTTTTTTGCTCCCTAAATTGTAAGTAGCCATAAATATATGTCCAAGCATCGACGGGTCTGCCTGGTTGTGGTCTCACAACTTTCTATAAAAATAGTCGATGAGCCGCAGGCACCAAAATGAAAATAATGCTTTCCTCGGCGTTGGTTGTGACATAAATGGTTAAAGCTGTTAAGCTCTCAGTCTTTGACAATTTTGCACAAAGAAGTAAAGCCACCGTAAATCCATTGCCCAGCATGGTCCAGCAGAGACGGTTGTAAATTCAGTGTCGTATGCTGGTCACCTCAGCAATGTAATCTGTTCCTGAAGCTGAAATTTCCTCCCAGATTTTCAGTGGAAAAAAACATAACAAAACTCATTGACTAGGTGTTTGTGATATTTCCTCCATCATTCTCTAGCCAAGCAGTGACTACATTGGTACATCCATCAAAGATAACTATGGTTACACCAATTTACCAAAAATAATAGTCCTTTGGGGAGAGGAGGACAATACCCGACTTGTTCAAAAACCAAAACCACGCTTTTTTAAAAAGAAAATCTTTATTGAACACGTCTGTTCACAATGGAACGCTACACGATGAAGCGTCACTTCTTCGTCTACCCGAGGAAGCGTCACTTCCTCGTGTAAGGAAGCCAAGTCAAGTGATGCATTCAAGTGCGCTCAGTTTGTTGGAAAACCGAAATTCGGTCGTCATCCGAGGCATAAAAAACTCGAAATCTTTGGTCGAAAACCAATTTGGTCGAGAACAGAGACGTTCGAAAACCGAGGTTTGACTGTATTTGTTTTTTAAAACGAATCTGGCTTGGTCTTTATCGATTAACACTAGCATCGGTATTTAGAGTCTTTTTGCAAGACACTAATCGGTCTATATCCTGACAGTGCTTTTGGTCCTTTCCCTCTTCCCGTATCACTGACATGGAAGCTTCCCTCTCGGAGGGAGGGAGGTTGCCTCCCTTTAAGATATACTGGAATTAAAACAAGGCTCCAACAAAGGGAGCAGGTGCTCTCTCATTAACCTATACCATACAGGCGGGTAGGCCGTCCAAACCAGGCGATTTATCAGAATTTAAATTGAAATATTCATTTCATCCCATTTTTATTGGTAATACAAGCTTATCGTTAAATTCTGTCTGTAGGTACATCTAAAAGTGTTCAGAAATTCCAAAACTGGGTTAGGGTTATATTTCGATTGTGTTCCCTCCACACAATTCACAGTTCTATTTATTACACTGTCTCTAATATGATATATAGCATTCTAAGCCAGTTTTTTTTTTGGAGTATCCATTCTTATAATCTGGAGCCTGTCTCATCGTATCGTTGTTTCATCAACCTTTTTAACGTTTTTTTCCCCACCTCTTCACTTAATACTTTATCTATTTCCTGCTTAGTTTTTGCTCATTTGGAATACCACTGTGTGGTCTATCCTAAGAGTGTTTGCTTACTCTAAATCTCTTAATCTTCACTACCGTTCAGTCAGTTTTTCAGTTTTTGCCTTACGTAATGAAAACATCCTCACGATAAGATTCCCCCCTGGGAACAGCTTGGGCTGCATCCCACAGACGTTCGGGTTCACATCCCCACTATCATCGTCCTTCATGTATGAGGCAAGGTAGTTTTCCATCAAACTTCTAAAGCAGTAGTTCTTAACCTTGTTAGAGGTACCGAAAAACCAGTTCATATGCACATTCACTGTACCATTCACTAGTGAAAAACAAAAAATATGACTTTTTACAAATTCAAGACATAAAAAACACATTTATCCGAAACAGAAAAAAAGTAAATAAAATTTCAAGAAATAAGTATACGTTTTTTAAAATTTCATGACGTACTATCACGACAGTCACACGTTGACGACTGAGCGAACTAAATTTTCCGCTGTCACGCTGCGAGCGAAGCGGAAAGGACACGCTTCGTCGCAACAGAAAAGAGAAAAATAGCAGACACCAACAAGTACTCCGTACAAAAATAATATTTAATACCAAAAAACTGCACCGCAGAAAATGGAAAACAGAAAACGCTGGTCAAAAAACAGTACCAGGAAAACACGGCCAAAAGAAAACGATAACAAAAAGCCCTTGCACACCAGGCAAGGAAGAAAATAAACTCTATACTATCACAAACGAAAATTTGACAACACCAAAAAGCCGACGTATAAAACTAGCGCAATAATTCAAGAACGAGAGCGAAAGTACTGACACACGGGCAAAAGCAGTGCCACGGCATGTAATTCTCCAGCAAGGAAGAGCCAGCAAGACAGTCCTAATAAAGCACGTGCATAACTACAAAATGGGCAACAGGTGTGCAGCCAGCCAGAATGCACCACCTGCTGCCGAAAACGGACACCCGCAGCACTGATTGGACAAGCAATGTAATGTGATCATCAGCAGCCAGTGATGGCCAAGTGGGCGTGTCATAACTAATTGACATGTTGATTCGGCTGTGTCTGAACCTCCATGACAGAGTCTCCGTCGAACCCCTGAGACTGATTCACCGAACCCCAGGGGTTCGATCGAACCCAAGTTAAGAACCACTGTTCTAAAGGCATGATCATTCAGGAAGTGAAGAAGGTCTTCAATTCAGCTTGAAGCGATGCCATCAATTCACTCGTCACCTCGCAAATTGATTCAAAACTTTTGTTCCCTTTCATCTTGGATCCCGAAGCTATCGCCGGAAATCGGCTTCGCGTTTCGGTTTCCTGCTCAGCCTTGTGCCACCGTTCATATCCTTATTTTTCTTGTCCCCACTCGTTATGGAAGCAAGCCAAAGTCGTTACTGCATGTGAGAATTCGAATAAACATTTGCGGCTGATACTTGGAGTGCAGGCACTACGCTGCCATCTTGTCTCTTTTGTGAGTTCATTGTTCAGTTCCCCTAACAAGTGTTACTAGTATTTGTTACAAACTTGCCACGCTTTGGATGATACAATTGGGTTCCAGTCGGCATCTTTTTAGAAAATGGGGCATTTGTTCAGATGATTACTTAATAACGTCATTGGCTGGTGAGTGTCGCGTGGATGTTGCCCCAAGTGGTTTGGAACTGTGTCCTCCTTCAATAGCATTTTTTGTTGTTGTTCAGTTTAATTCGAATTTACGCCCCATTGGATTTGAGGAATCATTTGTCAAATCACTTTTTGATGTTTCTTCAAAAAGCCTGCCCTTTTCGAAACTATCCTTCTGATTGTTCATGTTTGGATTTGCGAGAGCAACGATTGTGAAACAATCCATCAATGTGTCAGCTAAACTTGTTCTTATCTGGACTGAGAGAGTCAAGGTCAATGCAATGTTACCTCACCTGTTTTTGTGACATAGCCGTCTGACATGCTCGCTGACACTAGTTGACTTTGTAAAATATTTCACTTTGAGCTATGCTTGTCATGAACTATTAAATTTCAATAGAGGCCTTTTGGAGGGTAAGATAGTATAAGCTACTGAAAAAAAATAATAATTTTAGCGTAATCTTTTTTTCCAAGTTGCCTCTTGACATTCAATGTCAACAATGCTTCTATATTGTCCTGTTCTCACAATAGTGTCTGGCCTGACCTGTTATTTAATTTACTGGTTGTTCTTAATCAGCTTTAGGTTTGTGCTTTTAACATTAACTTAATTAAGACTATGTTGTTTGTAGGCATCCACCGAAATTCAAATTCAGCCGCCAAAAATCTTCGCCCGGAATTTGCATTTTCAGTTTCAGTCTGAAGGACTTTTGTTCCTCAAGCAACACAAGTAAAATGTAATGTTGTGATGATGCAAGCAAGCATGCACCGACGGCCTGCTGAGCTGAGTGAAGGTGGTGCGTTGACACGAAGAAATGAGCCCGGATCAAAAATTCCTTCACAGCGGCAGCCGGTCATTGGCCCGAGAGGAGAAGGCTGCTTGTCTGCGGCTCGCCGAGGGCTGCCCATCCAGTGACTGTGAAAGTGCTGTGGTTACGGATGTCAATATGGTGCAGTGTGTAGAGTCTCATCTGTCTTTTTGTAACTTCCTATGTCCTCAACCCTCCGTTTTCGTGTTAGCGCCTCCCACCAGAAATCAAGGAGACGAGGATATTGACAGAAGAGTGAGGCAGAAGGAGGGAAATATGTTGATAGAAATGAGACGATCGTTCTTTGTTGACGTCATTTCTCGGATACTGCAACTAAAAGCAACCTTACATCATGGACTCGTGCCAGGAATCAAGCTTCTCTGTGGGTTGATTATTTTGATCGCCACACATCTCCAATTTGCTTCATGTGGGCCTAAATTACAGTCAAACATGATCAACAGTGTTACTCTTCATAGTTTTGCAGATGCACCATCACCATCCCAAGCACGTCTGCCTACTAACACCCTTCTTTGGATGCACTATGGACTATGTATATCAGGGGTGTCAAACAAATTTTTGTCGTGGGCCACATTTTAGTTACCGTTTCCCTTGGGGGGCCGTTATGACTGATACAAAATTTAATAAGCCAATAATACCGGTTTATTCAACAATTCTTTAAATTACTGTATTGAGGGGTTTGGTAACAAGAAAATGCTTACTAGATGTCTCTTATTTATTACGTATGAACATTTTAAATTTTGGTTGAGATTTTCGCTTCCGCGGGCCACATAAAATGACTTGGTGGGCCGGATCTGGCCCCCGGGCCTTGAGTTTGACACCCATGATGTATATGTATTCTCTCCATCCATCCATCCATTTTCCGATCTGCTTATTCTCACAAGGGGGGTGCCGGAGCTGATTCCAGATGTCTTCGGGCAGTAGGTGGGGGACACCCTGAACCGGTTGCCAGCCAATCGCAGGGCAAACAGAGACAAACAACCATCCGCGCTCACACTCACACCTAGGGACAATTTAGAGTCAGCCTGCCATGCGTGTTTTCGGAATGTGGGAGGAAACCGGTGTACCCGGAGAAAACCCACGCAGGCCCGGGGAGCACATGCAAACTCCACACAGGAAGGCCGGAGCTGGAATTGAATCTACACTGTGAGGTCGACGCGCTAACCACTGGACCACCGCGCCGCCATATGTATTCTAAAAAAAATTAATGTATACGTATAGTAAAATAATCAACGAATGGCAGATCATCCATCTGGGTTTTTTTTTTTGGGGGGGGGGGCGGTAAAATACAGTATTATAATTTGTTTTTGGTGTTTTGGGCACTGGGGTTCTCATTTCCACCAAGAATTCTCATTTCAGTGCCTACTTAGTTCTTTCTAGACTTATCAGTCGACAGTGTAAACAAAAGCACACAGTAGCACAAAGTTGTGAAAGAAAAAGTAGAGCAGAGCATGACTGTGCAAAAAAAAAAAAGTCTCTCACTGTTTTATCGATCTTAATCTTTGATTACATAATGTTTTCGCCACATGTACCCTATCCAGTTTGTGAGGAGGCCGATTATTTCAGTCAAATACACACACAGTCAGGATCTGTTTGGCTTTTTGCGTAAACAACTCGTTGGCTTGTTTTGTCATGACAAAGATGGAGATGCGCATGGAGAGAACCACATATAGAAAGATGTTGCTGCATAGAATCTGGAAGAGATACAAAGAGTCTCGATTGATGTATTGGAAAGCTGAAGTAAGCAAATGACTATTAATTTACACAGAATGAAGGAGAAAGTGTTGTATTGTCATTATCCGTAGCTTATTTTTTTCAGGATTGGAGTGTAGCAGAGCAAGTGAACGAGACAGAAAAGTGGAATGTGAGAGTGCGACAGAGAGAGAGAGAGAGAGAGAGAGAGAGAGAGAGAGAGAGAGAGAGAGGGAGTTCTTTCTGCTCTGTCTGGCCTCTCTCCCATAGCAACAGCGACTTAGCCACGTGAAGGCCAGTTCCTTTGAGTTCACCCGCTGCACACATTTTAACCCCCTTACTGCCGGATTACAGCGCAATAGAGCACCGCAGCGAGAACAGAATTACGTACGCTGGAAGATACTGTCTGATATGATCAGTTTGAACTGTAATTAGTTTTTTAAAAAAATGTCTGATTTAATATTTTAAAAGCAATATAGAGAATTCATTTTCGACTCAACCTTATGCAGCGCTTTCACATCCTTAGCTGGACCAACATGCCGTGCACAAAACATAAAATAACAGTCATACAATCATAAATAACAGAACAAAATCTTCGCCATTCATAATACACCACAGCTCCTCTCACTTTGGCATGACGCAGACAGGAGCTGCAGAGATTTTTCTTCCCTTTGGTTGCTCTGTTACCAGATGAGGGAGGAAAGATTGAAGTCTACCTTTTTCATACATTACAAAGTACCCGAACACACACCTGCACATAAACCAGGGGTGTCCAACCCCGGTTCTTGAGGCCCCCTTATGCAGCATGTTTTTAGATATTTCCCTCCTCCAAACCACCTGATTCAAATGCTCTCGATCGTGATCAGGCTTCTGCAGAGCTTGCTGATAAGCTGATCGTTGGAATCAGGTGTGTTGGACTCAATCAATCAGTTCGTCAATCAAAGTAAACAAGCAACTGTAGTTTTCCCACAGCCAAAAGCTCGACAAGTGGGCTAGGGGAGCAGCCACCATGCCCCACGACTCGAAAACCCACCCACCGTCTGATCTTTGCCGGGCGTCTGCAACCGCAGGGAAAGGCGATTTGGTCGTAGGGCTAGAAGGGATTAATTCTATTTCCACTCATTTGAAATGGAAAATTGCTTCAGTTAGCAAACATCGCGGTTCACAAGCACAGTCGCGAAACAAATTAGGTTTGGGAACCGTGGTTCCTCTGTATTCAGTGACTGCTCCAAAATCAACTTCATGACTACAGTATTATAATGTACTTCAATATCTTTATTTATCAACTCCTCAAAGTACCGTATTGGCCTGAATATAAGATGGCCCTGATTATAAGACGACCCCCTCTTTACAAGACTCAAGTTTTGGAAAAGACTTTTTGAACACCATATTCATTTTTATGCAGAAAATAATTACAGTACATCGGAAACAAATGATTCTAACAATATATTTGAGAGAAAAAGCATGTTATTTTGCCTCATTCAAATCTTAATATCTGAAGATTTAAATATGTAAACTAAAGTGCAATCACATTCGCAACTGAATGGCTTCTGATTTTTGAAATGTAAATTGCATCATAACTTCTCCTAAGCTGCCGGTTAACCTGGCCGATCTTCGACCCACTTTTCTCCAGATTGTCGCTATGTTTCTCCATTTTCTGTTATTCTATTATTTTCTTCTCTTTCTTACCGCTATTTCTATTTTTATTCTTCGTGACAGGGGTTCACTTTGGCCTGAGGAGTCAAGTTCAGCATTCGCTTCAATGGTATATAGCGCCATCTAGGGTCGTGAATGGGTATAATGTCTAGACCCCGAATATAAGACGACCCCCACTTTTTCAGTCTTATTTCAATGCAAAAAACACCGTCTTATATTCGGGCCAATACGGTACATTTCTATCTCTCTTTAATCTGCCTAACCTGCTGAAAATTCTGCCTCACAACTAGTGTTCTCCTTCCTTTGCTTCCAACCGCTCATATAAACGCATCATATACCGTACTTTCCGCACTATATACGGCACACTTAAAAGCATTCAATTTTCTCAAAAGCCGACAATGCGCCTTATAATCCAATGCACTTTCTATATGGATCAATATTCAGATTTCTTCGACGTAGTGTTTTAAATGTTCTATAAAGTGCTTTGTTACAGCTGCAGCAGTATTCAAGTGCGCTCAGTTTGTTCGAAAACCGAAATTCGGTCGTCATCCGAGGCATAAAAAACTCGAAACAGACGTTCGAAAACCGAGATTTGACTGTATTAATAAACCCGTATTGTATTGTTTCACTGAATTGGCTATTGAAGTCTTCTGCCACCAGCCACTCTCTTTGACCTATTAATATAATCTTTGTAATGGGGAGAAATCAGCCCAGACGATTATCAGCATCGATATTGGGCGTTACGACGGCGTCAGTTCTTTTTTTTTGTTTTATGTTTTTGTTTTAATCTGCAGACCATTCTGAGGTCATTTTAAAATTGGGTAAACCTCTGGGAATTATCACTGATGAGACTAGTAACTCTCTGCACTTTTAACTTTTAACATTATTAAGTTTGACTGAGATTTTGGAGAGCTTTATTCACTGGAGAAAACTTTAGGGAGCTATTCATTTGTCGAAGTTTTCATTGAACTTTCTGCGACATGCCACTGAGCCTGGGAGCTCCTTGCACTTTTTTTTTTAGAATTTGAAAACAAAGATGTCTAATGTGCCAGATAAAAAGAAAAATAATTAGCAAAGCTGAAAAGCTGTTTAATCAACATGATTTAAGACAGTCAAACAAAGTGTTGGAGTTTGTATCATTAAAACATTTTGACACATATTTTACTTTTCACTGCTAATGAATCAACTCCAAATATCAGTTATTGGCCTCCTTGACCACAAATCGGGAATAGCCTTGAAAAAAAAAATAGTCCGTCCCTACTTTATAACCTGATCCAACTCACTTCAGAACTTATTCCCCTACAGCTCACATCCCACCCATGGGGCATAACGGCTGACAACATTCATCATTCACACAATTTCCACCTTAACAATCATCAACTTGTATTGACTCTCCTTTCACCTTGACAACATTCTTCTTTCAGAATCACTTCTACCCCACATTCATCCTCCTATTCAGATAGTCAGAAAGCAGCTTGAACACTCCTCCAGTGCTTCTAACCTTGTCGCCCTTCCATCTGGTCTCTCACGCACACAAAATGAATACCCTACTGCTCTGTTGTTAACACTCGGACCGATCCGGTATAGAAGTCAACTTTGTGATTTGCATGTTTGTTTTGGACAACATTTGATGCCGTAAGGCCGTGTGGACGCAACGCTCACCATTTTTCATGGCCTGTGACCGAGACCCGAAATACACTGGCTTGTGACTCCCAAGTTGCTGGCTTAGCAATATAATATATTTTTTTTTTATTGCGCATTTTATACACAAGGTAACTCAATGCGCTTCACACAGCCAAAAGGCACAACACCCGGAAGCTTTAACGAAACGAGACATTCAAAAGCATGACAGTTTTAGTGTTTACTTTTATGATTATTGAGATCACAGGTGACAAACTTAAGGCCTGGGGGCCAGATCCGGCCCGCCAGGTCATTTTATGTGGCCCGCAAAAGCAAATCACGTGTGTCAACTTGCTAAAACACGAAATGTCAAATTGTCAGGTGTTTGTTACCCTGTATACACTCACTTGAACAATAATTGAACAAACTATTGCAATTGACTTGACTGATTTCAAAACTAGTAATCTATTAATTTGTTGTGTAGGAGTAATCATTTTGTGGTTTCACTGTCATAACAGCTCTCCAAGGGAAGAACTCCCAATTGGGCCGCGACTAAAATGAGTTTGACACCCCTGACTTAGTTTGTGCGATAATATCCTCCTCTGGTGGCCATCACAAAATGGATTATTTTCCCTCCGTTTTCCCAGCCCCCAAAAAAAGAATTAGGAGGTACAAAAGGTTGGCCCCATATTCAGTACTTGGAATGCCAAAGGTTTCTGTGTACAGTGGCTCTCAGAAGCTCATGTTGCTGAAACCATGAGTAGACTTGGTATTTGACAAGTCTCAGCTGGAATGCTATCCACAATTAAACAAGCTAACTCTTGTTACAAATAGTTAAGAACTCATTTCAGTGCTCACTCTGGCTCTCTCTCAACAACCATCTCTCTTTTGCAGTTGTGTGAGGTACTTATCCTCAAATGTACCTCTTATTTTTTTGTGTTGCATCAGTGTCACTATTAGTGTTTGGGAGAGATTTTTACGCAGTGCACCTCATTTGACCTCGTCTGTGTGTTCTTCTGCTATGTGCTGCTATCTGCTCATCATTAGGATTAATTGAGGTTGTGTTTTTTTTTTTTTTGTGACAATGTTTCAAAAGGATGACAAGAGAAAAGAGAGATTTTAAGTGAGAAGTAAATAAAGAATACTTTCTGACATTTTCGAAGAAGCCAACTTGGAGGTTTTGGTTCTGTTCACCGATGTTTGGCGCTGTTGTTAAGCCTGTAGGTTTGTACTTAATGTTTTGCTCCTCTTCCTATTAGCTTGATCGGATGTTAGATTGATCAGCAGCGGGCGTCCAGGCAAGGCTGTGGCCGCCCATGATGTAACGCGGTGGGCTATGCGTGCACGGACAGGACGCGGAGATGAACCCAACAAAATACTGTATTAGATTTTAGTGTTTATGTGCCTTTAAGAGGAGGGGCCTGGTATGGTGGCATGTGACGTCAATAGATTTGCATAAATTTCTGTGCGTGAACCTTGGCTACAGAGCCCGTATGAGCGTGTTAATGTTTTACCATTCTCAATAAACGGCTGAACGGTGGCTCTCCTTTCCCACTCGAGGGCATTACAGTCAAAACACAGCATAGCGGAAGGGCGAATGATAACCCGTGAAATAGTGGGGAAACTCTGCTCAATGAGAGATGGACATTTCACGACATCTCCAGAGGCGAGTAAACAATCAATTGTTAATTTGACATCATATTTTGTATTAATTTTAGATTTCACATAGATTTAATGCAAGACTTAGTTTTACATTTTAATGATAAATTATTCAGAAGAATCAATAAGAGATTTACCGGGAATTATTTTTGTCCAACATAAGTCTTCTGCCGATGTGTGCTGTTGTGTATCATCAAATAAATAAACACGCAGCAATGAATTCTGAATGAGAAGAGACAAGCTATGGACCACAAGTTCTTGATTAATGTTTTGAATATTTCTGTGTCGTATTTGTGGATTCACTTGGCAGTGGCAGCCAGTCTTTCCAATGTACTGTCGTATCTTCCCACAATTTGTCCTGCCAGGCACCAGGGCGAGTTACATATCCTGACTTCAATGGTGGTGTTTTGGAGGAAGAGCAATTTGAAAGAAAACAAAATAGCAAATAAAACTTGACATGCCTTGAGGGGAAAACTGCTGTTAGGAGTGTCCCTCAACTACACACACACACATGCACACGAAGGTATGTGTAGCACAGCAGTATTTGCGGTGTAATGAGATCTGTAAATGGATAAAGAAGCACTGTTGTGATGATAATTGGTGTTTGTGTTCGGGCTGTGCGATTTGGAAACAATTTCCTATGTCAATATTTTGTGAGATATCTCGATTAGGATACGAGAACATTGCTACTATGAGTTAAGTGGGAGCTAAGCATCACAGTGGTACCTGTACTTATGAAATTAATTGGTTCTGGAAGAAATTTCTTAACTAGAAAATGTTGTAAGTAGAGACGCGTTTTCCATGTAAATGCCCTAATCCGTTCCAATCGCCCAAAATTCAGACATAAATGTTTCCTAAAGCATAAAAATACATCAAAATATGTAACATATACATGTTACAATTAGATTATTGCACAATAAATGAGAGTTGTGTATAATGTAAAAAACAAAAAAAAACAGAATAAAAACGATGGCCATTTAACTGTTAACTGCGTCCTCATCGTTTTTTTGCCCTCTCTAGTTCATGTTGTCTCTCAGAAGTGGTTTTTGCATGGCCTTTTGTTAAGAACTGAGAAAAGGACATCTGCTTTTGTCCGCTTTTAAAAATCGTTCAAAAATGTCCAAGGCAAACATCAGCGGAGTGAGCGATCCCCCGACTAGTGAACACTTTCTGGGGATTCACATTTACGTAAAACTATCCGAACACCTCATGACCCGAGAGGCGAATAACGAGGACACCGCATAAATACACATCTATCTATCGACACAGACACATACGGTAGAGGTCCCGGGAATAGCCAATGGCAGAGTAGCTATAAGTATGTTGCATTCAGGAAATTCAGAGCTGCGAGTAGCAACCCATACTGTAGTTTTACCTTTCGTATCTTGAAATTTATTTTGTAACGAGAGGCAATATTTTCCTGTTGAGGCGTTTCGTAACTTAACCATTTCGTATGGAGATGTTCGTAAGTACATAAAATTAAAACTCAAGAGTTTTTCTTTTAGTTTTTTGAGGTCTGCAAAATGTTTGCAAATTGACATTGCAGTAAAGTCGATCTTTTGATTTTAAATGTATCTTTGTTAGCAACATTATTTTTACCAATCTCACTTAAGTGAGCGTGTGTCGCTTATTGTGTTTGGCCTAGATGTGTTTGTACGGAGAGTGGATTTGGTTCCGTGTAAAGTCCAACGTTTCTGTTGACACTATAGAAGCAATATTGTTGCGGCTTCGTGTTTTGCACGGTGGATTCTGTTGACTCAAATGTCAGTTGCGTCCTGGAGCAGCGCACCCAGAAAAGGAAAGAAAGAAAGGGAGGGAGAGAGAGAGAGAGAGAGCAGTTGTGACATTCGACTTGTCCTATCAGGGATTCCTCACAGCATGACACTTGCATGATTTATTTGACAGTTTTTATACTGGAGTACTCTGAAATGTAAACAAGGAAGCAATACAGCTGTTTCAAACCATTTAAACAGGAATTCTTCTAATAAAAACTTTATTAGAAGAATCTTTGTGATATGTGTAACTTTTTTCGTTACGCTGCAACATGTGAGTAATTATAACAACGCATTGGGCATGTTAAGTGTTTAATTATCAGGACAACTTTGGTGGTCAGAAGCCAGTTCCTTTCTTTCTCCTCTACTGTATTTTCATCCCAATTTTTGTTGTTGTCTAAGATGTCTTGTCATAGAATGTTAATTTAACACGAGCAGCTCCCACCAAAAATGTTTGAAAATGGAAAAAGATTTTGATAGTAGGCTCATATAGCTCAAATAGATATAGATACATGTTGCAGCGCCGAAAAAGGAGAGCTGTGGTGTTGGTTTTTTAAAATGTACACTTTATTTATGCTTTTAACAGTCTCGACAAACACAGACAAGTCTGCGTCTGACTCCATGCCTTCTCGCTTCTCGTTCAACTCGAGAGGCGTTCAAAGACAGCCTCCGAAAAACGGAAATTCAAGATCACTTCACTGACACTAAGAAAAGTGAAAACAATGCACCAAAACAAAAAAATCAAGCGAGGTAATCACTAAATAAATTGTATGGGGGCGTTTGTGAACACACAACAAAGGAATGAATAACATAAACAATTCTGAGACAGTCCAGTCTCCTATATACATACAGCATGTGTTTCCTTCATTGAAAGTTTTGTAGAAGTAGAAGTATTTGTTTTTTGCGGCTCCAGACATATTTGTTTTTTTTGGTCCTATATGGCTCTTTCAACATTTTGGGTTGCTGACCCCTGGTATAGGAGATACGGAGACGGACGAGAGCCGGCACTCAAGTGAAGTAACGTGAGAGATAGGACGGAAAAAGACAAGGAGATTTGAACTGCTCATAGATCATTATGGGGAACGGACAAACCCGCGGCTGTTCGGAACCTGCACATGTTTATATTAGGCTTCCGTTGCTGCAGCATGCGCTCGTGAAATTGTCCTCATAATGGTCAGTTATATGGTCATGTGTATAAAACTTCGTTGAGGTAAGTTAAGTTTTGCAAATGTACAATCTTGCAGACATTCATCTTCAATGCAGCTTGTTCTTATTAGGGTTGCGGGTAACTGGAGCTCCTAGCTGACTTCAGCTACACAAGTCACACACACAATCAATCATTCACACTCACATTCACACAGATAGGTAATTGCTGATATGCAATTAACCTAATTTTAAACATAAGTTTCTGTATTTATTGTTGGTGTTTTTTTTTACCCTTTCAGGAACAGCCGTTACTACAGTGGACAGCTTATGTTATCAGTTTCCATGAAAGGGTTAAGATAGATTCCTTCATTCTGAGGAGCGGAAGGTCATTCTAATGGTGAATAGCAGGGCCTAAGTGTGTGTATTTATTCTACCAAAACAAGATCTAATGTCTTTGCAGTGCTGCACATTTTGTCTTCATGAAACATTTGTGGGCCTTGAGGAAGGCCAGTCGGACCAGGCATGTAACATGAGCTTTTTTTTCTTTTTTCCATGGGACTATATTGGAAAGGTTTCCTCACCACACGTCAGTCAGGCGAGCTTCCTTGCAAGCTTGTTTTTCTTGTGTGTTTCTGTGATTAGGTATGTCAACAAATGTTGGTGTGAAAATATTCAATATTTGTCACCTAGTGTGTGTGTGTGTGTGTGTGTGTGTGTGTGTGTGTTTGTGTGTTTTACTGGTTTTTCTACATGTGTGCTGAAACTTGCTTCATGTTACAATTGGCTTGCATGTCTCTAATCCTCCACAACTTTGTCACTTCACTTGTTTGGATGTCTCCGAGTGCAACCGATTGAAGTCAGGGAGCAGTGAGCTCGTTTCTGCATTGTTTGGTTCCACGAAAAGTGAAACTTGACCTTCACAGCAGATGGCTGAATGGCTGCCAAAGACATACATGTGTGTGCACGCTCGCACGCATTAAAGAGCTATACAAATATCTGCACTAACCTGTTCATACTTCCCTCAGCCGAATAGTTTTCTCTGTGGGTGTCAACTGCAGCCGACCAGTATAAAGTGAGAGTAACTGTTACGAGCCTTTTACTCAACTGGCTGTCGCAGAGTTGCAAAGCTCTTCAGTTGTTGGGGCCCCCACTAGAGCACTGTCTCACATTTCTGTAGTATTTCGCAGCTCTAAGACAGCTTTTGCGTTCGGGCTTGCTGATGTGCCCTAAAAGTACTTTTTTTTTTTGGGTGCAGAGTGGCAAATAGATATTTCCTCATAGGTGTAAGGTGCTCAACTTTGAGTCAAACAAGAGGTGACGTGTTAACCCTTTCATGCACCCTGTAACCTGAGAACAAACTGTCTGTCACGTTGCGAGGTGGTGGTGGACCCCAAAAAGCAGGCAAGAGGGAGGAGAAGGGTGTAGTTGAAAGATTGTATTCATAAAACACAAAAAACTAAATCCGAAACAAAGTCCAAAGTATCAAACAAAAACCATGACTCAAGCTCAAAACTATCAATAACAGAAACAATACCAAAAACATGATCTAAACATGACAGACAAACAAACATGACAGTAGCAAAAAGCAACAATGTGATGACAATGAGTGTTCGGGTGGGAGTCATTTTATAGAACTAATTACCTAATGACCAACAGGTGTGCAGCTGCAGGGGGAGCCCTACAGTGCCACCTGTTGGTCCCAAACCGAATCACTGCAGTAACCGCTGTCCCTGAAAGGGTTAAACACTTTTAAAAACGTTTATTATCGTACAGTGTGTTTTTAAACAAAAAGGGAAGGACAGATCCTTTCCCCTTGCTATTTTGCCTTTAACATTGTCAATTTTGTGACAGGGTCCAATTCCTGAGACGCTAGTCTACGCTAGCACTTTAATACCTATCTTAGCGTCTGCTCCCGCAACCCCAATTTGTCACCCGCTCCAACTGCTCAGCCTTTTTCCTCTATTTCGCCGCGCTCAATCATCGTCGTTTTAAGCCCTTTTGTCAACCACAGAAAACATTGTTTTGTTGCTCAATGTCTTCACTGTTAGACGACAAACTGTCATGAATGGATTTCGAGTTGTAAGTTGTAAGACCTAACCCTGTTCCTCTTCTGGTTGATTGAAGTGACGTGTGTGTGTGTGTGTGTGTGTGTGTGTGTGTGTGTGTGTGTGTGTGTGTGTGTGTGTGTGTGTTTATTAGGGTGGAGGCGGCGTTCCTCAAAGAGTAGGCACAGTGAAATGGAACAAGAACTCATTAAAATAAATTAAGGCTTTGATTAAAGTGTTCAGATCGTACAGTACACACATGAACAAAAAATATTCTCCCTTCATTGCACCTTTTTGGGTATTTTTTTTCCTTTTGGTACAAAATATATTCACATGGAAATTTTGACAAACAGCTCTGGATGCCACTCATATTAGGAATGGTGTCAATACTGTACTACTAGTAATTGATTGTCAAGGATTGTGTGGAATTTGTTGTTGACTAAAGTTGTCGCAATTGAGGCAACTAGCAGTGGTGATGTGTATTTACGCTCAACCATTTTGTAACTCGTGGCTAACCACCAAGCAACTCTCCTGATTTTATGCAGTAAAGCGATGAACAATAAAATAAATACACAATAAAGTTGGAATAGAAACAATGAGAGTGAAATGTCTGAACGAAAGAAAACTCCTTAAAAAGCGATCCCATTACATAATGTTAATTTATACAATCAGCAGCCGAGTCTGGTGTAAACATAAATTCCGTGCCAATAACGAGGACAAAAAAAAATGGGATTCCAAGTCTTACTTAACTTTCCTGATTGTCCACAGACTGACAGCCTGTTTTCAAATCATAAAAAAAAGACATTTTTAGCTATTGTGTATTATATGTGAAGTAGGCGGAGTAGGTTTTTGCTTAAATAAAATTAACCCCTGGAGAAGATGTGGGGCAAACATGTCATCTTTTGTGAAGAGAGAATAGAAGGGTCCGCAACCAGGACTGAAGAAAACATATTTTATTGAGGTAATCGTTTGGCTGCCGCTGCTCAACCCGCATTGTGTTTTATTGTTTTTGTTCCTGATTGTAAAGTGTCCTTGGGTGTCTTGAAAGGCGCTTATAAATAAAATGTATTATTATTATTATTATCAAAGGGTCACTGTGAGTTGGCGATTACGTTTACACCGTGATTGATTTTGTCAGATTATATCGTTGGGGTAACAGACATTTTCTTCGCTGTTTGTTTATGATATTTACCAACAGTACCCGTCTTCGGGTTTTTAAAAGCATGCTTTCTTTTTCACAGGTTTCAGTGCCATTCACAAATCTCACCAAAAGTACACTTGCAGGATTTACACGCGGCCTCAGCTGTCCGTGAATCATGCCTCTTCAGGGTTTGCGTGTTCATTCCCAGTTTACATGTGGCGGGTGTGTCAGAAGTCGTGAGAAAACGATAAATAGATAGTAGATAATAAGTGTTCAAGTCCAGGCGCATAAAAAGGGTTGACGCAGCAATGGGAGAATATGGCCCCGGGTTGTATGTGCTAATGCCTCAATACTGATCTGTTTGCCTAATGTTGATTTTGGTATGCAATCGTGTGGTGCGCTTTATATAAACTTGACATGGAGATCTGTCATGATCATTGGGCTGAGAGAGACCATTGTTCGACCAAAACAACAGTAGTTTGTCATAGTTAGAATTTTAGTGCAGCAAAAATCGATTCAGGGCTGTATTTGGTCTTCCCTGCGCTTCACAACTTCAAATTTTCATTCAACAAAATCTTTATGTAATGTTGCTATGTGAACATTTGGACACAAGGTGATTTGAGCAATTTGTGTTGTACATGTATCAAACAACTGTATTGTGTGTGTGTGTGTGCGTGTGGGTGTGTGTCAGTGGCAGACGGTGTGTGCATGCTCTCTGTTTACGAGCCAGGAAACATGCAATTTGAAACGGTGGGATGGTGGAATTTCAAGCCCACATGCTGTAGCAGGAGACGGAGACACGTGAGCCAGTTGACCTCAAACCATCTCGGGGCGAGAGAGGGAGAGAGAGAGGGAGACAGAGACAGAGTGGCAGACATTCACAGAGCAGTAGTCTCAAAAGGGAGAGCGTGTCGAGCAATATAGAAGAGAATTTGGAATTGGATTCTTTTTAACGTACCACCTGCTCAAAACATCAAATGTTGTTAGAATTACCGTGTTTGTTTATTTGTTTGTTGATTGAACATATAAGAGCAAATAACAGAAAATATTCCAGCAGGAAATAAAAGGAAACAAAAGCGGTCATGTCATCATTAACTCATTCAGTACCAGCCAATTCTGGACCAAGTCTGAAAAGACGTTTAAAAACGTCTTTGGGAGTGAATAAGTTAAGCACAGTTCAAAAGCGAGTAGGACGAAGTTAAAAAAAAGTTTTTAAAAAATAACAACGGATCGAGTCCTACCCTTTTGTTCTTTGTATATTTTCACTTTATATCATATTTGCATATTTCAAATAGTTATCCAAATGGAGTCAAAGTACAGTACATGGATTATTGTCTGATTCTTGGTTTCTTTTCCCACGCTGGAGACTGCCGTGGATAGAAAGTCTACACACCCCTGTTTGTGAGAGAAAGAAATGAGACCAAGAGAGATATAATTAGAGAGTGAGAATTAATAGATTTAATGAGTTCCACAACTCCGTTGGCAAAGCAAGGTTGATTATAAACCGTATACTGCAGTACAATATAGAAATAAGTGGGGGGGGGGGACCCCCACACCCCCCACTTAATTATGCAGAAATAACAATGTGTGTTCCCAGGCGAATAACTGTGCAATGTTGAAGACTTTTTGCATATGCCGCTGTCTGCTTTGGCAACTGCTTTGCATCATGGGATGCAGTGGTAACCACGGTGAGCATAAATTAGGCTGTGTACTCACGCAGAGTCAAAGACTACAAGTTGAAATGTTGAATCCTAAAGTTTTGGGTTGTTCATAAAGACAGATTTTTGATCTCCCTGAGTGCAGGACAGGCAATAATATAATTCCCTTTTGGATGGAAGTACAAAAGAGCTGCTGACACTTTCACCCCGAGCTGTTCTGCCTTCGCTGCAGGCCGATAGTTGTTCTTGATGACTGATTCCGTTGCTGTTATGAGGTAATTTAGATGAGCAGAAATTCGGTGAAACGTCCTCGACAGCCAGAAAGAATATCAACATTGCCTTGATTCAACTTTTTGCGATTACCACACATGACTGGGAATCCAAACAGACATTCGCTCAGATGACTTGTGGTTGCACAGCGGTTCCCATACAGAGTTATGCACTTTTTTTTTTTTTTTTGTCATGTGCAGATGCCCATTCATTAAAAGTATAACAAACTATTTATGGCTGTGGTTCTCAAACCGGAGAGCCAGAGCTTAGGGCTTCACAAAACATTTTGCATTTAATTATGGCGTATCATAAATTACAGCTCTTTTATTGGTGGAAAAAAAACAAAACAAGCCAGACAAATATGTTCGCCAATGATCACTTTGGAGATACCTGGCATTTGCGGTCGGGACCACTCGTCAAGACCCGCTTTTTTTGATTACATACGAATGATCCTGGGCGGCCCAATGGTCAGCGCGTCGACCTCACAGTGCCTCTGCTCTGTACCGGGGTCAATTCCAGCTCTGGCCTCCCTGTGTGGAGTTTGCATGTTCTCACTGGGCCTGCGTGGGTTTTCTCCGGGTACTCCGGTTTCCTCCCACATTCCAAAAACATGCATGGCAGGCTGGCTGAACACTCTAAATTGTCCCTAGGTGTGAGTGTGGGCGAGGATGTCTTGTTCGTCTCTCTGTGCCCTGCGATTGGCTGGCAACCGGTTCAGGGTGTCCCCCGCCTACTGCCCAAAGACGGCTGGGACAGGCTCCACCCCCCACCCCCCACTCCCGCGACCCTTGTGAGGATACGCGGATTGGAAAATGGATGGATGGATGAGTTGCATGTCATACATTTTGCATCACCGCACAACCTTATCCAGTCGAACATATGTGGTGAAAATGTCACAAACTCTTATCATTTGCTTATGTAATATACTCAGTTGCGTCTTAACTCCTGTGTACTGTTACGCCGATGCTCACTTCACACTGCCGAGTTCTGTTACGTGCGGCACATGGAATGTCAGGTGGCTGTTGCAATGCAATGCATTTTTATGTATGCACGTGCCAAGTGTTCCAATGTCTCTATATTTTGTTCTTTTGTGAAGGTTAAATCGAAAATGATGCGGAGAGGACATTTTCGGAGGGCAGCACGGTGAGCGACTGTTTAGCACGTCTGCCTCACAGTGCAGAGGTGCAGGGTTCGATTCCGGCTCCGGTGTCTCTGTCTGGAGTTTATATGTTCTCCCCGTGCCTGCGTGGCTTTTCTCCGGGTACTCCGGTTTCCTCTCACATTTCAAAAGCATGCATGACAGGCTCATGGAATACTCGAAATTGTTCCTCGGTGTGAGTGTGAGCGCGAATGGTTGTTCGTCTATGTGTATCCTGCTGGCTGGCGAAAAGTTCCCGAAGACTGCATGAATAGGCTCCAGCATGCCAACGACCCTCGTGAGGAAAAAGCACTTTGGAAAATGGAAAGATGGAAGTTCACTTAAACAGAGCTGTATGATATAACGATTTAAAGTATTTCCCCATTTTCCCGGGTGATACTTTCCAATAACCGAACCCCGAAGTAGCAAGGGAGCACCGCATAACAGAGTGCAATGTAATAACGTCTAATGTACGATATACTCCTCTATCATTTACTATATATCATTACCTCGATGTATGGGGTGTTGCGGTAGCTCCCTTGCTGCACTAATGTAACATCTGGGATGGTCACACAACATCCGCCTTTCTATTATGTCATCCATGGGTTTCACTCTCCAGACAAGACCTGTCAACACACAGTTAATCTCACCGTTAAGCCCTTTGCACACATTATTGAGTAGGGCACATCACCCTGTCGTCAAAACCATTCATTCTGTATGTGGTGTCAGTGCAGGGACCACGGAATGGAGTGTTGCTGGGCGGCGTGGTCTGCCAATTTTTTTTTTAAAAAAGCACCTGATACTGTTTAAAAAAAAATCATGATATTGTCAAAAGCACACCATAATAACAGCAGTGACGAAGTAATAGCCTCAACTAGTTATTTTATTGTGATGTGTTCCTGTTGGCTCAGTGGCCCAAAGTATGATGGTCTATGTCAAGGGTCTCAAACTCATTTATGGCACGGGCCACATTTTAGTTACCGTTTCACTCAGAGGGCCATTCTGACTGAAACCATATAAAGAAGTCAAGACTAACTGTTGCTCCAACTACTGTTTAAGTTACTATCATGAGGGCTTTGGGAACAAGAAATGCTTAGAATATATCTGTTATTTATGAGAGATGAGAATAAAAAATTGGCGTAGACATTTTGAAAAGGATCTTGGAAGTTGACTTGTTTGAGCTGCGTTCGCGGGCCATATAAAATGTTGTGGTGGGCCAGATCTGGCCCCCGGGCCTTGAGTTTGATACTGTGGTCTATGTGGTTCACAATGCTGTGTTCGGCGAAAAGTATGATTATTTTGACGGAAATGTACTGCTTTTAATATTGTAATATGAAAAAGGATTGGCTGGCAACCGATTCAGGGTGTTACCCCGCCTACTGCCCGAAGACAGCAGGGATGGGCCCCAGCACGCCCCACGACCCATGTGAGGATAAGCGAATTAGAAAAGGGATGGATGGATGGATGACAAAAATGATTTTGTGGCAATTTTAATATCGTCATATCAGAATATCACTTTAATGATTAAACTATCCACGTTGCAACGGAGCCATTAAATTTTCACAGCTGCACCTATCCTGCGCCTTCAAAAAGTCTGGGCTTTTTTTTTTTTTTGACAACAGTGAATGATGCATCTTGTTGAAGTGCAGTCAAACCAGATCTACGTTTTTACTTCCTGGTAGGCTGCTACGTCAAGACTTCCACATGTGGGTACGCTGGAAACCGGTAATTTAGCTTTGCCACGCGACTCCTTAACACTCAGTGAGTGCAGTGTGAAAAGGGGTTTAAATTAGTATCACACTTGGATTGATCGTAAATTGATCAGTCATGCCTGGAGAGTGGAGCATGGGGACGACCTGAATGAATTGCAGCCCTAGCTCTTGGTGTCAAGACTCTGGGGCCAGATCTGGCCTGTCACATCATTTTAGGCCCTTCAAGGCAAATCATCTGTGTTGATTTCATGTTTCTTGTTAAAATACCCAAAATTGCAATTTGTCTTTTCATTTCCTTTTCATCACACTTGCTATATTGCAAGTGATTTTTTGTTACCACCCCCATTTTAAAATTAATTGAAAAGTAGTACTTTTTTTTTTTACTGACTTCTGATTTCGAAAGTAGCTCTCCATGAATTTGTTGCGTATATGTTATCATTTATAAAACTAGCTTAATACGGTAGTAACAATAATAAAAAAAATATATATTAGCCACAAAAATGATATACATTTACATGATATACATTAACCTAATTGCTCCAATTTGCTTTCAGAGACTTTAAAAGTCATCTTTCCCACCGGTTTGTGACAGTACTAATGGCGACAATAAAGGCATAAGCCCGGGTCAGGGTTAGGGTATTTTCCCACCAACGACTCTCAACAACTGTTCTCTATGATGAGGCTCTCTGATGATGGCTCACTGTGGCTGGTTTGAGTTCACATGCACAATAGTGTTGCTGTCTGTCTTGGCCTCCAACCCTGAGCATGTGATTTTGTGTGTGTGTGTGTGTGTGTGTGTGTGTGTGTGTGTGTGTGAGAGAGAGAGACACAGCATTCTTGTCTGTCTGCTCTTGTGCTGTCCTGATAGGATAATGCTGACAATAGTGGTCTCCAATATCAATATTAACAATAATACAATGGAGGAAACAAATCATGATTAATAATTAATAATACACACACATACAAGGAGGCAGTCAAAAATTGAGCTCACTAATTTGTTCGTTGTTGGTTTTTTTTCCATCACCTTTCACAGTTTGTTGTTGAAATCATTGTTTGAAGGTTTATTTTCTTTCTTCATTTTTGTCGAAGTTTTGTTGAAGCCTGTCCTCTTCCTGTCAGCCATTTTGGAAATGACCCTCGCATTGTTGGATGCCTGTGAGAAGCAGACAGCTGTGATTGATATTCGTGCTTTGGGAAGGTGAACCACCACTAAAAAAGTTGCAAAATGTGAGTGGGAAGGCTGCAATAGGCTACAGCAATACAGTACAATACAGTGCGTGTGTGTGTATGTGTGTACACAGTATATACCAGGAGGACACCCTGAATTCGTTGCCAGCCAATCGCAGGGCACACATAGACAAAAAAAACATTCATGCTCACAATCACACCTAGGGACAATTTAGAGTGTTCCATGAGCCTGTCAAGCATGTTTGTGGAATGTGGGAGGAAACTGGAGTACCCGGAGAAAACCCACACAGGCACGGGAAGGTTAATTGAACACTAAATTGTCCCTAGGCGTGACTGTGAGTGTGAATAGTTGCTTGTCTGTCTATGTGTGCCCCGCGATTGGCTGGCAACCAATTCATGATGTACATACTGCCCGAGGACGGCTGGGATAGGCTCCAGCACGCCGGTGACCCTCATGAGGAAAAAGCAGTTTCCATAATGGATGGATGGCTGAATTCCATGAAATCTGCCATACGCAAGAGATTCACAATCCTGTCACCATCCTTATGTTCTGCTTCTCCTGATTCAAAATGGCGACTTGAAAATATACAGAAACCATTCTGCTATGTGCACAACAGAACAAGACATTTATTTTATTTACTACTTCACCTGGGGCTGTTCACCTCAATAAAGAGGGGCGGTTTATTTGGGCTATGACTTACCCAGGGCAGAAAGAAACACAACAGTGTATTGTACATCTCTCCGGCACAACAATACTGGGCAGTACCATGTTGCGGTCCTCACTGATGTGGAGATGGAAGCTTGCAATGAGTCGTCCATTCCAAACAAATTGGCGGACTGTGAACTAAAACTGTACTGCTTGATGGCTGAAAACATGGCTGAATAAATGCGTCATGTTTGCATTCTTCTTGCCAGTTAACTCATTCACTCCCAAAGACGTTTTTAAACGTCTTTTCAGACATGGTCCAGAATTGGCTGGTACTGAATGAGTTAATGGTCTGAGATGCCAGCGACCATGCATACTGATTCTTATAGTCTCCAAACCAAGGGCGGAACTACTTTTGAATTTCCAGTCAAATATAGAGGTTTTTTTTGTTCATCAGCTCCACTTTAGAACTTGTTTTGTGGCTGAGTGTGACTTGAGTGGAAAATCAACTGCAACTTACCTCTGTCATTTGAGCTCTCTCTTTTTCTTCGAGGTACACTGACATTTTTCTTTCTCTCCCCCTTGTTCACCCTTTGACCCACCCATGCACATAATGGCGCACAGAGGCTTAAGTCTTGGCGGAGTCACATGAATGTGTAGTAGAACCCAGGCCTCCTCTGTTTTCCGCGTTGCCCTCTACCAGCGCCACAGGGTCTTTACGTGACGGTAATTTGAGCCTCCCATGTGAGAATTATGGAATGTATTAGGAGATGGCAACTCACTTGCCTGACTGGATAAGAATGGACCCATTTCAAAAGGAAATGTCGTAATGACATTTGATTTTTGGAACACTGAGAGTATTGGCGTTTAAACAGAGCAGACCACTTGAACTGGCTGCTCATTTGACTCAAGATAATGTGTACCTTATGGTTTGCCTTGTTGGTCCTCAGCATAGGAGTGTAACTGAAAACCTATAGTGAAGAACTGCTGTGGAATGTGTTTGTGTTAAAATTACGGGATGGGAGGAAAAAGCTAATTTGTACCTCTGTTTAGAAGAATGATTGACTATTTTGTTTGATTTGTGCATAGTAAAATGCATTTTCCAAAATAATTTAAATATCCAATAGTCAGCCCTTCACTGAACCGTCCCCTGATTTGTGGTGGAGGAGTTTGTGTATCTCAGTGAAACCGTTTGGGACTTTATGCCGCTGGCATAGACATCCCTGGCAAACCTGTCCTAGTTAAGAGACCGTCCAAAGCACGGCTCAAAAACCATGATGAATACAATTATTGGACTTCTTTTTCGTTGCCCGGACGCGAATCACCGGGGCCCCACTCTGCAGCCAAGCCTGGAGATGGGCCTTGTTGGAGAGCGGATTGTTGCACCCATGGGCCTGGTCTGACGTAGTTGAAAGAGTTAAAATGAGTCCCACTTCCCATGCGCTTCCCACCTGTGGGAGGGGCTAATTGGATTGGGTACAAAACAGAGCTGGTGTGCAAGGTTGAGAAGCTATGTTGAGACAAACTGTAGTTGGACTTTGAGAGGGTTGGACTCTTTTCCACTCTGGAATTGCAGACGGTGAGAGGTGCTCAGCAGGCACGGGCATACTTCTTGCTGGAGGCAAGGTCTGGGTGAGGTGTGTATATTCTCAAGCAAACTTCACTGGGTTCTTTTTTTCTGAACCTGGGGGCGCCGGTAGTCGAGTGGTTAGCGCGTCGACTGACCTCACAGTGCAGAGGTTCGGGTTCGGGTGAGGGTTAGGGTTAGGGTCAGCTCTGGCCTTCCTGTGTGGAGTTTGCATGTTCTCCCCATACCTGCGTGTGTACCGTATTGGCCCGAATATAAGACGGCCCTGATTATAAGATGACTCCTCTTTTTCAAGACTTGAAAAGACTTTTTGAACACCAAATTAATTTTGATACAGAAAATAATTACATTACATCTGAAACAAATGATTATAACAATATATTTGAGAGAAAAAGCATGTTATTTTGCCTCATTCAAATCTTAATATCTGAACATTTAAATATGTAAACTAAAGTGCAATCACATTCGCAACTGAATGGCTTCTGATTTTTGAAATGTAAATTACATCATAACTTCGCCTCAGCTGCCGGTTAACCTGGCCGATCTTTGACCCACTTTTCTCGAGATTGTCGCTACGTTTTTCCATTTTCTGTTATCTCTTCTATTATTTTCTTCTCTTTTATTTCTTAACGCTATTTTTTATTTTTCTTCTTCGTGCTACCGCTATTTTTATTTTTATTCTTCGTGACAGGGGTTCACTTTGGCGTCAAGTTCAACATTCGCTTCAATGGTATCTGGCGCCATCTAGCGTCGTGAATGGGTATAATGTCTAGACCCCGAATATAAGTCGCCCCTCACTTTTTCAGTCTTATTTCAACGCAAAAAACACCGTCTTATATTCGGGCCAATACGGTACTTCTCTGGGTACTCCGGTTTCCTCCCACAAAAACATGCATGGCAGGCTGATTGAACACTCAAAATTGTCCCTCGGTCTGAGTGTGAGCCCGGATGGTTGTTCGTCTCTGTGTGTCCTGCGATTGGCTGGAAACCGGTTCAGGGTGTCCCCTGCCTACTGCCCGAAGACAGCTGGGATAGGCTCCAGCGCAACCCTTGTGAGGATAAAGCGGATCCGAAAATGGATGGATGAATGTTCCGAATATGACATATTTTGCCGACTTCCACAGACCTGTCAGCACTTCCTCTCTCATGTAGCAGAGCCACGTTTGGCTTGAGGGAGGAATCATTGCCCAAGCTTGACTGCTTTTCCACTCAGGTCTCTGTACTTGGCTTTGAGATCAGGGTTCCACTTTAGTTCCACAGGAGGGGCGTCTTGCACATCAAAGGAGAAGAGGTCCGCACACATTTTAAAAGTGGCTATGTGCAATCTGAAATCTCTGATCAAATTCCTCTTCTAGTTTCAAAATTGCATGGATACTTTACCCCACTGAATGGTGTTCCTACAAGTGCTTTACATGCAGGGAAATGGCAAAGGTTTGTGAGAGCATGTTATGGCTTTCCATAACATGAGTTTTGTTGAGAATGCTTTCACGTTGTCATAGGCAGCACTGCTGAACTGCTCCTGGCCTTGTAACTTCTTGTTTACTGCATTCAGCTTGTGTGTGCTGTTTAACAAGAAAAAAATTAAATCCATGAGCCATTTGCGATCACCTCACACAGGAGCCAAGTTTCCCACTCCTGCCTTCAACTAAAAAAAATCTCATCAAGACGTTTCCCCCGTTAGCTAACATACGTCGGTGAAGTAGAGCACATTCTCATATTCTGACTCAATTTCCTTTTTAAAAAAAAAAAAGCATGGAAACGCCTGTGCTGCAAGCGCCTGGATCTGATTTGGTTGATGCAATTCATGACAGACTTCACATGGTCAAACTCGAGGCATTTGCTGCAAAGGGCCTGCTGATGGATAATGCGGCACCGAACAAAGGCCGCCTCCTCCTCCCCCACCTCTTCCAGTTTTCTCTGCAACAAGTCCATTTTTCCTCCCTGTCATCCGGAGCGCTCCGTCGGTTGTTATTCCAGGAAACTTCTTCCATGGCAAACCGGCGTTCACAATGGCATGACACAGTTGGCAACAAAAAAAAAAATCTCCTGTGCAGTGGTCTGACAATGCATTGGAATTATTGTGAGTAACTCCTCCATCACTTCAAAACATCACAGACATGAATAGTGAGCTGGGCAGCGTCAGTGATGTTTGCGCTTTCATTAAGATCTACTGAGTATGCATCAAAGCATTTGGCTTTCTCTCACAGTTGATCATAAATGTTAGATGATATCAGAAGTGTGCTGTGCCACAGTTTTGGCAGACTGCTCCTTGTTTTCTGGACGGTCTATATTTGCAGCTTGTAATAAGTAGATTGTTTTTCTTTTTACAAACTTGCCTTCTGGCTTCCCTGCTTTAGCAATCATCTCACTAACCACATAGCTAGCTTTAACTCATTCACTCCCAAAGACGTATTTAAACGTCTTTTCAGACTTGGTCCAGAAGTGTTTAGCTAACTAAAAACGTGCGGAGAATGTCACTTGACATTTTTTATATGGAGGAAAATAGAGGTATACAATGCAATAAAATACATTCTGATTTATATAGCGCTTTCACAACAGCTGCAGCTGAAACAAAGCGCTTACTTTTTATTATCTCATCCTGTCTTGCGAGAAAAAAAATACAATAGAATAGCATAGTAGACCAAAGTGTTTATCAAAAACAAAATGGAGGTTTTATTCCTAAAAAGTTAAAAATGTCATATTTTTGCAAGCCACTGTAACGTTATGCGCAATTTGAACATGAACGCTGTGCATATGATACCTAAGTGAACGTTTAAAATTCTTCAAAATGCAAAAAGCGGACTCAATCAATCCTTCGCGTGTTCGTTGGCTTGTGACGCTATTGTCCTGCGACGATCACCTCGACGTCCGAACGCGGTCAACAGAGGAGGATCTTGATGAAGGCCTTGCGGAACTCCACATTGAAGGTGGTGTAAATGACGGGGTTGACAGCGCTAATATAACAAATAGCTAATACAGTCAAACCTCGGTTTTAGAACGTCTCGGTTCTCGACCAATTCGGTTTTCTACCAAAAATTTCGAGTTTTTTATGCCTCGAATGACGAACAAATTTCGGTTCTCGAACAAACTGAGCGCACTTGAATGCACCATTTGACTCCTCTCGCCTTCCTTACACGAGTAAGTGACGCTTCCTCGTGTTGCTTTCCATTGTGAGCAGACGTGTTCAGTAAACATTTTTATTTGTTTCGGTTTTCGAACAGCCTTCTGGAACGGATTATGGACGAAAACCGAGGTTTGACTGTATAACAAAAGACAATTGCTACTAGGATGATCATTATCAGCAGAGACATCATCCATCTCAAAGACAGAACTTTTAATTTTATGACAGCTATGTGCGGTCACACTTCATAGTTGTTGGGAAATGTTTCTCTGCCAGCACGCGCTGCGCAAGTGAACGTCAGTGAACCCTCACCCACGGAGCCTTGAAATGAGTTTTTAGCTCGCGGTCAGGGCGCTTGATGACCAAGTTGGTGCAGTTGGACAACGCAGAATCACATTAAAAGCACATGCTAAAACGAAACCTTCCACACACACAACGTGGTAAAGTGCCATTCATAAAGCATGCGTGGGCGGCCCCGAACATTTAATTTTGATATCGTCCCGCCGGCCACAAAATAATCAGCCAGACTGCGGGCCAGGAGTTTCAGACCAGACCCTGTCTTAAATTAACATAAGCATTAACATTTTCTACATTTAACAATGACACCATTAGCTAGCCAAATTGAGCCTTGCTAGCTCGCTGGTCATAGGCATGCTGCAGCCTATTCCAGCTGTCCTCTAAACTAAACTTTACAACCTTTTGGATTGTTTGAATGCTTCAGTCGGCCACCACTGTATATATAGTAAAGTACATGTGATTGGGTAAACCTGTACTTACTCTGAAAAACAACTCTGGGTGTTATTTATTTTTGATTGGATTTCTATCATGTACGGTGAACAGTTGAAATGGGGAGAGACTGGATCTTCGCAGACAGACGATGCAGCTGTTGGCCTAGATTTCACTCGACGATTGTTTCTTTGGAACTCTGCTATTAATAGAACTTTATTATTGAGAGAGAGAGAGAGAGAGAGAGAGACTTAAAACACCATGTAGTTTAATTCCATGTTTTAACAATTAAATAGGATGTTCAAGGACACCCTTGTTTAACCACGTTGATCAGACCATCAAATAGCAAATCATGCATGAATCATGAACCCAAATCAAAGCCGTAATATACAAAAAGTCAGTCATTCCTAAAAGGAAGATCAAAAAACAAATACTAATCCTCTGAAACAACGATATTTTCAGTTTGTCTTGTGTGTTCACAGTGAAGGAAATAGCTATCAGTGGAGTTAAATAATTATTTTTTTAATTCATTTTATTTTTATTACAAGATAAGAGCGTATTTTTCTATTTGTTTTTTTTAACACCTTGTTTCCATGCCAGTGTTGCACTGGGGCAGAATTAAACATGACATCGCGAGAGGTTCGCCGGGGCAAGAGGAGTCAAAGTATCAGCAAACTCAAAATGTAGCTTTTCACAAAGTGCATGAATGTTTCAAAAGAGGTTTGACAAAATGAGTATTTGAACACAAAAGGCCGTGATCATTCCCAGTGAGTTTCAACATGGTAGTGGGATAATCACAAATATCTCCATGGACACAAACCACGAGTACTCATTCTCCTGGAGAAAGGGGAGTGCCTTACACTACTGTCTCCTGGATCAGGGTTTTAGCACTTCTGGAATCGAGCATGACTTCTACGTCGTACAGATTCACCCTTACATGATACGTGGGTCGGAGGCTTCCCTAGGAAGACGCCAAACTGGGTTTGTGTGCTACTAGCAGTCTTAGCTGTGGGCATAGGTTCATCTGACATCCCACACTGCCATGAGATATGTCCCACTTCCTCACAACGATAGCATGGTCGAAAGTGGATACCCAAGTTTTCTTGTTTTTCAATCGACGCCTTGAATTCCCTCATTGGTTCCCAATAAGGGGACCTACCGTATTGGTCCGAATATAAGATGGCCCTGACTATATGACGACCCCCTCTTTTTCAAGACTCAAGTTTGAAAAAAGACTATTTGAACCCCAAATTAATTTTTATCCAGAAAATAATTACAGTACATCTGAAACAAATGATTATAACAATATATTTGAGAGAAAAAGCATGTTATTTTGCCTCATTTAAATCTAAAGTGCAATCACATTCGTAAATGAATGGCTTCTGGTTTTTGAAATGTAAATTACATCATAACTTCTCAGCTGCCGGTTAACCTGGCCGATCTTCGACCCACTTTTCTCCAGATTGTCGCTACGTTTCTCCATTTTCTGTTATCTCTTCTATTATTTTCTTCTCTTTTCCTTCTGACCGCTATTTTGTATTTTTCCTCTTCGTGCTACCGCTATTTTTATTTTTATTCTTGGTGGCAGCGGTTCACTTTGGCCTGGGGAGTCAAGTTCAGCATTCGCTTCAATGATATCTGGCGCCACCTAGCGTCGCAAATGGGTATAATGTCTAGACCCCGAAGACACCCACTTTTTCAGTCTTATTTCAATGCAAAAAACACCATCCTATATTCGTGCCAATACGGTATTTGTTTTGGGGTCACGAGCGGGGAAACTCCATTGCTTCTGGCCCTTTTCGAGGTAGTCTTAATATGTCTGAGGCAGCTTTGAACAGTTTGATTGCCTCAATTCGCTCCTTGGTTGTCCTCAACCTCTGTTGACTCATTATCTTTTTGGCCTTATACGGAAAGGTTCATAAACATCAATCCAGCGTCTCTATTATTTTTGCGGGACTCTTCGGGTTCTAACCGTTCTTATGAAGGCTGAAATTGTTTCTCACGTTCGAAAGGGAGTCTTCCCAGACGCAGCTCAGCTGAGTTGGCACAGTCAACGATTTCGACAATCATCCGTAATGGCAACAAAATCACGGCAAGGTTCGAGGCCAGCAGTTTGAAAGATGATTCTAAACGGCTTCGGGGTGCGGCACATCCTTGAACTGGACCAAGCACTTTTCACATGCTGACTGAAAGTTTTCAGAGATTAAATCGTAAAGCTACAGCTGTTTGTTTCATGTCTTATAAAATAATTTTTTCTTCATACTGTATCCACGTATTTGTAATTGACATGGTGAAACTGTATTACATGTTCATGTTTTTAAATGTGCAGTATAAATGCTCAAAATAGATTTTACGTCAAAGTTGGCGGCCATTTTATTGGAAATGGTGACACTGAACTACCGTCATAATTTAGAAATTTGTTATGTCCCTTGAGGGACATTGTAATGAGGTTCGACTGTACTCCACTTGTGATTTGATTCAATTTCACATTGTCTGTTAAAAATGCTTGTTCATAAACTAAGCTTGATTTTTTTTTTGGGGACGTGGTACTTCCTGATTACATGCTTGGAGTATACGTGATGGTAGCGTGGCAAAAATGCATTGGCCAAAGCCTGAAGGGAATGCCGTGGGGGATGTGGGACATTGGGAAAACACAAAACCTAAAACCATTTCAGTCGGACTTTAGACGTGCATGTTTTTAGTCAGTATTTTCCCAGGAATGTGTCTGAAACAACATTGCTCTATTTTTGGATGTGCCTTTTCCTTCCCTCTTTTCCTCTTTTTCCTCTCACCTCTTCCTCCCTCTACTCTCCTTGACTCACACATCCTTCATATGAGGAGATGAAGAGGAGTAGAAGGAGACGGTGGTGGTCGTGAGGGCTTGGGGTGGGGGGGTTCACATATCTACGCTGAAGGCTGTTTATGTTGCCTCTCTCTTGCTCTCAATCTTGTTGTGTTTATCCCTCTTCTGTCTCCCAAGTATTTTAATGGTTTCTTCCTTTTCTCTCCTCTATTTGCTCATTCTTCCCCTCTCTCCCTGATGTGACCTTGTAGGATAGGGAATGTCTCTTCATGCTGTCATTGACTATTACTTCAGCTCATGTGCTCTCTCTCTCTCTCGCTCTCTCTCTCACTCTCTCTCTCTCTCTCTCGCTCTCTCTCTGCCTGAAATTATTTACATACCAGTGAACCTTCACAACAGCTTCTCTATTCCGCGATGTCCTCTTCTATGTTGTGGCCTTAACCTTCTCAGAACGCTGCAGATTTGAATTCCAAGGTACAATCAGATGGAGGACTCCAACACCTGGTCCTGTTTAATCAAATGGAAGCGGGAAGCGGTGTATACAAAATACACCAATTCAATATGATGACATATTACACATTGGTGTACAGTAAAGGCTTTACAGTGCAGTGAAAATTAGTCTTAGGCACTGTTTTAACTATGATTTTGATCAGTGTTTCATCTTCATTTGCCTTTAAAGGAAGTCACCGTTGTATTCAAAGACAGTTGCTTTAGAAATAGCCTTCAGAGCTTAGTTGGTTGGGATTGTTTTGACCATGTGCGTGTATACTGAGGCTTTTTTCATTTGGTTTTGGTGGGTAAGCATACTGTACCTAAAAGCCTTGCAGGTATTGCTACTTTACAATCTTCTCCCATCTCCACGGTAATGTTTTTCCTTATATGGAGGGAAATTTTGAGACATTTCCAGTTCTACCGTGTTCGAGTGAACCACGATTGCAGGAATTGTTATTCTATGGCATTTGGTGACATTATCACCTCATCAGACTTTTGTTTTTGACGTCCTTGAATTTACCCCATCTGTCTGCGTCATGATGTGTGGAGATCACCTCATTTGTTTTCTGTCATTCCACTCAGAGGCTAAGTTAGGCCGCCCGATATCAACTTAGTTGCTGGTGCTTTGACACCTCTACGTTTATGAGAGAGCATGTGTGCAACAGTGCAGTGATGTAAAATCTGCCCACCACTCAGGACTGCAGAGGAGCTCTCTGGCTGGCTGTACGACAGCGGCTCACAGCCAATGAACACGAGACCTGAATGCAAACCACCAATGCAGCAGACAGAGTGGTAAAAATCCACCTTATAAAATAGAAAGTGAGAAGCATGCCCGAGAATATAAAGAGACTTTAGAGGTGCAATGAAGGCGTTCTTTCTCCTGATTTCCTTTTCCTTTTGTCTACTATAAATACAATATTCCATATACTGTCGAGCTGTATGGTTTCTTCTCCAATTCATTCTAGCATGTTATTTTCTGTTTTTTAAACACAAAAAACAATAAATGTATGCATACATTCGATCGACAAACTCTGCCTGTAAATTTCCTTCTGTATGATCTTCACCCACACAGAGGTACATACATACATTACACAGTGGACCCTCGCTACTTGCGGCAGATGAGCCAACCCACGAATTGCGTAAATCCGCGTCTAATTTTTTTTTATCATTAACATTTTAATAAGATTTTGAAATCTGCACAATAGAAGCAGACATGTGGCAAGTGTCAGTCTTGTAATGTGTACATATGAAAATAAGCCCGCCCACCCAAAAAACAAACAAAAAAATATTTAAAAAATAAGAAACATTTTTATAAAAATTAAATCTACGAAAATGCAAATCGCAGGGTGCAGAGTATTCGGTGGCGGGCTGTAGTTTCATTCACCAAGGAACTTTTGTCTTTCAGCAATACTGCCAATATGGATATACAGTCAAACCTCGGTTTTCGTCCATAATCCGTTCCAGAAGGCTGTTCGAAAAACAAAATTGTTTGAAAACCGAAACCACGCTCTTTTTAAAATAAAAATGTTTACTGAACACGTCTGCTCACAATGGAAAGCAACACAAGGAAGCGTCACTTCCTCGTCTACCCGTGGAAGCGTCACTTCCTCGTGTAAGGAAGGCGAGAGGAGTCAAATGGTGCATTCAAGTGCGCTCAGTTTGTTTGAGAACCGAAATTTGTTCGTCATCCGAGGCATAAAAAACTCGAAATTTTTGGTCGAAAACCGAATTGGTCGAGAACAGAGACGTTCGAAAACCGAGGTTTGACTGTACTCTGACTTCTAGGAAAGCACAGATACCACTTTTTTCAGACTTCGTACAAATACTTGCATTTGAGTCCTCGCAGAACTCTTAATGGTACCTCTCTGTGTTAACTACAAAATGAAATGAGTAAAAAATACAAGGCTGCTTCTTGAGAATACCACGAGTAAGTCATCACACCATCATTTAATTCACTTTACTCGACGTGTCGCACCATAGCGTGTTGCCTGACTGCCTTTGTTGTCACTTTGTGACAGGGGGTGCGTTTGCAGCACAAAGCTGGTGAATAGGCTGGGAACTCAGTGCTTACCGGACGGCTGCTGCCTCTGTCGTCGCCCCATCTGAGTTCATGAACCATTTTACAGGGCAGAATTTGAGTTCGCCTGAAAGTGTTCTCACGTGTGTCCTTAAAGTGGCCAACACAACTGAAATTGCTCTAACCTGGAAAGTATTTATCATACTGGTGAATTGGTATCGGTGTGAAGTGTCGGAGCATTTTTACGAGAACAAACACTGTACTGATTTTCGGTGGAGGCGCTGCATAGTATTTGTGATTAGTTTGGCATTTGGAAAAATGATCGCATCTAGTAATAAATGCAAAGCTACCAGCTGTTACAGATAGTCCTTACTTTGTTTTGGAAATCACTGAAAGCTGCAGCGTTACAGCGATAACATTGAATTTTACAGATATGAAGAAAAAAAAATCAAATACATTTTAAAAAGCCGTTGGCTCATGCGTCATTGCTCATCAAGCTCGCAGACTAGTGCAATGTTAGCCGAAAAGTAACATCGTGAGGGTAACAGTATCAATAGTCATTGATCATTTTTATAGTTTTTATAGTTATTGAAATGAAAATAATAATACTCAAACACCCAATGTTATTTTTTTTTTTTTATTCAGGTTTGAACATGATTTTTAATAAACTTGTAATTTGTGTTTCTTCTTATGAATGTCACCTGTGGTTGGCACTGGTTGTCAAGCATGCGCTACAGATAATCAATCAACAAGGAAGGAGGACATGTTTTAGACAAAGCAACGCGTTGGTTTCTTTGGAAACATTTTGGATTTTGCGAGAAAGGAGAACGTCTTGACAAGACGGTTGCTGTGTATCACCTTTGCAAATGGTGAGTGAAATTTAACGGGAACGGGGCTATTTGTCGCCGTGGCTCTGCTGTTGTCATGGCATCACAAATGGGAATAAACCTTTCATGAATCAATAGAAGCAGAAGCTGTTATGGTAATGGTACAGACCGAAAAGGTGTTGCTGCCTTATTTATTTTAAAACATACTCATAAATCTCCTCGTGTTCAAAGAATTACTTATTATTGCGCAGCAGGCCTGTAAGTTTTTTGCTGCCAAACCACATAGACCAGCTTACATTTTTGAAAAAGAATACGCAAGCCTTTGTCAAAATTATTGACTGTTACATACCTTTGTTCATCATACAGAAACGACTTCAGCAGCAAGTTAAATTTATGTAAACATATCCAACTGTCATAGATGTGTGTATTTTTTTCATTCCACAAAAAGAACGTATTGAACTTTCTTCGGATATATGAAGCACTTTATCAAAAGGGGTTGTTTACATTGGTTAAATGCGTAAAAAGAACCACCTTATTCTGATAATGTATCAAAAGAGAACTAGCTTGTTTGGTTGCAATTTGTTCATGCTAGAATATTCATAGAACTAGCTTCTTTTGATATTATTATTATTTCTTATTTTTTTTACCTTTTGCAATCAGTCAAGCTGAGTTGGTTTGAAAATAAAATCCAATGAAACAACATTCGATTGTGTTTATTTAATTACCTTGTCACTGTATATGACTTGCATTGAAATGAGGAGTTTGGTAACAAGAAAATGCATACAGGATCACTCTTTATTACAAATGAGAATTTGAAATTTTGGAAGAGATTTTATGAAAGTTGACATCGTTGATTTGCTTTCGCGGACCACAAAAAATGATGTGGCGGGCCAGATCTGGGCCCCGGGGCCTTGAGTTTCACACTAGTGGTATAGATCAATACATGGCCAAAAAAGCACACAGCAATAGTGCCTCTTGTTTTCCGAAATTTGAACATCGTCATTTTCCTTTGCGAGTGTAGCATTGTCTTGCATATAGCATTTCGACAAATCAACAGAATGCTGAAGAGATGACAAACGGCTGGCTGAGATTTGGTAAATAGGTTGTAACATAACGAAATACATACAAAAAGTGAAGAACAACAAATATTTCCTGGCTGGACTTTAAAATCACCTTTCCCAAACGCATTCTCATCTCTAATTAAGGTGTAAGGTAGATGCAATTACTACTTCGGTTTTTTTTCCCGAATGGTATTGATCATGTTTAATGCTTGGCAGTTTCCATTCTCCTTTGTTCTCTTTCTGTTGTACCTGCGCACTGTGGAGATAGAAAATGCGTACTGAAGTGTGTGTGTGTGTGTGTGTGTGTGTGTCAAGCCGTTACTGGCTGCTGCCTCCAGTTACTATAGCAACAGACATTTTTATCATTCTTGTCGCATGTATGTTTTTTAGCTTGACACAATGTGTTTTGGCACAGGTGGACATGTGGACAGACCACAGTTGACACACTGGTCATGATGAGAGTCATTCGCTTGCTTACTTGCTGTTTGTGATTCGGTTATAAGCACAGCAGGACTTGAACTAATGTGCATATGTGCATGTCAGACAGCACTGTGGGTGCGTGCCCACACATGTCCACATATTTGGCAAGGTCATTTTATGAATCCATTCATCCATTTTCGAACCCGATTATCCTCACGAGGGTCGCGGGCGTGCTGGAGTCTATTCCAGCTGCTCTTCGGGCAGTAAACAGACACCCTGAATTGGTTACCAGTCAATCGCAGGGCACACTTACCTGGGATGGACAAGTGCATTTTACCCGAAACATCCCAGGTGTGACTTCGGACACTCGGATAAGCTATACAGTGATCACTCGCTAATTCGCAGTTCGTTTATCACGGCTTCAGTGCATCGCGAATTTTTTCAAACATATTCCTAACATTTTTATTTATTTATTTAAAAGTTTGCAAACCGTCCGCGAGAAGCAGCGAAAGTCAGCAAGTCAGCAAGCAGCAAAAGTCAGCGAGTCACATAGAGCAACATATATACAGTACTACATGTATATGTTTACTGTATTTTGTTATTCATAAACTAACCTAACTTAAAAAATGTTTAAATCTATTAGTATACAGCATTAAGGCATGTTAATTACTTCAAAATGTACTTCTCCATGCATGTATACCATTAAATTTGGCCCTATAAATATTATGTACATGTACCTATATGGAGGGGCGGGGGTCGCTACTTTGCGGATTTTCGTTTATCGCGCGTGGTTTTGGTCCCCATTAACTGCGATAAACGAGGGATTACTGTAATGGATTTGTTTGCTTTATTTTTAATATGTTCAAAACGTCTGTCTGGTGTGACAATTTAGGTCAAATGTCGGGAGCAGTACTTTTAGCTATTTGGTGTTTAATGAGGAGTTGTGGCAGGGGTAACTTTATACAGCTTACATTAAGGCTTGCTGTCTGGCTATACTAAACGATATTTTTGAAAACAATATCGAGAGCGATCTCGGGAGACAGTCATTAAATTTGCACTTCTTTACAACAAAACACAGCTAATATATGGCTGCAGTGACGCCGAAACACAGAAAGTGCTCTCTCTCTCTCTCTCTCTCTCTCTCTCTCACCCTCCTTCCCCCCCTCCCGGGTTCCCACACTCGCGAACAGAGTGATGCATTCACAAACTTGGAATTAGGAGCACTCACAGTAACATGTTTGCCACAACCCCTCAGCGGCAACTCATAACGATAAAACACACATACCCCTGTTCATTACATATATTACCTTACAGTGCTTTTTTTGGCATGCATGTATATGCTGTCTGCTTTCAGCTAAATATTAGCTCTCCATTTACATTTGTGTTGAGCCAAAAAACAAACAAACACAGTCCAGAGATGTCTTATCATCACTTGAATTGCAACCTCCTTTGCACAATAGTACTGTATTTCAAGACACGTGCTAGACTGAGCAGGAGAATGTGACTTTTATGTGGGTGTTGTTGCATACTGCGCATATTTCTTTTTGGATAATCTAAGTTCGTGTTCACCGGCTTCCGGCGGGGAGCGCAACGCCACTGACTGACCTTAGCCGTCCCCCGGGCCTCTGTCGAGCTGCTGCCCCTTGGCCCCGATGACGGGGATGGGACCGCGCTGTACACGGGAAGAGCCCGGCCCGTGCGCGCCTGGCGCGAACCGCTGTGCACCCCACGCCGCAGTTCCAGCAGCGGGAGCTGCTGCGCGCTGCGCACACAAATTCAAATCGGTCCTTCTTCGTTCGTGCTTCTTCCACGCGGCTCACTCGGAATCAAAACGTAGCTCTAGTATTTTAAAATTTGACAATTTTCTACGGGTCAACCGTAACGTTGATTTCAGTACCACACAATTATTGATGCTCAACCCTAGTAATAGTGCAGCTATACATAGTGTATCGTTTTTTGTGTGTGTGTGTGTGTGTGTTTTTTTCCTTTTTAATAGTACCAGTGCCTTCTTTGGTCGGGAGATTTACACATTTTTTTGGTGACTTGGTGGTTGAAGTCTGCTAGGCAGGCAGCTGATCTGCTTGTGACAAAAAGAGGATGGACAAACAGGTGACAGGAGCCACCTCTGTCCTGGGCTGTACCCTGGATTTAAGAGACGCAGCGGGGATCAGGAGGATGATGGCTAAGCTGTCATCCAAGCTGGACAACCCCATCCACTCCCACTAGGACACTATGCGCCTTTGCTTTTACACCCTTACGGTGTGATGGAGAGAGAGAGAGAGAATCAAAACATTGGATGGTTTATGCAATAATTTAGATTTTGTGCTTCTTTTTGCACAATATATTGCAGTGCACCATTGTCGTGTAACTCTTTGTCTTCTGGAAATTCAATCACATTATTTTTTGCCTTTTTATTGAAGAAAAGATATGCTTGAGCACATACATACATACATACATACATACTATGGATACATTTTGTGTGTCGTCCACCTTGCATACTATTTTCCTGTATCCTTATCTTCATTTCATCCATTAAAAAAAAAAAGAAAACTGAAGGGCCCAGAGACGCAAACAATTATTCCACATGTTAAGCAGTCATTGACTACGATACGATAGAATAAAGGGAATACCGATTAATTGATCACATCAGTATTCCAAGGAGATGGAAATGCATTGTGCCATGCCCAGAAATGGAAGAGCTGAAGGATAGATGGAGGTAACAACAAACAGGGAGAGGCAGAGAGGAACAGTAAACAAAGGACAGACTGACGTAGCTGCTGTCTGCTGGCTTAAGTGTGATTACTCGTTTGACTGCAGTCGTGCCATACAGCGGAGGGAAGGGGTGGGGGGAGGGTGACTGAGGAGAGATGCACCCGCTGATCTCTGTTTCATGCGCTCACGCTGCCTATGGATGCGAGCAGGGAGTTATATAGGCCAGGGAATGAAAGAACACAGCGTGACTTTACAATGAGGAGCCGATGGCTTGTGCATGCTTAAAGACTCCAGACCAGTGGTTCATAAACCTGGGTTCGATCGAACCCTAGGGGTTCGGTGAATCGGTCTCAGGGGTTCGGCGCAGCCTCTGTCATGGAGGTTGGAACACATCTTGTATGTCTTTTCAGGATGCAATATTTGCCTCGCATAATTTGCATTTTGGAGGTACATCACCATCCACATTTTTATGATGGAACGGGCTGAGCCGCAAATTCTTAAAGGGGTTGAAGTCATGTGCTGAAGATGCGCCGTGACTGTTGGCGAACTGAAGCATGGTCTGTGAACCGAAGCAATATTTAGTTCTCGAATCATTTGGGAATGAACATAACCCATGTTTTACTGTTTATTAAAGTATAAATGCTTAGTTGGACTGGACCAGGGGTCGGCAACCCAAAATGTTGAAAGAGCCATATAGGACAAAAAAAACCCAAAAAACAAATATGTCTGGAGCCGCAAAAAAATAAAAGCCTTCTATAAAACTTACAATGAAGGAAACATGCTCTATGTATGTAGAAGATTGGACTGTCTCAGAATTGTTATTCATTCCTTTGTTGTGCATTCCCAAACACCCCCATAGAATTTATTTCGTGATTTCCTCGCTTGATTTTTTGTTTTGGTGCATTATTTTCGCTTTACTTCGTGTCAGTGAAGTCATCATGAATTTCCATTTTTCTGAGGCTGTCTTTGAATGCCTCTCGAGTCGAACAAGAAGAGAGAAGTCGGACACAGACGTGTCTGTCGAGACTGTTAAAAGCATAAATAAAGTGTATGTTAAAAAAAAACAAAACACCACAGCTCTCCTTTTTCGGAGCTGCAACATGTATCTATATCTATTTGAGCGATATTAGCCTACTATCAAAATCTTTTTACATTTTCAAACATTTTTTTATAAAGCTCCAGGGAGCCACTAGATGTCGCTAAAGAGCCACCTGCGGCTCTAGAGCCGCGTGTTGCCGACCCCCGGACTGGACCGAGTCATTCTGCCATTGGCTTAAATGAGTGTAACCTCGCTATGATGCCGCTGGCCGCCATTAATAATTATTATCATGATGCAAATGCATTTTCTTTTAATTTCTCCTACTTCTGTCAAATCATTTTTTCTCTCTCAAAGTCACCATATTCTGTATTTCTCCATCATCCACACATCGTATATTTCAAAACCCTTTGACCAGGATGAATGGAATTTAAGTCTTGTCGCCGCTACATTGCTATTGCCATTAAGGATTGCAAATGTTCTCGGATTTATTTGTGATGTCGGCTCTATTTGTGTTGTGTACTGCAGGTATACGTGGAATTTGATGACCAGGAATGGGAGAACAGAGAGTGGGTGAAGGTCTATGATGATTTCCAGCTGTTTCTACTCGAGCACCAGCTGGTCTGGGCCAAGAGGAAGGAAGGAGCAGGAGGAGCAGGAGCAGGTGGAGGAGTAGGTGGCCTGCTGCAGGGAATCAAGGCGAAACACACACAGTGGCCTGCCCTGGTAAGAACTTTGTTTGCTATTTATAGAAAATGACACAGCCACCACAACAGTCAGTATTGTGAGCAAAGCTCCCCCCGGCTCTGCATATTTAACCGCTTTAGCATATCTTCAGTCTTTGAAGAATGATTTTAAATTGTATTATTTGCATTTCCGTGAGCATTATTGATCTTCGTTGTTCGCGGTTGTCTTGGAAAGTGGCAGCCTTTCTGTATCAGGCTTTACATTTGTTTTGTGGAGCCGCGCGAGTGTGGTCTGTTGATGGCATGATTGCAAACTCAGTGTGTTGATGTTGGTGTTTTATCGGACTGAGCAAGAACAAAAACTTTTTCGACAGCTTGTATTTGTTTTGCTTGAAAACTGTCATCAGTTCTCTCATGCAATAAAAGTAGGAAAATTAGTTGCAGTATATATAAATACTAGACTAGGGCTGCCCAACCTTTTTGAACCAAATATCTCACCTTTCATACAGCCATTCCCCCCTCCGATTGCCCCGTTACTGCATGTGCACGCTGATACGCACGCACGAAACAGAAAAATAAGGTCGATGCAAGCTTAATCGCTGTCTACCTTAGCTGAGACCTGACACGGAAGCACTTTTGCAGCGTGTTAACTGCATAAACATTACTATCGTAGCTCACGTGTACCGTTTTAAAATGTTTCTCCTCGCGCTCCAGATTCCCATTCTTTGCTAGTGCCATCGGCGAATTGCAGAAACTTGGAATGAGAATGAATTAAAAGAAAAAAAAGGTACAGTCAAACCTCGGTTTTCGTCCATAATCCGTTCCAGAAAGCTGTTCGAAAACCGAAACCACGCGCTTTTTAAAATAAAAATGTTTACTGAACGCGTCTGCTCACAATGGAAAGCAACACGAGGAAGCGTCACTTCCTCGTGTAAGGAAGGCGAGAGGAGTCAAATGGTGCATTCAAGTGCGCTCAGTTTGTTTGAGAGCCGAAATTTGTTCGTCATCCGAGGCATAAAACACGCAAAATTTTTGGTCGAAAACCGAATTGGTCGAGAACCGAGACGTTCGAAAACCGAGACGTTCGAAAACCGAGGTTTGACTGTATATCACCACAGCTGCAATTTCAGACTGCTGACAACTCACAGCTTCAGGTGATGCAGGTCACGCGCCATAGTAGGTTAAAGGTTAAAGGTAATGGATAGGATGCTTAGGGTGCACTATACACTAACACAAAAAATAGCTAACATCAATAACACATACATAATTTTAATACAAAATTGCTTTCATCACTCTGTAAATTATGTGACTTAAATTATGTGACTTCCGACCACGCACATTCAGCCCAATCACAGATGCCAGCTGGCGGGCAGATTGTTTGTTTCAACTCTCGTGGAAAGTAGCTCAGTTTTTGTCCCGAGATGCACTAAACTGTTGCTAATGGAAGATAAAATTTGTACGATGTTTGTATCCAATGTGAAGTGAGCTATTTTCGCCACGTGATTCCATATGATATGTACAGCATATACGCTAGGTAAAGGTGAACAAACCATATACAGTACAACAAAATAATTATTGCAGTCTGTGGTAACCTGGACTTTAGCAGGAACACAATGTGAAGCAAGGAACGTGTAGTTAGAAAGTAAGACGTGTTTACAGCTGTTGAACCAAGATAGCAATAGTTTGAGCAAAAGCTCTGGCCAGCTGAATGACAGCCAGTGTTCATGCATTTTTTAACATTTAAAAAAAAGAAAAATGTCAGAGGAGACGTTATAAACATGACATGGTATATTTAATGTTTATCAGCATTTTTGAAGACTTTTTCAGGCTTTAAATTATTTTTGCTAAGGTGGGGGTCGACTGTAGAGTAAATGTACAAGTTGTTTTAAATAGATATTGCGCCACCTTTTGATCGGATCGAGTATCTTTTTTTTTTTTCCCCCGAACCCAATGATCGGTGATTGTTGATCAACTCCAAAAACCTTGATCACATGAAGTCTAATAAATTCTCTTGTGATTTCTGGACTATGAAATCACTTGATTAAAAATTGCAACAGCTCAAATATACCACGTGAAAACGGATTTCTACATGTATTGGCCACTTCTTATTAGCCGCTGGTCTCCATGTTATAACAAGGGATATTTGCAAAGAAAGAGGTTACATAGATGGATTTTTAAAAAAAACCTTCTTTGCCTCAACACCGCTAGACGCCCTCCCCCCAAACCATGCTCAATGCAGCTAATTACAGAGTAGCATCACAGAATCTTTCTCAGTCTTTTTTGTCAAAAGCCTGGACACCCCTTTTCCTCCATGTTTGGGAGACGCAGGGGATGTAGCTACATGGTGTCCCATGTGGATCGCGCCTTTCGTCTGTTGCCAGCGACAGTGGTAGTTGGTAGCCAAACGAAAACAGTGACGGGTGTCGCTTTGCATAGATGGCTGTATTTATGGCACTCGTTCCCTCCGTTCAGTAAACTCAACTGAAGATGCTTTTTTTCACACAGAAGCGCACCGCTATGCACACGGACTTTCTTCTTGAGCATTTCTCTCTCAGGCAGCCCGCCTCTCCCTCATGCGTGAGCAATCCAACTTCAAATGGTTGATGAATATTGAGAACGATGGAGCACGGAGACAGTTTCGTCCACGGCGATGTGTTCAGTAATTCCATTGGTCAGATATAACAGACTATGGGTAAATAATTTTCTGTTTTGAATCTTATCAGTAAAAAGATAATTAATAAACCATGTCACATTAAAAGCATTAGTGTTCAAAGCGTGGAAAAGTAGTAGCCTATGGTCTCAAAAGTACCGTACAACAAAAATCTTGAATTGTTTTTTTGGAGGGGGTTGTTTTCTAAGGATGCAGTTCAGTTTGTCTCAGTGTAATGGAACAACTCCTGAGAATTACAACTTTTACTCTAAAATCAATAAAGTGCACTTATCATATACTGTAGACCAGGGGTAGGGAACTCCGGTTCCTCGAGAGCCATATCCTGCCTGTTTTCGATCCCTCCCTACTCCAACACACCTGATTCAACTGTTCATGATTGTTTCAGGCCTCTCCAGGGCTTGCTAATAAGCTGATGATTTGAATCAGGTGTGTTGGAGTAGGGTGGGATCTAAAACAGGCAGGATATGGCTCTTGAGGAACCGGAGTTCCCTACCCCTGCTGTAGACTAGGAAAAACAGGAGCGCATTATTAAAATGCAGTACTGCTTGCTCGCATTTTCAGAAATAAACAACAAAAGATTGACTTGGTTGTTACAGTTTTTATAGTTGGTTTTGCCTGACTCCTCCACTTGCATTTCTTCCCTCGTTCGTCTGATCTCTGCTTAATTGCTGCTATTGCCATAGCAACAGCAAATCAAAATCCAACACCAACAGCAATAGAAAAGCTTGTAAATATCTCCTTGAAGGACATGGTCAAATGCTTTTCTCCAAGTCCATCAAGTTTATGTGTAGACTGTTTGGGCCAACTCACATGCACCTTCTCGGACAGTGGTGAGGGTGTGGAGGTGTGTTTTTTTATTTCCAAATGTATAGTATTTACTTTTTTCACTGAAAAAAAAATAATTGCAAAAAGGCACTTAATCAGAAATCAGATATGGTTACATTTAAGATTTTGTGTGATCTTTCCCCTGTTTTTCTGGAGTGTGTTGATAGTCACCCGATTCACTGGACATATTCAGTTTTCTTTGCCATCTGTTTGTTTAGTTAGCAGGATGATGCCATGACTCCTTAACTAATTCCAACATCAAATGAATCATCGTGACAAAGTTGGGGCATTTACAGGCCAATGGTTTAATAAAGGTTTCCAATTGGTGCTGATCCAAGTTTTGTCAACTGACATTCTACTTTTACACATTCATTACATTTGTTTTGTCCGTCACATTTTTTTCAACCCACAAACAGTGTCACGTTTGGAATAGACCCACTATTGAAGCTACAAAAATGGAAATACCCAAAAACAGCTGACCAGAGAACAGCACTTGTGTAAAGCAGCTTCACTACTGCTTTCCTTTTAATATACTTGATAATTGTAGTCTCCACGAGAGTGCACACACTCCCCATTCACTGTGTGTGTGAGTGTGTGTGTGTGCGTGTGCGCATGCACATGTGAGTTGGAAGAGGAAATTACTCTTGTGGGGATTTCCTGCCAAAAGACTCACATGGAGTGCATTCGCTTTGTGTGCTAACAAAGACTTAAAGTTTAATTCAATTCCCTCAATTGCAAACTCCAAACCTGTAACTCTTGTTTTAACTAATTCAATAATCACTTCCATAATAGACCATGAAATATTACTGAGCAAATTATATAAATACGGTATAAGAGGTGTTGCTCATGAATGGGTCAAGAGTTATTTGTTGATATCAACAAACAATCCAAATACTGCAATATAACTTGTGGGGTACCTCAAAGAAAGGTTCTGGGACCAGTACTTTTCCTTCTTTATGTCAATGACATTGTAACCGTTTCTAAATTGTTAAAATGGATTTTATTAGCAGATGATACCACTCTATTTTATGTTTGGGAAAATATTAATGATGTACCACAAGTCGTGGAGTATGAGTTTCAGAAAATTCTGAAATGGTTCAACGCAAACAGATTGTCTTTAATTTCTTGCAAATCTAAATATTGATTTTTCATTACAGGAATATTGATGTTTAGGCAACATTGACTGTGCAGGAAACAGAGATCGAAAAGACTAATAAAATTCATTTTCTCAGTGTTTTTTTGATTGAATAACATTTAGCATGGAATATCCGTATGGAACACGTTAAATAAAAGGTATCCCAAACTACTGCTGTAATACATTAGTTTGAAGATTCACTATATAGGAGCAGCTGCTTGCTGGGGTGATAAGCTGCGATTTACATATGATCCAATCAGTCCATGAATCGGAAAAAGTAGTGGCTGACTCGTTGTTCATCAAATTAATCGTTTGTGGCAGCCCTATTTTCAATGTGGAAAACGTCTCTCTGTCCCACTTCCATGTTGACGAATGTATTTCAAGCTGGAAAAAAATCTTCACATCTGTCACCCCCGTTGACGAATGTATTCCGATCAGGAAATAGTTCATTTTTTTAAAGTTACTTCATCACATAAATCCTTGATTTTTTTTCTCTCTCTCTCTCTCTTTCTCACTGTCACACACTCAAACACAATGACTCAGCCTTCCTACTTTCACGTTGACTTTAGCTCACCAGTTTGTTCCTCTATTCAGTCAGCGGTGTAACATGTGGCCCGTGTCGACACATTATTCACCTACATACGCTCTCACTGAAACGCACACAAACCTGATAACACTTCCCCTTTGAGAACAGCCCGTGACATACAGAATGTGATCCAACATTCTGATATCACACAAACGGTAGTGCATTAGTCATGGATTTTAATTGAATTACTGTCCCCTTTTTATCATGGTGCAACCACAAATATAAATCATTTTTATTGGGATTCCATGTAAGTGACCGACACAAAGTGGAAAGAAAATAAGTGGCTTTCATTTGCAAAAATATTCAGCCCCCTTTAATCTGATACTCCCAAAATAAGATCAAGTGCAACCAATTGTCTTTCAGTCAGAATTTGTAAATACATTTCATCTGCATGTAAATACAGCTATTCTGTAAAGAGCTTTAAGTCCCACAAAGTCAGTCTGGTCAGATGATACAAAAATAAAGGTTTTGGCTTTATGTGGCGGAAAAAATCCACCCTGCTTACACATTGAACATACAATCCCTACTGAATTATGAAAAGGCAGCATCATGATGTCCAGATGCTTTTCTTTACCAGGGACAAGGAAGCGGGTCCCAGTTAGTTAATTTGAAGCTGGGTCGAGCCAAATACAGAGCAACCTTGGCCGAAAACCCGTTTGAGTCGGCAAAAAGCGAAAATGGAGGTTCACTTACCAGCTGGACAATGACACTAAACATGCAGCCAGAGCTACAAATGGAATGGTTGAATGAGCCAGAAGGGCTCAGTCAAATTTTATTCCCTCTGTAAATCCTATTTAGAATCTGCCGCTGACAGATGCTCTTTATCTATTTTGACAAAGCAAATTTTCAAAGGAGAATGGACAGGAATTTCAGTCTCGAAGTTTCCATAGCTAGTTGCTAGCTAGTAGTGAAAAACTTGCAGCCTGGTGTTTGAAGAAGGTATTGACTGATCCCAAATGCGTGATGCAGTCTTCAAACTTGAGGATACGTGGCAGTATACAGCCAAACAGCTGCTAAGGGAAGCAAATATTGCATGCTCAAATGATGTGCACATAGCAACTATCCAGAGAGTCATACTTTCAATGGAAGAGAGAGTTGTTCAGCAAAAAAACATAATATTTCATGTGCAATATGTGTCCGTGCGATATAAGCCTCAGTCCACACTACCACTACTGCTGCTGTTGTTGTGTGTTGTTGAGTTTTGTATTTATTAAACCGTTATTTTATTCTATTTTTTTTTACGAAATACACTAATGAGTGGCACCCAAATTTCGTTGTAAGCTATACAATGACAATAAAGGCGATTCTGATTCTGATTCTGAAATAATATATATATTACAGTCAAACCTCGGTTTTCGTCCATAATCCGTTCCAGAAGGCTGTTCGAAAACCGAAATTATTCAAAAACCGAAACCACGCTCTTTATAAAATAAAAATGTTTACTGAACACGTCTGCCCACAATGGAAAGCAACACGAGGAAGGGTCACTTCCTCGTCTACTCGAGGCGGTGTCACTTCCTCGTGTAAGGAAGGCGAGAGGAGTCAAATGGTGCATTCAAGTGCGCTCAGTTTGTTCGAGAACCGAAATTTGTTCGTCATCCGAGGCATAAAAAACTCAAAATTTTGGGTCGAAAACCGAATTGGTCGAGAACCGAGACATTCGAAAGCCGAGGTTTGACTCTACTTGTTTTTTTTTTTGTTCTATAATGACAAAAATATTGGACTGACTTCTTTTCAACTTATTTTTTATAGTTGTGCCTAACAACTTGAAACACTATCTTTGATTGCTCGAGGCACAGATGATTGGGCTGCAAGACATTTCAACAATATTGCAGCTGAGGGCCACTTTTCAATGTTTTGTTTTGTTTAGTTTTTTTCCTTCCTCCTTTAAACCCAGAACACTTCCAAGTGTTGGAGCAGCGACACAGACGTCCCCTTGACGCTCACTGCAGTCAACCCTTGGACCCTTGTTTTCCCTTCACATTCTGTATTCTCTTTAGAGACAGAGCCAAAAGCTCCCATTAAAGCGCCCTTGTTCTGCCTCCTCTGCGCGGTCATTTTTGGACTTTTTGAGTTCAGAGAGTATGATTGTGAGAGCCCTAACAAGTCGCTGAGTGGATGCTCCAGCGTACTCTCCGCAGCAGACTAGGTAATGTGCACACCTTGCACCCAGGTTGGTAGCTCAGAGTAACAGCTATGTGTGCCACTCCATCTTCCTTTCATAGGTATCCTCCATTCTCCCCTCCCATAGAGAGAGAGGGGGTGGGGGGGGGGGAGGAGAGAGATTACATTTCTGATCCACATATTACATCATTTCTCTGCAAGCATTGAGCAGTGGGTTAACTCATTAGAGTAGCTCAGTGCAGACTCCCATCAGTGACACAATGTGAATTCCAATGACCAGACAACACCCAAGGGCACGGAACAGTGTTAAAAAAGAAAAGAGACTGGGAAGGAGTGTTTCCATCATGCTTTATGATATGATTCTGTATTGCTGTAATTCAAGTATATGTACATGATTGGTGACACTCTTTTCTTGGTGCTAAAGCACACGGTCACAGGAAGTAAAACAGTAGTACTGTAATCATAAAGGCTCTTCAACAACACAAACATAATCAGGGGTCCGTATAACAATTTTGTGTTGTTCTCAAATGAGGACTTGCATCCTGGCTTTCGGGCCACATCTGGCCCACCCACCGTCTCCCATCTAATCTTAATGAAGTCAAGATTAAGTATGCGCTGCTTTTATTTTGCCGTGCACGTGTCAGCAGTGCAAGCGAAGTAGAGCAGCGACATCATGTCTTCGCTGTGGCCAATTTAGAGATATCGTGGCTGTATTTCGTGACTTTTGTAGCATTTCGATCGAACCCAAGGTGAATTGGTTTCAGGGGTTCGACGGAGCCACTGCCATGGAGGTTAAGACACACCCGACTCAACATGTCAATTAGTTATGACACGCCCGCCTGGCCATCACTTGCTGCAGATGATCACATGACATTGCTTGTCCAATCGGTGTTGCGGGAAATTTCGTTCGCTCAGTAGTCACTGTGTGACTGTCGTGTTAGTACGTCCTACAATTTTAAAAAAACTATACTTATGCCGTGTAAATGTATTTACGTTTTTCTGTTTTTAATAAGGCGGCCCGGTAGTCCAGTGGTTAGCACGTCGGCTTCACAGTGCAGAGGTACCGGGTTCGATTCCAGCTCCGGCCTCCCTGTGTGGAGTTTGCATGTTCTCCCCGGGCCTGCGTGGGTTTTCTCCGGGTGCTCCGGTTTCCTCCCACATTCCAAAAACATGCATGGCAGGCTGATTGAAGGCTCCAAATTGTCCCTAGGTGTGAGTGCGGGCGTGGATGGTTGTTCGTCTCTGTGTGCCCTGCGATTGGGTGGCAACCGATTCAGGGTGTCCCCCGCCTACTGCCCGAAGACAGCTGGGATAGGCTCCAGCACCCCCCGCGACCCTAGTGAGGATCAAGCGGTTCGGAAAATGGATGGATGGATGGATGTTTTTAATAAATGTGTTTTTTTAATGTCTTGAATTTAAAAAAAAAAAATTAATTTTTCACTAATGAAGGGTTCGGTGAACGTTCGTATGAACTGGTTGGGTTGAGTCCTTAGAATGGCTAACTGTGGTTTGCGCACAGAATGCCGACGGGGCGTTCCATGCCAAATCAGCCAGTGGGTTTAACCAAGCCTAATTAGATTTGAATGAAACTTCGTGTACTTGTCGATAGTGACGGCACAACACAAATTCTCAAATTTTGAGATCAATCCGAGCAGAAGTTTGGGAGCCATGGCATGCCGAATTTTACGTTTTGGGCAAAAAGAGGCATGGCCGCCTTCCTTTGAACCCTTATATCACAAGAAGTAATTCAATCTTCACAAAAAAGGTGTTTTTGGAACGTGACGTAAAGTTACAAAGTTTCAGAGATGTTTATTTTGTATTTTTTTGTCGAGCAGCAATAAGGACTCTAATACATCCTCTGAGATATTTATGATAGAAATGTATCAAAACTTGTTTGCCGGACCGTCGTTCGTCATTTATCAGCGGCCGGGCCACTCGTCACAACTATTTTAGGACCATCTATTTGGAATTGACGAGAAATTGGTAAAATGGTACGAGACAGTATTCATGTCATATCTCATTTTGCATGGAGTGCAAAATAACACCTAGTCAATGGCTGAATTCAGTCAATTGAATCAAAATGGCACATGGGTTTTCTGTTACATGAACTGTGCCACACTTAATATATCTTTTGATTCATCATATGTGCCCTGACATCCGTGTTTACCGAGAGAATAAGTTGGAAGAAAAGGATGTAAAAAAAAAAAATAGGGAGTCTTTTCTGTTGGCTTTTCCTTGGTATCTACAGACCATGTTACCTAGCAACATGCGGAATATGACACTAACACACTCGCAAGCAGACATCGTCATCTGGTCACTGGCTCGGTTATTGGTATCGAGAGAACAACAGTGTTCAAATGCATGTGCCGTTCGTCTGTAGCTTTTTTTTTTCTCTCACAGAAAGCTGTCTCTATGAAATCGACTCTCTGTCATTTAAGTTTCTATGGCAACACTTACTTAACGCTTCATTGTGTTCCATTGAAGTAGCTGGTGGAATACAAACACAGATGGGCTGAGCCAGTCCGAATCACGAGTGCCTTGCTCATGAATTACCGAGATAGAGATGAGACCAATACGAAAGTTTTGTCAAAAGTGGGTCAGTGACGATGACAACACCCCACCTCCTACACCAAGCATGTGCTCTGTCTCTTCTTGTAACCCCCCCCCTGAGCAGATGGAGCTCTGCTAGTGTAATCTCCCGCCGATCTGTGTGTGCACGTTTAATTATAGCTTACCTTTATGCCTTTAGGACAGCACAAAATGATTCTTTCTCCCAGGCACTGGCAATTTGACCTGGTCTAGTTGATGTTTAGATGATGACTGAATACAAATCTGAGCGTTTGCTGTGGGTTTGTAAAAAATGTCATGGTCCGACGACAAAAGTTGTCAAAACGATCCTTGCACACGGTGATTTGCGTGCCGTGCCAGTGGCTGGTGACGACGGCACTGTGGTCATCCATCATTGGTCTGTGACAAAACGGACCGTAGCTGATGTGGGTGTATGTTGGAAATGATCATGAATTATTCATCCAATTGTATTATGCCCACATTGATACATTCTGCAAATTTATGTGCATGATGCTTCTCTTCATTCATTTACTTGGAATCAACAGCCCAAGAGACAAACCTTTACGTGTATCGACAATATTAGAGACCTTGCTCGTGTCGCATACTGTACATTCATCAAACTGCCGACAGCCCTCGTAGAGATGGTTTTCCTGAAGTTGCTTTTCCGATCACAAAAATGTGGGCGTGAAGCGATATTTTCCAATGCAAACAAATTCACGACCATCATTTCAAAAACCTTTTCATCACAGCACTTTTAAATGCTTTCATATGTGTAACGTCACCCTCATGTACTTGAAGGTGAGCTAATCGGCAAAGAATATATGCCCCCGTGACAGTAACATGTCAGTGTTACATTGCATTTTTTTCTAAATGTTTTGCCCTGTTAATAAATTGACTGGATATGTTGATATGAGGCATCTCTGTGACCTCAGTAATTTTTTCCAAAACAAGCCGTGCACCTAAAGGAAAACATTATCATATGTAGGGCTGCAGGAACAAATTGATAAAATCGATCATTGCAAGTGTTGGCACTTCATTTCATTTTCTGTTCTTTGTGTCGCGCAATTATTACATCAGCCCACCCACTGCATCCTGTTATTACCACAACACTATCTCAACTCCATTACAACACGAGTTGAGCGGTTAGCATGTCCGCCTCACAGTGAAGAAGTGCAGGATTCGATTCCGGCCTTCTTATGTGGAATTTGTATGTTCTCCCCGTGCTTGCGTGGGTTTTCTCCGGGTACTACAGTTTCCTCCCACATTCCAAAAACATGCATGGCAGGTTAATTGAAGACTCTAAATTGTCCTTAGTTTTGATTGTGACCGTAAAATTTTGTTTGAATATGTGTGCCCCGCGATTGGCTGGCAACCTGTCCAAGGTGTACCCTGCATACTGCCCGAAGACATCTGGAATAGGCTCTGGCATGCCCTTGTGAGGATAAGCGGCAGAAACTGGATGGATGCGTTACTGTTTTGAAATAAGGCCTGAAATAAGGCAAATATTTCATGGCATACATTTGATTGTTTTTTTTTGTGTTTGTTTTTTGTGGTGGCCCATTGCCTCTTCTAAAGGCATTTTATATCAACATTTAGTTAAAAAAATATATAGCTCATGATATATTTGTTAAATAGTTCTCAAATAATGTCCTGTTTTTTTAATAAGGGAATTGACATTTAAAAAAGTTTTCATTGTGTCCATTTGGGTAATTAAATAAATAATGAACAAACTAATCGATAATTGAAGTAAATGTAAAAAAAAAAAAAAGCAGATTTTCAGAGGCGCAGAAAATGAGCTAGACTAAAAAGTCGGCCTGTGTACATGATGAAAATGTGTGATCATTCCAACCCCCCAAAACCTTAGTTTACCATACTGAGAGATTTAGTTTGATCAAGAAGCACAGCCTACAGCTCTGGTCCTCAACATGCACCGAGAAAGAGTTGATAACAGCAGAAATGCGACATGTGTTTTTGCTCAATAGTTTCCCCAGAACCTTCAAGAATGACTTTTTATGGACAACCAATTTGTAACCACATCTCTTATTTCGAACTTGCCTGAAAATAGAAAAATGTAGAACACATTGGGAAGTCTGAGGTTGAATGCGGTCCCTTTGGGTACTGGATTCACTATTTGAAAAAAAGGTAAGCAACGTAAGATGCAAAAACAAACCAACAAAAACACGGCGACTTTGACAAGGGACAACACGTGGTCGCACGTGAATGAACTTGAACTTGTACAGTAGTACTTTTGTTTCCTTATAACCAAGGCTGGTGTGTGTTGCAAAATAGCGACAAAATGCCGTCAAGAAAAAAAAAAACGGATGCAGCATACAGTCCAGGGTTGTGCCATCAGATGATTTTCAAACGTGCTGAGTTTGAGTCAGTGTCAGCCTTCATGGTCATGGGCCCCACGTGGTGACGAGTTAAAATCCAGGAGACTCCACATTTCATCCATTGTTATTGTTTGTCTCATTCTGACTGATGCAATCAAATCGTTTGCGATTTCCTTCGTGTATTGCGGAGTGGAAAATCCTACTGGGCCAACTTGTGGCGGGGAGAGCTAACAAGAGCTCGGCCAAATCAATGCAAAGATTCTGGGCTCTATAATTCTCACATTAATATAATTGTTTCTTCATCTGAGGTGTTCAAAACATTGCTCTTTGCCAACACAGGCTCAACTTTTTCAGGTTGTTACAGTGAAACTCCTCTACAACGGAACCTACATGGGCAAAAATACCCCCTAGTGTGAAAAAACCTTCATGCATTAACACCATTCCCGCTTTCCTGACCTCCATACAATGGAAAAAAAACCCATGTTGCGTTATCCGAAATCGTTTTCTCTGCTCTTGACTCGCGACGAAATTCACTACAACAAAGTCTAATCCAACAGCGACCTCTACTGCTTTGTTCGGAAACGGCAACAGCAACCACCACACAGGTTTACACATGCGCAGTAGTCCAGGAAGTATTTGTTATTGTTAGTTTCAGACGAAGCAAGAACGTTGCATTGCTAAAACGGCTACAAAACGGACCTTTGGATGTCAAGCAGCTAAGACAAGAAGAGCTCTGACGCTGGGAGAGAGGGTAAAAGTGATCAAAATGAAAGACAGAGGAAAACCAAATAAAATACATTATCCAAGAAATTTATGTAAGTGAAAGTGAATGCTGATCGTAAATTTAGCAATTTCTTTCCCTTTTTTTCTTTCTACACTGACTATATGAAGTGTCAAATAAGTGTATGCTCGTACTTATGCACTATTGGAATACAAATAAAGAGTACACATACATTTGTGTGTGTGTGTGTGTGTGTTCACATCTGAGATCAAATTTGCTACAGTGAAAAAACCCCTGTTGTGAAAAATTTCTTGCTGCAAACATGATTTCATTGTAGAGGAGTTTCACTGTACTACACCCGCCAACAAATTCCCAAGCTGTGTGAAACATTTTTAAATGCTACGGTGGCTTATGATCATTAAGAAAAGGAAACAAAAACATTCAAATGAAACGTCCTGGACGACCAAAGCCGATGTAGCAAATGGCCCAATGCTACAGCCGATGTCTTACGGGAAGTCGCGCCCATAATTGTTTCGACATCAGAGCACTTAGGAATAAGGTGGATAAATCGATGAATGTAGAAATTGGAGTCGTGAAGGATTAATGAGAGAACTCTGAGGCAGTGGCACAAAGTAGTGAAAGAGAGACAGAGAGTTATACAGTAGAAGGTGGTGAGTAAGAGAGTGAGCCAGCAGAGGGGAAGTGTGTGTTGTTGGCCAAACCTTGCTTGGGTCCCTCCCTCTCTCTCTCTCTCTCTCTCTCTCTCTCTCTCTCTCTCTGTCTCTGTCACTCTCTCTCTCTCTCTCTCTCTCTCTCTGTCTCTGTCACTCTCTCTCTCTCTCTCTGTCTGTCTCTGTCACTCTCTCTCTCTCTCACTCTCTCTCTCATTCCCTCTCTTGCTCCATGCATCAACAGCCGTTAAAATGTCGGCTCTATAGCTTGTCCTCTGCATCGCTTTCTCTCCCTCTCGGCCATCTGTCTTTTTTTTTTTCCAACCATAAGAGGAAACCACATTTCTTTTCTTCCTCTGCTTTTTATACCCTCATCACCCCCGTCTTGTGTTTCTGCTTCTCTCTTTTGCTTAGTGGGAAAGCTTTGGTCTTTTTCCAAGGTTCTTTTTTCACAGCCGTTGCTTCTTGATGTTGTTTGAAGACGAAGGAGAGAGGTAATCTGCGAGCTTTTGTTCCTTTACTGTAGATCGCATTCTTCTTTGAAGTCAATGAAATTTAAACCATGTCATAGAATAATGGATTAAAGTAAACAGTTTCCAAGGATAGACTTTTTAGTATTGGCGTTCCATTTAGCAAAAGCTCTCTATGGCGAAATTATGAAATAACTGGAATGGGAGTTTGTTTTTTGTGTGTACATTGCCACAGTAAGATACGCTGAAGCTGTATAAAAAGGGGATTTTCTGTGGAAGTGTGACTCAAATTTAATTCAGAAGCTTCATGAATTGACTTGTGTCCCTCCACAAATATCCCCTCACAAGATGTAAAAAAAAAAAGAAAAAAGAATTACATCCATACAAATATCCATACTGTGCTTATCCAAATCATGTGCGCTCTATTAAGAAGTGCATGATGAGAGTTACTGATGGATTGAGTTTATCATGCATCAACAGATCCTATAGTGAGTCGCTACGGTTCTAAGCCAAGTCATTTCATGTCATTGCTGAATGGATCACAGCTATATAGGCCAGATACTTGCTTGTCCCCGTATTATTCTTCACAGAATGTGTGTCACTGATAAGTTAATTTGTCAGTTAATTAGTAAATTTTTGGTCGGTGCTGCTTTTGGGACTTCTGGACGATTAAAATATTTAATAGGTACAGTGAAACTCCTCTACAACGAAATCATGTTTGCAACAAGACATTTTTCACAACAGGGGGTTTTTCACTGTAGCAAATTTGATTTCAGATGTAAACACACACACACACACACACACAAACACACATACACGTATGTGTACACGCACACAAAAATGTATTTTATTTTGCTTCCTCCGTCTTTCATTTTGATCACTTTTACCCTCTCTTCCAGCGTCAGAGCTCTTGTCTTAGTTGCTTGACATCCAAAGGTCCGTTTTGTAGCCGTTTTAGCAATGCAATGTTCTTGCTGCGTCTGAAACTAACAATAACAAATACTTCCTGGACTACTGCGCATGTGTAAACCAGTGTGGTGGTTGCTGTTGCCGTTTCCGAACGAAGCAGTAGAGGTCGCTGTTGGATTAGACTTCGTTGTAGTGAATCTCATCGCGAGGCAAGAGCAGAGAAAAATATTTCGGATAACGCAACAGGGTTTTTTTCTCGTTGTATGGGGGGCAGGAAAGTGGGAATGGTGTTAATGCATTAAGATTTTTTCACACTAGGGGGTATTTTCGCCCTTGTAGGTTTCGTTGTAGAGGAGTTTCATTGTATATCTGTTCTATTTTATAGCATGATAATGGGAAAATACATACTGCATGTGTACCTGCATATTCAGATCAAATTACATTTTCAAGTGAATATGTACATGCTCTTTCCTCATTGGTGGGTCGAAGCTATTGTTTTGTTTTTATGTAACAATTATTATTTTAAAAGTATGATAAGGTCGTCTGAATCCAACTAGGACCGACATTGGCAAAAAAATTATCATTGGCCGCTCACCGTAGCACATTGGACAATTTCATATAAGGGCTCCTTGGGTTGTGAACTGTGCAAGCCTCTATCGCATGCTGAGGCTCCTCATACTGTAAGTCGACCTTATCACTTTCGCACAAAAGATGGCGTGTCAGTCAAGGAAGAAGATTGTTACAGAAAGAGGACGTGGGTGAGAATAAAGATAAGAAAATGGGGATATATTGAAAAGTGGGACTCCCATTCATTTGAATGTAACCGGCGCAGTATATACGTCGCTCGCATCTATTTTTAGCACAAGCTTCACAGTTTCATCCACAGTTACATATAACATCATAAACACGGTTAAGTATTGTAAATCATGTGCACTGTATAAACTGCATTTCGGTCTCTTGGGGGTGCGCGGTGGGCAGCTGGTGGCTCGTTCACTTCTAACCTGCAAAATGGATTTTTCGCCTGTGCAAAAGGTTCCTTGCATTTTGATTCGCTATAATTTGCGATGTCTTCACATCGTGTAACTGCCATTTATATTTTGAATCGAGACCCGACCACTTGAGGAATTTTATGGCAGGAGTTCCGCCACATCGCTCACTATTCGGCGGCCTTTACATCACCTCTTGTGGTATTTAAATTCTCTCCTTTCTGACCACATCGTGTGAACCACATAGCATGTGCATTACCGTATTTAATGTGTGCATTGAGTTCCTCTTGTGTCTGTGAAAGACAGAGCAGCTGTGTTTTGACATCTCTGGTTATTTAGTATCAGAGCAATAAGAAGATTACAGTACAACCTGTGCCTGTGTGTGTCATGGAAAGCAGCTGTTTTAATGTGACCCACATAGAGTGCCCATTAATTCAGTTCTCTCTCCTGCCTGCCACACGTCATCTACATTATTTTTTTTTTGTTACATCGGAAAGGAAAAACTACAATTCTGAACAATGACCAAAGACAAATGTCTGAATGGTTTTTACATCGTGACTGTCGACATCCTGAACATGAGCTACTTTCATGTCGCGTCTCTCAGGGGGTGTTTCCTGTTTGCTTGCAAATGACCTCAGAACCTCTTGTGATGTTGCTGTGTTAAAACAAGACTGCCTCCCAAAAAAACTAAATATATCATCTCCATCCATACCAGTTACTTTAACCAGATTCTATGTTTCAAATGCACAGTAATAATAATGGAGAACTGAGGAAATGATGAATCATATGTGTGGGTTGTTGAGTAGAGTGCACTTAGCACCGACGTTCACTTCAACCTCAAAATTGGTTTTCTCGCCGACATATAAATACGGTACTGTAAACGGGTGAGTGAGTGAGTGAGTGAGTGAGTGAGTGAGTGAGTTAAAGTTGATGTGAAACGAAGTTTCATAAAGTGGGATCATTACTTCATTGAACCACATCTTGAAACATTGTTTCATGAAAACATACATCCGTGTTGCAAAGTTCCCAAAATACAATTGATGAACTGGAAATAAACATCGTCGATGTCATCAAGAATAGATGACTTTCAGATTACTGCTACACAAAATACTGTAACATATTAACTCCCTGGGCTACCGAGTAAACTGTAGACTCGAAATATCTGTTGACAGACAGAAATAGAGTCGCAGACACACACACACATACACACAAACAACCAGCATGTCTGCCTCCCATGGGTGTATGAAGGCGGGGTCACAGCAGTCATGTTCCTCATCGCTCCATGACAGACTGACCTTGTTATGTAACCATAAAATCATAGCAACAGCCACCCTCGCTACACATACTCACAAGTTGAATAGTATCCAGCCCTCACTTAAACAACAGTGCTCCTCCTAAGTGATGTAATGGGACAGAACGATTTCAAATGAGCAACTGAATATATCGCTGCAAATATGAAATGTTTGAAGACCCTTATCATGCTAAATCAACTTTTTTCATATTTTAGCCAGCTAGTTCCTCACTAAAAACACTCCCAAAGTGGTGTTTTTTTTCCCATTCACTCATCCTGGTGGAGCATTCCTGCTCATTCCTCCACTCTACGCACCAAGATCCAAGAAAAAGCTCGGATGCTCACTATGTGATGTCACAAGATGCAATTTATTCAACATGCACCGCTTCATTATTTTTTTCCCCCCTATATGTGAAGGCAAAGTTTATGTTGAAACTGAATATTACAGACGCTCACAAAAACAAATATATTCTCTGTAAATAAATCCGCTGTCCGATTTTCTGAATACTGACGTGGTGAGACTTTAAACAGGTTAACATTTTCAATGCGGTGTAGTAAAAAAAACACACAAATACTGGAGGCAGCTGCCAGTTGCTACAATAGGGAACAAACTCAATAACAATATTACAGTATTAAAGTGAGTATTTTCCTGTTAACCTCCGTCTATTCCAGCAGCGCTATATCAGAATCCTTGGCAACTAGTTAGTTGTTCACTCTACAGTAATTTCTACTCCGGCTGTTGTGATCCATGATCTTTTTATAAGTCTTGTTTTAGCTTTGTAGCTTCAACTGCCCTGTTTTGCCACGTGACAAGTGTTTAGCTCGCCCAACTTGGCGGTAAGAATGGTCGTTCCTCGTGTCCAATTTAAAGTTGCGCTGGATGTCTTCGAAGCGCCTACATCACTTTGTCTGTCCATCCATCCATTCACTTTTCCGCCATTTTTAAAATATTACAGTTGGTAAATATTGCGCACTAGAAGTTCACCCGTTAGCTAATGGCGGCACAAACGACACCTCCCCCAAGTTCAACCAACCAATCGCTATCACATCACACGATTTCTAGTTAACATGTCCATGTCTTTCACAGCAATATTAATTTCAATTTCATTTAAATCAATAAGCCCTAACTAACACTCAGCCCTAGCACATAGTACTCAAGACAAATACAACAGTTCGAAAAAGAAAAAATATGTAAGTCACCAAATTAGTGTACTAAACATAAGAAATCTCGCAATGCCCAAAAGTGCTGTTGTTGACTTGTCGTACTTCCATTGTTGCGGCCGTTTGATTTAAAAAAAATTTTTAAATGATCATTTATTTATTTATTCGAAAAAAATGCTGTCCATTAGAACACAGGGAGCGCACTGGTACAAGAAACAATACAATACATCTTTGTTTATATAGTGCTTTCACAACAGCTGCAGCTGTGATAAAGCGCTTCACAGAACATTGAACATAAACAACATTTAAATGAACTCTATTACAATACAATGTATGGTTTCTGACCCCCAAATGATAACTTATTGATTTAAAATTAGGGTTTGTTACTAGTTGTTAAAACTGAGTTGGGTTTACTTGTCATCGATAATGGATGTGTACGTTACCGTTGAAAATGGAGATCTTGGTGCTGTGTTCTTTCTGATTGACGGACTGTGTGTATTAAGTATGCAACATCAAAGTGGAGTATACTGCCTTTGAACTGTCAGACTTCCTCTTTTCATTCATTTATTCATCACTCTGGAGCTCCCTCTTCCCATCTCACCTTCGTCTTGCTGTGACTGTTCATGTCTCCATTTGTGCTCCTCTTGTTTTGTTTTTTGGGGGGGGGTGATGCAATTTCTATTAAGGCTGTGCCGTCTATTTCATATGATTCAAAGCTGACATTTAGTCTACGATGACTTTCTCGTTCTCATAATAATGCTAATTGGTTGTTAGGGTTGCCACAAATGATTATTTTGCCAGTCGACTGATCAACAACAGTTGTCGCGATTCGTCTAATAATACGTGGATCATAAGAAGTTGGCGCCATATCGCAGCAGCGCGCAGCTGCTCTTATATAACCGGCATTAGCTTACAGCTTGAATTCTTCAAGGTATGGACAAATTAGTAATCGACAATTAAGATGCACTCTGCGAAAGAATACTAAAAAAACATGTACTGTTTTTAATTTTTTTTTCAAGGACTGTGTATTGGAACAAGCTAGGTATGTTTTGTGTTTTATTGTGCTGCCGTTGAGGGCTTGTGGCAAATATGTCATGCGTGACAGTGAGGTTGTGTTCATGTTGTTTGATGATAACCGGGCGGCCCGGTAGTCCAGTGGTTAGCGTGTCGGCTTCACAGTGCAGAGGTACCGGGTTCGATCCCAGCTCCGGCCTCCCTGTGTGGAGTTTGCATGTTCTCCCCGGGCTTGCGTGGGTTTTCTCCGGGTGCTCCGGTTTCCTCCCACATTCCAAAAACATGCATGGCAGGCTCGTTGGGCACTCTAAATTGTCCCTAGGTATGAGTGTGAGCGTGGATGGTTGTTCGTCTCTGTGTGCCCTGCGATTGGCTGGCAACCAATTCATGGTGTCCCCCGCCTACTGCCCGAAGACTGCTGGGATAGGCTCCAGCACCCCCCGCGACCCTAGTGAGGATCAAGCGGTTCGGAAAATGGATGGATGGATGGATGATGATAACCACCGGCGTTTTGGTTGTTGATAGACGTCAGTTCACTGACTCAGGCGTTCATAATCCATAGTAGACGCTACAATATGTACTAATAACGTACCAAACAGTGTTCCATGTTACGTCAACCACACACGGTTGCCTACGCTTCCAGACAGGAGGGTCACTTCGCAGAAATGAAATCAGCTAAAAGCCACAACGTGCTTCCTTTATAGATGCTCGTTTATCAAAGCCGTGTTGTCAAAGAGGTTTGCGAGCTATTTTGTATTGGGTGAAATGCATCCAAACTTTCGGACTATGTAGCGAATATGCGTTAGCTATGACCTTACCCACAATGCTTCTGTTTACTTAACGGGTGACCCGTATTACCAAGACTGTGCATGTACGTCGTAGACAGGCATACAGCCAGCGGGGGAAGCAGGAGGCAAGACAGGTTCAATAGAAAACAAAGCACTAAATAAATAAATACACAACTAAACAAATCATCTTTAATTGTCTTGTTGTGACTATTTGAGTCATCTTGGCTGCCCTAATTGTTGTCTAATCGTTGACCAAATTGTGTTTTCTTTTTTTTCCTTCCTGGGCAGGCGTTTAAGCCAGTGGTGGGTAAGAGCCTGTTGTCATCAGTAACAGCGGTGGAGTTCCTACTAGACCAGCATCTGGATTTCCTATCTGACCATTCAGCCTACCAACCATACCAGGTAAATAATAATCACGAGACAATTCATGACTGTGTTTTCATGGTGTGTTGTCATGACTCCAAGTGGAAGTGACCGAGACAGCTATTATTTTAATTGTTTGTATTATTATTATTATTATTATTATTATTATTACACAGTGGTACCTCTATTTACGAAATTAATTGGTTCTGGAAGAAATTTCTTAACAAGAAATAATATAAGTAGAGACGTGTTTTTCATGTAAATGCCCTAATCCGTTCCAAGCCCCCCCCAAAATTCAGACATAAATGTTTTCGAAAGCATAAAAATGCATCTAAATATGGAACAGATCCTTGTTACAATTAGATAATTGCACAATAAATGAGAGTTGTGCATAATGTAAAAAAACACAAAGAATAAAGAATAAAAATGATGGTCATTTAACTGTTAACTGCGTCCTCATCGTTTTTTGCTGTCTTTAGTTCATGTTCTCGCTCAGCAGTGTTTTTTTTTTTTTTGCCAGGCATTTTGTAAAGAACTGATCCAAGGAAGTTTGCTTTTGTCTGATTTTAACAATCCATAGTGAGCGGTCGCCCGACTGGTGAACCCTTTTTCTGGTTGATTCACATTTACGTAAAACTATCGGAAGACCTCATGGCCCGAGCAGCATAGAGACATATCTATTAATCTATCTACACACATAGACACATACAGTAGAAGTCCCTCTTAGCCAATGGGAAGCCAGAATGATGCCCAGTAGTAGCCAATGGCAGAGCAGCTATAAGTATGTTGTATTTAGGAAACTCTGAGCTGCGACTAGCAGCCCATACTGTATTTTTACCTTTCGTATCTTGGAATTTCTTTCGTAACAAGAGGCAATATTTTCCCATTGGGGTGTTTCGTAACTTGAAAATTTCATATGAAGAGACTTTTGCAAGTAGAGGTACCACTGTCGTATAACTAGCAGGACCACTGCGAAAAAAAGTGGACTCTTTCGTCTGAAAAATATGGCAATACTGATAATATATAAATTATGTAATTGTGGAAATTGTAAAATAAGGCGACAAGTTCGTGGTGAATTGTGAATTGCGAAGTCACTACATAATGCACAAGCCTACACTTTCAGTCAGTCCCATAAGCAATCACTACAGCAATCCAAAATAAAGGAAAGTGGGACTTTTACTCTCTTCCTGACACATTCAGGCTCACACATTTAAGCAGCAGGCCGGGTTGACCCCTTCAACAGTGACTCCATTGTACAGTTTATGCCAAACAGATTGTAGCCCCCCTAGCCCCCTCCCTCATAATTCCTCGCTCCAGTCTTCCTGACCAACTGGAAAAACAGAGAGAGGAGTGGCCACAGTTTGATTACTGTGTGTGTGTTTGTGTGTGTGTGTGACAGCGAGTGTGAGTAAGAGGACTGTTTTTACAGCTCTGAGGGGTTCAAAGGTCTCCAGAATAGGCAGCTCTGTAGAGTGGGCAGCAGTGATTTAGCAAGAGGAGAGTCGGTGCGTGTGTGCTTGCGTGCGTGCGTGCGTGTGTGACATGTGTACATGTATTTGACGTGAGAGTGAGCAAATGGCGGTAGAGGATACAAACCCTTACTGCTGACTCAATAATTTAACCATGCATACATGCACGCACGCGCACACACACACACACACACAACACACACACACACACACACAATTTGAAAACCAGACCCCAACATACGCATGATATTTTTTTTCCTCTTTCGCAAACAGCTGTTTTCACTTTGTCAGTACACTGAGGGCAACAATGTTAGCAATAAAAGTCAATGTGTAACATCTGAACAAACTTCAACATGATACCGCATCAGCTCTCCTCATCAGTAAACCTTGAGAGTCCAGAGGATTTGTTTTGCGTCGTCGTCTTGTCGCTCAGGGACGAACTGCTCGAGCTTCAAGTTGAGCAGTCATCTGTTAATGCGTGAATGCAGATCATTCATTTACTGAAACAGAGGAACAGTCTTCAAGCCACTTGAACACTTCCACTGCGTTGCCACTGGATTTTAACAACATTCCATTTAGTTGCAAACACTTGCATACTTTAATTCGCATAAATATAGTTTGACACATTAAGTTATAACTACCGGTAGCTTTACTGTGAGTACTGTGTTGTATACTCAAAAGAGCCGGAAAAGAGTGAAAATGGCACACAACCTCATAAAGTCCACGGTTGTTTTATTTTGTTAGTAGCACATTAACTGAACAGTAAAATGTTGAAAAAGCGCCAATAAGAAACTGGAAACGATCAATGACTGCCTATTCCGAATTATTCCATATTTTGAAAAGATTTTCCCCCTGACAAATACAGTGAAACTCTTCTGCAACGAAATAATGTTTGCAGCAAGATCTTTTTCACAACAGGGGGGTTTTCACTGGAGCAAATTTGAAACAGGAAAGTGGGAATGGTGTTAATGCATGAAGATTTTTTCACACTAGGGGGTATTTTCACCCATGTAGATTTCGTTGTAGAGGAGTTTCACTGTAATACAAATATGAATACTATGTTTCATGCTCCAACTCGAGCCATCAAACGAATGTTTTAGTAACGGTATTGAAAATAATTATTTTATTTTGAAAACTGCGATTACTTCGAGGAGACAGAATGTTCTCTCTCCTCCAAAAGTATCAGAATTGTCAGGCCAAATCTGTTGTTAATCAGTCGAACGATTGAGTTAGCCAATTTTTTTCCTGCCCTTTAAACATCGGTCAAAATAATCTCACAAATAGCCGATATTTGCCGATTGTTTTTACCTTTCATGTAGTCGTTTTTTTGCCGGCAGAAGTCGCTACTGTCGTTGTGATGTCACTTCGCCCACAAGTGGTGCGTTTACGAGCTCGTACATTTCAGTACTTTGCTCGACATGCTCATTACAACGGATAGAAGTGCAACACTCAACAATAAAATGCATTATTTTGCCATTATATCTTATCTGGTTGAACAGGCTGTTATATAATCAAATAACATGTTTGTTTAACACAGTTGAAGCATGTGCAACTGATTAAAGGAAGTCCAAAGATTTTTTTTTTCCGTATCTCCGCACACACACTCTCCTGGCGCTCTCTTCAAAACTGCAGTTGTGCAACCCACCAAGATTGTCAAAAACATTAGAAAAAGAGGCCAACTTTCAACCATCTTGTTTCATAGTGCATATTGAAGCCGTGTTATGGGAGCATTAAAAATACGCAGTTGCACAAATGCGTGACAACCAAATGTTTTTGTCTCCACCAAATAACAAAACACAGTCCCTTTTGGCTGGTCGAAGCTAAGCTGTTCCACGACCTTATTAAAAGTGAATAGATTAACAAACAAGCTTCCACCCACGACTGTTGTTGACAGACAAGGCCTTTCTGTAAGGCACCACCTATAACACAGTTCAGTGATTTTTACGGTTTCTAATGATGAGCTCGGATGAAGCGCACTCAATCGATGTCATCGTAAATATGTAGTTTAGTTTTTCGCCCTGTTACACAATAGTTGGGATGTAACATTTTGAGCTGTACAGTATGGGAAGGCGACGCTACAGTGGTACCTCTACTTATGAAATTAATTGGTTCCTCAAGACATTTCTTAACCCTTTAATGCCTGACCCGTCAAGGAATAGCCAGAAAAATCAGATTTTTGGGAACTGAGATGTTCATTAACCCTTATAACAAAATCCACAAAAATATTTTTGCCATATCATGTTGTAGATATTTGTCGTATTCCATTTATAAGCATTATGTAGATTACATCTGAAAGAGAAAATTTGGGGAAAATCATATTTTAAACCTGCAGTATCAAATTTGAAACAGATGATTTAATGTAATATAAAGAATTAGTTACATGGTGAAAATGCATGTATCAAATATGATACACATGTCATTTTAACTAGAAAATGTTGTAAGTAGAGGCGCGTTTTCCATGTAAATGCCCTAATCCGTTCCAAGCCCCCCAAAATTCAATAAATGTTTCCTAAAGTATAAAAATGCATCAAAATATTTAACAAATATATTTTACAATTAGATTATTGCACAATAAATGAGAGTTGTGTAGAATGTAAAAACAAAACAAAAAACAAAGAATAGAGTAAAGAATAAAAATGATGGTCACAACTGTTAACTGCGTCCTCATCGTATCGTTCATGGTCTCTCTCAGATGTGGTTTTTGCCTGGCGTTTTGTAAGGAACTGATCCAACACTGTGTGGAGCTATTATCAATGGTGAAAACACAACAAGTGGTTTAAGTAGAGTTTCACTTTGCATGCTTATTTGCCCGCTATTTCACCCTTTCAGCCACAGCGGTTACTACAGTGGACAGCTTCTCATATTATCGGGTTACAGGGTGCATGAAATGGTTAAAGATGCAAAATCAGCCAGCGCAATTCGACTCAGTTTTGCGAAATCTCATTACGCAAGCGAAAATCATCAGTTTGTATCTCCAGCTGCACGGCAATTTTCCGAGTTGGGCAAACATAGTCCTGGTTGCTTTCACATGCATTTGCGTACGTAATCAAGTTGGCAGCTGTTTCTGCACATGCAAACCTTTCGTAAATTAGGCCCATTGTCTTTCAAATGCAGCTTTGTTTTTCTTGGAAGAAACACGTTGGCTTACTTGATTATTTATTTATTTTTACGACGACCGACATGTTTGTTTACAGAGGCATTGGCGGATGTCCCTGAGTTTCAGAATAAAACAAATTCCTTCAGACTTTGACAGTCATTGTGATTGTTTTTGTTTTGTGTTTTTTTTAATCAGTCTCTCAGTGCGGTCTGGTACCCAATGTCAAATGGATCGGTACCGGCACATGACCCAGTAGTAGGGTACCGCTGCTTTAGATATTGACTAAGTCTCATAAAATATGCCTGAACCTTCCCAAGGTATCTGAGGTCTTGTGTGAGAGTATGCACGACAGGGCACTTAAGATGCATATTTTTCTCAACAAATCTTGTTCAACAAAATGTACAACCTCAAGTTAAAAAAGAAAAAAGAAAAAAAAAGACTTCAGATGTTCCACTCACTTGATCGTTGTTCTGTGATTTTGGTCAGGCATAGGGGTCAGACATTCCATGTCTACACAGTGCCCATAATAAAACATAACCTTGAAAGAAAGTAGACTTGATTTGCAAATTGGCAGACCAGTTCTGATGATTGATTCTTTTATTCAGGTCGGACAATTGCCATTTGACTCTGATTGACCAACCTGAATTTTGGCCCAGCTCCGCTGAACAAAATCAATATGTCGTATCACTGCGTGAAAAACAGATTGAACTACTAATAAAACCTCTTTCTGCAAAAGAAATAGATATCAAACTATTTTGATCCTGTTCTGACAGAAAAGGTTCATTTTGTGAAACAATTCAGGCGCATAATGGTCTTGTAATGGTTGAGAATTATAACTGGCTCAGACTGGGTTCGGTTCACAACAACAGACTGTAAAAGTGCACAAAATATATGTATAGGATACCGTCTTCCACAAGGCTACATTCCAGTCGGCTATTTTTAGTGTGTAAGCTTGGTTTTAATTTAGAGCTGAACAAAGATGAGAAAGTAGAACACTGCAGAGAGAGAGAGACACTCACTGGCAGGCGAAATGAAAGCCAGACTTCACCCTAATCTTTTCTTCCTGCCACTCGCATCCTCCCAGCCCTTTCTTGAGTACTCCAGCTTTACGTTGTCATTTGAATTACCTGAAAACTGAAACGTTGTTTGACAAATATAACTTGGCTTGGCTTTGATGGCAATTTAACATTTCCCTCTGCATTTTCCAGCTACTGGATGTATCAGCAATCAGAAACCTAGGATTTGTTAAATCCATCAACTTTTCATACAATATAACCAAAACGATTGGAACATGTGACTCAGAAGTTTTGTAACCCTATTAAATGGATTACTGTATTCCAACAATAAACATTGCCGATTGTCTAACCTCAATGTTCAAAGCCAAGAAAATGAATTGGCCCTGCTTTTCCAATACTTTGAGGGGAGTAGAAGTCATCCTTTTGCAACTCGCTTTGTACATCCATCCATCCTTTTTCCGATCCGCTTTATCCTCGGGGGGTGCTGGAGCCTTTTCCAGCTGTGTTCGGGTAGTATGCGGGGGACACCCTGAACCGGTCGCCAGCCAATCACAGGGCCACACAAAGGCAATTTAGGCAATTTAGAGTGTTCCATTAACCTGCTTTGCATGTTTTTGGAATGTGGGAGGAAACCGGAGTACCCGGAGAAAACGCACGCAGGCACGGGGAGAACATGCAAAACTCCACACAGGGAAGCCAGAGCTGGAAGTACCTCCGCACTGTGAGGTCGACACGCTAACCAGCCCTCCCACATTGTACATTCCGTTGTTTTTGGGGGGCATTTATCCCCATTTTTATTCGGTCTGTTTAGTTTCCATTGTTTCCATCTTCACCACTTTTGGCCAAGGTTTTTTAATTTTTTTAATCCTCGATGATTCACTCGTGATTCATAAACTTTAATGCCATGCTAAAGTAACCATAATTGAATCATGGGTACACACAAAAAAAAATCTCCATGTGGTAATTGTGGTTTGGTTTTCTTTTGGGTACTGGGTTTCCTTTCACAATGCATAACTGTCTTTATTCTACTGGCATCGATTAAAGTATTCAAGAGATTCATTATTAGTGTTAACTGATGAACTATTGTATTTCCATTTGTCAACTATAGCTTTTAAATGAACATTTTAGCAAATATTTTCATTCAAAGCTTGAATTGTTTGTGGCTGTTTGTGGCTTACCAAACCAAATATTGACTTTATTTTATATATAAGCAATAACTTCTGTTATGCAGTTAAAATTGATAATGCTTGGCAGCTTAAAGGCCACAATTTTTTCATCTCTGCCATTTGGGATCCGTGCACTTCTGAAGCAATAGAATACATTGCAGATGTGTTTTTAAACACACTGACATGTAATGCATTTTTTTGTTTATCTTTCAGGATGAGGTGGACAGTCAGAACCCAGTTTTAAGAGATAATCCTCAGCTTCATGAGGAATTGAAGGGTTGGCTCAAAGACCAGAAAGTGCAGGAAATTTTTATGCAAGGTAAGATGCGCAAAATGGGCGTTCTATTCATAAAACCTTCACAATATTAATTTTTTTTAATGCAAGAAAAGGACTGTGTTTTTTCTTTTTTGCTAAAATATTGTTGAACACTTTTTGTCGCTTCCAGGTCCCTATTCATTGAATGGCTACCGCGTGCGTGTATACAGACAAGACTCGGCCACCCAGTGGTTTACAGGCATCATTACACATCACGACCTCTTTAGCCGAAACATGGTCGTGATGAATGATCAGGTACACACCTATCCATCCATAATTCTATCCCGCATATCATTTCACTTCTAAGTGCAATATATGTCATTCAGATCTATGTTTTCATTTTAGGTGCTCGAGCCTCAGAATGTGGATCCATCCATGATTCAGATGACCTTTCTGGATGATGTGGTTCATTCTCTACTGAAAGGCGAAAACATCGGCATTACCTCCAGACGAAGGTCGCGATCCAGTCAGAACAACAATTCTGCCCATGTGAGTAACCCCCCCGCCAACATCCACAGCTGTTTTTTTATCTTAAGAATTCCCTAGTGAGAGAATTATATACTGTATGTATACAGTTGTGAGAAAAAAGTGCATGAGCCCTTTGGAATAATAACTATTATAAGATCTTTGCATGAATCGATGGACAAATAATACACAAGATCAGGAAAACGAATAACACGTAAGCAATTTTGATTCCATGGTTTTATTGGACACAACGTGCAAAGTCACATTGCAAGATGGAAGAAATATGGGAAGCTTTAATAACAGGTAGAGCTTTTTTGGCAGCACGAACTGAATATTTCCTTAAGTTACAGAACAGACCTACGCAACGGTCAGGAGGAATTTTGGATCATTCCTGTCCAAAACTGTTTCAGATTAACAACGTTCTTGGGATGTCTGGTGTGAATCGCTCCCTTGAGGTTGTCCGAGAGCTCTTTAGTTCAAGGCGTGGTGTTATTTCTTCACAATAAAGTGAACTTCTTTCTATATTTTACAGTATTTTTTATTAGCCACACACACCCATAAAATAAGGTAAATATAATAATGTTGTTTCAGGCCTGGAATGTATGCATTGCATTTCCATTTACTTTAATGGATATGTTTTGGTTCACAACCAGGAACACAGAATGAATCTGGAAACCGAGGTTCCACTGTAATTCCAAAGGGTTCACATGCTTTTTATTTCACCTGTATGTACATTCTTTTGTGTGTGTGTGTGTGTGTGTGTCTGTGTGTGTCTGTGTGTGTATGAAACCTTAATTGGGCATAAGAAACATTTTAAAAAGCCAATCGGTTTGCCTTTACTTGTATTTGTAATTGACTTCCGTGGTTTGTTTTGTTAAAATGTTCATCCTCGAGCGATTGGTTAACCGCCAAATATTTTGTTGCACAGAGTTACTAAATTTGAGTTGTGTCTGTTGGAGGTTCTCCCCAGAAAGTCTAAAAGCGTAAAGTGTGATTTTTGTTCAGACTGAAATTCAATATACTCACCGTCCCAGTGCCCAAAAGTGATTTTCTGTGATTGAGGATTTTCTCTCTCTTTTTTTTTTTTTTTAAATGCTAAAGGACATTACACCATCACATTACATGGAGTGCCTGCTCCTCCCCACCCGTTAAAAAAATTGATGATAACTAATTTAAAACCTGTTTGAGTTTTCGTTAACTGAAATTGGACTAAAATTGTCACCTCTAGAAATGACAAAAAATGTGACTACGTTTATTAAGTACAGTCAAACCTCAGTTTTCGAACGTCTCTGTTCTCGACCAAACATTTCGAGTTTTTTATGCCTTGGTTGACGAACAAATTTCGGTTCTCGAACAAACTGAGCGCACTTGAATGCACCATTTGACTCCTCTCGCCTTCCTTACACGAGGAAGTGACGCTGCCTCGTCTTGCTTTCCATTGTGAGCAGACGTGTTCAGTAAACATTTTTATTTTAAAAAGAGCGTGGTTTCGGTTTTCGAACAATTTCGGTTTTCCGAACAGTCTTCTGGAACGGATTATGGACGAAAACCGAGGTTTGACTGTATTAAGTAAAAAATGGCTGATGCTAAAAAACAATACTGATTTCACGTATGGCTTGTTATTTCGTCAAAAGTAAATTGGTTTATCTTTACAATAAACACTTGGCCAGTGATTCATTGTTTGCGCTGTCATTACAAATTTTTCCAACATATCCTTTTCGTTCATTTCACTCGGTTTGTCTCTGTGCGTGTGTGTCAACTTTGTTTACATGTTAAAGATGGCGGGAGGGAGACCCGGCGGGACCACTGGCAACACTCAGGTACCCCCACCGACACACGGTCACAACTCCCAAGCTCTTTGCATCCACCTCCATGTTCACACGTGCCGCTTTATTGACTTCATTGGAGAGTTACAATGTTGTCGCAGCTCGCTTTATTTTAATTTTATTTTTTATATTTCATTTAATCGTCCAGTAGCCAGAATAGAGCGATAAAGTTCAGTGTGGGGTAATGACTTAAGTCAGACCTCTATTCTTGCATGTTGTTTGAAAAAAAAAAAACATCTACCAAGTATCAGTTTACCAATTATGCTACACAGTAAAGAAAAAAATATTTCTACGAGGACTAAGTGTGCTTACGATTCTGACTATTCATTGTTTGACCCAAAAGGCTTTTTTTTTCATGTTAATTAATGACTTATCCGGGACAGTTTATCCTAGAAAGAACTTGCTCTCTAAATCTGTCGCCAAATGTTACTCACAGCTATCGATGCGGACCAGAAAGTGCTTGGCTCAGTAATGATTGCCATGCACACACAATAAGTGACATGATGCCAAATACGGGGTGCCTCGAAAACACAAACTTTGCAGAAAGAACATTATCATGACGGGTTCAATTCCAGCTCCAGCCTCCCTGTGTGTAGTTTGCATGTTCTACCGGGCCTGCATGGGTTTTCTCCGGGTATTCAGGTTTCCTCCCACATTCCAAAAACATGCATGGCAGGCTGATTGAGCACTCGAAATTGTCCCTAGGTGTGAGTCTGAGCGCGGGTGGTGGTTCGTCTGTGTGTGCCCTGTGATTGGTTGGCAACCGGTTCAGGGCTGCCCGAAGATGGCTGTGATGGGCTCAAGCACCCCCCGCCACGGATTTGAAAATGGATGAATGGATGGTTATTTTTGGTTATGTCTGGATGCTGCTTTTGCTCATGAAGGATGTTTCCCACTTTTACAGAGTCACTACACACGAGCCCAAGCAAACAGCCCCCGTCCAATCATGACATCATCGGGCCCCAACCCGAAAGGTTCCCAAGGTGCACTGGCGTCCCAACAGCAGAGTCAATCACTGCAAAGCCAGCAAACATCCAGCCAATCGCACCATTCGCCCAGCGGCAACGCGCGGGAACAGCGCAACTCTCGCTCATCCCGGAGAAAAGGATCAGATAGCAGCGTTGCCGAGGAGGACAGGGACAGGAGAGAAGAAGCTGTCGGCAAAGGTGAGGCTCTCACTCTGCCGAGCCTCTTTTGCCTTTCTGATGTCTCTCTCTAAGTGCACAAGCCTGGAAAATGGTGAAATGTCGATTTCAAGGAATGATGTACTACACACACCGAAAAAGGTGCTTTGATATGATTTGTTTTTTGTCCAAAGATTAATACTTGAATGGTTTTTTTTTAAATTTCTGCAGACTCTAAGTCGAAGGCCAAGCAGGCAGTAAACAAACGGAGGAAGGGTGAGGATGATGAGAAGAAGGTAGGTCTAAAGAGACTGAAGACAGACATGACATCTGACTTCTCAGAGAGCAGCGACTCTGAAAACCCGCACAAGAGGACGGCCCATTCGTCGTGCTCCTCGTCGTCGTCCTCATCGTCGTCCTCTTCCTCCTCTTCCTCTTCCTCCTCCTCAGAGCCAAACTCTGAGAATGAATTAAAGACTCGCAGCAGTGAGGTGAAAACAACTGCTTCAAAAATGGAGGAGGAGGAGAAGACACTAACGCAGGCTGCCAAAATGAACGATTCCTCGTCTCACGTTGGTCGCCTGTCCCCGTGGGCGGAGCTTCAGTCGACGGAGGACGGCAATAAGGCTGTTAAGGAGACGAGCAAAATGATCACAAAAGAGGAGGAGGAATTGGTGGCGGTGACGCAGATCACGCAATCTCCACGGCAACAGATGCCTCTTATGTCTGACACTATCCAGGCTACTATTATAGAGAGTAGCAAAAACACTGTGAAAGGTAAATTGCACTCGGCTCCCAACTATCTGATGATTATAACCTATTGATCAATTACATTCTTCTCCTTTTTTTTTTTTTTTTTTAGTCTCCTCTCGATGTCAGACACCTTCCTTGTCCCAACTCCACGCCGGCGGCGGCGGCGGCGTGATTGACATCACAGATGATGCACAGGCCACCGTGCATCAAGAGAGTTCAGAGGCTGTGTCAGCTCTGCTTGCCTCGCAGAAGGCAGAGTCCACCGCCCTTTCACCTTACCTCACCTTGCATCCATCCCCCGTCTCCTCGCCTCCTGTCCCTCCTTCACCTTCGCCCTCAGAAGGTGGCCGAAGGACAGAAATTGACCCCGGAGGTGGCGTGACAGCAGGCAGGAGTTTAAATAACAAGATAGAGTTTTCTTCTTCCGAGGTTATCAGGTGAGAACAGAAAGGAATGTGTTTTACCTTTTCCTAATGCCTACTGTATTGTTCATTTCTTCATGTTATTCAACAGCGTGGATGGGAGGCGACTAGGAGTGAGTGATATGTACAGAGTTGCTTTTCACGATGTGCGAATTTACATTATCGAATATTCTTAATACTGCCTGAAAAACAAACGGGTCCATTGTTTGGCTGCAAAGTAGGAGGAAGTGATGAAATCCTCATTTGGCTAATCAACAAACATCAGAAAGGAAGAGGAAGTGATAAATGTTCATTTGGCGAATCAGCGGCAGGATTCAGTCTCGTGAGTCTGTGATAGTAGCCGAGGGGACGCAACATTTTTCAAGTATGGGGGCGTGCCTCATTTCAGCGACATAATTATTAAAAGGCAAAGTCTATGTTGTTAGCCTGGAAATGAGTCAGGGTTAAACAAGACTGATATTGTCAAAATAAGATTGTAGGATGTACTGAAAAACTGTTGCCGTGAAGAACAGTTCACTTCTGTTGAACAACGAACCATATGAAGGATTATGTGACTTCTAAACTAACTAAAGAACTAAATTGGAGTAATACACTCGTGAAATGCTCCCCAAATTGAGCAAACGCACACAGTACTGTTGACAAAGCAAGTAAACGTTGGCAAGACGTCACTAACCTCGCCAGCTAAAAGTTTGCCGGATGTTCGATATTAGCTGAACATGCGGTTTTTACACGGTCGTATTCCGCATTCTAGCTAAACACCTTTTCTCATTCTGACAGCTGTAGTAGTTGGCAGTGGTTGACCAGTACTAACTGCAGCACAAAATGTGATGTTATTTGTCATTATGGAGTTGTAGGAGACATAATTATTCACAAAAATCCATGAAGACACCCTATATAGTCTGAACATACAAAATAATTTGAAGTTCTGGATTGTTAAATATTGCTGTGGAATGTCGTTTTACAATATTTTGTCGAAGATGTCGGAAGTAATTTAAAATGTAAACAAGAGTTGTTCAGAAACGTCTATCATTGTTCTATGAAGCAAGTGCAGATCTACAGTTTTTCTTTTGTTGAATGTCGTCAAATTATCGTTGAATCTAGCTAGCTAGCTAGCTAGATATCTATCTTTTCATATCACCCACTCTTAAAGCCTCCTCAAAGATTCAGATTTGTATTTCATCTGTATTCTTTATTCGATATTTATGTTAAGACATTGCTGTACAATGGAACGTCCGAGGTTGAACTTTAACACATTGCGGGATGCTAGCCCAGCTCGTATTTGTTCAAAACCATTTTTTCCCCTCCATTAGAAAATAATGAAAATCTAATCAAGAAATAAAGTCAAAGTTAAACTGACACCATTCTGAATATATATGGATATTATGTAGTTCATTTCTTAACCCCATATTGTTCAAGCTACGAATAGCTATTTGCTGGATTAAATATCCAGGGTGAGAAAAAGCAAAAGTGAATCTATTACCTTCTCAACTGAGTTCTCATGAGCTATACGCACATGTCACACTACTTGTTGATGTCTTTAAGTAAGCATTGCATACAAATCAAAAGAAAGCATATTATACACACACAATTAATCATTAAGACACTTCCTAAAACTACAGTTACACTTTCTGCGGCCATGGCAGCACTGTTTACCTGAAATCTAGTGCGCGTTTGGCAATTTTTTTCCCCCTCTATATTCATGTTTTCTTTGCTAAGTTTGCTTACAGTCTATCAGAGTATCTCTGAAGGCCTCTGTAGTAAAAGGCCCGCTGAGTACCAGAGGCTCAGAGAAGCATACAGGTCGGCTTTTCTCACATTCTGTCAGGGCTTTCTTCGGATGAAACGTGGATGCCAGGCAGCTTTGTAGCATGTTTATAGCCCCGGCAGAGTCAACTGATGATCCCCTGGTGGGCCAGACTCCAGAGTCGGTGTCAGCGCCGGGGGGTGTCACAAACTGCAGCTCAATAAAAATGTGACGATATTTGTGTTCTGTCAACCAGTAATTCAATAATCCATCTCATGTCGCAAAACACGTAAAAGAGCCCTTTATTTACATTTACAGGGTTCTCACACGTGTCGTCAATAAACACATGGTTAAGCTTTAGAAGCTTTGTAGGTGGTGAGTGTGATTATGCCGGGCAATGGAAAGCTTCCGTCACACTTTGAAACATTGCTGAGATGTTGTTACGCACTTTCAGATTTATTTGTGTGCACCCTGTTTTACTCCAGTCAACTACTTTTTTTTCCGCGGTGACCTAAAATGAGTCCAACATGGCTGCCGGCAGCAAAGAGTGAACGTAGCCTTAGATGAGGCCTTCACAAGATTTGCTGAGCTCTCATATGTAACGTTATGCAGGCCGCTGGTCCGAAGGGTGAAATTGTGTACTACACAGTACTTTATTTAGAAGTACGGTCAAACCTCGGTTTTCGTCCATAATCCGTTCCAGAAGGCTGTTCGAAAACCGAAACCACGCTCTTGTTAAAATAAATATGTTTACTAAACACGTCTGCTCACAATGGAAAGCAATACGAGGAAGCGTCACTTCCTCGTGTAAGGAAGGCGAGAGGACTCAAATGGTGCGTTCAAGTGCGCTCAGTTTGTTCGAGAACCGAAATTTGTTCGTCATCCGAGGCATAAAAAACTCGAAATTTTTGGTCGAAAACCGAATTGGACGAGAACCGAGACGTCCGAAAACCGAGGTTTGGCTGTACAACATTTTTACAGCCAGCAATTTTTGTGTTCCAGATGCAATGAACTCATTCACTCCCAAAGACGTTGTTCTTTTCAGACTTGGTCTAGAGTAGGGTGGTACTGAATGAGTTAAATATTTGCTGTTCTCAATGTTTTGATGACAGTGTATTCTTGATGGCCAGCTAAAAAACAGATATGACATATATCTGTAATTATATATACATATTAAATTATTCCTGTGTTTTTTTTTTCCAGACCTGTCACGTCAATGACTGATAATATGATGCTGATAGAGAAGGAAAAATCGGTCATTCCCCATCCTTTTCTTCATCACCATCAACCAGAGCAGCATACGCCACAACAACACTACACGTCTGGCATCAAGAGTCCGTCGTTATCCGAGGAGCAAAGCAAACAGCAGCAGCTACACCCCGACAAGACGAACACAGTCCTTTCCACTGACTTTACAAAAACCAAAATGAACCCGAACCCAGCTCCGCAAGACTCCATGAAACAAAAATCCCCGCGGCCCAACACCCCTCAGAGCCACCCGTACCCTAGCACGAGTCCAGCAGACCACATCAAGTCCAAGCCCCACTTAGGCCTAGTGGATATCTCAAAACCTAAACCCAATACCTCTCCAGAGGTCTCTAAACATAAAATACCAAGATATTATGATACCTCCTCCCCTCCATCAGGTCGTTTGTCCAGTAAAGCAGAAACAACTGAGCCTCCTCGCTCTGGTTTTAAGCCAACACCAGCTCACTCAGAGTCAGGTGGGGGCAGTACTGTCAGCAGTACCAAGAGCCCTCTAATTATCGATAAGAATGAGACATTCACTGTTTACAGGGACCCGGCTCTGATCTGCTCAGACAATGAAAACACTTCTTCTGCCACCATCTCCTCTAACCACGTGGCGGCATATCTCCATCCTCACCTACGTGGGCTCCACTCGTCATCTCCCCACTCCCCTTGCCTCACCCCTTCGTCCCACCCACATGCTGCCTCTCACCTCCTTGCTCCTCCTCACACCTCTGCCTTACCCCACCCGCACCTTTTACCCCCTGGGGTTCTCTCAGCCATGCCTCCTCCTCACACGGCATCTCTCCTGGGGGGCCACCCGCAGCTGGACTCCCCCGGTGGTTTAGGTCACCTTGCCCTACCTCACCCGGGAGCTGCGCACCAACAGCAGTTCCTACAGGTCTGCGTCAAGGGGCATTGATTTGATGTTACTTTTTTTTTTCTAGCTTTCCATTGGTCAACTAAAACCCTTTTCAATGTTTCCAGGGTCAAGGGGCCCCTCCTCTGCTCCCCCAGCCTCATACTGGAGCTTCAGGTTTGGGCCTCTACCCCATCCTTTGGCAGTACCCCAATGGAACCCCAAGTTCCTACCAACAAGGGCTCAACATACCCCCCACGGCTAAATGGGTTCACCCCGAAAATCCAGTTGCTGTTAATTCTGAGGTGTCACTTCGAAAGGTATTTGGACTTTCTGGGAATGTATGTATGATTGATTGAGTTTTTTAACGGGGAGGGTTTTGTGTTACCTTTACCACATGGGCGTGAAGGAATTCGTGACATTTATTATGCACGGTAATTTTCCACACTTAACATTTCTTTTGTAGGACTTAAGTTTTGTCTGCAATATGAGACATGCCGTTGAAGGTCACTTGGGATGAGGCATTCTTGAAGAACGCTTTCCCTTTTACTCAGCCCCCGGGTTATTTTGGCACGAGATCTCAGACACCATCCTTCTCAGCCTCTGACACATAGTCGAGATCTATGCTCTTTAGTATTCATCCTGCTCACACTCTTGCAGAAGTCACCTGACTAAACACCAGTGACTCACTTCCACCAGTAGCCTTACTCTATCCTCACCATTACTAGTGAGGTGCTATTTTGAAACAATTGTGTGTCCGTGTGTGCAAAACTGTAATTTGAATTTACCTTCTGCTTCTTTTCTTTGCAATGCACTTTCCATATCCAGAGCACAGCCAGCCCATGGTTGCACCAAACTGTCGGTAGTGCAAGTGACAGTTTGGGTTTGCTGAGTCACGTTCCCGTACGACCAGCCAGCGCTGATCCCCACCGCCCCTCTGTTAAAATCAGCACGCACGCTAGCCCGCCGCTGTCAAAGATCAGTGTGGACATTCGTAAAGAGTGAGTCAAGTCAATTAAATATTGCTTCTTTTTTTTTTCCAGTGACGTGCCTGCCATCAAGCTAATTATGTAATAATTATGTAATAATTATTACATGATATTATTATCATGTAATAAAGCATATGAAAGGCTTTTGACATTTTTTTTTCTTTCTTTAGAGATGTGGATAAGCGAGGCTATGTGGATCCAATAAGAACTTTGACGTTGGCCCAACTGAAACAAGAACCAACAGACAGTAACAGGAGCATCACCGGGAAAGATGCACAGCTTCACCGCCTCTACTTGGACCCCCACAGCAAGGCACGCCTGAGTAATACACAGGTATACTAATCTCAAATACAAATCAATTGCTGTCAAACTTTAGATCAGTTCAATGATGTTGTTATTCAGAACAAGACAGACTTAATTTTTCAAGTAGGATTTCATTTGAGTTGGTCATATCTGTAAAAAAAAAAAAAAGAGTTATACTACTCCAGACAGAAATTTAACTTAAAGGTAAACCAAGATGACAGCACTAAAGATGAGTACAAATTCCACACTACCAAAATTATCAAGAGAAATAAAGCTGAGGACTTATTTGATGAAACATTTGAAGACATTCAGTGAGAGACATACCTTGGAGCGACCACAACTGCTTTAGGAGAGCGACTGCAGTAGGGGAGGGGTTAATAAAGCATGTTACTATGCTTACAGCAGACAATTTGTAGAGGATTTTTATTATTTTTGTTTACGACATGTTAGATATTAGAGTGAAAAGTATACCTGCTGCAGTAAAAAAAATGTATGAATTGAAATCATTTGCATCTCACTTAATGGCACGATAAACTATATAAATGCTCGTACTCGTTCTAAAAATCTGCAAAGTCATCATGCAGCCCTTTATATTCGCATTTGGGTTTGAATTCATCATTCACATACAAAAGTACTGACAAACTTATCTTTCCCTTGTAAATTACCGTATTTTCCACATTATAAGGCGCTTCGGAGTGTGAGGCGCACCTTCAGTGAATGGCCTATTTTAAAACTGTTTTCAAATTTAGGGCACACTGCATTTTAAGGCGCATAGAAGCTACAATAGTGGCTGCTGTTGCGCTATGCATCCACTAGATGGAGATACGCTAAAGGAAATACAATACAGTACAGCTTTATTTATATCGCACTTTCACTACAGCTGCGGCTGTAACAAAATGCTTGACAGATCATTTAAAATACTGCGTCCAAGAAATCAGAATATTTATCCATATATAAGGCATCGGATTATAAGGCACACTGTCGGCTTTTGGGGAAATCGGAGGCTTTTAGGGGTGCCTTATAGTGTGGAAAATACGGTAATCTCCAAACATAAACATACGGTATGTGATTTGCCTCTTGTTCGGTCGTCTCCAAATTGATTACTGCTCATTGTAAATATGCAAATGTACCTCTGTTCCTTTGATTAGGAAATTATTATTTATTTTGACCATGTAGCTAACTTACACACACTCCTGTTTTGTGGTGCATTCAAAAAATAAATTTAACATACAACATGTTTTCTTTCCAAGGATGCCGTTCAGGCAGCGGACCGAGCCACCAAGTACAAAGAAGAGAATCGTCAAATTCTGAAGGAGAGCATCGAAGTGGCCCCTTTTACTGCCAAAATTCAACGCTCAAGTGAACCCGGGATCGACAGAGAAAGAGAAAGAACCCGAGATCCCACTTTTCCCGTCAGGATACCAGCTCTCGCTTCCCTTAGCCCAAAGGCCGGCCACCCGCATCCTCATATTATCCAGCCGGAAAAGAGCAACTATTTTACCACTTTGTCCAACAGTGTTATAAATGAGCCCCCAAGACTGTACCCTTCCAAAGAGCTCAGTTCTTACTACAAGAAGGTGTCAGTCGGAGCTCAAGGGGTTGTGGCCAGTATAGGAGCAGCTGTTTCAAGCCAGAGTGCTCTGTCGCTAGGCAACTACAACGCCAAAGTGTCCATCTCTCGGCCACCTCCCCTAATTAAGCACCATCCAGAAGGCGGTGAGGGTCTTGCGGGGAAAATGACTGAGCAGCTCAGCCAGCAGGCCACGCTGGTCCAACATCAACACCACACAGGTGTCGAAAGGCTGGAGCGCTGCAGTCCTGCGATATCTCCTTCCTCCTCTTCATCATCTTCTTCAATGTCTAACCACCACCCCCATCATCACCACCACCACCATCACCACCACCCCCACCCCCACCCTCAGCAGCAGCAACACAACCTCAGGGTCATGCCGTCTCTTCACAGAGCACCCGTCTTCCATCCGCCCACTCAACACGCGCTTGAACGTAAAGAGGCCGCAGACAGAGAGCGAGAAAAGGAAAGGGAGAGAGCAGGCTACGGCGGACGTCTGTCTCCGCCGACTCTCACACCTATCCAGCCAGTTACGTTAGCAGCAGCTGGCAGCAAGACATCAGTTGAGCAACAAAAGCCCCCCACACTGTTGCCGGAACTCAGGGACGTAAAAGGTCATGGAAATACTACCGTTGTTGCCTCAGCTGTCAGTGTGGAGAATATGACATCGTCGGGTGGGTGGAGAGCCGGTCAAGACCGAAGAGCTCTCTTCTTTGGAGAGAAAGGAGTGTCAAGGGACAAGCCCCAGGCTGCGATGGCATCCGTCATTGTGCGTCCGCCAACGTCCGTTAAATTTGACAATCCCGCAAACAAATCTGGTGCTATATTCCCGAAGGATTTATCCTTAGGGAGTCAAAAACCGGGCGAGAGTTTCAGAGACCATGGAGCTAACAGAGTTATTCAACCCAACTCCAACCTGGATGACATGTACATCCAATATAAAAAGACCTCAATTCATGTCCTGCAAGGGGCTGTGGGAGCCTGTACTACAAACTCTGTTCAAAGGACTACCGTTTCTCCATCTGTACAGAGTAGAAGTGAGGCAACTACACCTGAGCTGGGTTACTCTGTATCACCCCATCATGGGCCAGGAGAGCACCAGGTGGGGGTTGGGTCACGTACCTCATCTCCAGGAGGATCTTTCCATCCTCCCAGTCAGTCTACCACGCCGCAACCCAACCCGAATCTCACTCCAAGACCGACCCCCTGTTCTGGCAGCGGTCAGGCTTACTCACCCTCTTTCGTTCACCTCAAGAAGCACAAAGCTGCATTGGCAGCAGCCCAATCGAAAAGCAATCTCTGCACTGCGTCCGTGTCCGCCACGACCGGATACCCGTCCGCAACGGTGGATCCCATTGACAAAACTCACAACTCCACTCCTCCACCTGCCTCAGTCCAAACCTCATGTTCAGGAGATAGCAGTAGCGGCAACTCAACGAGTGGCAGAACAACGCCGGGAAAATCAAGTCCGCTGCACAACGGCCAGTCTTCTGGGCCTGCTTTACCAAGTGGTGGGCAGGCCAGTAATTACCACAAACTAAAGAAAGCCTGGTTAACGCGGCATTCCGAAGAGGATAGGAACACAACCGCGACTGTCAGCTCAGTTAACACCAAACCAGACAAATCGCCCAGCATCAGCAACACCGCAACCATGACAGAAATGATCAAACCATGTACCGTCAATCTCAGTGCCTCCACGTCTAACGAGGTGGAGCTGAGCAAGGACGCCGCAAGCAAAGCAGAACGAGACAAGCTCTCGGAGGACAAGACGGCTGGAGCAACAGTTGGGGAGGACAGGAAAACATCCTCCTCACTAAGGCGCGGAAGCAAACGAACATACGAGTCTGCTTCAGAAAGCGGGGGGGACGACTCGGATGCCAGCGAGAGCAAGATGGAGGGCAGGGCCAAGCGTCAGCCCAAGCCAACATTCAAGAAGAAACAGAATGATATGGCCAAGAAAAAAGGAGACAATGAAAAGGAAGAGGATGATGTGAAACCCAACGGCATCTTTCGATCTGCGAAAGAGAAGACCAAACTCAAACTGGCCAGTAGCAGTAAGTCATGCACCCAGTAACCTGATAACATGATACGCCGTCCACTGTCGTAACCGCTGTCCCTCAAAGCGTTAATTCTATTTATAAAATGATCGTCCAATCTTTTTGCTATTTTTAATAACATACAACCTGGCCATTTTGATAGCTTTTTAGATCATGTTACAAACAAGCTACCTTACCCACCAAGCAGTACAGTTCATTTCAGCGTGCTGTGGTGCATTTTGAAACAATCAATCGTGATTATGGGGCAAAAAAGCGTGATACCGACCCGCCAAGGAGCATTGATTTTTGCATTTTTTTAAATTCTTGCAATGTGACTCCTTTTTATTGTACAACAGGAATAACATACAGTCAAACCTCGGTTTTCGGCCATAATCCGTTCCAGAAGGCTGTTCGAAAACCGAAATTGTTCGAAAACCGAAACCACGCTCTTTTGAAGATAAAAATGTTTACTGAACACGTCTGCTCACAATGGAAAGCAACATGAGGAAGCATCACTTCCTCATCTACCCGAGAAAGCGTCACTTCCTCGTGTAAGGAAGGCGGGAGGAGTCAAATGGTGCATTCAAGTGCGCTCAGTTTGTTCGAGAACCGAAATTTGTTCGTCATCTGAGGCATAAAAACCTCAAACTTTTTGGTCGAGAACCGAGACATCCGAAAACCGAGATTTGACTGTATTTTATTTAAAGCCCCTGTCAAGTGAAATAAACTCTCTTATAAATTGCACTTATAAATTTGACACACCACAGAGAAGAGTGTGGATAATAAGCTTGCCAAATATAAAAGAAAAGAAAAAGTTCAAATTTTCCCACGGCGGAATCATTGTCCTCTTATTTTACTTTCTTTTTTTTTTGCAATTATGTTGCCCGTCGTAATCACATTTTGGGATAAGTGGCCGTAATGCCATGAATGGAGCTCGAAGTCTTCCTTTTACCGTACAGTGAAAACATCTACTCTGAGGTCATCTTTTGTATTTAATTTTAACGTGAAATGCTCTTCATTCTTTTTTAAAAAGTGCTTTTCTTGATGTGTTGATATCCATCCTTTCCAGATGGGATCCCACGTTCCGTCCTGAAGGACTGGCGCAAGGTGAAGAAGCTAAAGCAGACGGGCGAGTCTTTCCTTCAGGATGATTCTTGTTCAGAAATCGGACCCAGTTTGCAAAAGTGTCGGGAGTGTCGGATTATCCGCAGCAAAAAAGGCGAAGAGGCGGCCCATTCTCCCGTCTTTTGTCGTTTCTACTATTTTAGACGGTAAGTGGTTGATGGCATTGTCTTATAGTTTTTTTACTTTTACTTTGTCTTGTTATTATTTGTGTTGCAATATCTATTCATTTGAATCAATACTAAGAAAAATGAATAAATACATGCATTGAAATAAAATTAAGTACAACTATGCGAAATTGCAGGATACTTTATTTGCCCTGCATGATAGACAGTACTTGAGATGAAATAAAATAAAAATCAATTTTATCTTACCACTAAAAAGTGTGTTGTGAGCAAGCCTGGGAAATTTGAGAACAAAAATAGATACTGAAAAAAAAAAATCGAGATGTTCTGTGAGCGTCCGTTGAATGCGCTAAACACATTTTTGCATATCTATCACACAGAAAGCTTTCACTTCATCAAATCAATTTGAATGTAACACACAGACAACCCAATGAAATACAAAATGCAGGTTCTCAATGCCAAGTTCAATTTCATTTATTAAGTAAAAAAAAATCCAAACCAACCTGTCCATTAGGATAATGGCCTAGTGTAAGTCAATTTTTTATTTAAAAACAAATATTTTTAGTGCCTTCAACATCTCATGATGCTGAAATCGGCTCCATCTTTCGTTAAATACAATATTAAATTCTATCCCTGCAATTAAATTATGAAATCAGCTACATTCTTCGTCAAATGGATCATTCAATTCTACCCTTAAAATTAAATTATGTATAATTAGAAACTGTATTTGAATCCGTTTTTCTTTTTTTTTTTCAGAAAAAAATAACTTTGGCCATTATTTTTAAAAAGGTGACGATGCGTAAAATCAAACTTGAAAAGAATCACAAAGCTGTCCATATATAAATGTACCTATTTTTGTGTTTTTTTTAAATATATTTTGTTTGCCTCAAACACACACACTTTCTACAGTATGGATACTCAGTAAACACAGTCACTATAGATGGATAAGCAGCAGCATTTGCAGCCGGGGGTCATCCTGTGTAAATCTCTCAAAGAGGATTTGCTGCTCTATAATCTTTCCTCACTGTAGACCTGCCGCAACTGCAATCTCCTTCCGTCTCCCTCGCCTGTACGTCTCTACTGATTCTTGTTCTCTAACCCTGTCTGACCTTCATGCAGTCTGTTGCGATACACCAGGGGTGTCAAATTAATTTTTGTCGCGGGCCACATTGAAGTTACGGTTTCCCTTGGAGGGCCGGTATGACTGAAACTATATTAAAAAAAAAACTCTGAAAAATGGTTTATTCGACTGCTGACAATATCTCTTATTTATTACAAATGAGAAGTTGAAATTTTGGTCCAGATTTTAGCAAGAATCACGGAAGTTGACATGTTTGATTTGCTTTCACGGACCACATAAAATGATGTGGCGGGCCAGATCAGGCCTTGACTTTGAAACCTGTGCAATACACTAAAGTTCAAAGTTTGTGTGTTGCGCAATCCACTGCCACTTTTTTGGGGGGTCCAGAAACTCCAGACTCTTTCTTAGTTGGACCAACAAGTTAAAATTGTACACTAAGACTCAGATATATTGTTATTGTTATTTAACAAAAATAATCTTTCGTAATCACAACCTTGATCAATTTTGAATCCTATTCTCTGCGATGATGTCTGAGTTCAAGAAACTATAGATCTTTTCTAATGTTCTGAAGTTTTGGACTATTTTTATCCTGTTTCAGGCTTTCCTACAGTAAAAACGGCGTCATCAGAGTGGATGGTTTTTCCACTCCGGACCAGTTTGATGACGAGGCACTTGCCCTGTGGATCCCCGGAGCGATGGAGGAGAGTCACCTGGACCAAACCACAGCCAAGTACATCCTCAGCTTTATAGGAGACATGTTCTGTCAGATGGTCCTGATGGAGAATACGGCGGCCTCCTGGGTCAAAAAGGATGGTGTGTTGTCCTTACAATAACTCCTATTTTGATTACAGTAGTCCCTCGTTTAACTGGATTTTAAGTGCTTCTGGGCAAGTGCATCGGTTGTGACATTGCAGCTAGTCAATGACCTTGTTATGCATTCATTTAGTTGCTATTATTTCCAAAAAACGCAATTCAGAGTGCACCATCGAATCATGTAATATAACAAAAATCCTGTCATGTGAAAAGCGTGATATGGTGAGGGACAACTGTATATCTTAAACGAATACTTGTTGCGTTAATGACTTTTTGTGTGCGTTTCAGCCAAGCTCGTGTGGAAGCGCGCAGTTAAGGGAGTGAGGGAGATGTGCGATGCCTGCGAGGCGACGCTCTTTAACATCCACTGGGTCTGTCAGAAATGTGGCTTTGTTGTCTGTCTGGACTGCTACAAGGCCAAGGAAAGAAGGAGCTCCAAAGGTCAGTTGTATGGGTTGGGGTGATTTAAGTATAATAAAAGGCCAAATTTAACGGGACAAATGAGTCGACAAGAAATAACCCATGTAGAGTTTTTTTTAATGTTTTGAAAGCCAACTCACGATAGGCACAATACAGTCAAGAATTTTCATTGACTTAATTTCAGGAACAAAATCCATTCAAGCAATGTGTATCTTCCCATCATGCCTAACTAAAAAAACAACAACAACAACAAACAAAAATGCTCACCTAGTGCAAAGTACACCAATTTTTTTGAGTTACCATATTTTCCAGATTATAAATCGCACCAACCATAAAATGGATAATAAAGAAGGGTGGGAGTCACATTTTGGGGGGGAAATGTACGCTAAGAACAGACATGTCATCTTGAAAGGCAATTTAAAATACAAATAAAATGGAGAACAACAGGCTGAATGAGTGTAGGATATGCTAATGTGACGTGACACATAACAACGAACTGAGAATGTGCCTGTTATGTTCATATAACGTATTAAGAGTTATTCAGATAACTGTAGCATAAAGAACACACTAACAAGTTTACCAAACCATCAATGTAACTCCAAATGCCTAAATCCAATGACATTTTCATCTTCGGTGTCACTTTGAAACAACACCGCCAACTCTGGAGGTACAAGAGGCAGCGCTTCTTCTTTCACTTCGCTTACGTCAGAATCGTCGTCGATTTATCAACACGGGCCTACAGCCCCCCCTTGCGGTTTAATGTGAAAATAACATGTGAAATGATGTGATGTGTTATAAATCGCAACCCGGCCAAAATATGAAAAAAAAATGCGATTTATAATCTGGAATGTACGTTAATATTTGCTCTATGTATTTCTCTTGTCAGATAAAGAACTCTACGGCTGGCTGAAGTGTGTGAAAGGCCAGCCTCATGATCACAAACACCTCATGCCAACACAGATCATACCCGGCACAGGTAAAAATGATCGTTTTGACTCTTCATCCGTCCATATTACACAGGATTGTGAGAACTGATAGCTTCTGACGTCATACAAGTGTGACAAGAATGTGGCAAAAACAAAACAAATGGACTAACTGTTCCGACGACGCATTCAGTTGATTGCCTTGATGTGTACCAATTTAAAATGAGTGTTATGTTGTTCACACTGAATAATTGAACGAAACAAATGGTTCCTACAATGTATCTTAATTCTCATATTTGTTTTACTTTTCCGTTATTTTTCAGTGCTTACGGAATTAGTGACCTCTATGCATTCGCTGAGAGAAAAACACAACATCAAACGGCATTGTGCCTGCACCAGCAAACTGAATCTCCTCAGCAAACTACCAACCACCAATGGAGTTTCACAGGTATCGTGTGTATGTTTTGTCTTTTCAGACTGCAGCAGACTAGCATCCATCCCAATAATGTCTATTTTCTTTGGTGCTGTAAATAATACAAACAGCCTCCAGCGGCCATGATGTACTCAAATGCACAACAAGTGAACTAAGTGAATCATTCTCACATTACATCTCAAGGCATGTTATGTTGCCCCGTGAATGACCGGCAAACAGTTCAGAGTGTAACTGGCCTTTCGAGCAAAGTCAATCAATAAATGGTAGAAAATTAATGGTTATCGTACAAGTATTGCCACCAAAGAATTTCCGTCATATTGCAAATGGAAGCGGTACTTAATCAATTCTTCATTCAGCTGTTTCTTACAAAATCAGAATGGAAGTGAATTGAATTATGTTTTACGCCTCAGATTACGACCAAAAAATGGTTTTCGACCAAACCCGAATACGCCACTCGACTCCTCTTGGCTCCCGGGTGACGCTTCTCGTCACTCGGGATTTACGCAAAAGTTTAAAGTTGAGTTTGGAAATGTCATCAAGGCCAAGGAATATCTTCCCCAGCGAACGTTTAATATGGACGAGACTGGACTTTTTTTGGGGGGGGGGGGGGGGGGGAATGCAACGAAGGACCTACATCACACGCGAGAAGTCGTTTCCAGGCCACAAACCTATGAAGGATAGGCTAACTCTTTTGCTATGTGGTAATGCTAGCGGCGATCGCAAGATAAAGCCTATACAGTCAAACCTCGGTTTTCGTCCGTAATCCGTTCCAGAAGGCTGTTCGAAAGCCAAAATTGTTCGAAAACCGAAAGCACGCTCTTTTTAAAATAAAAATGTTTACTGAACACGTCTGCTCACAATGGAAAGCAACACGAGGAAGCGTCACTTCCTTGTGTAAGGAAGGCGAGAGGAGTCAAATGGTGCATTCAAGAGCGCTAAGTTTGTTCGAGAATCGAAATTTGTTCGGCATCCGAGGCATAAAAAACTCAAAATATTTGATCGAAAACCGAATTGGATGAGAACCGAGACGCCCGAAAACCGAAGTTTGACTGTATAATAGTTTCAAATTTCGAAGAAATCGCTTTTCAAACAGCCTTCTGGAACGGATTATGGTCGAAAACCGAGGTATGACTGTAACTCTATGTCACGTATTTGTCCACATGTACACGCGTGTGAACGAACGTGCATTGGGAGTTTTTGACAGTTATATAATGAGAATAACTGGCAAGGAGTGATCACAATCAAGTCATTAGATGACATTGCATGTGTACGAGCAATCCAATTGGGCTGTGATAGACGAAATCTTGAGTACACATCTGAGGACTCGTGCTAACCAAACGTAACGGACATTAGGTGCCTGATTTACCAAGATCTCAAATAGTGGATGCAAAGTTTTTTGATTGGACGCAAGTAGTCATTTAACATTCGGTCCTGACCTCTCTCCCAGGTACTGCAGAATGTATTGAACCATAGCAACAAGCTATCGTTGATGAAGACGGAGCCACGCTGTCAACAGAACTCCGATCAAGGAGGGACTAAAATCGAGACTAACGGAGGAGGAGGAAGAAGTCCGGCCAGCGATGAAGGCAGTGCGGTCACCCCACCGGAGTCCCAATCACCTCTGCATTTCCTGGCTGACCTGGCAGAGCAGAAATCCAGAGAGGAAAAAAAAGGCAAGTGGAACAAATCAATTTAACGGATGATTTCAGAATAATTATGGTGCATTGGAATACAGTACCGCTCACCAAAAGGTAATATTTTGTGATCTCTCCAATTTACAAAACAGAAAACAAAGACTCGATGCTACTGGGGAAATCTGTGAAAGAAGGCGACAGCCTGGAGGTTCTGCAGCAATGTAAAACCACGTCGCTGATTGCCAACAGTACAGAGCAGGGCTCCACTCTCAGAGATCTGCTCACCACCACCGCAGGAAAGCTCAAGCTGGGCTCCACCGATGCCGGAATCGCCTTTGCGCCAGTATATTCAGCCGCTTCACAGGTGCACGCTTGAGCATTTTTAACTCATTCGGTAGCAGCCAATTCTGGACCAAGTCTGAAAAGACGTTTAAAAACGTCTTTGGGAGTGAATGAGTTAATGCCGACCGTTGTTTTATCGAATTTGTGCTTCAGTGGCAACATTTAGAGGGTCGAAGTTTTTTGTGAACACATGCACACACAAAAAATTGCAAAATATGTAATTTCTGTTTAAAATACAATTTTTTTCATGTCTTTTTGAAGACTGGAAAAGGTGGCCGGACCATGCCGAATATCCTCGATGACATCATCGCATCAGTCGTTGAAAACAAAATCCCCGCCAGTCGCCAGACGATCACCACAAAGCTTTCAATCAAGCAAGAGCCAGTCATCTCTGCCAACAATAGCAATCCGGCACCCGTCGTGCCGGATGACGTCAAAATAGACAAGAAGAAGTCATTGCCTCTTCCTCCAGTCATTGCAGAGGATTCATCCAATCAGCATCCGGATATTCCCCACTGCTGGCTCAATAACGGACGACTACTTTGGCTCAAAGATCACCGTAACCAGAATAACTGGAAGCTCTTTAGAGAATGCTGGAAACAGGGCCAGGTACGTGTCATTTGTATTCGTAGTTGAAGTGCCACAATTGACGTGACATTTCAAAATTGTAATTTGCGTCATGTATATGTTTTGCATAGCCCGTGTTGGTGTCCGGGATCCACAAGCGTCTGAACGCCACTCTGTGGAAAGCGGATTCTTTCAATCAAGAGTTTGCAGACCATCAGGGGGACCTTCTCAATTGTAAAGACCAAGTGGTCTCCAACTCAGGGATCAAGGAGTTCTGGGATGGATTTGAGGACATTACTAGTGAGTTCAAGCGCTGAACTTTGATTGGGTTATTGAGAAAAAAAATCTCACAATTGTTCATTAAACAAAGACCCTCTACCGTGTTTAGAACGACTCAAGTCCAAAGATGGGGAACCTGTGGTTTACAGACTGAAGGACTGGCCTTCCGGAGAGGAGTTCATGGCTCTCATGCCTTCAAGGTCCATACAGGCACTTTAAATATTTGTGTATACTTCTGTTCAGCTCATGTAAAAAAATAAATAAATAAATAAAAACCGCTTATTTCACAATAATCCCAATTTCTGTCCTTCCACCAGGTATGACGACTTAATGAAGAACCTGCCGCTACCTGAGTACTCGGATCCAGAAGGAAGCCTAAACTTAGCATCTCATCTGCCGTCTTTCTTCGTCAGGCCAGATTTGGGCCCAAGGCTCTGCTGTGCCTATGGTAAAGCCTCAGTGTGAATGAATAATAAAATAAATGCAAATATGAATAAACCCTGTATTTTTATGGACTTCGTGTCGTGCTTCATGCTACATCCTGAGGGAGCTACATATGGATGAATATTCTGATTTCTTGGATGTCGTATTTTAAATGTTCTGTAAAGTGTTTTGTTGCAGTTGCGACCGCAGCCACTATTGTAGCTTCTATTCTATGCGCCTTATAATGCAATGTGCCCTATATATGAAAACAGTTTGAAAATAGGCCATTCATTGAAGGTGCACCTTATAATCCGAAGCGCCATATAGTCCGGAAAATACGGTAATGTTCATATATGTTGTGATTGTCTCCGACCATTTATTTAGACTTTTCTTCTACAGAATCCCTACTCTTGATTAATCAGTTGTTTCTCATTTTGCAGGTGTAGCTGCATCTCAGGACCAGGACTTTGGGACAGCCAACCTGCACGTAGAAGTCTCAGATGTGGTCTCGATTCTAGTATATGTCGGAGTGGCCAAAGGCAACGGAGTATTGTCCAAAACAGGTAAAATGTCCAAAATGTCTCTTTAGTTTTACAACACAATACAATAACGACAGAAAACTGATCATTTGGGATAGTTTACTTCTTAATAGAAAGTAAAATTTACTTGTAGGAAAGAGTCAGTGGTGTAGTGTTACAGAAGGCTTACAGTGTTGAAATGCGCTGTAAATGGGTGGGAGTAAAAACGAATGGTTTTCTGTAATAATCGAAACGGAGAAAATGTCTGAATATTGTTTTGCAAATGTGCGCTTCTAGGAGTGTTAAAGCGTCTGGAAGAGGACAATCTCGATGAAGGGGTTCGGAAGAGGCTGAAGGACTCCAGTGAAACACCGGGGGCACTATGGCACATCTACCTCAACAAAGACATGGACAAAGTCCGGGAATTCTTATATAAGGTAACAGAAGAAGCAGCGGCTTAAAATGAGTCGTTTAATTTATCATCACACTGAATTCATGAAGTATTAATCGTTTAATATATTCCCATAGAAAGAATGCATAATAAATGTTCGATCACAGCATCATTTATTTAAATCAAAATTGTCTCTATTTTAAAAGACTAGATTAAAAATAACAAATTATTCACATAAAACAAACTGCAATGGATATTTTTGGTCATCTGGACGTGTTCACACAGTTTGTAGAAATGCTAACTTGGCATTTCACAGTTACCGTATTTTCCACACTATAAGGCGCACCTAAGAGCATTCAATTTTCTCAAAAGCGCCTTGTAATCCGATACGCCTTATATATGGATCAATATTCAGATTTCTTGACGTAGTATTTTCAATGTTCTGTAAAGAGCTTTGTTAAGCAGCGGTGGTTCTGAAAGCGCGATATAAATAAAGCTATATTTTTATTGTTTTGTTCCTGATTGTAAAGTGTCCTTGGGTGTCTTGAAAGGCGCTTATAAATAAAATGTATTATTATTTATTATTATTATATTGTATTGTTTTGTTTTCCCTTTAACATAGCTCCATCTAGTGGATGCATAACGCACCCCAGCCACTATTGTAGCTTCTATTCTATTCGCCTTATATTGCGCCTTATATAATGAGCCTTCACACCAAGCTATGAGAACTGTTCACAAACACAGACATGAAACATAAATACAAATGGCATTACAAAACAATAAATGAGAGACAATTGATTCAACAATTGCATTGTCACTTTTTGAGAAAATTGAATGCTTTTTTAGATGCGCCTTACAGTGCGGAAAATACGGTAAATTTCCATTCGGCATGTTTTTAGAATTTAGCCTACATTTTAGTCAAATGTTCAAACGTGTTTGCGAATACGTTCGAAGCTGGACAAAGTAGCTTGGGGAGAGGCAACTTTGGACTTCCCTGCTCAGACTGCTGTGACTCAACCATGGATTAACAGTTGACAGTTGCGTTTCATTCAAGATGGTTTTGTTCATAACTCGTGATGCTACACACAGAATATCACGATAATTGGAGCATTCCTGGTGAGATAGAAAAAAATGTAACCTCTCCCCCCTCCTCCTTCCCCTCTCCTCCGCCACAAACCACATTAGCTCTGCAAGGAGCAGGGATTGGAGGTATCAGTGGACCAGGATCCAATCAGAGAGCAGGGCTGGTACCTGAGCAAGAAACAGCGGCAGCAGCTTTGGGATGAGCACGGGGTGCAGGGTTGGACCGTAGTTCAATTCCTGGGAGACTCTGTTCTAATACCAGCCGGGTCTATGCATCAGGTATACACACGCACGGTTTGGTTTACTCGTTGAAATGACAAAATCAACATGCGACCGTATTGTTGGTTTCACCTAACTGTTGTCACTCTATTTGGCACGTGCAAGTCTTACTGGCTCACCTTGTCCGTCAGGTCCAGAACCTCCACAGCTGCGTTCAGGTCATCAATGACTTTGTGTCTCCTGAGCATGTGACCAACTCCTTCCACCTGACCCAGCAGCTCAGACCCAACCATGAAGAAGTTAACTATGAAGACAAACTGCAGGTGAATATGTCAAAAGAGTTAGTTGGTCAGTTGATGAAACTCATCCTTTTTGAAATCTTCTCTCCAGCGTGCAGGTAAAAAGAATGTTACTCTGTTACCTCTGTTGGGTTTTCCATGAGGATCTTTTTGGGGGGGGAAAAAATAGTTGCTAAATGCTGTATCATGAAAAACGTGGCTAAATTGGCAATACCTTTACATGCTCATGACCTCACTTGTACAGTGAAACTTCTCTACAACGAAATCTACATGGGTGAAAATACCCCCTAGTGTGAAAAAATCTTCATGCATTAACACCATGCCCACTTTTCTGTTTCAAATTTGCTACAGTGAGAAACCCCCTGTTGTGAAAAATTTCTTGCTGCAAACATGATTTCGTTGTAGAGGAGTTTCACTGTACGAGCGTCCACACGTGTACGCATAAAAAGCGCAGCTTTCAAAATAAAAGCAATACAGTGAAACAACAAAGCTTAAGTTCCATCTTAAAACCCGGAATTGTCTGCGGGATGAATCCAATTTTCCCTCTTCTCCCCCCACAGGTGAAGAACATCCTGTACCACTGTGTGAAGGAGGCCGTGAGCTCATTGAAAAGGAGCGTTTCTGAGGAGGAAGAGGAGGAGGAGGAAGACGAGGAGGAAGAGAACTCATAGCAGCTTCTCCGTGTCATGTAACTTGCGGGAGAAGACTGTCGGGAATCGAGCTGTTACGTGATCCAGGAGACTCTCCGGTTTGGTTGACGTTCACGTAGCTGGCAAGAGGCTAACCCACACCGACCCCTTAAAACCTTTTGTGCCAAGAGGTGACACTCAAAAAGAGGCGGGCCTACTGGACAGGCCGGGGTTCAAACCATCCACTGTTGTTTTGATCATCAAAAAAAAAAAAACAATGTTGGGAAAGAGAGGGTTGGGAGCCTTATCATAGCCACTGACTTCTGAAGTGCGACTGTCACGTGAGCCCAAGTGCTGCTTTGGGGCAGCTGGACAGACTGAAGGTGCTACGTCCTGCCCTTTTGAACCACAGGTTAAAATCTGCAGCAAGAGCCCATACAGTACATTTCTTGAACTGATTTTTTTACGTTATTTTTTTTGCTGATTACAAATCATCACCAGCAGCAAGCAACTTCAGGATCATCGTTTCTGATGATCAGCAGTGAGGGGGGGCGGGGGGTCTCCCCCTAAAAAATGGAAAAAAAATGTGAGGGGGGGGAAAATGCAATGCAAAAATCATCAGCTGTATGCGTCGAGTCAGCAGCCCCTTCGTTTGTTCCTTTTTTTGGTTCCGTCACTTTGTTTTTCCTCTGTGAAGATGTATTTATTTTGTAGTTTTGTGTAAAAGTGATGTTTAATGAGACAAAAAAATAGCATTCATGTAAATGTGACTTGTACAGTTGTTTCCTTTCCCCCTCCCTTTTGTTTTGCTCTACATGGTTTTCAGTTGTTAAACGGTTCTACTGTGATGGAGGACACACACACAACACACATGCACCAGCTAATGCCTGTAACTTTGGAAAATGCTAATGTCCTCATGCCATAAATACATTTTTGAAGATAAACTGCCAAACTGTTGTAAAGATTGTCTAAAGTTGTATTATGTACAGAAAAAAAATAGTTGCTCATACAGTTTTGCATTTTATGAAAAAAAGTATTCCCTGTAAAACAGACATTTACAAAAAAGATGTAATTTATTTAAGAAAATAATTCATTTTCCTTTTTTTTTTTTTAGATTTACTATGTTGAACTTCTGAAGTTAAAAGATACAGTAATTAAAAAAAACTAACAAAGTGTAAATATATACATATATACATTGACTGAGGTATTTTTATAAAACACGTCTTGCTTCAATTTAAAATTTTCAAATGTGTTATCATGCTTTGTAAAATGAAGTCCAAATGGGGTTTTACATTTTCCATTAAAATGGATTTATCAAACCAAAAATCTTGTCTTCTTTCTTCTTTTGGACAGTTCACAAGTCATGTGATTTAGTCGAGAGGGTAACATGGCAGATTCAATTGACACGAACGCTTGTTTTTCATTTAATATAATCCCAAAAATATTTATAAAATGTTAAATAATTTCATGAACATGAAAATGACGTCTGAAGTCAGTGTGAAATGTTTGCGTTTCCAAAGACGAGTCGATATTCCAAAAGCTCCAGACTTGCACTTTCACATCATCGCCACTGGATGGCAGTGTCATTCTGTTTGTTCCTTGCGCCGTGTAATTGAATTGTGCTAGTTTTAGTAATCCCCATAAAAACGGACTACAAAACCAAATAAAATGGATGAAATTGAGAAGTTTCACGAAATATAACCACTTTTTTTCATTTGAAATGTTATTGGTGTTATTTCTTGTGCAGTAAATATGACAAATAATACGAATAAATGTGCCGTATATTTGTTTTGTGGTCCACTTTTGTTCGGAGCCGAGCAAGAGTGATGTTCTGCGTTGATATTGAAGAAAATACATTTCTGCCTCCTGCCTCAAGGAAGGAGAGCGACGAGATCGCAAAGGGTCGAAAAATGATGTGGACAAATCGCACTGTGACACTCATACCAGTTGATTCTTCCAACTTGGGATCGGACAGGGAAAGGTTCACAGACACCTTGCATCAAAGTAAACGCTCATAAATAAAATAAAACGAATGGAGGCTCAAGAGTGGGTCATGTACTCTGGTTTCTGCTTGTCATGCCTAGTTTGTGGTGACGTAAGAAGAAGGCGACAAAGTGAAGGTTGTCGCGTGTTGAAAAGAAAAAGACAATAAACGGGCGGCACTCCAAGTCGGTCCTAAATTATCAGCGATTTATAAAGCCTCTAAACTCGGACGTTGCACTAATATTCGTAAAACTAATTTAAACAAAACAGAATTAAAAAAAAAACTACAACTATGAAACAAACTACGTCAACTATTATAACCTTGGTCAGTGCAGCATAGACCACTACCAAACTACAGTATTGTAGTTTGGATTGCACTGAGTTTGTATTCATTTTTTTGTATTCATGCATTTATCAACTAAGGACGATGAAACCTACACTCGTCAGTGATATGCACACACAGCAACTTGATAAAAAGACCCATACCTATCTTGCACTATTCTTAAACTTAACATACCCCCATAAATGGTCCCAGTTGGTACACGTTTGCAAAATGCTTCATCCAAAGAACCCAGCTAAAATGAACCACAGCTATTACAGATTCACTCAATATCCATGTATAATAATATTCGCCCTTGTCATCAAATCATAGCTTGAAGAACGGAGGCATCTTGTGCCAAGAAATTACTGCCCCGATGTATTGTAAGAAGAGCAAATTGGAGGCGCCTTTCCAGCCATTTTGAAATTATTAGCCGATTTACGTATTGCAGTTTTGAAACGCAAAAGAATCCATTTTTAGATGAAGAATGATTTTAACCTTTTGATGGACAGCGGTTACGACAGCGGACGGCTCATCGTGTTATGAAAAGGTTTAATGTGTTACTCTTAACCTGATGTCAAATGCATTTCCGTCCAGGTGAACAATATCAATGCATTGTTCTCCATTTCCAATTTTGATTCAATTGCCCCATTTGTTTAGAATGAGTACACCTAAATATCAAACATCCGTGCTGCTGTATGTATTATGCGAGAGCGAGCGAGCAAGCGAGAGACAGGAGTCAGTGCTGACATGACTAATACTGGGATCAGCGGCCATTCATACTTTCAAAGCTTAACTGGAAACACATATTATCCTGGTCCCCATTATATAAGTCTAAACTCCGTGTGTGTGCGTGTGTGTGTGCGCGCGCGCGTGTGATAGGTTAACTGGAGTACATGGAGGCAGTAGTTCACCACTGAGTTCAGGCAGAGGTCATTCCTGAGCTCTTCTTTCTTATTCTTCCTTCTCCCTCGTTTTCTTTTCAACTCTAACGACCAATTTGATGTTATTTTCCATTCATCCATTCTGCAGCCTCAATTCCCAAATGCGCGCTATTTCTTTCTCCATTTTCCGAAACTTCCTGATCACTTCTGAACTCCCCGTGTCTCTCGTGTGAATGGGTTTTTTTTTCGCCCGATAACACATTAGCGTCGGCGTTTGTGTGTGCGCGCACGCGTGGGCGCATTCAAAATACAAGGGCTGGTTGTGTCTTCGGGGTTCAGCCTTAGGTCACTTGTAATGTAAACCCCACCACAACTACATGTCCTCGCCTATAATAACATTGCGCAAGAGTATTGACATGCAGCTTTCAAGAATAATACTGCGTTTATATATGTCTACGTCCATTGCGCATGTCTTCCGAAACGCAAATATCCGTTCTTCTAGAAAATAGCGTACAAACTGTGCCGTGTCGCCGTGTCAGTCGAAACTCAGATCTGAGTGACATTGATATCCCCTGTATGGCCGAGTGAGACTTGGCTTAGGGCAGTAAGTGTGTACAAACAGGAGCGCTTCTTCAAAGAAAGACAAGGTGTCATAAATCGTGGGTGTCGACAGCGGGCAGCTTCCTGCTGCTCCTCCCTGTCTGAGTCGAAAAGCCTGTCGTGACAGAGCAATGACAAGCAGTACAATACACATGTACCTGCAGAATGGCAAGGACCACACACACCCACACACCCGCGCACACTGCCTCACTTAATTGGGAATTGGATATGGCCTGTAATTTATGTTCTGATGTCGTAGTTCACAAGTAATGAGTGGAATCTCGAAACGCAAACCCGAACAGTTCCGTGACATTGTTTAACCTCTGACCCGGATTGCAAAACAATGGAAGCGGAAATAATATCACATCATATATATTTACTCCGCGGGGAATTATCAAATAACATTTCAGTCATCTAAATGCTTATCATAAGATGCATCCATCCATTCATTTTCTAATCTGTTTATCCTCACGAGCGGCGCGGGTGTGCGAGAGCCTATCTCGAAGTAGGCGGGGGACACCCTGAACTGGTTGCCAGCCAATTGCAGGGTACACACACAAAAATTTCAAGTGTTTCTTTAAACTACCGTGCATGTTTTTGGAATGTGGGAGGAAACCCGAGTACCCGGAGAAAATCCACACAGGCAAGAAAGCTTCCCTCGGCCCCCCCTGACAATCCACCCAGCCATGACCTTGGCAGTTTTTCAACTTGCTATTCATTTCAATGCCGTGAAGATATTACTGTTTCTATTGTAAATATGAATGTCAATGTCAGACAAAGGTAACCCGCATAAATATATCAAATGCAATTTTTAAATGGAGATTTTATTTATTTAGGGGGTAAAACAAATACAGTATGAAAAGCTCCCTGAGCCTGTGGGAATAAAAAATCTTGCACCGCTTGTTAAATCATAAATGAACTGCAGCTAATCACATTTGTGGGAAAAGCTGCGGTTATTTTCACTGACCACACCCACGCTTGATGACCTCCAGACATGTTCAGTTAAGAAATCACTGAAATACGCCACGATCCAAAGAAATTCATGAACGGATGAGAAATAATACAGTAAACTCGCTCATCCTGGACAGAGTTTCAAAGTCATTCCGAAATCTTTCGGACTTTCGCTCATAGTAAAATGGTGAGAACTATTATCCACAAATGGAGAAAACATGGAACATGGTGAACCTCCCCGGGAGTGGTCAACCTTCAGAAGTTATTCCAAGCGCACAGCAGCGACCTATCTAGGAGGTCAGAAAGGAACCGAGGATAAAATCCAATGAACTGCTGGCCTCTCTTGCCTCAGTCGGTGTTCATGATTCAACAATGACACAAAAAGGGGCCAAGACAAAAATAAGGGCTACGACAAAAACCATCGCTGACCAAAAAGAACAAATTCTGGATTGATGAGACAAAAGCTGATTTTTTTTTTTTAAGATTTACATGTAACACAGCTTTTCGAAAAAAGACCATCACACCAACAATCCAACATAGTGTGACTGTCTGGGTCCGATTTGCTTCTTCAGGACCTGGATGACTTGCTGTGATTGATAGAACCATGCATTCTCATTTTGGAAAATTGAGATTTTTGAAATTCTTGAAAAAAAAATTGGAAGAAAAAAATTCTCACACTAGAAAATTCTGCTGTAGAATATTCGGCCATCAGTTCGTGAGCCAGAGCTGAGGCACAAGCGCTGATGGGTTTCAATACATTTTTTAAAAACACTTTTGGTTTAAAAAAAAAAAATTAATAATCATAAATAAATAAATAAAATAAAATGGGATCTTTTCATACAATATTGTGAGTTTTCTTAGCTCAAAGCAAGGCCCGGAATAAAGTTCAACATCAGACACATGCCGCGGCCTCCTGCCCTGCCTCCACGATCATATTGCAGTGTGTGGAGGTCACAGCCCCCCTGCCGTGTTTTCACCATCATGAACTCGCACGGGCCCACTAACAACAGCTGGCTGCAAGTGTGTGCGCACGCGTGCACTTGTGTGTGTGTGTGTGTGTCTGAGAGCGTGCGTGCGGCAATCTTCCATTTGCACCTTGTAAAAGTCAACCACAGGTGCGCGTTGTTGTCACTGAGCAACTGACCCAACTTTGGCCACAAACCTTTCTTCCCGTGTTGAATTTTATTCGCCCATTAAAAAAAAAAGAAAATTATCAAATCACATCACAAAAGATACCGAGGTGTGTCAAATTATATTGTCTTTGTGTTTTAATTGGCAGCTTTGAATTTCCCTTGAAAATAGGACATATGTAGTTTTTTTTTAAAATGATCACCGCTGTATCCATCTGGTCATCATTTAAACTGCAGTGATGAAGTGACTAAAAAGACCAACTCATCTTTATTTTTGACATGTATGCTTTAGCTCTAAAAAAAAACCAAAAATTAAGGGCCTTTTTGACCTTTGCCACAAATTTTACACCCCATTTGAATTATATACGCCATTACTTCATATACAGTGAAACTCGAAATCATGTTTGCAGCGAGAAATTTTTCACAACAGGGGGTTTTTCACGGTAGCAAATTTGAAACAGGAAAGTGGGCATGGTGTTAATGCATGAAGATTTTTTCACACTAGGGGGTATTTTCACCCATGTAGATTTTGTTGGAGAGGAATTTCACTGTAATTATGTTAATGTTTCCCCCAAGTAATTTCTGTTCCAGTTTTCGGGCTAGAATAAATGAGAGCAGCTTTAGACATCATTAGTAAGCCGAGATACATAGTTCAGGTATGTACTGCAATCAACTTTCCATAATGTGTATCATCTGTTTTATACGGCAGTCTCAAAGCGCGATTGCTTTGAAGCGACGCAATTTTTCAATGTTTTATCAACCAGTCCACCAAACGTTGGCTTAGTCCACACGCAAACACATTAGTCTGTTGATTTGTCATTTACTTTGATACCACTGCATGAAAGGCACTTTCACACATGCCATCGTTCCGAAAGATACCGGAAAAAAACAAAAATTCTTTCGTGAGGTGTCTAAGTATTTAGGGGAGAATAATTTATAAAAAGATTGTCAGTAGATGTAAATGAGTATTTGTGTGTGTGAGTGTGTGTGTGTAGAGGTGGGTGGGTGATAGGTAATGGGGCAACGACTGTTGGATGTGGGGGTAGACTAGGTTGAGATGGCTGGGGTAAGATTGGGGTGAGGGTTTAAGTTGAGGGCAGAGGGGAACGAGAGGAGAAGTGTGTGTGTGTGTGTGTGTGTGTGTGTGTGTGTGTTTGGGTGGGGGGAGGTTTAAGTTAAGGGCAGACGAGAGACTGCCTGTGTGTTTCTGTCCTTTGAACGACCCCCCTCCCTCCCCATTTCTACACATGAATGCAATACCCTCATTTTAGTATGTGTACATGTGATGAGAGAGAGAAGCAAAATAGGATAGAAAGTATTAAAGTAGCGATAAGGAATTATTCTTTTGTTTGTTTGTTTTTCCTCCTCAAGACTACTCCCCCTGCTGTTGTGATGTAGAAATGGCTTTCAAGCCTCAGCGTTTATTATCAACCTCGATCAAACACAAACATATGGTCAGAAACCAAAGAAGAATCCAAGCTCATTTATTTACATCTATTTTAAAAAAATGATACACAAAATGAAGTAACACCTGAAACAATTAGCGCGTGTACATGGCCAAAACGCACAACACAACATAACAAAAATTGAGGGACAGAAAAGAAACCTTGGATTTACTTCAGCTAAGTTAAGCTAATTGATTCGCTAACATGGCAGTTATGTTAGCATATCCAATGAATATCTTATTGTCTTTCATTCTAAAAAATGCTATACATATCCACCGCTGAATACGAACAGCATTGTTATGATACACGGTGAAAAAAAAAAACCCTTCTGGTTTTTAGTTTTACTAATTTTTGGACAGACTGTAGCTAAAACCCAGTGCCCAGTGATGTAGGGGGGGACTGGCGCTTGTGGTCACATCGCAATTATCTTCTCTACCAAAGGACACATCTCAAAAGTGGAAAACTAGTTGTCTTCCTTTATATGGTCGGAAGTTGTGTCCTGATGACAGAGAATGGCACAACGTGATCAGGGATGAGCATCAATTAATTGTTTTACACAATTTAAGTAAAACATGCTAACGTTATATCTTTTCTGAACAAAAAAATTTCAAGTCACATTAAAAATCCTCGAAATGATGTCAACTTGTTCAAGGAGAGATTCAGGCATCTTGCCATTGTTGTGTTTTAAGCTAACATTAAGCTAGAGCTACTATTAGCAAACATGGTAGTGTTGGGGCAGTGATTTTGGGGTTATGGCAGTTATCAAGTGTCCTGTGCAAAAAAACAAACAAACCAAAAAATGGGCTAATGAAATGTCCACGTTTCAGGACTGGTTTAAGTTTCACGATGAACCAATGCTTTCTGTTTTGAAATTGAATTTAATCTTGACTTGTCAGTGTAAGCAAAGCAAAACAGGCATTTGAGGCTGAGAGCCACGGCCGACGTGCAAGCAAACATTTATTATCCAGTGCATGTTACATATTTTATGTGAAAGTTAATTTAATGGCGATGTCAAAGAATTTTTCAAGATCAACTTACCTGATGGTGGAGCAACAACACTCTATATTTGACTGCTTATACTTTGCTGCGTATTGACACAAAATATGAAAATGAAATCAATACAAATATGCATAGCTGAGAATTCAGTCTTATATCTGGTTCACTTTAAGTATTGATTCTGATTCTTGTGTTGTATGATGACTGATTTCTCTTTTCCTTTTACAATTTTACTTACCTTACTTTCTGTCAATTTATTACTGAGTATGTTTTTATGTTCAATAAACAATAAACAAACAAACAAAAGAAATGTATATGTGTCAAAAAATGAGACAACAAACCGCAATCTCCCCGAACATGGCCCCTGGCATGATTTGCCCCTTTTCACTATATAATAAATGGATACAAAATACATGGCCATCACCTTATGTTTATAGTCATACCGTGGTCACAGGTGGAACCGGGGCAGGTTTTCACCTGTTTTGGTGCCGTATGCTCTCGCTGGCTGGGACCACTACTCCCTTTTGGGGCTAGCAAGCTAGCTGTCCCAGCCAGCGAGAGCATACGGCACCCTCAGCTAGCTTGCTAGTCCACTTGGTGCTAGCAAGCTCCCTCAGCTAGCTTGCTAGACCTCTTGCGCTTCCATCCTGATGGCTCAACTCTCTGTCATAACGCGGTTATCCTGCTCTACCTTTTGAATCGTTTCTATCTGCCACATGGTGTGAAATTAATAAATGACACAACTTTGACGTAATACTCTAACATTAGTCGTTGCATGTAGCAACAAGGGTAATTCCAACCCAGTTTTGCATTTAAACCAACAACTGGTAATTAGTCCAGGTTAAACTCAATCAAGATTGGTATAAAAAAAATCAATAGATGTTCTTTTAAGAAAAGAAAAAGTGCAAAAGTTGAATGGACTATAAGGGATTTTTTTCTTATTTCTAACGTGTTATTTTTCCATTGTTGTCCTGAACAGCAATGTTGTAAAAGCCACGTGAAAACACGACTCACTCTTCCTCGGCACCAAACAGACAAAGTTAGCGACAAGCTGGCGAACGTGGTCCAGCCTTCGTCACCTAAATAATAATGGCCCGAGGGCACGAAGCGGAGTTGCGTTTGACAAAACAAAACAACTTGTCACACACCTCCGTTGGGCTGGAAGCCACGAAGCAGCTTGCCTCTTTCACACTCCACCGCATTTTCCAATGCGGTGCGGCTTTCTGGAAGAGGATGAGTCCAAATGGCAGCGAGGCCAAGAAGGACAGGTGTGCTGAGTGTGTGTATGTATATATATGTGGGTGTGTGCATGGGTGTTAGAGAGAGAGAGAGAGAGAGAGAGGTTATCCGGAGTACGTGGAGGCAGAAGTTCAATTGCAGGTTCAGTCAGAGGTCATTTTCTCCCAGTCTTATTATGTATTGTTCCCGTCTGCCGTCTGTTTTTTTTTTTTTTTCGGACTATGATTGGATATTTTGGGAACTTTCTTTCCTACCAAATCATTCATTTTGAACATTTCCTTCCCCAGTGTTGCTGTAACATTTTCATATCTCAGCCAAATTCAGTGATACTCATGTAGCTCCGAATCTGGAACGTGGATATTGGTAAAATTAAAAATTATATTAACGTATCAGGTGCAAACGATTTAAGTCAAGGGATTGATTATCGGTCTGCCAATCCCGATTTGATGCCCTTCAGGAACTCGCACTATAAAATGATGACAATATTTTGACACCATCAATGATAATATCACAATACGCAGATTTTGCGCTGCGTGTACACTACAACATTTTTGGGTTGATTCTCACATTATTGTTTTGATTGCCTGCAAAAAAATAAAAAATCACTCAACAAATATTAAAAAGACAAATGTTGCTCACACGACCGATTTCTACAAAGAAAAAACAATTTTTGTTAAGGATCTGGAGGGTACAGATCCAGGAATGTACATGTTTTTATTTTATGCCATAAATGGAAAACACTTATTTTTGAGCATTTCTTTAATAACCAAATACAGAATAACTTAACAAATTAGCTTTTACCAAAAGTGTCACTGAAATGCGAAACTTTGTAATTACGTTTTTTTGTCCACCATTTGTTTGTGACTTAGTGGCTACTTCCTGGTTCATGGGGGACGGACGGAATAATGAAGATGGAGAGCGGAGAGCGGTTCTATCGATGAATTGAATGAAAAAGAATTTTAAACTACCGTATTTTCCGCACTATACGGCCCACCTAAAAGCATTGCGTTTTCTCAAAAACCTACAGTGCACCCTATAATCTGATGCGCCTAATATAAATGCCGGTCCGTGAAAATATTGTCTGACATAAACCGGTCCGTGGGGCAAAAAAGGTTGGGGACCCCTGCTCTATATAACTAAAGCTGTATTGTATTGTATTCCCTTTAGCGTAGCACTATCTAGTGGATGCACAGCGCAACCAGAGCCACTATTTTAGCTTCTATTCTATGCGCCTTATAAGGCAGTGTGCCTTATATATGAAAACAGGTTAAAAATCATTTAAGGTGCGCCTTATAATCTGAAGCGCCTTTATAATGCAGAAAATACGGTAACTAAAATGATATCTTATGTTAATGGAACCAACTAAAAACTAAGACTAATACTAAAACTAATACAGTCATACCTCGGTTTTCGACTATAATCCATTCCAGAAGGCTGTTCGAAAACCGATTTGTTTGAAAACCGAAACCACGTTCTTTTTCCCAAAAAAATCTTTATTGAACACGTCTGTTCACCATGGAACGCTAAACGAGGAAGCATCACTTCCTCGTCTACCCGAGGAAGCGTCACTTCCTCGTGTAAGCAAGGCGAGAGGAGTCAAGTGACGCATTCAAGTACGCTCAGTTTGTTCGAGAACCGAAATTCGGTCGTCATCGGAGGCATGAAAAACTCGAAAACCGATTTGGTCGAGAACAGAGACGTTCGAAAACCGAGGTCTGACTGTATATGAAAACAGGTAAAAAATAATTTAAGGTGCGCTTTATAATCTGAAGCGCCTTTATAGTGCAGAAAATACGGTAACTAAAATGACACCTTATGTTAATGGGACCATGTTAGTTTTTACTAAGACAAATAGTAAAACTAATAATCCCAAAAACGAAACACAAACGCGCTCAAAAAAACTAATTAAAATGAACTAAATTTAAAAAAAACAAAGCCAAAGTCAAAATGAAAAAAAAAACTAACTAGAACGAAAAATCCAAAACTACGATAATCCTGGTGCCGAAGTCCGCTACGACAGCTCCATTTCCTTTCAACACAAAAACTGTGGAAGGGGAGTGAAAAAAAGTCAGCTTGTATAGCCTGCGTCCGTGTGAAAAAGACGTGAATGAGAGACGAGGTGAGTTGTAGTGGACGCGGATCGATGATGATATCGCGACAGTGCCGTTTTGTCACTCCCGCCAGTGGATGCAAGGTGAACTCTGTTTGACCGAGAAGGAGGTGACTGAAGTTCACGTTACGTAATCTCAATGGGCCCTTGGAGATGCACTGCTACACACATTGAGGCATTACACTGTAAAATACAATGCAGCTATTATAAAGCCTTATAAAACCTTTCCAAGCCTTTGAGCCGCTAAGTGGTTAAAAGGAGCATAATAGATACAGTTTCTGAGAAAACGTAACAAAACCATAATCATCGGTAAATTATATCGAGGGGGCTGAGGTGAAAGGTCAGATCCCTCATCGCCGCGGATTTTAAGGAATTGTGTTATTTCGGCTTTGAAATAAGCTCATATTAACGGAGGTCAAAGGTGATAGCAATGTCGTAAAATTAGCATTTGTGGTATAGAGAAAAACCAAATTATGTTAGCTAAGGGACTTTAAGGCAACATTGTTCTGATAAATATCCATCGATGATAATAATTTGTCCAAAAATATTACAAATATTGAAATGTTTAATACACTGGTGTCAAACCCTAGGCCCGGGGGCCAGATCTGGCCTGCCACATCAGTTGATGTGGCGGGCGAAAGCAAATCAAACGTTAATTTCTATTTTGCTTATAATGTTTCACCAAAATTTCAAATTATCATATGTAATATATAAGAGAGATCTTGTCCGGGTTTTTTTTGTTCACAAAACCCTCATTACAGTAACTTAAACTATAGATGAATAAACTCTGATTCTTGACTTCCTTATATGGTTTCACGGTCATAACGGCCCTCCAGGGAACCGGTAACTATGATGTGGCCCCGTGACAAAAATGAGTTTGATACCCCTGGTTTATTAGATAATTAATTCATTTCATGCAATCAATTAACTTCTAACTTTCCTGTTATGACAACACCCCACCCCCATCACCCATACTTGTGCCACGTGATCGCGGGTGCTGTTACCATACTTTCACAATGACAATATTATAATTTGGTCAATAAATTGACGATGATTGTGAGGGACTGTCCCACGCTGTTGTCATATTTCAGTATAAAATATGATGACATGCACCACAAAGGCACTCAGAATCTGCCTACGCCTCGATTAAATCCACCAGATATGCGTCACACCGCCTGCGCCACAACTTAGACCCGCTTTTTGACTTGTCCTGGCACAGAAATGAACATGAGCTCATTTTTTACAACAAGCGCACAGGTGCGTTTGTTGCCTCCAAAATAAATCCCGCAATGTCAATGTCAATGTCCAGCTGTCCCAACGCCCTTGGCAAGATCCCTCTACTGGATCAGCCTGGAGCCCAACCAGCGATTCCCGCAGACTCCCCGTCTGACACATCTGCCACCCACTTCATTGACGGTTAGATATTTAGCCGCTGTTTTTGTTTCACTTGGCTGTTCACTCTTTTGACCTTGGGGAAATGACTACTGGCTCCGGGTTGACACTAAAGACTTGCCATTTGGGATTAGAGGGTGTCACTGTTGGTGTGTTAGAAAGCGTAAACTCATACATTGACTGAGCCCTAAATAGTTGTTACTTTAGTGTGGAGTAAACTGTTGATGCAACTCATTTTGGACTCCTTTCTCATCAATCACAACATCTCCACATCACCTTTTAGTGAGCATTGTTCTTTTTCTATTGCTGACCTGTGGACAGCCATCATCCTAGGTTGCTTCAAGGATTTATTTATAGCTTACAGCGGCTCATCATTGACGGTTTTCAAATTAACTTCCATCCGTTTCGGATCCCACGCTGCCCGTTGTCACATGCCACTGTTCCAATTGAGAATAACACCCAATTTTAGTACGACACTTGTCAAATACAGTGAAACTCCTCTACAACGAAATCATGTTTGCAGCAAGAAATTTTTCACAACAGGGGGTTTTTCACTGTAGCAAATTTGATCTCAGATGCAAACCCACACACACACACAAACGTATGTGTACCTTTGTATTTTTATTCCAATACAGTAAACATTCCCATCCCCGGAATCCTATGAAAAGGAATATCCTTCACCCGTAATAAAAACCTATGCATTAACATTTTGACTACGATATTACATGTTACCGGAACTACGTAAGCGGAAATTCCACTAGCCGTAACCCGGATGGAGACGTCATGCAGCGGGAGCTTAAATACACGCAACGCTCCACCCGATACGCGGAAAGACACCAACGGAGACACCTTTTCACTTCGCATTTTTTGATAATCAGATTCGAAACGACGACGTGTAAGTGAGTTTTTATTGGCGTGCGTTTTACTGTAATTGCGAACGATTTCTAACTTTATTCACTTACGTCCTGTTGATCGCGGCACTAGCTTAAAAAGCAACGCCCACTCAACACAACTGGAGAAGATGGAAGAAACGTGTTTGCTTCGCCGTTTATGTCATCGAATTCCAAACGACTATGTGTCAGTGACTTTTTATTGCCGTGCGTTTTACTGTAATTGCGAACGATTTTAACTTTATTTACTTTCGTCCTGTAGATCATGGCATAGAAAACGAGGAAGAACCCAACAAAACAAAACAACCCAAAATAGACTCATTTTTTCCCAAGACTGAAAAAAATCAACATTAAAATACTGTACATACTATACTGTGTTGTGGTTTTTTAAATCTACACCTGTACTGTATACTGTACTGCTGTTTTTGTTATATAAACAGTTTTTGGACAGTATATTTTTGCATTTTATTGCTTGTGTTGTTACACATGCAGTTTTCAACATACTTGCAGGTTCATAAAGGACATGTACCATGCTCATTTCCCAAAAGAGGAATTTCTGTTATAAGGACAGATTGGACAGCCCAAACATGAGTCTGTACTACAGAATATTTACTGGAGTGCATAAGTATGAGCATACACTTATTTGACACTTCATATCGTCAGTGTAGAAAGAAAAAAAGGGAAAGAAATTGCGAAATGTACAATCAGCATTCACTTTCACTTGCATCAATTCCTTGGATAATGTCTTTTATTTTGCTTTCTCCATCTTTCATTTTGATCACTTTTACCCTCTCTTCCAGCGTCGAAGCTCTTCTTGTCTTAGCTGCTTGACATCCATTGTCAAGCAGCTAAGACTATTGTAGCCATTTTAGCAATGCAACGTTCTTGCTGCGTCTGAAACTAACAATAACAAATCCTTCCTGGACTACTGCGCATGTGTCAACCAGTGTGGTGGTTGCTGTTGCCGTGTCCGAACGAAGCAGTAGAGGTCGCTGTTGGATTACACTTTTGCAGAAGGCTTGTTTTCATTGTAGTGAATCTCGTCGCGAGGCAAGAGCAGAGAAAAATATTTCGTAGAACGCAACAGGGGTTTTTTTTTCGTTGTATGGGGGGGCAGGAAAGTGGGAATGGTGTTAATGCAAGATTTTTTTCACACTAGAGGGTATTTTCGCCCATGTAGGTTTCGTTGTAGAGGAGTTTCACTGTATACGATTTTCACCATATCAGTTTCCGAGCCTATATCCGAAATTAAGGAAAAGTCAGCCACCTCCAAACCCCGAATCGAACCACGGCTAAAGCGATGTGGGAGCATATGCATACAAACAGCAGGTTGGAATGTGGATGTGATAATCATCTAGGGGTGAGAAGGGGGGTTTCACGCAGTGAAGCGGTGGCATCCTGCTGGCTTGAAGAACCGTCACACACCTACAATACATCCCCAAGTACACCTACTAATCAAATAGAGAGCATCATAGCTCTAAATAAGCATACACACAGGGGGCCAATTAGCATTTAGCGGTTTAGATCAAATCATAAGTTTTGGTTCAACTCTCTTTCTCACACGTACACCCGCACACAGGCAGACTGTCGCACACACACAGAAGGCGATGTATGTCCGCATGCCTGACATACATAGCCCTGAACAAAGGTAACAGGGGGACAGAGGTAAACTAGAGGACAAGAGAAAGTGACAGATGGACGGATGGAGAACAGAGGGATGAAAGCAGCAGGAGGAGGTCATACGCACGGAAGGAAGAGAAGGAAAGAACACCCGGCACTGTTTTTCGATGTCATTTCGGGCAACGGTGACGTCGTCGGTCTGTTGAAGTCCATACGCTGATGGCTTCCGTTAGAACAAAATGGGAAGATCGTTCGCATAACGTCACAATAACGTTTTACTTGTCAGCTGCTCCATGAAGATTTTTTTTTTTTTAAGACGAGTTGTAAGGTCACAAAATCATTGTTATCGCCCTCATTATGACATAATAAAAAGTGGCGCACATTGTTTTCTTGAAACAACATAGTTAAAAAAAATTGGGATGGAGGACTTTTTGCCGCTTACTGATTCAAACAACCATTTCTAAAATGTGACATTTTGCAATATTTGTGTGTTCATTATATTTCTTGTGAATGAAATAATACAAATGACATGATATTGCACTATTTACACATGTATACCGGAAGACATAATTTGACAAGGTGATATGCCAAAACAAAAGAACATGTTTTGAATCATGCTTTGCAATATGGATATTATCCCGATACAGTTTTTGTATTACAACAAATTCATTTTAATTAAAGAATGAAAACTTGAAAAATCAATTAAAATCACATAAAATCAATGACAATCGTCTATCGATATTTTCTCCATTCATGTAAAAACCTTTGGAAAGCAAAACCAAATAGATGGTAAAATTAACCAATCACACAACGCAAATATCACCTGAGGAAAAACACAAACAAAAAAAATATCTGGTAATACAACAACTTTTCAAGGAATGCAGACTCTTCTTCTGTACATTGCAACGTTACAATGTTGTCCATGAGTAGATGATGCCAACCTTCATTCATTGCTCATGCAATATCCGTGTGGTGTCAAAAATTATTCTTATAACAAAACTCACAAACATTCTCTTGAACTGCACGCAAACTGCACAGAATGTTTACCGAACTCGGCTCACAAGTGACCAGTGGAAAAACAGGAGTTGTCTTCTCTTCGGCATCCTTGTGCCTGCTCTCCAGGCATGATCAATCAGCCCACGTAAATCGATTAGTCATGCCTGGAGAGTGAGGCACAAGGATAATGTAATAGGAAGGGGACCACATATGAAAGTGACGCAGGTTGGATTTGAAAAAAAAAAAAGAAAAAAAAATTGGAATTGATCGGAATCAGTCATTAAAAATTAAATATCTTTTTTTTTTAAATTACAATTTAAAAATCAGAATCAGGTCTCATATGGGCAAACAAAGATTTTGGATCACTTTTCACAAGACTAATTAAATAAATAAATTCTTATATTATTCCCGCTCCTCCTCTTGCTTCTTGTGCCAAAAAATCCACTCGTCTTTGCTTTTCGAGTTCGTGTTGGACCAGAGATGACCGAAAATCATGACAGTCCACCGTTATTCCATCAGTTTTTTTAAAAATGGCCGCCATTTGTCCATCAAGGACTAACCCAGTACGGACTTGTGATGACAGGTAGATCACACAGCTATAGTTTCGCATATTGGAAGAAGTGTCTCCCTTTTTACCAAAGAAAACCCTTTCGTGTTTTGCAACCCAAAGGAATCGAAAAGCGGAATCAGATTACCAACCTCGCCAGTGATTTATTTCTCCTTCAAGACATTTGAAATGGCTGTGTCAGGTCCCCCCCCCCCCCCCACCCGGAGACAGGAGACTTTGGTTTTCATGTCAGCTATCCCTTTAACTCGTGTATTTGTCTTCACGGACAAAACCTATCCTCCAAAGCCTGGGCTTCGCGAGCTTTTCACATGTGTGAAGAGGCGTAAAATCACTTCCTGGGTTGAATCTGTTTTGACCCTGTCATCTCAGTGGGAGGTAGGAGCGAGGCTTGAGTCGTTCTCTGGGCTAAAAGGTGACCGCTATCTCGGCGAGACAGACATGGACAGATGAGATGAGGAGAATGGACTGTTGAAGGTTCCATATGGAAAACCAGTCAGCAAGTCAGTACTCGGATTATCAATAACTACCGTAATTTCCGCACTATAAGGCGGACCGAAAAGCATTCCATTTTCTCAAAATTTTCAGTGTGCCTTATAATCCGATGCACCCTCTATATGGATCAATTTTCTGATTCCTTGGACGTAGTACAGTCAAACCTCGGTTTTCGTCCATAATCCTTTCCAGAAGGCTGTTCGAAAACTGAAATTGTTCGAAAACCGAAACCACACTCTTTTTAAAATAAAAATGTTTACTGAACATGTCTGCTCACAATGGAAAGCAACACGAGGAAGCGTCACTTCCTCGCGTAAGAAAGGCGAGAGGAGTCAAATGGTGCATTCAGTTTGTTCGAGAACTGAAATTTGTTCGTCATCCGCAGCATAAAAAACTCGAAATTTTTGGTCGAAAACCGAATTGGTCGAGAACTGAGACGTTCGAAAACCGAGGTTTGACTGTACTAGGATTATCAAGTACGACCGTAATTTCCGCACTATAAAGGCGCACCGAAAAGCATTCCATTTTCTCAAAAGCCGACAGTGCCTCTTATAATCCGATGTGCCCTCTATATTGATCAATATTCTGATTCCTTGGACGTAGTATTTTAAATGTTCTGTAAAGCGCTGTAAAAGCTCAATAAAAAAAAAAAAAATCAAGCCGTATTGTATTGTATTTCTTTTAGCGTAGCTCCATCTAGTGGATGCATAACGCAACTGCAGCCACTTTTGTAGTTTATATTCTATGCGCCTTATAAGGCGGAGGGCCCTATATATGAAAACGGTTTTTAAATAGTCTGTTCATTGAAGGTGTGCCTTATACTCCAAAGAGCCTGAAAGTGCGGAAAATACGGTACTCAAACGAAACATAATTTATTCAATTCTTTTGTAGTAGCAGTTGAAAAATATTACTTTGCTTTAGATTTGCTAACAGAGATTGAGAACAATCCCGATTTCTGGGCTGGATAAAGCTTATATTCTGTTCATGAGGCCAGTAAAACACACACTACACTAACCCACCGGAGACCTGTGGTCAACCTCTGTCCTGCTAACCTGTATTTATTGGTCATTAAAGGCCAATAGTTCATTGTCACTCTGACAAGTCTGATTAATTAGGTAGATTCATCACACCATTTTACGACAGCTCACGCACTCTGTGCCCTACGCTGCCACTCACAACGCGGATATGGTATGTGGAGGGATGAAATGAAAAGGTGCATGTAGCATAAAAGACAGATAAGCAGACCCAAGTATTATTATATTTGACTAAAAAGCAAGATCCTTTAATGCATTTGCAGTATAGTAAATGTCAAGTATACATCACACAAGAAGCCACTGTGTGTGTGTGTGTGTTTATGTGTGAGAGAAAGAGAGGTGTATTTATCTTAGGCAGACCAGTCTCATGCACTCTTTTACTACAAAGCTATACAATAACATGCTGTTGGAACAAGTGCAGAATGTGCTTTGACATTGTTTTGCTGAACTAAGACCTGGTGTCCACAATTTGTAAAACCGATTTGAAATGTGGACTCATCAGACCACAGAACACTTTTCCACTTTGCATCAGTCCTTCTCAGATATGCTCGGGCCTAGAGGAGCCGGCAGCGTTTCTGTGACGTTTGCTTTGGATCAAATCACTTACGGATCAAAGGGTCAATATTTGGTTTTTGGTCTTGCCGCTGCCGCCGTGTACAGAAGGGTTGGCAATTATTTTTTTTCCCCGGGGGACCCAAATAAGAACCAGAAAATATTGTTTGAAATCTACTCCGTGTAATCGATTTGATTTCTGCATTGAAATAAGTCAGTGACATTGTTTTCAGAAACTGATAAGAATATGAGTGCAGTTGTTTTACAAAAAAATATTTAATCAGAGAAAAATTACGCTGAACAATTGTAATTGTGCAACATTTGTCATTTTTTCAGTAACACCAACACTACAACGCTTTCTGATTTTAACTTTGTATGAAGATGCCACAATATCTTTGTATGCTAGTAATAATGTACCACAACTCCCAACAATGTTTTTTATCCCAACTGCCAAACAATGCAGAAAAAAAATCTAAATAAGCATTTTTCAATATTTTGTTCGGTTTTTCTCGCTCACTAGCCTCTGTTGAGCTTCGACAAGCGCATCGAAGCAGGTTGAATGTTTGAGGTGGAGATGTGAAGCACACATGACAGATGATTATCAGTAAGAGAGGGTCTGTACCTGGATTTGTTGAGCTTCTTTTGTTGCTCTGGGTATTTTTTTTTTTAACACTGCAGAGTCCACCAAGCACTCTTGAACGAATTCCCCCTCCGAAAATGGCTTGCGAGGTTGCGGGGTATCATAAAGCCGGTCCTGGTTGCTGCTTCCCGGGTTGCTTGTAGCTTTGGTAAAATAGCCTTATTGTTTTTCTAGTTTCGCATGCAAATTATCGGATATCTGCGGTCTCCAAGCCTCGGTCAAATGTTTTTATTTTTACGCGTGCTTCGTCGCGTAATGGCGATTTACGTTATCGTCGTTTAAAACGGCAACCAGCTCACCACTAAATAATCATAATCACCTGTACCTGTACGTAAACGACGCACGCACACCGTAAACAGGTTTCAAAGTAAATGTTGTGCTGTTTCAGTCCACGCATTATAAAATATTTGGAAACTATCTTTTATTTTCTGAATTACAAGCCACTTTTCACAGGACAGTAACAGCCGGGCCGCATTTTCCAATACGCATTTTCCGAAATTTTGAAAGGACTGTAGCTTTTATTTTCTTAATTCCAAGTAACTCTTCTCAAGCCAATAAGAGCCGTGTCGCGGGCTGTAAAATGCCTACACTGTGGATATTTCTTCAGAATCTTTTGATGATAAAATCATCTAAATTCCTTGCGATTGTACGTTAAGGACTATTTTCTCACGCAGTTGTTCATAAAGAGGTGAAACTTGCCTCATCTTTGCTTGTGAATGACTGAGCAATTCAGAGAAGCTTGTTTTATACCCAATCATTGCATCCACCTGTTCCCAGTTATCCTGCTCACCTGTGGGATGATCCAAACAGGTGTTTGATGAGCCTTAGTCCAAAATTTATTTTTTTACCACCTGTGCCAGCTTTTTCGGAACGTGTTGCCGCCATAAAATTCGTGATTTGCAAATCTTTGTATTCTGTTTTTATGTTTAACACAACTTCCAACCTTCATTGGAATTGATTGTATTTGATTGTAAACAATGCATTATCTTCAACAGGTGAACAAATATGTCAAAAATGTCAATTGCCAGATACAAAATACAGAGAATCGGAATACATCCGACGTGCCTCAAACCTGAAACATTTCCAAATGACTACGCATGTGCAGATTTTTGGTAGGATTAAATCCCATAATTTTGCGCATGACAGGTGTAGCACTATGTAGGTACTTGTTGCGTTGCGCTCAACAAACACCAATCTAATTAGGTCTTCAAATAATGAGTTATTTTAGAAACCTTCTATTGTTTCTTTACTTTTAAATGTTATTAAAACGTTTCTGTTCATGCGTTTAAGTTTTCTCAGTCTGCATTCTTTTCGTGATTTGGATCAACTGTTTTTGTTTTTGGTCAGCTTTGCTTCTGAATATCGTCAACTGCTTGTAAAGGCTTGCATGGTGTATTTTTTCTGCATTGCCTTGTGTATGAAATGTTGAATATAAATAACGCTGTCTTGCCTTTAACTCCTTTTCCGGTTCTGCTGAAGCCATTTAAAAAAAAACGCTAATGTTGCAAAGCACAAGGTGCAGGGTAATACTGATTGGTTAGTGTGACCTGTCCAGGAATAGCGTAAGACTTCTGATTGGTGAGCTTGGCAGAATGGAAGGGTGACGGCATCGGTGTGTAAAATAATTGTCAAAGTAATGTCTGAAAAATGTAATTCTCATCTTAAAAAAATGAATACAATTCAGCCTTGATGTCAACCACAAGGAAATGGTTCATGCAAGAATATAAACAAAATGACGAGAGTCCAATTTACACGAAACAAAAACAAGAGCAAGATCAAAAGACAAAATATTAGCAAGACTTACAAGCGAGAGACAAGCGAGCAAAAACGACAATGACGAGATTGAGAGGTCTTGGAAACAACACTCGAGCAAGAGCAGCAACAAGGTCAATAATCTGACAGAGAGAAGCGATCTCGGCAGTCCTTAAATACTTGGGTAACTTGATGACGAAATTGGCAGCCGGTGTGCACACTGGAGGGAAGTCCACTCTACTGCCACCTGCTGGAGACGCATGAGAACAGGATCATGACACATACGATTAAAGGTCTTGCAGTCCGTTTGCCATCATGTTAGAATGCATCTCCATTTGAGCTGAGACTTTTTCTTCTATAAACCATTTTAATAAGCAGGACAAAATTACACAAAATTTTAAAACTGAAGTTATCAAGTCTAGCAGCCCATTTGCCCTCAAATTGTGGAATGCAATTCGACTTCAGCAAAGAGCTTCATCGGTAAGTATTTCTAAAAACCAGTTAAAAACATTTATTAGGCCGGGATTCTTGCACGATAGGGTTGTTTTGGTTACGACACTATTACAACCACTGTGTGAGTACATTCTCCTTCGATCTCAGTACAATTTATACACACTCACACACACACACACAATAACACTGGCTCTCCCCAGGGCTGTCTGCTGAGGCCCCTCCCGTTCCCACAACTGTCCTATGACTGCTCTGCGAAATTCCTGAGCTGTCGTTTTGTGAAGTTTGAGGGCAACTCTCACTCGCGGGAAGCATCACAATTAAAAATGAGCCAGAGCACAGAGAGGAGGAAGAAAATTCCACGCGTTTCTTCAAAAGCCAAGTTTTAGCGACGTATAAAAAGAAAATACAGTAAATATTCTCTAGTACGGACTCATGTTTGCGCTGTCCAATCTGTCCTTATAACAGAAATTCCTCTTTTGGGAAATGAGCATGGTACATGTCCTTTATGAACCTGCAAGTATGATGAAAACTGCATGTGTAACAACACAAGCAATAAAATGCAAAAATATACTGTCCAAAAACTGTTTATATAACAAAAACAGCAGTACAGTATACAGTACAGGTGTAGATTTAAAAAACCACAACACAGTATAGTATGTACAGTATTTTAATGTTGATTTTTTTCAGTCTTGGGAAAAAATGAGTCTATTTTGGGTTGTTTTGTTTTGTTGGGTTCTTCCTCGTTTTCTATGCCATGATCTACAGGACGAAGTAAATAAAGTTAAAATCGTTCGCAATTACAGTAAAACGCACGCCAATAAAAAGTCACTGACACATAGTCGTTTCGAATTCGATGACATAAACGGCGAAGCAAACACGTTTCTTCCATCTTCTCCAGTTGTGTTGAGTGGGCGTTGCTTTATAAGCTCGTGCCGCGATCAACAGGACGTAAGTGAATAAAGTTAGAAATCGTTCGCAATTACAGTAAAACGCACGCCAATAAAAACTCACTTACACGTCGTCGTTTCGAATCTGATTATCAAAAAATGCGAAGTGAAAAGGTGTCTCTGTTGGTGTCTTTCCGCGTATCGGGTGGAGCGTTGCGTGTATTTAAGCTGCCGCTGCATGACGTCTCCATCCGGGTTACGGATAGTGGAATTTCCGCTTACGTAGTTCCGGTAACATGTAATATCGTAGTCAAAATGTTAATGCATAGGTTTTTATTACGGGTGAAGGATATTCCTTTTCATAGAATTCCGGGGATGGGAATGTTTACTGTATATCAAAACCTTTTTGGCCATGATTGTGGCCTAAGCTCCACGACACAGATGAACAAAATCAAATCTATTGAAGAGTAAAGTGTAAAAAATAAACAACTGGGATATTGTGGTTGCACAAGTGTGCACACCCACTTATAACTGGTGATGTGGCTGTGTTTAGAATAAACATTTAAACTCATATTGAATGCGTGTCAGCCCACAAATTTTACCATGCTTCTAATTTGCCCCAAATAAATGTTACTTGGGTCTGCTGCTTAACTAATGTTAGCGAGTAATTTGCGGTGAACTTTATTGCTTTTCTCATGCAACGGATAGACATTCACAGTTACCACAATTGGAGTTTTTTTTTTTGTTTAAGTTCTTTTTTTTTTGTACTGTAGGTGCACAGTAATTCCAACAACACAATTTTGAACCTAAGTTGCAAAAAAATCTGTATTCAGTAGTGAAAATACTCAATACAAATGAACCACATTCATGTGAGGCTCTTCATTATTTAAACTAACATCCGAACCAAAATATGACTTGACTTGAATAGTATCCATCTTATTCCCAAGGGCTCTGATATAGAAATACAGTCATACCTCGGTTTTCGACCATAATCCGTTCCAGAAGGCTGTTTGAAAAACCGATTTGTTCGAAAACCGAAACCACGCTCTTTAAAAAAAAAATAAAAATCTTTATTGAACATCACAATGGAACGCTACACGAGGAAGCGTCACTTCCTCGTCTAAGGAAGACGAGAGGAATCAAGTGGTGCATTCAAGTGCGCTCAGTTAGGTCGAGAACCGATTTTCCATCGTAATCCGAGGCATAAAAAACTCTACATTTTGGTCAAAAACCGAATTGGATGAGAACGAGACGTTCGAAAACCGAGGTTTGACTGTAGTTACGAATGCAACTTCCTGTCGGACACCGGAAGTAGCAGTGAGCCATTTGTTACACCTGATTTTATTTCGGTTTATTTAAACATTATTTATTTTGTTTCCATTTCGAAAAGATCCTAAGTCACCGTCACACTTAAAAAAAGTAAATAAGGTAAATAAGACTGCGGCTAATCTCTATTAACAAAGTGCGCCAAGTCGACTACTATGTCGGTACTGAAGGTTCTGAAGCAACAAAGTACAGAAAGTAGCTAAAAATACAACAGTACGATGTCGCTAGCCAGTGTAAAATGTCATCACTCAACCCCACTATATTAGTAGGAAGCGGGATTGAAATATTTTTTCTTTAAAGCGACAACTAGCGTTCCTACATTGTTTAAGTCCGGAACTATCAAATAAATTGGGCACGTGCAACCAGCCGCTGAGTAAACAAAGTGACGGTTTCGGGTCCTACTGGATGTCGCACCCACAATTCACGCAAAGACTCATGGAGGGGAGGGGGGGGGGGGGGTGTAAGAATAAAGGGGATAAGTAATTAACCCTTTCAATCACCCCGTAATCTGATAACATGATAAAATGTCCACTTTAGTTAAGGTCACCTTTTAGCATTTACGCAAAAAAAAAAAAAAAGGTACTACAGTCAAATCTCGGTTTTCGAACGTCTCTGTTCTCGACCAATTCGGTTTTCGACCAAAAATGTCGAGTTTTTTATGCGTCGGATGACGACCGAATTTCAGTTCTCGAACAAACTGAGTGCACTTGAATGCGTCACTTGACTCCTCTCGTCTTCCTCACACGAGGAAGTGATGCTTCCTCATGTTGCTTTCCATTGTGAACAGACGTGTTCAGTAAAAAAAAAAATTTTTAAAGAGTGTGGTTTCGGTTTTTGAACAAATCGGTTTTCGAACAGCCTTCTGGAACGGATTATGGTCGAAAACTGAGGTATGACTCTACAGCAAAATTGCAACGGCAAACATCAATGAATTAAAAACAATGACAACAAGCATGTAAAAATTGTGGACTTTCTAACACGGCTCAACCTCAGCAACGGCTGGTAAGTGGCCTGATACGGGGGTTCCTGACAGTGACATGTCGTCGTTAGAGTGTCGCTCGAACGACGTTACAGGGCTTTATCACTGATATGCACAAATGTCAGCCCTCTCCCGGGCCCCGCCCCCCCCAGCTCGGTGCCCCAGGCACTTGTCTGGCTTGCGTGCTCTCTTGCGGCGCCTCTGCACACACACACTAACGCACACACGTGCGGCTTCCTTTCAGGTAAGATGAGCCAAGTTCATGTGCAGGCCAACTGATTGAAGAGATGGAGAACGGTTGTTTATTGTGACACTGTCTGCTTTCTGTTCATGTCAGAATTTGCTCATCCGCACGAATTGGGATAATCGTGCCGGTATTCTTCTCCCATACATGCAGGTTAACCACCACTCATCCGGTCAAGTGGGATAAGTTTCAGCTCACCCATGACCCTGAACGGGATAAGCAAATATGAATGAGCGGACAAACACGCTCACGCGTTAGATTGAGTATCATCAAGTGTTGAGTGTAATTGGGATGCTGCCGTAATATAACGCAGCATCCTGCATTGGTTTTACTCCTGGTTGAGTGCTCACATAGCTCGACAGGGACGCCACAAAACCAAAACCAGGTTGAAGAAGAACTTAGAACACAGATTTCCCACCAACATTCTAAAAGACTCTTGGCGCCACCACCAAAGAGGACCAAAAAAGAACTGTCGACTCGTATTTAGTTCAATACGTCATCTCACCCCAACATAAACACGATGTCGTGGACGTTTTCCAATCCGGGTTTTTTAGAGGCTTGTAGCAGAGTCACAGAATCAGTTTTATGGGGAGTTTTCAATGACATTCTCCTGGCACATAACTGATGACTGTGTATGGGTTGTCTTGCTCGACCCAACTGAGCGTTTGATACTGTGGTCCACAAAATCTTTAGTGGCTCCGTAATCTTTAGTGGCTCCATTATAGCACCTTGTGAGCATTAGTGGTAGCGCTTTGGATCAATTTTGAGGAGGGGTCTTCAAGTCTGGTCCTTGTGAGCCTGATTTAGAGCCCGACTGGCAGTCATAATTCTGTTGATAGTTCTGAGTCCTGCTCAGCTCTGCCCGTCTTATGGGGTTCCACAGGGTTCAATTTTAGGGTTGCTGTTTTTCTCTTTGTATTTACTGCCTATGGCTTCCTTCTTGAGAAAGGATGGGCATTCCTTTCATTGCTAAGATGGTTGAAGTCAGATTTGTGTTCACTAAAGAAGAACAATGTCTTTTCCTGAAATCCCACCCTCCTCGGTGGTCACAAGCTGCGGGTTGTGACTGAAAGAACAAGATCCCTGATACAAGTGGCCAAAATGAGTTTGCTCCGCAGGGTGTCCAGGCTTTGCCTGAGAGATAAGGTGAGAAGCTCGGTCATCAGGGAGGCGCGCAGAGACGAGGCGTTGCTCCTCCGTATTAAGAGAAACTAGAGGTTGGAAATTATTTGAGCTGAGCTGAGCCATCGTGGAGAAATGACAAAGTCTCCCGAGTTCCCACAAATTGTGATATTAAAGAACCTAGTAAATCGTTTGTAACAACCTTTTACCAAAAACAGTTTGAGCAAGCTGTTTTGACTTCCCATCTGGTTGTTATGTGACATTAACGCTATTTTATAAAATAATGGTTTCCCGGATTACAAATCGCTCCGGAGTATAAATCGCACCAGCCATAAAATGTACGATAAAGAAGAAAAAAACATATACAGTATAAGTCTCACTGGAGTATGAATCGCATTTTTCAGGGAAATGTATTTGATAAAATCCAACACCAAGAACAGACATGTCATCTTGACAGGCAATTTAAAATTAAAATAAAACAACAGGCTGAATAAGTGTACGATATGCTAATTTTACATGATGCATAAACAACGAACTGAGAACATGCCTTGGTATGTTCACGTAAACATATTAAGAGTTATTGAGATAACTATAGCACAAAGAACATGCTAACAAGTTTAGCTAACCACCAGTATCACTCCAAATCACTACATACAATGAAATCTTCATCCTCTATGTCACTTTTAAACAACTCCGAAGGTAGAAGATGTGGCACTTACTCTTCTACTTCGCTAACGTCGGACTTGTCGTTGAGTTATCAACACAGGCCTACAGCGCCCCCTTGCAGTTTAATGTGACAATAACATGTGTAATGATATAATAATGCGTTAATAATTTCACACATAAGTCCCACCAGAGTACAAGTCGCACCTCCGGCCAAACTGCGACGATAGTTCGAAAAATACAGTACATGCGTTCTTCATCCATGCTAGCTTCATCCACCTAGCTAGGCTGGTTGAAGATCTGGCTCACACTGTCGCCCTGTCTGAAACACTGTCAGGGCCAAAAGGTAAGCACAGATGTGTTATTTCTGCTAAGCAACACATACATGTTTGCTAAGGCAGTGGTGATGTGTCCGCTCTAAGTATAACAAATACAGATCCACATGCTAATCGACAAGTGTAATTCAACGCCTTGGTGCTAAAGCGCTAACTCGCATGTGCCCCGTAGTTCGTGGTCACTTTTCTAGATTCAACTCGACGTAGCACTGCCCCCAGTCATCGTGAATATCTTGTAGTTCGCTCTGTGAGTTTGTCGGAATGAAAGACCTTTCGTTGAGTTTTTCCTGAACATGATGTGACACAGTTCCCTCATAAAGAGTTGATCAGGTTATCGACTGTGGCCTCGACGTTTGTGTCTTCAGTAATTCCTAATGCCAGTTTAACGTTTATGGACACAGAGCAGAAATGGCATACCAAAATCCAGGCCCAAAAGACCGGACCCTGACACAGCAATTTGACGGCGACAGTGACAAGCACCAACTCGTAAATATGATTCAACATGGGAATACACTGACGTCAACTGATGAAAAATGTGTTGACACAAATGGGAATTTTTATAAGTGGGTGGCTTGGTTTTGCATGCATATGTGACTCTGTGTGTGTGTGTGTGTGTGTGTGTGTGTGTGTGTGTGTGTGTGTGTGTGTGTGTGTGTGTGTGTCTGTGTGTGTGTGTGTGTGTGTGTGTGTGTGTGTGTGTTAAATTCTGACTCAGCTAGGTCACACCTGTAACCAGAATGTGTCTCTACTGAAGGTTTGTGGTTGGGAGCCACTTCCTCCAGTGTTGGCTAATATGAGGGGAGCGGTCGCGCCAGGTGTAAAATTTGTGCGGGTGTAAAAGAATAAAAAAAACATATTGCGCCAGCACTGAAAAGTCTCCGACGTCTGGCCCACAGATTTTTATTTTTCCTTTTCAGACTGACATATGTATGGAGTGCTTTGCTACTACACCACAACAGAAAAACAGTATCGCATTATAACAAGGTCAGATTTCAACCTTTAGCATGATAAATGTCACATTATAATGTGATACATTTCACATTATAATGTTATAAGTTCAGCGTCAAGGTTGTAGTGTGTTAAATTCCACGTTTTAATATCGGGAATTTCACATTAAAATGTGATGAATTTGATGTTAACATGGCGACTTTTGTGTTAAATCATGTTTTAAGTTGTCAAGTTCTGATGGATTTTTCTTTTTTGTGTGTCCTATGAATCAAGTGTTTAAAAAGATTTAAAAAGAAGGCACACCTACCTAATTGGGGCTTTGCCAGTGACCCGAACGGGGAGAAATTGCTTAGTTTCATTTTGCCAAATGCAGGAGTCAAACTTGTTCTCATTTTAACCCTTTAAGGCAGCGGTTCCGAACCTTTTTTGCCCCACGGACCAGTTTAATGTCAGACAATATTTTCAGTGACCGGCCTTTAAGGCCGGATAAATACAACAAAATAATGTGATATGACGTGCATGAAACTGTGGTATTTTCTAAACATAATAAACCCAAATCATGACCCGAGAAACGTCCTATTTGGCCTTAACGCTCTCTGGTTGCTATGGAAACAGTTAAACGTGCCTTCAAAATAAGATACTGCACACCGCAGATAAAAAGTGCATGAAAAATACGGGCTTGGTGCGTGGGAATCTCCCGTTGAGATAGATCCGTATTTTAGGTAGGACTCCTGATACTGTCTATTAAAGTCGTTCTGTTTCCTGGCTAGGCCTTCTCCGCTTCCCCAAAAAACTTTCCAAGACATTTGTTTTTAACACATCTTGCTAGCTCCTGGGTTTCATTTTAGCGATAACCTATCGCATGACCGAGAAGTGTGCCTCGGCACGGGTCGAGGCACAAAAAAGGCATAAATAACTTGAAATATTTGTTCGAAAACCGAATTGTACGAGAACCGAGACGTTCGAAAACCGAGGTTTGACTGTGTTAGGATTTTTTTTTTATTGCACGGCAAGACAATATACATCATCATATAGCAAGTCAACGTCATCTATTTTACACGCTACATATCCTCATTAGGGTCGCAGGTGAGCTGGAGTCTACCCTAGCTGACTTTGGGCTGGATGCGAAGACACCCTGGGCTGGTTGCCGGGCCAATCACTGCCTCAGTTATATCGCATCGCTGTTTCTTGTATTATAACATGTTCAACCTTTTTGGAATACTCAATAAAATGGCCGTAAGCTAGAAAGCGTGTGTCGATTGTTTTTTTGTTTTTTTTTTGTCAGTCGCTCAGGTTGATGGACTGTTAAATTGGGGTGAGCTCTGAGACAAAGGCCTTTTCTTCTTTCTTTTGCCAGCATCAAAGCATTTGAAATGTCACGCAGACATGTTAGATCCTCTGTCCTCTCTGTGGCCTTGCGGCACGCCGTCTGATAAGAAGCAGTAAGCATGGACGTATACGTACTGCGTTACACGACATAAAGGGAAACCGGTTGGAAGGGGAGAAGAACATATGGCGTAATAATAGACTTTTGGTTGACCATTATGGCATGAGATTTTCGAGTGGAGCCGAGTTACCTTCAATATCAGAGCGTCTATGCTGACCTATCAGTGTTTATGAGGCGGGGAGTGGCATTTGGACACGTTAACAGCGGCAATTGTTGTCAGTGTCTTTTTCGTTTTATTGTCTTTTAGATGTTTGACGGTGCCTACCGAGGGACAATAAATGGAGGGAACCTTGTAAATGTTCAGTGGCATGACCTCTATGACCTTTATCGCCTGGTCAGACAAGTCTTACCACGTCATTTTTCTCAGCCGTGATAATCTGACTTGATATTCTTTTGGTTGAGACTTATTTTGTGCCGCCAATCACTTAAGATATTTTTTTGGTTTTTTATTTATTTATTTATTTTTAATCAAGAGAGGAAATGCACTCTGAAACCAACATCACAACGAATTCAACCCTTTCATGGACAAATAATAATAACCTACATCAGGATTTTTTTTTTCCAGGCGTTTTTGTTAGTCTTTAGGCATGAAAAAAAAATAATGGCAGTGGACGGCGACACACGTAGAGGTCCATTGTAGTGGTGGCTGAATTAATATAAGAGAAAACCAAATGGTAACCGCTGTCCCTGAAAGGCTTAAAATTAAAACATTTTAAAAAAATACAAAAAATAAAAAAGGTATTGGAACTGTTTCATCCAAAAACAAAAGCCATTTTTGCATGAATACAAACTTTCTTCACAAAGTGCCAGTCAGCGCCTCCTACTGGCCTGGCATGCACATAACAGCATTTTCAGTGATTTCTCTATGACATCCTGTGAAAGGAGCTCATTTTGACACATTGTCATCAACACATTTGACCTTTTCAAATACAGTGAAACTTCTCTACAACGAAACCTACATGGGCGAAAATACCCCCTAGTGTGAAAAAATCTTCATGCATTAACACCATTCCCACTTTCCTGCCCCCCATACAACGAAAAAAAAACCCTGTGTGTGTGTGTGTGTGTGTATATGTGTGTGTGTGTGTGTGTTTACATCTGAGATCAAATTTGCTAGAGTGAAAAACCCCCTGTTGTGAAAAATTTCGTGCTGCAAACATGATTTCGTCGTAGAGGAGTTTCACTGTACCGAAAGAGAAACTCGATTTCATTTATACTTGCCGATGTAACGTATTCTAATTCTGCATTTGGGTAAAGGTGCCAATCAATTTTAACCCCCAAATGTATTTTTCATGAAGTCGTTATTTTGAACATGTTTTTCGATTGGATTTTACATTGTCTTTAATTTCTTAAAGAATAATGCACAAAACCCAATGGCACAATTTAAACACTGTATACAAAAAAAACCATGATATTCCTCCTCACAAGGGATTGCAAAATGTGTATATGTTGAGTATGACGCTCATTTATTGCACTGGTGCAGCGTGCACGAGTGTTTTTCACTTGCCTCCCTGACGACCTCTTTATCAACTCATTTATATTACCGTCACCGTGATCTCAGTCTGAACTACTTCTCTTTTCCAAGAATACTCTCTTGGCCTCCTCAGCTTGCTCGCTTCACTTTTTGAACTTTTGAACTTGGCAGAGTACGTTTGAGGGCCAATAGGCAGTCAGGAAAATCGGCACCCTGTAATCCCTGTTGACTCTGACAGCACTGACAAAGAGGATTTCCCCAGTCGGGACCAAGACAACTGCCATTGTTAGTTACATCAAGCCCCCAGTACAATGTGGCGTCAATTCAAATGGGAAAAATTGCTGATTTATTCTGTTCTAATTCCAGTCTACCCATACAAAGCCTTGTGGCAGTGTGCCGCACGAAAGCTTGAAAAAGTAGCATAAATTTAGCAAAAAATTTGAGTAAAATTGTGGCGACGTGTGTGATATAAGATGCGTGCTATAAGCGAAGCAATTTTAAGAGAAAAAGAAAAACTTTTGTCGTCGTTTTTAGCCAATGTTTGATCGGAGCGCCCTGAGCTCACATCAATGTATGCACGCAGCCTATAATAAGCAGCTCGGTATTTAGTCGTCATTTTGCATTTTAAAAGTTAAACCTGAGCGCAAGGCCAACGCTAACAAAGATAAATATAAAAATCAACATGACATTAGCACTGCAAATTTGTACTTGAAAAGGTGAGGCCAAGTGTCAACAAGGCGGAGGCTCCCATCAGGACAGTCAGTTGTGGGACAGGTTAATTATCTTGTTAGCTACAGTAATGAGGTTGAAGAAAGAAGTGCCAGCAAAAAAAAAAAAAAAGTGTGAAGATATGGAAGGACTACTGTGGAGATGCAAAGAAGGCTCATGGGTGCTCCGCAGAGGTGGCAAAAGTACTCAGAGTCACTAGAGTTGGAGTACAAAGATGTTTAAAAACAAATCAATAAATAAGACTGGTAGAAGTAGTGATTGATTAATTGATTAATTGATAAATTGATTAATCTCCTGCAATTAAGTAAAGGTTTAAAAAAGAACTACAATCAAATGTACTTAACCCTTTCAGGTACAGCGGTTACTACAGTGGACAGATTATCATGTTATCAGGTTACAGGTTATCATTATTGGTGCATGAAAGGGTGAAGTACAAAATGTAATGCATTTTTACGGTGATTTATATCTTTACCATTTTGACAACTAGGTAGATTGGAAAAAAACATTATTTACACACAAAATAGTCTCCTTTTTATATGAACTGAGATCACGCTCAAGAAAGAAAAAATAACACATATTAACTAATTTAGTACCAGCCAATTCTGGACCAAGTCTGAAAAGACGTTTAAAAACGTCTTTGGGAGTGAATGAGTTAAATTATATTGTTTAAGACATGGGTGTCAAACACATTTTTGTCGTGGGCCACATTTTAGTTACCGTTTCCCTCGGAGGGCTATTTTTACTGAAATCATATAAAGAAGTCAAGAATAACAATTTATTCAACTACTGTTTAAGTTACTGTAATGAGGTGTTTGGCAACAAGAAAATGCTTACAATATCTCTCTCATTTATTACATATGAGAACTTCAAATTTTGGTCCATATTTTAGCAAGCGTCATGGAACTTGCCATGTTTGATTCGCCTTCGCGGACCGCATAAAATGATGTGGTGGGCCAGATCTGGCCTTGACTTTGACACCGGTGGTTTATGAGATGACCAAGGAGGACACCACTGTTGAAAATAAATTATCATAAAGCTAGACAGGAATTTGCTTGACTGTGTGTTGCCAAGCCACAAACCTTTTGACAGAATGTCATATGGAAGCATAGATCAAATCACGTCACCTCTACGTTCGCAGACACATGCCAATGAAAATCTAGCATACCTGGGAAAGAACACTGTCCCCACTGCGAAACATCCAGGAGGCTCTGTTATGTTCTGAGGGGTGCTTTGCTACATCAGGCACTGGGTATCTTGAATCCGTGCAGGGTACAGTTAAACTCCTCTACAACGAAATCATGTTTGCAGCAAGAAATTTTTCACAACAGGGGGTTTTTCACTGTAGAAAATTTGATCTCAGATGTAAACACACACACACACACACACACACACACACACACGATTTCGTATAACGCAACAGGGGTTTTTTTTCGTTGTATGGGGGGCAGGAGAGTGGGAATGGTGTTAATGCATGAAGATTTTTTCACACTAGAGGGTATTTTCGCCCATGTAGGTTTCGTTGTAGAGGAGTTTCACTGTACAATTAAATCTCAAGACTATCAAGGTATTGAATATGCCGCTCAATGTCAGAAAGCAGGTTAGTCGCAGGTTAGGAATTTTGCAAAGAAAATGATCGCTCATATTGATTCGAGGCGAGTGTATGATAAGCATATAACATACACTGTATGATAATACGGTGAAAGATATGATAAAGAAGTTGGTGTAAGCCCCGCCCCCCACCATCACTGCTCCTCCAGGGTGCTGACCCCCAGCTGACCCGGTGAACTTGTCAACAGACAACTCTCAGCCCTTCAATTATGAATAATCACAGTGAGACACTAACAACCATGCTAACGATGCCATTAGCATCTCTTATCGAGCACTCATATTAGTCCACAGCAGGGACCAGCGGGGGGGCCAGCCAACACCATGTTAATGTGGTTTTAGGGAATCGACACTCCAATTGAATTACAATGGCGTCGCCATTATAGATGCGATAAGTTGATTGTCTCCGAATGACCTTGCTCACGCCTTCGGATTCTTTAACTTGAGTTGATCATCGTTGAGAATGATGAAGCATCATCGCCGTTGAGACGGCAGACTTTCCCTTGATGAGATTTTTCCCGATCTTATTGTTTGAAACGTGAGTATGTAAACAGTTCGACTCAAAATTGCCAACTGTTCAAATTAACCCTTTCGGGGACAGCGGTTACGACAACGGACAGCTTATCATGTTATCAGGTTATGGGGTTGTCATTTATTGGTGCATGATGTCATTTATTTGCTGTCTGGGGATTGAAATTTGAAAAAGAAAGAAGACGGTAAAAGAAGTGTGACAATACGAATGAAAAATATTTCCTGAATCCTTCATAGAGATTGATTCATCTCCGCTGATCTTATTGTTTGTTTGTTTGTTTGTTTGTTTGTTGAACATAAAAACATACACAGTAATAAATTGACAGAAAGTAAGGTAAGTAAAATTGTAAAAGGAAAAGAGAAATCAGTCATCATATAACACAATTATTATGTTCAAAGGAGTAGGAAGAAGTAAGTTTTTGTAGTAAGTACAGTGAAACTCCTCTACAACGAAATCATGTTTGCAGCAAGAAATTTTTCACATTAGGGGATATTTTCACCCATGTAGATTTCATTGTAGAGGAGTTTCACTGTAAGTAATTGGACAGTTTCCTGAAAACATACATTTGAGCTCATTAGAAATAAAGCCAGTCATAATCTTAAACATTGTACTATACAGTGAAACTCCTCTACAACGAAATCATGTTTGCAGCAAGACATTTTTCACAACAGGGGGTTTTTCACTGTAGCAAATTTGAAACAGGAAAGTGGGAATGGTGTTAATGCATGAAGATTTTTTTCACACTAGAGGGTATTTTCCACCCATGTAGATTTCGTTGTAGAGGAGTTTCACTGTATACGAAGAGCACCGAATTAATGTGGGAAGTTGTGTATTTTACTTTTATTTCGTTTGTGACTATTTCTTTCTCCTTCTGTTGTTGTTGTCCCCCCCTGTCCATAGTTACGGAGCAACAATGATTGATTGTGGATCGTGTCCATGCCTTATGACTTCATTCAAAGAGAGAGAGAGAGAGAGAGAGAGAGTCTTCACGGTTTTTCACACCATATTGTAAATTCATGACGATAGTCACAAATTTGGACAAAAATGGTCATGCCCTACAAATTTTTGTCCTCACCGAGTGATAGGGAACAATGGAAGGAAAGCAATGTGCTTTAGAGTGAAAATTAGAGGCAAAGTTCAGAAAAGTTCACTCACATCGTTCAACGGGCCGGACCTGCGGGGATAGGATAGCGGGACATAAAGGTGTCAGCGGCAATTTACTGTCACAATTTTGGCATGAAGCGAAAACTCGTATCCAGAATGACTTGCAAAAAGTAACAAGAGTTCAACAATGGCGGATCCAATCATTGCAAGAAGCGCGGTCATAAACATGGGCCATGGACAAGAGTACAATGCCAGGTAGTCGTCATGGAGTGGAAGGAGGCGGCGGGTAAATCACGATGGCACCCAGAAAGAAAAACAACTTGCAAATAAGGCCAAAAGCACATCTTGCCAGTGAGGATGCCTTTTGGTGTGCCTGGATAGATATATATACGGCCAGCTACGAAAAGAAAAACAGTAAATAATTTACACTTTTGAAATGGAATGTGGGCGGCCTGGTGGTCCAGTGGTTAGCGCGTCGACCTCACAGTGCAGAGGTCGTGGGTTTGAGTTTGCATGTTCCCCCCGGGCCTGCGTGGGTTTTCTCCGGGTACTCCGGTTTCCTCCCACATTCCCAAAAACAGGCTGATTGAACATTCTAAATTGTCTTGGTTGTTCGTCTCTGTGTGCCCTGCGATTGGCTGGCGAACGGTTCAGGGTGTCCCCCTGCCTTCTGCCCAAAGACAGCTGGGATAGGCTCCAGCAACCCCCGCGACCCTTGTGAGGATAAAGCGGATGCGAAAATGGATGGAAATGGAATGTGATGAAACAATCGTTACAATTTGTCGATTTACATCCAGGGAAAAAAAAAATCTCCAACTCGTGAACGTGTCTGCAGAAATTTGATATGGTCTTCCAGGACAAATATTTCAGTCCAATAATAATAATAATTATTATTTATTTTTTAAACACACTAGTTTCAGTGAGCCAGCCTGGTGGTCTAGTGCGTCGACCTCACAGCGCAGAGGTCGTGTGTTCTGGCCTTCCTGTGTGAAGTTTGCATTTTCTCCCCGTGCCTGCGTGGGTTTTCTCCGGGTATTCCGGTTTCCTCCCACATTCCAAAAAACATGCATGGCAGGTTAATGGAACACTCTAAATTGTCCCTAGGTGTGATTGTGAGCGTGAATGGTTGTTCGTCTCTATGTGCCCTGCGATTCACTGGCAACCTGGTTCAGGGTGTCCCCCGAAGACGGCTGGGATAGGCTCCAGCACCCCCCGCAACCCCAGTGAGGATAAAGTGGATCGGAAAATGGATGGATGGATGGTTTTAGTGATGGACACCATTAAATTTGGTCTTGCTCGTTTTATCTTTCTGATGAAGAAAGAAAACAAGAAGCAGAAGTAACTTCATAGTCGTTCGCAGTTTGGGTATTGTCGTAACTTGTAGACACATTTTGTCTTATCAGATCACGGTTTGACACCAGCGTATTAAATTTGTTGTCCTTTATGTGATACAGTTTTTAGGCCTGAAACTTGCAGGACACGTGGGGTGCCGTACCGGTCATGCCGCTGGACCATTTCTGCTGTTCCACTGGAGGTCTGTATTGGTTCAGTGGCCTGAAACTGAACTGATCACAGTCTGAACTCTGTTTCACCCTCAGTCTGATCATCTGCCAGGGTCATCAGCCCCTCTGCTTTTTCTTTTGTCTCCTTCTATGGATTCCAGAATTCTCCCCTTATTTTCTTTTTCCTCTCGATTTTTTTGATGCATGGTGTGAGGACCGCTCGGCCTGAAAATCGGGCGCATGATTTCGATGGTCGAATCTCTTTACGCCTTTACACCTACTGGCACGTTTGCAAAATTGGTTCCAAGAATTCAATTTGATTTTTGACTTGCGAAAAGCAAGTTGTGTATTTTAGTGTATTTTATTGAGGCGTTAGGCAGATAAATTCGGCGCTTCGCAGAAATGTGTGGTGGAAGTCATGGGGATTTCATTCATAAAAACCAGCGCAGGACCTCTGAATCATTGTGAAAATCAATTCAGTGAACGGATTAGAATCATTATCGTCTTGAAATTATTTTAATAGCACCCCCGTCACTACAGTATGGGGCTTGGTCCCACGCAGACACACAATCGGGGGCAGGGAGGGCACTACTACTGGTTGGGTGGTTGGGGGGGGGCGGGGCTTTAGCCCTGTTAGGAATCTATGTAGCCCCAGTTAATCCCCTCCAGTATTTTATTTGAGATTCTAAAATCTATTCATAAATTAATATTAGTGATCAAGTCTAAACTCGGGAGAGAAAATCCTGGAGATGATCAGAGGTCACAACCGACTAACCCTGGAGAACCCTTTTCTTCTTTGGAAAATGATGAATTATACATTAAATGACTACTATATGTTCACTGAACACCAAAATATGTTTTTTTTCAAATATGTAATGCTTTAATCCTAATTCAGGATTAGGGCCAAATTTGACCCTTTGGGATTTATGGGTAGCATTTCAGTAGCAGAATTTATAGGGGTCAAATTGGGCATTCTCCAGGGATAAATGGATTCGGAACATGAATTATTCACAAAAAGTTTTTTTTATTAAATAAAAAGCCAACACAATACAGTATCATTTAAATATCTTGACGTTAAAATGGTACAAAAGTTATATAACAAACTCTACAATATTTACATCACCCTAAAAGATACATCACTGAACTGATTAAAGTGTTTCAATGTGTAAATAGTGCCTCTTGTTTAGTTGGATCTCGTCTTAAAATAAATATATATATATATATATATATATACAGTATATACGGTACACAGAACCACCATATAAAATGTTTTCCAAATATTTACAGAATGTACAGGCCATTGCAAAAAAAACAAAAACGCAAACAAGAACAAAAAAACTAAATAGGGGCAAAATTAAAACCTCCGCACACCCGAATGCTTCCAACTTTTTTTTTTTACAGGGGAAAAAAAATTATTTGTGACTACCGAGAAGATTTTCTCGATTAATTTTGAACGTATTTCGTAAACTTAGTTGGCAGATTGTCCACAGGATAAACGGTCGGTCCCGTTTTCATCATGGGTGGCCCGTTTAAAAGAGTACAGTGACACTTTGTGACCACTTCCACCAGAAAGATCTTCAGCAGGACCTTGGCGAACTCTTTTCCGACACACATCCTTGAGCCCCCGCCAAAAGGAATGTACTGGAATCTCGTGGAGTCCGTCAAAGCTTTTGTCATGAAGCGCTCGGGCTGGAAGTCTTCTTTGTTGGGGAAGATATCCGCCACGTCGTGGGTGTCACAGATACTATAGATGACGTTCCAGCCTTTGGGAATCTGATATCCCTGAAAAGGTTAAAGGTGGTGAGTAGAGGAAGACAGAATAAAGATGGCGAGCGTCGGTGATCTTGAACTTACGTTGAGTTCAAATGTTTTCAGCGCCACTCGAAAGCCTCCGGGGACGGGCGGGTTTATCCTTAATGTCTCTTTAATCACGCAACCCGTATACTTCAAATGCTCCAAAGATTCGATGTTTAAACTCTGCAGTTGCATTCCTTGCTCCTCCTGAACGCAAAAGGAGAGCGGTGAGGACATTTATGACGACGGAAATTCCAATAACGGGATATTACCTTGTCAATTAGCTCCTGCCTCAATTTTTCCACCACTTCAGGGTGGAGGCCCAGAAACATAATCAGAGAGGTAGCCGTGCTGGCGGTGGTTTCATGCCCCCCGAATAGTAGTTCTGTAGCAGACTCCTTAATAGCCTGCGGGAAAGGAACGTCGCTTTGTTGTTTTTTTTTTTTCCCCAAACGTGACAATGTCGTCGGGGTCGTCAGTGTTGTTGTTACCTGCATGCTAAATGTCTCGCCGTTCTTACTGCTGCTGTCTATGAGTTGCTGCAGGGCATCTCCGTGTTTGGATTCTTTCGGTGACTCCTGGATCTTTTTCTTGATGTTCTCTTCGATCTTGGAATGGATGAAATTCCGAGCTTTCAGACCCTAGAAAATCAAACGGAATTAAGATTTTAAAATAGCACAATATCTCCATCCATCTGTCGGGTTAAGCGGAAGAAAGCAAAACTTGTTTTTCTTACCCTGTACAATCCACTGAATGGCACATCAATGGGCAGAGAAAAAAGATTTTTGATCATCTCCTCAAACGCCTCGACCAGTTGCCGCTCGTCGGTCCTAATCTGCTCCGGCTCGAAGCCCAGAAGGATCCTCATGGCGATGCGGAACATCAGGCGCTTCATTTCTGGGTACACCAGCACGCAAGAATCTCTCGCCAGCCACTCGTTCACGGCGGCGCGAATCTCCTCCTGGATGACCGGGATGTATAACTCCAAAGCCTCCCTGGAGAATGCTCGCATTATGGCCTGGGGAGAAGCCAGGATTGTTAAAACTGTTGTCATATCCTTTGATGATCAATTTTATTGTACACGGCACAAATAGAGTAATCGGCCTTTTTACTTTTATTTGTCCAGTACATTTCTGATTGTCAACATAAAATTAAAGTAAATGTACCTACTTCTACGGTTAACAATACAGTGATCCCTCGCTCTAACGCGGTTCACTTTCCGCGGCTTTGCTGTTTCACTGATTTTTTTTAGTGCAGTTTTTTCATGCTTTTAACCCTTTAAATCAGAATGTGTCGACTGTACAGTATTTCCATGATAGTTATTTGTTGAAAACGTTTGTTTTTTTTTGTAATTAGGCCTGAAAACAGGTTTTGGTCTTTGATTTCATTGTATATATAGTTAAGTATTGTATAATAACTGTAAAAAAAAATTTAGTTTACTACTTCAAAAGAACTTATCACTGGTTCTTTTTGGAACGTAACCCCCGCGATAAACGAGGGATTACTGTATACAGACAAAGCCACGAGACGAAACGGTAATTCCGTTTACTTCCCCCCCCCCCCCCCCCCCAACTCTTGCGTGTCACACAACATAATAGACTTGAACTATTTATGTTAACTACATTTAAATATGGTTGTTTTTATTATTAATAAAAGCAGGAATTTATTTTTTTAAAACACTGTGTTATAAGTATATCAATAGTTTCGACTCGAGGGGCGTTCGAAGACCGCCTCAGAAAAACCGTAAATTAACGATTACTTCAAAGACACTCGGGAAAGCAAAAATAATACAACAAAAACAGAAAATCAAGTGAATAACATAAGCAGTCTCCTCCATTTAAGTCTTCACCTTTTTCTTGGTTTTGTGCTGGGTTCCGTGCACGTTTGACAGCGTATCCGAGCCCAGGATAGTGCGCACTGAGGCGGGCCACTGGACGGACACGAGCTTGTGTTCCCCGAGGAGGATCTGCCTCACGTTGTCGCCGCCGGTCACGCGCACCGTGGGGTTCCCGAATAGGTGAGTCCGGTAGATGTAGCCGTACTTTTGCCTCTTCATGCGAAGAAACTTTCTTCTCTGGACAACACCCCGAATAAAAAATAAATAAAAAAATACAGTAAATGGACCCAGTAGTAATCATGACGATGGTATACTTTATGACGTCAACACCTTGCTTACCTGCAGGATGAGCTGCAGCGTCTCCCCAAAGAAAGGCAAACCCATGGAGCCCGGTGGCAGGGGGCTGGTGCAACTCGGATCTCTACCCCGGGTCATGTAAACTTCCCATAGCTTGACGGCAACCAAAAAGAGCAGAACGGGAAGCACGATGGTGCACAGGAAGGTAGCCAGCAGCGTGCTCAGAGCCATGTCGGTTCTCGGCAGCGAATCCGCTCAGGTGAATGTCGGTCGACCGAGCGAGGCGGCCCTTTTTATAGGCTAACCGGGGAAGTCCGCGCAGCCTGTCACCTTCTCCACCCGCAGATAAATTAGTTCACTCAAAGTTCATCTTTAATTGTGGGTGTCGCTTGGCCCCGCCCCCCTTCCCCCCCACCCCCCGGCCCCGTCCTTGCTGCCTGACTTGCCTCACCATTTGTTCCGAGGGCCAAGCACACATCTTTTAATCCTTTTTACCTCCCGTAGCACGCAGAACAATCCTCGGCAGATTTCACTGAGAAAAGGTGATGATTCCCCCGCGAGACAAAAGAAGCGCGTCCCCAAGACGCCTTTTGTTGGCTGGAAGGCAACTAGTTTACACACTCATGAGGTCGGGTTTAAGCCCCGCTTGTAGGATCAGCGATCGTGCCTGCGGGGGCGAGCTTGCATTCAAGAGCATTTTCAGCTGCTTCACAAAATACAAAAAACGGAGGTTGAAGAATGTCTTAATCCTTCTCTCTGGGTGTCATTCACAGCTAAGGTCTTAACTTAAGGCACGTGTGTCAAACTCAAGGCCCGGGGTCCAGATCCGGCCCGCCAAATCATATTATGTGGCCCGCGAAAGCAAATTGTGTGCCAACTTGCGAAAAAATCTGTACCGAAATGTCAAATTGTCACGTGAAATAAATAACGTTGAGTTTTGCAGTAATTTTGTTACCCTGTTTACACTCACTTGAATAATAATTAAACTACAGTCAAACCTCGATTTTCGTCCATAATCTGTTCCAGAAAGCTGTTTGAAAACCAAAATTGTTCGAAAACCGAAACCACGCTAATTTTAAAATAAACATGTTTAATGAGCACGTCTGCTGACAATGGAAAGCAACACGAGGAAGCGTCACTTCCTCGTGTAAGGAAGGCGAGAGGAGTCAAATGGTGCATTCAAATGCGCTCAGTTTGTTCGAGAACCGAAATTTGTTCGTCATCTGAGGCATAAAAAAATCGAAATCTTTGGTCGGAAACCGAATTGGACGAGAACCGAGACGTTCGAAAACCGAGGTTTGACTGTATTATCATTGACTTGACTGATTTCAATCTATTCATTTGGTTTTTACAAGTACAGTGATCCCTCGCTATTTCGCGGTTCCTTTACCGCGGCTTCAGTGCATCACGGATTTTTTCAAACATATTCATAAAAAAATAATTTGTATATGTTTACTGTATTTTGTTATTTATAAACTAACCTAACTTATACATGTTTAAATCTATTAGTATACAGCATTAAGACATGTTAATTACTTCAAAATGTACTTCTACATGCCATTATATTTGGCCTTATAAATACCATTAAATTTGGCCTTGTAAATATTATGTACTTCGCAGATTTTCGTTTATTGCGGGTGGTTTTGGTCCCCATTAACCGCGATAAACGAGGGATTACTGTAATAATTTTGTGGTTTCACTGTCATAACGGCCCTCCGAGGGAAGACACAACTCCAAATTGGCCCGCGACTGAAATGCATTTGACACCCCTGACTTAAGGGATACTTCACATACGTCCACCACTTTCAGCAATTAAAAAAAAATATATATTTTGTCTCGAATTAATACGATCACTTCATTATTTTTCATGTACATTTAATAACTGTAAAAACGAATTTGAAAATAATTTTGCTGGCCGCCGTGGTAAGTGAAAAATTCACCTTTAGACTCGCCTTCACAACGATATATAACGTTAATTCTGAAAGATGGTCTCTAGATGGCACAAAATCCAGTTTCCATAACGAGTGGACCAGAAATATTTTTGTGCGGTTTCTCAATGGCTTAATTTAAAAGCGCGGCGCTGCTTGTTTTGTGTACATAACCCGTATTGTGTTTTATTGTTTTTGTTCCTGATTGTAATGTGTCCTTTGGTGTCTTGAAAGGCGCTTATAAATAAAATGTATTATTATTAATATTGTTATTATAACAACCAACAAGACACCATCTGTGTTGCCAGGGATCGCGAACAGTTTGAGACTACCTCGCGCAGATCAGCCCGCTCATTAAAATACTCGGCACGGTGTTGGTTTTTAATGTCACAAGTCTCCTCTCCGACTGTAAATCATTCCTTCAATCCTAAAATTCCACCATTGAAATTATTTCTCTTCAAAAACAAAGGTCAATAAATGTTTGGATTGTTATTCTGATAGTCTGAAGTCGTATATCCGCCTGCTCTTCCTGGATTTCTCTTCCGCGTTCAACATCATCATCCCACAGACAAATAGTCTTCGCTGAACTTTCTTGAGCCGAGTCCATCACGGCTGGATTTTCCGAACAACAGACCACAGGCTGTCAGGTTCCACAACATCTCCTCCTCCATTACCCTCAGCATTGGCTCACCTCAGGGCTGTGTGCTGTGCCCCCTCCTGTTCACACTACTGACCTATGACTGCTTTGTGAAATTCCTGAACTGTCATCTGGTGAAATTTGTGGACAACACAGCGCAAGTAGTGACAACCATCATGAACGACGACGAGTCCAAGTAGAGATGAGGTAAAACATCTGGTGGACTGGAACGAAAATAGCAATCGTTGCCTCGATGTGAGGAAGCTCAAGGAACGCCAGATGCCCCGACTGCACTTTGGAGGAGCAGCAATGGAAGTGGTCTCCAGCGTCAAGTACCTTGTGGTCCGTCTTTCAGTGGACTTCACCTGAATGTGAAACACTTTCTGTCTACTGAAGAAGACACACCAACTTCTCTACTTCCTCCAAAATTTGTGACATGCCGGAGTGGGGAGCTCAGATGCGCACTGGAGAGTGTCCTCAGCATCAGCATCATAGCTCAGGTGCAGGGAAGAAGGCTCTTCAAAGGACAGTAAAAGATGTTCATAAGATTCCACACCTAGCCGCAGTTGCAGTTTTGCAGATGTTCAAACATCCACACACACACATCCAACCATCCATCATTCCATCCATCAATTGGTTAGCATGTCCGGCTAACTGACAGAACATAAGTCCAGGGTTGGATTCTGGGCTCCAGCCTTCCTGTGTGGAGTTTGCATGTCCTCTCTTTGTGCCTGTGTCGGGTTTTGTTTGGGTACTCTGGTTTTTACCCGCATTCCAAAAATTCTAAAATGTCTCGAGGTGTGAGTGTGAGCACGGACAGTTGTTCGTCTGTGTGCCCTGCGATTGGCTGGCAACCGGTTGAGGGTGTCCCCCCGTCTACTGCTCGAAGACGGCTAGGAGCAGATATTAAATTATATATTCATAACTGACTACAGGTACTCTCAAAAAGCCCCTTTCTTGTGAGCCTACATTTTGACACACATATGGACAGTTTCAGAGGCACGGTGGCCATTGGGAACTAAGTTCGGAACTGAGACTACCCCTGTACTTAGAAAAAGCATATTGTCTTGTTTCGCTAAATTCCTACGTGTGTGGATATGGTTTATATTTTATAATTATGAAATACACAGCTGCATGGTGGGGATGACTGGTTGGCATGTCCGCCTCACAATACAGAGGTATCTGGGTTGTATCTGGGCTCCAGCCTTAATGTGTGGGGTTTGCATGCCCCACCCCACCCCCCACCCCCGTGCCTGCGTGGGTTTAATCCGGTTTCCTCTCACATTCCAAAAAACATGCACGGTAGTTCTTGATTGATCTTTCTAAATAGTCCCAGGTGTGATTATGAGTGTGAAGAGTTGTTTGTCTTTGTGTGCCTTACAAATTGGCTGGCAACCAGTTACAGGGTATACCCCGCCTATCCTTCCACCTGAACAGAAGCCAACTTTGAGACGAGAAGAATGTTGCGTGGGACAGGTGCAGAGGTGATGAGCCAAGATTCTTCCTATAAGTGAGTAAGTCAAATTTCCCTGAGCTGAACTCTTCAACCATGAAAGACACCATGACATGAACTCTGTGTGTGTGTGTGTGTGTGTGTGTGTGTTTTTTTGATCAGGAAAATGATACGGTCCTAAATTATCATACCTACTCCCCAAAAATGCTTTCTAGTCAGAAATATAGCCACGCCCATCTCAATATAGCCACGCCCTTCTCAGTCTTCCCTTGTCTTGGTGGAACTCATCAGTGTGAGCCGGACAAGATTTTTCTGTTCTAAATCATTGTTTTACATTGCTAAAAATGTAAAAAAAAACAAAAAACAGATCAATCAGCACTAAAATGTATGTACAGTCAAACCTCGGGTTTCGTCCATAATCCGTTCCAGAAGGCTGCTCGAAAACCGAAATTGTTCGAAAACCGAAACCACACTCTTTTTAAAATAAAAATGTTTACTGAACACGTCTGCTCACAACGGAAAGCAACACGAGGAAGCGTCACTTCCTCGTCTACCCGAGGAAGCGTCACTTCCTCGTGTAAGGAAGGTGAGAGGAGTCAAATGGTGCATTCAAGTGCGCTCAGTTTGTTCGAGAACCGAAATTTGTTCGTCATCCGAGGCATAAAAAAATTGAAATTTTTGGTCGAAAACCAAATTGGACGAGAATTGAGACGTTTGAAAACTGAGGTTTGACTGTACTTGCTCATTTGTGTGGACATATGTCATAATTTATTTTTTTGGGGGGGGGGTTGTTTTTGGTTTTACTAGTCACTTACTTGAATTAAACCTATGCTGCGTATAAAGAAGTCAGGCACGGGAACCAGGCATCATGTTTCCTTTTTTTGTCTAAATATACAGTCAAACCTCGGCTTTCGAACGTCTCGGTTCTCGTCCAATTCTGTTTTCGACCCAAAATTTCGAACAAACTGAACGCACTTGAATGCACCATTTGACTCCTCTCGCCTTCCTTACACGAGGAAGTGACGCTTCCTCGGGTAGACGAGGAAGTGACGCTTCCTCGCGTTGCTTTCCATTGTGAGCAGACGTGTTCAGTAAACATTTTTATTTTAAAAAGAGCGTGGTTTCAGTTTTCGAACAATTTCGGTTTTCCTTAACAGCCTTCTGGAACGGATTATGGCCGAAAACCGAGGTTTGACTGTATATTTTTTTACTACAATAACTGTCTTCTCCACGTCGTCTTTTTTCGATCCACTGGGGTTTTTCAAGTGTGTTTATCAAGAGACGAAAATCCCTTTACCAGTACCCTGAAATTTGAACACACTCAAGAAATGTATTCAGCCTGCCTTGCTCACTTGTGTGGACATTTTTTCTCCTTTTTTTAATTTCTGAAAAGTTGTTTGAAAATCAATTGAGTGAATCTATTTCGTGATTCAAAAAAATAAAATCACGATTTAACACTTCAGGGAAAACTGTGTTGCCCTCAGCTTGACTCCAAGTGTTTATTGGTCGACTTTCAACAGTGAACTTCTTCCTAATCTCTAAGAAGACTTTAACCCGCTCCCGCTCTCAACCACCACCACCATCTCTCTTCCTCTCTTCGCTCTCCTGAGCCCTCACCCGTTCAGGTTATAAAAATGATATCTGTGTGTGTGCGTGGGTTCAACTTTAGGTCAGCGGTTACAGACGGCGGGATGCGCCGGCGCGCGGGTGCGCAGGCACACACGCAAGGTTTTCCTCGGCCTACAACGCCACAAGGAAGTAAACAAGGGTGCGCTCGCTCTGCATTTCGAGTCAATACAGTGAAACTCCTCTACAACGAAATCATATTTGCAGCAAGAAATTTTTCACAACAGGGGGTTTTTCACTGTAGCAAATTTGAAACAGGAAAGTGGGAATGGTGTTAATGCATGAAGATTTTTTTCACACTAGAGGGTATTTTCCACCCATGTAGATTTCGTTGTAGAGGAGTTTCACTGTATTTGTATCCTGCAATAGCCTCATGTCCGTCATGTGTGTGTCAGTAGCGTGGCGCGGGGCAGTGCGTGTGCTGGGGCGGAGAGGTGAGGAGGGCATTGCGATGGGTGGGAGTGGCGGGCGGTCTCGGGGTAGCGCGCGCAGGGCCAATCTGTCAGTGGTGAGACAGTCTGGCTGCTGTTTTTACAATGACTCATTACACGCATGTATCTGTCTATTCTGGCACACTGCGTGTTTTCATTTGAGGGGTCAACCCAGTGTGAAGGTGCTGCCGCAAAACCGAAACGGACATTTAGCTGGAGTGGATTGATTGTATATTTAAGCAAGACGGTGGAGCTCGTGAAATTGAAACTACTCATTCCAGGATGCTGGAAGGCCTCACATTTATTAGTATTATTACAAATCGACAATTGCTTTTGCGAAAAAAAACTATAAAATACTCATCTTCGAGCACTTGAGCTCATCATTTTCATACTTTAGCTGGAGCCTATGCCAGCTGACTTTGCGTGAGAGGTGCAGTAAACTTTGGACTGGTCACTAGTCAATTACAGCCTACATACTGACCACTAACCATGACCTACTTTAACACATATGGACAGTTTTAGGGGAAAGGTGACCAGTGGGAATTAAAATAAGATTGTCATGTTATTATTATTATTATTATGGAGGGCGGCCCGGTAGTCCAGTGGTTAGCACGTCGGCTTCACAGTGCAGAGGTACCGGGTTCGATTCCAGCTCCGGCCTCCCTGTGTGGAGTTTGCATGTTCTCCCCGGGCTTGCGTGGGTTTTCTCCGGGTGCTCCGGTTTCCTCCCACGTTCCAAAAACATGCATGGCAGGCTGATTGGACACTCTAAATTGTCCCTAGGTGTGAGTGTGGGCGTGGATGGTTGTTCGTCTCTGTGTGCCCTGCGATTGGCTGGCAACTGATTCGGGGTGTCCCCTGCCTACTGCCCGAAGACGGCTGGGATAGGCTCCAGCACCCCCCGCGACCCTAGTGAGGATCAAGCGGTTCGGAAAATGGATGGATGGATGGATGTTATTATGGAAGGGCACTTTTTTTTTCTCCACTCATCCTTAAAGGACAATAAGCACTTCTGTTTGTTAAGATTGTCATTTCTTCATAATAAAGTATATTTTCACTTTTTTAAAAATATGGTATTGCGTTTATTATTAACCACATACCCATTAAAAATAGAAAAAGAATATATTATAATGTAAAATATAACATACAGTCAAACCTCGGTTTTCGTCCATAATCTGTTCCAGAAGGCTGTTCGAAAACCGAAACCACACTCTTTTTAAAATAAAAATATTTACTGAACACGTCTGCTCACGATGGAAAGCAATACGAGGAAGCATCACTTCCTCGTCTACCCGAGGAAGCGTCACTTCCTTGTGTAAGGAAGGCGGGAGGAGTCAAATGGTGCATTGACGTGCGCTCAGTTTGTTCGAGAACCGAAATTTGTTAGTCATCCGAGGCATAAAAAACTCAAAATTTTTGGTCGAAAACCGAATTGGTCAAGAACCGAGACGTTCGAAAACCGAGGTTTGACTGTAATTTGAGGACAGGAACTTGTTTTAATAAATTCCGATGTGTGTAGATATGGTATATATTTTATAATTACACAGCGTCAGTCGTGACTGGATGGCACGGTGGAAAACAGGTTGGCACGTCCGCCTCACATTACAGAGTTACCGGGTTCGTATCCGGGCTCCAGCCTTCCTGTGTGGAGTTTGCATGTTCTTCCCGTGCCGGCGTGGCTTTACTCCGGTTTCCTTTCACGTTCCAAAAACATGTACGGAAGGTTAATTGATCTTTCTCAATCGTCCGTAGCTGTGATTGTGAGTGTGGTTTCTTTGTCTGTGTGTGCCTTACGATTGGCTGGCAACCAGTTCAGGGTGTACCCCGCCTACTGCCTGAAGACAGCTCCAGCACGCCTGCGGCCCTAGGGAAGATAAAACAGATCAGAAGATGGATGGAAATGCTAATTTAAAAACAAAATTGAATCTTTACAACTTTAAAAATTCCAGTATAACATTAATTTTGTGCACCAAACACCAACTCATTAGCTTTACATAATACCGTATACTGTATAGATAAGTGGGAAATATTATATTGACAGTGACGTATAATGATAATACTGTAATAAGAATAATAAGAATAAGAATAAGAAGAATGAGGAGGAGGAAGAAGAAGAAGAAGAAGAAGAATGAATCTTCTTGGCCCCCTTCCCTCCACCATGCAGTAAAAAAAGGATGTTGCTAGCATTAGCATTTTTGCTAGTCCCTTTTTAGGAAAATAGTTGCTAGAGATCAAGTATCAAGTATCGAGTACAACTTTATTGTCAAATGTGCTGTACGTTAAACATACAGCACAGATTCAATTTCCTCCCTCTTAAACAGAAAACAGACAACAAGAGGAGCCGCTGCGGGTGCCCGCGCATGTCAGTTGTCAGAAAAGTTGCAAAATATAGCAAAAATGTTGCTACGTTTCTTTTCTTTTATTTTTTTACCTTTTATCTTGCTCGCGCTAGCGTCTATACAAAAAGCACAACTTTACAAAATTAATGCACCACTTACTTTGACTTCATGGTCACTGTAAGGGCCAGTCAGAGATTGTTGTGGGTATGCGGGATCTGGGCCCCGGGCCATACTTTGTTTCTTAAAGTGATGAGCAATGAACTTAACGTGCATGTTTTTGGAATGTGGGAGGAAGCCGGAATACTTGGAGAGGAGAACATGCAAACTCCATACATGGAGGCCAGAGAGGAGAATCGCGGAGACGGGGTGGGGGGGGCGTCTGAGTACGTGTGCCTGTTTACGTTTGTGTGGCAGGGTCAATCTATCAATGGTGAGACAGCGTGGCTGCTGCTTTTACAATGACTCATTATACGCATGGATCTGTCTATTTGGGTGTTTTCATTGAAGGGGTCATCCCAATGTGACGGTGCTGCTGTGAACGAAACAGTCATTCAGCTGGAGGCGATGATTTGTCCATTTACGATCTGCAGTGGGGCTTCTAAGATCGAACCACGCGAATATGTAAACAACGCACAGGAAGGACGGAAGCTGGATTCGAATTTACAACCTCAGAAGTGTGAGGCCGATATGCTAACCACTTGTCTACTTTCTGTGCCGCCCAGCAATTATACACTGTGTTTTATTTATTTAATGACAAATGTAATGGTCCAGGTCTGATTCCTAACCAAAACTTTATTTAATTTATTCTAAAATCTGCATCTACTCACTTCCAGCGGCCGCCATTTTGACATCTTTTCACTCACACAAATATGACGTGTATCAGCCCTTTTTTTTTTTACAAAGAAAGAAAACCAGACAGACTTGGTAAACATTTAGCAACGACAAATCCATTGGACGGATCCACTTAGCACGTCAGCTAATGGCAGACTGAACTCGGCTCACTTGTAATCTAACCTTATAGACTGTTGCCACAATAACAACACAGTACCATACCAAAATGGTGTTCGGGTAGTACTTAATTATACAAAAAAAACAAATGAATTACGTTGACACTGATTAAAACTGTCAGCAGCTTGCGTTAGCAGCTAGCGGCTAGCAGTCAGTTGCTGGCTGGCCGGCAAGCAAAACGTGACTGTGGCTCTAACGGCACTTTCTGGTCTACAAGTGATGCCGATTTCACTAAACATGGCGTCCTCCTGAAGTCGATTCATTATACTTTATATTCATCATTCCAAGGGCACAATATTAATCAGAGCGCCGTATTTTAACAAGTGCTAGCATATACAGTGTATTTTTGTAAAAACAAATTGGGGTTTAATTTCCCTGCTCACATTAGATGTTACTAATCCCATGTAGTGCAGTAGTAGCAGTAGTAGAAATCACGTTTTTTTTACTCACCTGTAAGGTGTTATGCGTTTTCGTTGTACGGTGTTACAGGTTAGCGCTCTGTTCAGTGACCACCTAGCGGGCCGTTGTATGTCAACGTATGCCCCCCACAGCTATATTACAGCACCTCTCTTTCACAGAAGATGAGTAGCTTCTGAGCATTACCTGTGTGATTTATAACTGACACAACATCAACGTATTAGCATACATACATCACCTCACTTATATTTGAAACTCTCTGACGTAGAACCTGAGCCATATACTTGAACAAATATGATCTCAGGAAAAATACAATATTTCTTTCTCAAATAAATCCTTTGCTTGCTGACCTGAAGTCTCACCCTAACGTTAAATGTAAAAGTGGACCATTTGTTGAAATGAGTCATTAGAAAACCATAAAAAAATGACGCACGCAGTCATTTGGTGATCGCTGAAGTGAGACTGTTTCCGAAAATGGGAATCAGGGCGAATTTTGAATATCTTTCAAACAAACCTTTTTGTTTTTGAAAGAAAAAAAATATTTTGGGTCATTACTCACCAACCTCGAACACCGTCAGCGTGCTGCAGTTGAAGGCGGAAGTCAATGTGTGGTTCATGGCCTGATGTCTTTCCTGGTTGAAGAGTTCAGCTCAGGGAACTTTTACTTACTCGCGTACAGAAAGAATCTTGGCTCATCACCTCTGCACCTGTAACACCCAACATTCTTCTTGTCTCACCTTCTATTCAGGTGTGGAGTCAAACGCACCCTGCAAAAAAATCATCCCTCGAGGGCGATGTCTGCCCTTTTGCTGTTCCCCATCATCGTTTCTTGAATTGTAAGTTATTGTAGTTTTGCCAGCAACACTTCTCAGTAAATCTGTTATGCTGTCACTGATGACAGCGATGAAGGGTTTAGACTGCGGTATTGATGACGATTTTAGTCATAGCTGGGCTGAGATCCCCCCCCCCCCCGCCCCCCAAAAATCACAAACACACAAAAACTTTCACGACATGGTGTGCCGCATGTACGACGGCGGTCACGATGGAATCGCCGACGAGCTTTGGGCCGCGAGTGGGAGCGGGTTTCCAACCGGTTATGTCGTAGCTGCCCAAATTTTCTCAACACAATGCGAACGTGTGAAACAGGATTCTGCAGTTCAGGTGCGATACAGGAGGAGAAGTGATGGACGGGGTGAAGGGAAGTTCAAGTAGCGAAAGAGGATGAAATCTGTTCTGTTCAACATGCCACTTTGCAAACTAACGCAAACGTAAATAGCTGACCCACTTGGACGCCTGAAGAAATCAGCATTGACAAATGAAAGTCAGGGTTTACAATTTTTTTGTAGGGTTCTATTATCTGTCAAAAACAAAATGTTTTCGGCTGAGGCAAAATTCATGGGCACATCTCTACCAGGCCGCACGACACCACTTCAACCTCTGAAAATATCAAAACAATCGCTCCAGTTGTCTGCATTTTATGGACATTTAGCCTTTTCTCTGTAGTGAGCTCCCGTGCAAAAAAAAATGCTTCTGTGTTATTATAAAAAAAAAAAAAAAGAATGCCAACTTTATTTTGCTGACGAAAAAATACATTGGCTACTTTGTTAGTGAAAAATGAGCCATCTTGACAACAGAATTCCTTTCATAAGTGACTAGAGAACAAATATTATATGGTCGCTGTCCCGTGAAAAACACATACAGTCAAACCTCGGTTTTCGGATGTCTCGGTTCTCGACCAATTCGCTTTTCGACCAAAAATTTCGAGTTTTTTATGCCTCGGATGACGAACAAATTTCGGTTCTCGAACAAACTGAGCGCACTTGAATGCACCATTTGACCCCTCTCGCGTTCCTTACACGAGGAAGCGGCGCTTCCTCGGGTAGACGAGGAAGTGACGCTTCCTCGTGTTGCTTTCCATTTTATTTTCAAAAGCGTGGTTTCGGTTTTCGAACAATTTCGGTTTTCGAACAGCCTTCTGGAACGGATTATGGACGAAAAGCGAGGTTTGACTGTATGTAAATTTTTGTCATTTTGAAATATTTTTTACATTAAAACACAGGCAAATCATGTTTAAAAAAAAAAAAGTAAAATAATGACAAAAATGGAGATACGTGTTTTTCACAAGACAGCGATGAGATGAAACCACGCACACCACAGTCCGAAAACTGGAAACGGATTACTGTTGCCACATAGGCCAGTCAAGCAGAGGGCCCTCAAAGATGAAAATAATTGGATATTAATATTTCTTAAGCATTTCAATCAGATTTTCGATCTGCACAATAAATGTTGCCAAAATGAAATCCTACCTTATTTTATTTTGAAAATCAATTCAGCATTGTGGTCAACATTGGCCTCGCGGTGCAGCGTTCGCTTCCGGCCCCGACCTTCCTAAATTATTTATCTCTGTCTGCCTTTTTACTGGGCGGCCCGGTGGTCAGCGCGTCGACCTCACAGTGCAGAGGTTGTGGGTTCGATCCCGGCTCCGGCCTTCCTGTGTGGAGTTTGCGTATTCTCCCCGTGCCTGCGTGGCTTTTCTCCGGGTACTCCGGTTTTCTCCCACATTCCAAAATCATGCCTGGCATGGCAGTGTAATGGAACACTCGAAATTGTCCCTCGGTGTGAGTCAAGTTCATTTTAAGTTGACCCAGGCAGACGACAGACAGCCAGGTTATCTATAATATATTTATGGCTGCACTCATCTGCAGGTATCAAATACCTACCGGTCCTTGAGGGCCACCGTCCAGCATGTTTTAAATGTTTCTCTCCTCCAGCACAACTAATTCAAATAATCAGCTCATCAGCAAGCTCTGCAGGAGCCTGATAACGATCCTGATCATGGATAGCGGTTATAAAAAGTCTACACACCCCTGTTCAAATCCAGGTTTACGTAAAATAAAAGACTGTCCAAAAAAAAATAAAAAAAATGGTGCATCACAGGAACAACGGGCCGCCGGCGTGAATTCGCTTGTGCCTTTCCGACAGCACCCACTCAAGCGGCAAATTTGCAGGTCGACTCAGCCGGTAATCCTTTACTACCACTAGTGGACCAACCATGCATTAAAGCACACACAGGCACTAACAATCACACCAATCAACTGCAGTTTAAGCAGGCATGTTTGTAGCTTGTATCAACAACCCCCCTCCCACTCCCAAGCTCCTGTGCTGCTGACCTGCTAGTGACCCTGACACTTCGGTGAACTCTCAACCAAGTTCATCCTCTCTCTCCCTCTGAGAAACACAAACTCCTCCGACCTGCGATACAATTGCAAGACCCCCTTTCTGTTCTCGGATTGTTTGGAGAATTTTCCCCTCCTCTGCATGAGTGTGTAGAAAATTCAAAAAATAAATTAAATGAAAGTCTGATAAGCAAAACAGCTTATGCCCCCAGAAACAAGCTTGCATTCAGATGGATGTGAAGGCTAAAATCATCATTAAACGAATCTTTCAATCGTGATACAGGAATCGAACTCAGCACAAATACTCCTTAACCCACTAGTAATGATAACCTGTAACCTGATAACATGATAAGCTGTCCACTGTAGTAACCGCCGTCCCTGAAAGGGTTAAATGTGAAGCTTTTGAAAAAACATGCGGGCCAATTGAAATTCAAGATGGCTATCCGCTTTTACAACCTGGCTCATGGTAGGACATGTGCACGGGTTTTTTTTTTTAAACCACAGAAGCGCACCACTTTGAACAGTTTAACTCATTCACTCCCAAAGACGTTTATGAACGTCTTTTCAGACTTGGTCCAGAATTTGCTGGTACTGAATGAATTAAATAATCTTAGGGTCTGAATGTAGGGTTTAAGCTACATTTCAACAGTAAATCTAAGAAGGAGGCACTTTCATTTCTAGCAAAAGATGACCAAAAATATACTGCAGATGTACCAAGACAAAAAAAACTAGTTGGAATGTACCGGTAATGTTTTTTATTTTATTTTAGCCACTGAAGAATTCAAAGCATCAAACACAATCCTTAGTAATGGATTGTTCCCTCTTGAGCCATCACCAGCAAACCGGTGTCATTTGTCGTTTTATTCAATAGCTCCATAGGGTTGGCCTACTTGTCATTCAGGTGAATTTTAATTTGCCCAAAACCTCACATTTGCAGCTCCGGAACCACAAGACCTTCCATGGACCCTATATCCAGGCCCAGTGCAAGTCTAGGGCGGCGTACAGTCTATCTGTGCATGGATGTACAGTCAAACCTCGGTTTTCGTCCATAATCCGTTCCAGAAGGCTGTTCAAAAACCGAAATTGTTCGAAAAACCAAAACCACGCTCTTTTTAAAATGAAAATGTTTGCTGAACACGTCTGCTCACAATGGAAAGCAACACGAGGAAGCGCCACTTCCTCGTGTAAGGAAGGCAAGAGGAGTCAAATGGTGCATTCGAGTGCGCTCAGTTTGTTCGAGAACCGAAATTTGTTCGTCATCCGAGGCATAAAAACTCAAAATTTTTGGTCAAAAACCGAATTGGACGAGAACCGAGACGTCCGAAAAACCATGGTTTGACTGTAGTTTTTCTTCCCTTTGGGCGTTTGCACCGTTGTGGGAGTGAACATAGCTGACTTGTTTCGCGGCCAATGGAAGCTGCTTCCCCTGATTCTCTTTAACCCTCATGCAGTATTTTTAAGCGGCTGCATGAAGGGTATTACGTCCCAAAAATGTCCCTCTTCCAATGTGCAACAACTTTTTTCACTTTTAATTGTTTTTAATAATAATAATAATAATACATTTAATTTATAAGCGCCTTTCAAAACACTCAAGGACACTTTACAATCAAAACAAGAACAATAAAACCACAGATAAAATTATAAATAATAAAAGGAGAAATTAATTTAAACTGAATATGCGATTTTAAATAGTTGACGCCGGCAACATCGCCGTCGCGAGGAGCATTTGCCGACCCAGCCAGGCCGGCCAACACGCCGTGGTCCGCGGATCGGCAGCCGTTTCTGCCGTTGTCTCTGCGTGGCCGGCGGGAGGACGACCAAAAGGAGGGGATTCCCCTGGAGCCATCGAGGTGGAAGCCCCGACGAGATCCGTGGCGGATGCACCTCCGGGAAGGACGAGGAGCGACGCCCGGGAAGCGGTGCAGCGCAGGCGGGGAGCCCGACCACCGGAAGCGGAGCGCAAGAAGCCCCGCCACTGAGCACCGTAGCAGTCCCCCCACGGGCAGACGGCGGAGCGACAAGGCGGTCCACAGCAGCATAGCCCAGACACAGGCCCCGTCGATCCCCCACCGCAGAGGGGTGGAGAAGGCACGAAGCCTCGTCCGACGGCCGAACAGGCAGGACGCCGCGACCGAGGCCAACCGTGCGACGACTGACAGTCCAAAACTACAACGAAGGAGTGTAGGGGTTCTCCCATGACGAGAGTAAACCGTGAAAAAAAAAACGCTAAAAAAGAATACCGGTAATTGCGGGTGAGCAGCGGCAGCCAGACGCGCCAGCGTTCACTCAACCCGGAAGTCAACATCGACATGCATTTTTCACTTTCAACCCCTCAAAATGTTCAGTGGGAATTGGCCGAGACATAGATATACATCCTATGCAAAATTTCAGCTTCGTGGAGTTATTTTTCACTGTTTTGTCTGGGGTGTCCATTTGTCCAACAGTCCAAAATCGTCCAAAGTGTCCAATTTTGGGATAATTACTGCATGGGGGTTAAAGTCAGCACGATGGGGTCTGTGTGTGACAACAACTTCAATTCTAAGGCCATGTTCATGAATCATTTTCACCTGCGTCCTCTTGCTTGTCTTGGTGTAGGCGATAATGACAATCACAGGAAGATGAAGAACGGGCTTTCCCAATTTTTTTGAATGCCTGTGAGTTCATACTTCTCCCTTGGGTCTTCTGGCGTGATGTTCGTCTCCGTGTTCAATCATGTCCAGGAATTGAAGAAGGCTGGGTGGAATGGCCGTTTCAATCAAAGGAAATGAGTCTCTGAAGATATTCGCTGCTTTGTAAAGAATCACAGCATCACTGTCGTCAGAGGAGAGACGCCGCCTACTCCAGCTGTGCGTGATGTACAAGTTTATAGCTTGAGGTGCAAATCAGAGGTACATTCCCAAGATGAGGTCAAGGGGAGTGTGAAGCGGTTGGTTCAGCGTGAGGTCGCTTCCTGTTTTTCGACTAAACATTTACTCTGAGACGTTTACAATAAAACCGATCGGACCACAGTGATGGCAGCTTTGTTTGCAAACAAAATATCAGCTAGAGCAAGATCAAAAGTGATAAATGTTATGTTCCATCAAAGTGCTAAAAATTAGTAAAATGTGACCAGAAAAGTAATTAAACAGCCTCTTCCACAAGAAAATTTAACAAGATCTTTACTAAAACAAAGCAGGTGTTTTTACTTAGTTCCTCGAATACTTACATTTTTTAAATATTTTACTACTTCTGCAAGAGAGATATGACAAGTTCCATGTAAAGACCGTCTATTTCCAACAGTGTTCAGTAATATTCGCTAGTACGGTGGGTGACTGTTGAGCATATCCGCCTCACAGTACAGAGGTGCAGGGTTCGATTCTGGCTCCGGCCTTCCTGTGTGGAGTTTACATGTTCTCCCCATGCCTGTGTGGTTTTTCTCCGGGTACTCCAGTTTCCTCCCACATTCTTAAATTCATGGCAGGTTAACAAAACACTGAAAATTCCGGTATAGTCCCCCTTTCCCAAAACATGTTTCTTAGGTTAATTGAAGACTATATTTATAATCTGTAGATGTGGATGAGAGTGTGAATTGTTGTCTATGTAAACTGCGATTGATAGGCGGCCAATTCAGAGTGTAAGATGCCTCTTGCGCAGAGTCAGCTGGGATTGGCTCCAGCTCACCTGTGACACAAGTGAGAGTAAGTGGTACAGAAAATAGATGAATAGATATTCATCCAGGTGATCGCTGATCATCAGAATCAGATTTACTGGCCATGTATGCAAGAAACACACAAGGAATTTACTTCCCAGTTACAACCCGTTCAGAGGAACATAGACAAGACTAACGTGGACTTCATTTTCCTTCAACTCCACGCAGGTCACCAGGGCCCCCTGTGGAGCTAAACCCAGAGGCGGGGTTCGAGACGGGCACCTGGAGGCCAATGGAACCTGGCTGGCTCCAAAGAGATAGCATGGGCCCCTACCTAGCATGAGATCACTAGCTGTGTCAGGAGCCAAGGGTATCGGGCGCATAGCAAGCTGGGAAGCAACCGATGGCGGGTGCCTTAGCAATCCGAAATCTGGCTACACAAGCTACCTGTGTCAGGAGCTAAGGGCATCAGACGCATAGCAAGCTGGGAAGCAACCGATGGCGGGTCCCTTAGCAATCCGAAATCTGGCTACACAAGCTACCTGTGTCAGGAGCTAAGGGCATCAGACGCATAGCAAGCTGGGAAGCAACCGATGGTGGGTGCCTTAGCAATCCGAAATCTGGCTACACAAGCTAGCTGTGTCAGGAGCTAAGGGCATCGGACGCATTGCAAGCTGGGAAGCAACCGATGGTGGGTGCCTTAGCAATCCGAAATCTGGCTACACAAGCTAGCTGTGTCAGAAGCTAAGGGCATCGGGCGCATAGCAAGCTGGGAAGCAACCGATGGTGGGGACATTAGCAATCCAAAATCTGTCTACACAAGCTAGCTGTGTCAGGAGCTAAGGGCATTGGGCGCATAGCAAGCTGGGAAGCAACCGATGGCGGGGACCTTCGCAATCCAAAATCTGGCTATACAAGCTAGCTGTGTCAGGAGATCAGGGCATCGGACGCATCGCAAGGTGGGAAGCAACCGATGGCGGGGACATTAGCAATCCAAAATCTGGTCACGCAAACTAGCTCAAGGAAGGTAGAATATCACTTCCTTGAAAGGAACAGAGCCTGAGCCAGTGTGTGAGGTCGAGATGTTACAACTAGATGTAGTCAGGTTTGCCTCAACTCACAGTTTGGGATCTTGTAGCAGACCTTTTGAGGGGGGTTGGACTCTCTTCCACTCTGGAGTTACCTCTAATGAGAGGTACAGAGTAGATATGGACAAACTTATTGCCCCGAGTCTTGTTTCCTGTACCTTGGTGTTTACTCCGGTGGACAAATGATCTGGTTCCAATGACTCAGAAGAATTGCCGGTCTTATCACGGTGCTGGAGAGACAATGTTTCCCGGCTGGCCTCAGGATTTCCCGGGAAGAGCTGGAAAGCTGCTGCTCCTGATAAGTGGAAAAAAAATGGATGGTTGAAGGAATGAATGTGAAAATATTTGTGCAAATAGCTCTCCTCGTCGCCTGCACTATGCCAGCCCTGCTGCCTTTCCAATTCAGCGTGGAAAGATACGATTCAGCCATCTCAATTTGCCTCAGATTTGATAAATCAAACTGTGTGTTTATAAAATAATGATATTTGATTTACATAAACTCATCCCCCAAATAGCAAAATGGATTGTGTGGTAATTTTGCCTATTCGGAAGTTGTAGATCCGTTTCCACATCGGGTTGTGCAATCTTTTTTTTTTTTTAACGTACACACCTTTCGTAAATTAGGCCCACAGTCTCTCAAGCATGTTTTGTGTCTTTCGAGAGGTCTCCACCTGATGCTCAAGACACCTCATATGGCTCTTGTTGATTTGGAAGAGAAACGTCTCGACGACACGATTTCTGTTTCAGTCTGTTTGAGTATAGTACAAAACGGACGCAAATCAGTGAATTTAGTTTGTGAATGCGTGATGGCAGCGCTACAGCTTAGTGCAACTTCGTCTTCAGCGATTTGTCACATGTTGACACAGGTTTGACACGCAATTTGTTTTCAAATGTAAAAAAATAAATTTTAACCCTTTCAGGGACAGCTTATCATGTTATCAGGTTACAGGTTATCATTATTGCTGCGTGAAAGGGTTAACATTCTTAATTAACTATATCTATATGATGAACCTAATCATAGATCCAGTAGATGAGAAAAGGCTGCTCCAAAATACATGGAAAAAATATATAAGATTGTACTGCAGACTCTATATAAATATGTACAATAAGTGTTGTTCCAATTTTGAATCTGGATGAAATGCAATGTGGTTTAGCGCGAAAAGGAAGCCAAGTTGGAGCGGAGACGGTCCCTAATACTCCTGTCTGTCTATTGTATAGGAGTGAATGTGCAACCTTTTACTGCCTTGTTAAAACGTTTGATCCCTCCACTAAAACATTTGTCACCCCTGTTAACACTCAGGAAGGCGTCCTTCTCCAACTCCTCTCTCGGCATTTAACACAGGAAGGTCAAATTTGTGAGGTGGTGTCTGGGGTTGATGTTTTAGATATAGCAGTGCATCGCCTCATAAATTTGTTTTACCTTGGTTGGAATCACTTCAGGACAAGAGGTGGGGCACCTCATGGACTGGTTGCGAGTCAATCACAGGGCACATATAAGCGACAAATTCCGAACATTCACACATGAAGACGATTTAGAGTCTTCAATTAACCAACAAAATCAGGTTTTCAAACGAAGGTAGGGGGAAACCAACACACTTAGATCTCCTGACTGTGAGACAGACATGCTAATAATCACTAGTTCACCATGCCCCCATTTTATTCTATTCTAAATAGTTCTGGGACACCTGCGCCAACCCCCCCCCCCCCCAAAAAAAAAATCCCAACAAAACCCACCCCACCCCAGGACTGATATGTGCAGTGGTTGCTCGTGAGATGTCAGTTTGCGTCCTAAGCACAGCCATTGAGCAAGGCAGCCTCCTTACTGACATCCAACAACACAGTAGCTCTGCTTAGCTTTAACTTGGATAAAAATCATTTGATCGGACGTGACGTTATATATTCCAGGCTTGGTTGTGTAATTTCACACTCACTTGCTGGCCGGGCAGGTGCAAATATGTATCCTCATAAATATATATATATATATATATATATATATATATACACACATATATATATACATATATATATATATACATATATATATATTATATACATATACATATAAATATATATATTATATATATACATAAACATACATATATATATACATATGCATATAAATATATATATATATACACATAAACATACATATATATACATATAAATATATATATATAAATAAAATGTCGGGCCGTGCTGCATTGTGTGGCGAGCATGCTTACCAGTCGACCATCGTCTTTTCGTGTGTGGCAATGCACATTTCTGAATAGAGAGCATCTGATTGGTCAAAGTCAGTTTCATATGTTCTATATGAAATTTATTGTCCATCTTTGCAATACGCATATTGCTGGGCTATTATCGTTATGACGTTATTTTTGTTTTTATACATCGTGCAGCGCTATAAAGTACAAGCGACAAGTACTACTTTGTAAAAGTGTCTTTGGTGTCAAGATACTGTACATTCATAACAAGTGCCATGTACATAGACAAGCATGGAGTAGCACTAGTTGTATTAAATGACAGAGGATCACCCACAGTGACCACTTGACACTACATAATGGGGATAAAATCAATCACACCAATCACAATACAGTATATTTAAATCTATTATGAATAAAAATTCTGAATAGAAATATTATGTCACTTCATGTTGCACAACTTTTAAGAAACCAGTCTTTGTTGGGAGTATATCCCTGCAGACGCTACACCCTGCAGACGCTACACCCTGGACTGGTTGCCAGTCTATCAAAGGCACACATACTGCAGCGACAGACGACAGACGACCATTCACACTCACATTCACCTCGTCACTCAATGGTAACTTAACACAGGCTTGTCTCCGCGGAATTCAGGCGGGTGAATCACCACACCATCAGACTACTGTACAATTAGTGAACTACATTTGATATTGAGGCAGATCTCTCTGACCTGAGACACACCGGAATGTACTCTTATTAAAACATAAAGACCGTTGAAGTGACAACCAACCCACAGAGGAAAACAAACATGTTTCTTTGTGTGTGAGTGTTGGCAGGGTGGCTGCTGGCCACTCATAATGGAGCACTCCAAATGTTTCTCGCCTCATTACATCTGCGGCGACAGGGATCCTCACATTCAGACAGTGACCCGGGCTAAAGTTCACTTGCTGTTTCCCTCTGTGTGTGTGTGTGTGTGTGTGTGTGGTGGTGGTGGGGGGGAGAGGGGTGGCAGTAGGACATGCGAGGCTCAAGCATAAAAAAAAAAGATGACAGAAAAAATTAGCAGTAACGTTCAACTCAACTCAACTGTATTTATAGAGCACTTTCAAACAACTACCACTGTATACAAAGTGCTGTGCATGGGGCAAATATCATACATACAACAATAAACAATAAAACAAAAGATTTGAAAACAAATAGGATCTTAAAAAGAACTCTAAAATATATAGAAAGCCAGTGAAGGGATGCCAGAGTAGGAGTAATGTGCACCCTCTTACGAGTATCAGTCAAGAGGCGAGCAGCAGCATTCTGGACCAACTGGAGATGCTCAATGGAGGATTGGCTGACTCCAAAGTAAAGTGGATGACAGTAATCCAGCCGGGATGTGTTGTTGGGAGAGGATAGAAGGCGCGTCGGATTCTAAAGCACACTGTCCGCTTTTGAGAAAATTGATTGCTTTTAGGTGCGCCTTATAATGCGGAAAATACGGTAATTGTACCTGTGCTGTTGTACACGTAATGACTCAAAAACTAAACGTTTTATACCGTGTCGTTTTTTTTTTCAACTATTGGCTCGTCAGCTACTTTATTCATTTATTTATCATTTATTCTGATGAAATGTGAAGAATGACTTTTAAGACTGGAGGTCACAATTTTTTTGTGTATCCACCACTGATGTTCTGTTTTTACTTAGCAGTTGTAGTTGCAAAAAAAAAATGGAGCCGATCGAGGTTATGTGAACAAAACAGAAATTAAAAATCTAACAATTATAAAGGCAAGGCATTGATAAGTTACCTTTGCATTACTTTTTGGGGGTACTTTTTTCTTTTGATTGTAAACAGTTGATAGAGCCGAAACATGAAAACAATTACATTATATTTTCCCGGCAGCATAGTAGAATGAGTGGCGAGCATCTGTTCAGGGTGTGACTCTTGGTTAGACCCATTGTGTGTTTTTCATGTTCTCCAGCGCTTTTGTCCTCTGGCTTCTTCTCCGCATTCCAAAAATATTTTCTCTAAGAAATAAAACAAAGCTTTGGAGGAAATGAAACACCATTGGTATTTTTATTGCTGATACAGTATTCCATCCTATCAATCTTTTTTACACTTATGGCAAATTAATATTGACACACTGACCACAGTGAAGTTTTTCCTGTAAATTTCATTTTTATTTCACCGAACTTTGAAATCTCGTCATCATTGACACACCAGCTTTGTATTTAACAAGAATGAGAATTTACCGATGAATTAAAATTGAGTACATCACACGAAATAAAAAAAATAAAAATCTTTTTGAGCAGGATGACAAACGTTTTTTCAGTAATTGTACATAAACATCTGTCCATAAACATCTTTTTTTATTTTTTAGAATGTACATCCCGACATATCATTGAGCTAAACCATGCAAATGAGTTGAGGGTGATTTCATAATTTTACTGCTGACATTATTTGTAATTGCTTCCCAAAAATAAAAAATAATAAAAATAGTTGAGGTCAGCATGAACCTCTAAAAGTATTGAAAAGTGCTTTTGAAAATTTATAGTTATGCACCAGACAAGCATTTACACTCACCTCAAAAGGTATTGGAACAACGGGGCCGATATGTTTGCCGTCGACTGAAAACACATTTCACACCAATGATGTTGTGACAAAAGACCAATATATATAACGTTTACTTCCATATATTTCCATATCTGGATCGGATAAACAATTGGTATTACATTATACTGTAGATTACAGTGGTACCGCAATTTACGAAATTAATTGGTTCTGGTAGAAATTTCTTAACTAGAAAATTTAGTAAGTAGAGACGCATTTTCCATGTAAATGCCCTAATCCGTTCCAAGCCCCCGCAAAATTCAGACATAAATGTTTACGAAAGCAGAAAAATGTATCAAAATATGTAACAAATACATGTTACAATTAGATTATTGTACAATAAATGAGAGTTGTGGATAATGCAAAAAACAAAGAATAAAGATGGTCATTTAACTTTTAACTGCATGCTCATCTTTAGTTCATGTTCTCTCTCAGAAGTGGTTTTTGCCTGTCAAGAACTGATCCAAGGACGTTTGCTTTTGTCGGCTTTTAACAAGCCTTCGAAAAGGCAAACATTAACATAGTGAGCGATCGCCTGATTCCTGAACACTTTTTCTGGGTGATTCACACTTTCGTCAAACTATCGGAACACCTGCATAGACACACAACTATCTATCGACACGGACAAATACGGTAGAGGTCCCTCTTAGCCAATGGGATGCCAGGATGATGCTCAGTAGTAGCCAATGGCAGAGCAGCTATAAGTATATTGCGTTAAGGAAACTCTTTACCTTTCGTATCTTGAAACTTCTTATGTATCAAGGCGTTTTGTAACTTGAGAATTTCGTATGAAGTGACGTTCGTAAGTAGAGGTACCACTGTATACGTAAAAGAAGCAAATTCATAGGCAGCACATGTATCAATGAAAACACAATTCAGTCACACGTTCCGTTACTTTAGCTCACATGAACGACGGGCGTGTTCAAACAAAAAAGTTGTGCATCCGATTCGAAAGATTACCTGGCAATATAACAAGTGATACGTTGACTGATGTCTTACATTGATCTTTTGACCCAAAGGTTTTTTTGGGGGAGGCAAACTTTTAAGTATATGGCCACACTGCTCCATTCAATTTAGGAGGAGTGTACAGTACAAAACGAATATGCAAAACATAATTCTAAAAAGAAGCCAAATGCTACAGTAAAAATACATTGAGAGAACAGAATAACGACAGATGCATGGCATTACAAAAAAACGGTAATCGTCAGCAGGCAGGATTCAGCGTTAAACCTGCCAGCAAGGCTGTCAAAGGAGCCAGGTCATTATTATTGCTGTGCTTTATGAATATACAGATTCAAAAGCCTCATTTCACCCTGAGGAACAAAAATAGAGAATTCAAAATGTAAAATTTAAAAGTTTTTGAATCGTTAAATATACAAGTATACATCATTTGTCATAACACACCCACACACACGCAGGCACGCACACCTTGGACCTTCATTTTTGTCCACTATGCCATTTGAAGGGACCACTGTCTTGGTCAAAAATGCATTTCGCTTCATATGTGTAATATTCTTCATTTAAGAATTTGTATCAGTCGGTGAGCATTCTGGGCCAAGGTTTGCTTCGCAACAGTTAATTGAATCCAAACGTGCAATGTGATGTTTCACCTTCAGGGGGCGCTGGTACAGATTGAAGAAAAGGAAAAGTGCTTAATTTTTATGAGTATCAACAAGTTTCTACAAGTCTATGATTCTGGTCGATTTTATTGAAACTTCAGTTTTTAGATTTAACATAGTTGCTATTTTATTAAAGCCTTAAATCGAAATGGGCACAATTCATCAGCTTTCGCGACTGATAACAAGTGGCCACCTTGTTCGGTTCTTTGGATTCCCAGCAGGCTTTTTGGGAAGACCCTGCTTTATTTACCCCACCCCCCACACCCCTTCTCAATAAATATGCAGTTATTTAAAAAAATGTGATGCTCAGAATAAGCAAATATGCAAAACTCCCTTTCAATGCATTGCAAATCCTTTTCAACAGGCTTATAGGGAGCGGGGTTATGGGAAAGCGCCATTTTACTATTAAACACAAAAATGTCAAATTTGGCAAGCAATGAAATTCAAACGTACGCAAAATGTTTTTTAAAATGAACAATTAAGAAAAAGGCTTTTTTTTTCTAAATGAACTTCTGTCCCTCAAGACATCATCATCCATTTTTTTTTTTGTACATCATGGACATGATTGAACATTCTTCGAATCGCCTTCTGCAGCGGTGTAGTTAGAAGGACGAAAAAAACGCTTTGCATGAAGGAGTCAACCTGTTTGTGATTTAATGAGCTCAAAAGAATACAGATAAAGAAATAAAACAGAAGAGAATTCGCCCTGGATTTCAAAGCTCGGAATTATATATGTACATATTTTTCCCATTAATCTGAGTTGCTTCACCTCTCATTGCTGTCATTGTCTCAGTACTTTTTTGTTTCACTTTTCTTGCAGCCTCAAAAAGATTAAAAATAAACTCATTTATATTATTATTATGATGATAGCAATTAAATGCTGCTGATCCTGGTAATCAGTCACACATATTTTTTGGTGTGTTCTGTATTATATTTAGGTGCCGTATTCAGTCATGTGGTTTTATGTATGGAGTATTAAGAGTTTGTTCACTGCACATCTTGTACAACGTGTATTGCTCTGTCTCGTGTGTCATTACAGTAGCACGTGTCAAATCACTCTACGGGCCATATTTACAAAGATCCCAAATAATGGGCACTAGATTGCATTTTCACTCACTCAAACAGATTGCACGCGATATTGGCAACAGGTGTCGAAGTGTGTCGAGAGCAACGTACTTTAAAGCAGGTTTTGCACTTGCGTTTTGTTGCATCCGCTTTTCAGACTTGTTATTCAAATACGCCAAATTAGCCACTGCAATTCAACTCGGGGGTTGAATCAATCACGGGCGCATGCTAAATGAATCTCTTTGGCTGGCGTCGGGCTGAATCCTCGTAGCTCCCAAAACATGAATTTGGATCGTCAAAGAGAGCAAACCATTTTCAACACGTCACATTGGTGAATCATTTGCAAAAAAATTAAAAATGGACCCTTTCAGGGATAGCGGTTACTACAGTGTACAGCTTATCATGTTATCAGGTTACAGGTTATCATTATTGGTGCATGAAAGGGTTAAATTGACCCAATTGTGGCAGAGGAGGTTCCGGCCCGACGGTAGTGAGATACAAAAATGAACTGTGCTGCAGTTCAGTAGATTTGGCAGATCAAATGCTGGGTGCGCTAGGTTAGTCGAACGAACGTGCACATCTGTTTGGGTGAGCAATCAATTGTGTGCCCATATATGGGCACGTAAACATTTAAGAAATTGGGCCCTGGAAGTTATGTGCTTGGATATTCCTGGGAGTGCGTCACTTCATTCATTGAATGAAAGCGTTGGCCTGACTGAGTCTTGGCAGTTTCAGTTTAAGAACATGTACGAGTGACACATGACCTTAGGAGGACATGCCATTGACCAGGCTCCTTAGCTGCTTGAGAACAGTCTCTATCAGCTTCTGTTTGTCTCTGTCGTTCTTCCTGAACTGAGCAAAGATATTATTCTTCTTACCGGTGTCCTTCATCCTTGAGAAAGAGGGAGGAAGAGGGAGAGGCAATTATTATCCACAGTCAAATTTGCTCTTTATTGCTGTGTGATTGATGCAACAAATTGAGTAACATTTGAATCAGAACTTGGAATGACAATTTCGATGCCAAGTTCATCCTTGTGTTTGGACTGGCCTAGTCAAAGTCCTGATCTGAATCCTATTGAGATGCTTAAAAAGGTGGTTTATGCTCGAAAACCCTCCAATGTGGCTGAATTACAGCAATTCTGCAAAGATGAGTGGGCCAAAATTCCCCCACAGCGCTGTGAAAGACTCATTGCAAGTTATCGCAAACGCTTGATTGCAGTTGTTGCTGCTCAGGGTGGCCCTACCAGTTATCGGGTCTCGGGGGTTAACACAGGGCCATGTAGGTTTGGGTTTTGTTTTACCTATAATAATAAAAACTTGAATTTTAAAATTGTATTTTGTGTTTACTTACAAACATGCAAAAGGATAAGGAGTCAGTTTGCACACCACTGTGTGTGTGTGTGTGTGTGTGTGTGTGTGTGTGTGTGTGTGTGTGTGTGTGTGCATAGGAGAGAAGCCAATGCAGGGTTTTTGGAAAACAAACTGGAGAGGGTCGCAAAACTGCACTCAATTGTCCACACCTTTTAAGGGATATATGAATGTACTACACTGCAGTTCATTTTCTCTTTTTTGATTATGTTTTTTATATTTACAATTTACAGTACAGAGCTGTTGTCCTTTTAAAAACCATGTAAAAGCTTTTTTTTTTTTAAGCGCTGGCACCAATTATTAGCATTTCCATTCATCTCAATGTGAAGAGTTGATTTGGTAATTGTCATGAGTTATAAGGATGAACCTGACACAAATTTAACTCATAAGTGAAGGCACGACTACTGGCAGAGAAAATTCAGTCGGATACACTCACTTCTCAAGTAAAGTCAGGGCTGTGGCTGGGTTTACTCTAAGGTACTTGGAGGTCGGCTGACCGTAGTCTGCGAGGTAAGTTGACCAGTCCCACACCATGAACAGATCCAGGAGCTGCAAACCCACATGAACACACACAGACAAACACACTTGAAATCACAGACTCCTGAAAGGACCCAGAGACCACAAATCAGTGGAAAATTGCTTGAGATGAGTTTGGGTTAAGGGTGGAGAAGAGACTATCTTTGCTCTTCAAAGGACAATATGAACCGAAATCTTAAGTTGTACAACCCCAAAAATTGACAATTTCTATCCATCCATCCATGAGGAGAATTGGTTAAGAACAGAACTTGCCCAAAGGGGCCCATGTTCAATTCCATATACTGTACAGGCATCAGGGGTGGGGGCAAGAAGCAGCCCTATCATGGGTGAGGTGCCCCGCGGCAAGGTACCCAACTAGAAAGCTGGCAATTGCTCTTGTACACTACATCACTAATGTTTGTTTTCCAGAAAAACTGGAGCAGCTGTGTTATTAGGATCAATGCCACTCTCCATCGGAAATCTGGTTCAGGTCACCAACCAGGAAAAGAATGTGTGCAAAGAAAGTAATCTTGATCTGCATGGACAAATGGAGCTGGATAGGATCAACAGTACACTGATCAAGATACTCTTAAACAAAAACATACTTCGATAAGCTAATTTAGTGCGAAGGTTTTTCCTTGTTGATCATTTCCTGAAGGGTTGCTGATCGTTCAGTGGGAGGGCATTCCAAAGAGAAAGACCAGCAATGGAAAAGATTTGATCCCCTCTGAGCCTCCGCTTAGTTTTTGGTACCTCTAATAGCGTCTGGTCCGCAGATCTGAGGCAGGTGCATCGGGGCGGAGGAGCTCAGAGAGGTAACGATTTTGACAGAAAAGTGGGAACTAGGAGGGACCCCTCCCACCTCCAAATGACCCCAGGTTAACCTGATGGACTTCACCCCCTCCCCTTGTACACCCACACACAGTGTATGCTAATGTCATAGGGTGAAACAGCTGGGTGTTTAGTTCACGTTGAAAGGGCAGTGAAAGAGCAGCTTAGGGATAATACAATTATTCAGCTGACTAAGTGGAGCTCGACAACAATGCGATTAATCTCACCTGAAGCTTAATGATGAGCCAAAAGCCAGTTAGCAGAGGAGGCTGCATTTTATGTGTTAAGCGGCTAACTTAGCGGTAAGTCTGTAACCGAAGGGGCTACCGAGGCTGGGAATACCGAGGTCGTCTACATCTGGTGTTCAGGTCTTTTGGAGTGCATCGACTGGCTCTCGGCACCCCGGGAGGATGTGTCTGGCTTGACTAAAACGGGCTATTTTTTGCTAGCTATTAGCCAGGGCTTGGCAGCTTTATCTTGCTAGCCCATTCGTATTCACACTAGATATGCAACATGCCGGTGTTGACTACCATGACTCTGAAACAAGTTCCGAAGGAGCTGGAGAATTTTAAACTGTTAGGGGACAGGATGAACACTGGAATGGTGACTCAGCAGGCAACCATAACTGGTCTGTTGGTAGAGATCAAACAGCTCACGGCCGAGCATGTGAATCAAAAGCCGGTGTCTGACTTGGAACAGTATTTATGGATAAAAGATGTGATTGTCTCTCAAATGGAAATCAGTTCCTGGAACAACCTTCAGCCCGTGAAAACAAACAGAGGTACAGATCTCAAAATCGCTTAATTTGTTTGGCTGATCTGTCAAAACAGATCAAAATGCCAAATTTTGTTTTCATTTTCACAATTGTGCTTTAGTGAATACGTTTTGTTTTCAAAACATAAAACTTTATTTGTCTGCACCATAAATGAAACTTTTAATCCCACTCGCACGAAAATGCTTGAACATGAATACCTGTATTGCCCAAACCACATATAGGCACTATATACCTACTGGGGGGCGTGCCCTTCGCATCCTCTTTCACGGGCACCCTTCCCCCTTTAACGTTCACATTCTGTCCTCAGTCACATCTGCCTTTCCTCAACATCGGCACAACATCAGCCGTTCAAGCGGAGCGCTCATCAAAGTCACGGAACAACATTCACAGATTTTGGAAGAACTCAGTACTGTACACAGATAAGGCAACACGTATTATTAGGTACACCGTCCATTTTTGGAGAACATTTTTATGACTTACGCCTTATGGTCCTAAAAATACGGTACCTGAGGGTGAAATAGCGAAGCTTGTGGCCACAATGTAGTAAGCAGTATATACCGTGTTGGGTTTATTCAAGTCAGTGATCCGATCTGCCTGCCTTGTAAATACACATATAAAAATAAATACTGTTGCTGCAATTATACATGATGTATTCCATATTATGACATGTCTCAAAAACATATCAGACCTCCCACATACTTCCATGTTGCTGAGCATTACCAAACACAACATATTCAATATATAATTACTTCTTACCTTGCACAGTAATACGCATGCATTATGAAGAACTATTTTTCAACAGAGACCTTGACCCCAGCGACTGATACTCTGCTTCTCTGTCGAGTTATCCGCCAAACAGCCTCAAACGCACTGAATTCAGAGTCATTTTGAGGGATTTCTGTTGGGCGAGCTGAGTCATGAAGTCATAAACACTTGAGCTTTTGAGTGAGATAGAGAGGTTTTTCGTAGGCACAAGCTGTCACTGGAGGGCATTGGATTTGTATACATTCTGAAGAACTACTCCTGCGGTCACCAACACTCCAAATTGTAAAGCTACCTCTTGACTTAAAAGGTTGTAAAGATTGGGTAAAGCTTGACGAAGGACTGAATTCACTACTGCTTTATTTTTATCCAAGGAGTACAGCTCAGGTGAGTTCACATGGCCGTGCTAATAGGTACACATTTTCTGGCCTGAGTTTACAAAATGGTGCTTGTCGGTGTCAGGTGATTGCTCGATTGGAAGAGCTACACGGTAAAAACACCAACAAGAAAGGGATGAATATGGAGGACCAGGGAAGACACGAGGCGTAACTGAGGGGTGTGCCAATCATTTGCTCTGCATGCAGGCACATGAGACAGCCACACAAGGACACCCAGCAGCTTCGATTTCCAATTGTAAATAAAAAGAACATTGAATTGAACCTTTGGTTATATATGAACCAAAGCTTATACACCGTCATTTCCGGACTATAAGCCGCGACTTTTGTCACGCGCTTTCAATTTCAACTCAGCGGCTTATTTAATGAAGCGGCCTATATAAAGACTTTTTTAACGGCCGCCTGTGTACCGTCTTTCTTTGTAAATATCTCATGTAACAATATGGGCTTATAGACAGGTGCGGCTTATGTGTGTACAAAATGTTTTTTTCCTTTAAAAATGGAGTGGTGCGGCTTATAATCGGGTGCGGTCTATAGTCCAGAAATTACGGTATATATATATATATATACACACACACACACACACACACACACACACACAACAATACAACAATACTTAATAACGAAGACAGTAGACCTGACCTCCATCTTGACAAATCGTGATGTTTACATTGACTCTGCACGTGCCACGTGGCTGTAAAACGGCTGTTCTGATTAAATATAGTGAATCATGTAAACACTAGATCAGAATAGATCACATATGTATAAACAGTTGCTTTAAGATTTTGAATCAGAATGAGATATCAAAGATGAGCCAAGTCTCATATTACCACTGATCCAGAAATTAAACTTAACGAGAAAATGTTACTCATTTCTCTGGCTCAAGATCCAATATTGTGACAATAAGACTGGAAGACTTGAAAACTCCCCTCCGAGGCACATACAGTAATTTCCTCTGCATAATTGCCACCAGATCAGGTGTGGAATCTATATGTGAGTTCATAAATGATGTTTTTTTTTAAGCTTTACAATGCATCAGAAGAAGGTTGAAAAAACAGGAAATCTAGGAGACAATCAGGTATAAGCGCTGACATATGCTCAGAAACTGAAATATGTTGAAAGACGACACCTTAACAAAACCAATATCGGAACAGAGGACTGTTTGCCATTCACGATAATGAGCTTGACAAGGTTTCTCAAACGCATATTTCAAATAAAGAGAAATTGTCAATCCAGTTGTCCCTGAAATGTTTTTTTCCAAGTTCAACTTGATTGATTGTTTTTGTGTAAACATATTCGATCAAAACACAACTTCATATTGCCTTCTTGGAGAAACTTTCCACAATTACAAATTAGGAGCAGGCCTCAGCCACAGCTAGTGAATCACATTTTACCATATTGCAAACTCAACTATTAAAGACATCCCTACAAAGAAAAACATTTCCTCAGAATATCAGCAGAAGTAAGATAGAGGAAAGTAAATGGATGGCCTTCGTATAACCTTAGAGGATGGCTCCAAAATCCCTTCGCCTAGGGCTAGGATTAACATGTCAAGCAAGAAAGGTGTATAAAAGGGTGAACACACACTCATCTATCAGTCCATCAATTTTCTTCTGGTTATCCGGGTCAGGTTGCAGGGGCAGGAGACTGAGAAAAGAAGCCCAGACTTCCTTGTCTCAAGCCACTTTGTCCAGCTTTTCTGGGGTCACAATGACATGTAACCATTAGCTAGTAGAGGGCTTCTCTGGTGTGTTTTGGGTGGTCTCTGGTTCCTCCACCTAGTGAGACATGGCCGGACCATGTCACCAGGGAGGTTTCCAGGAGGCATGCTGACCCAGATGCCCAAGCCACCTATCTGGCTTCTCTTGGTGGAGAGGAACAGTGGTTCTTCGACGATCTCCTACCAGAGGACTGATTCACGTCACCACTAAGGGAAAGCCCGGAAACCCTTTTGGTCGCTTATGATTGTATTGCTCACGCGAAAGAGGGATTGCAACTTGGCCAGTAACTTTATTGCTGAACCTTTTGGCCTAGCACCCGCTACACTTTGACAGATCGATGCAAAGTCCGCATCACCACAGATGCTGCAATGACCAGTCTGTCATTTTCAAGCCTCATTATTTTCTTCACCCTTCAACAAAAGTCATTTGGTAGTTTACGTGTCCCATTGATCCAAGGAGCTAAGGTGAGGGACGAGAAGAAGCACAGCTGAGAGACAATCCTTAGGATGTTTGGGAAATTTGGATCACATTTTCCCTTGCCTGGACACGGGAGCTGGTGTCTGAGGCAGGGAAGTAAAAAGTGGGAAATGACGTGAGACCTGGAAGGGTGTGATTGGGAAGAACGGCCACCCCTGATCTGAACCAGAGTGCTGTTCTGTTATTAGACTTCTGTGCTCGTCATGGAGTGTCCATAATGAACACCATGTTCAAACATAAGGGTGTCCATATATACACGCACCAGGAAACCCAATCGTCAGATTTGCGGATGCATGTTTTAGATACATGGGTAAAGAGGGGCGAATCTGTCGACTGACCACGACCTGGTGGTGTGTTGGCTCCGATGGTGGGGGAAGATGCTGGTCCGACATGGCAGAAGCAAACGTATTGTGAGGGTTTCCTGGGAACGCCTGCCAAAATCCCCTGTCAAAAAGAATTTCAATTCCCCACCACCGGCAGAACTTTGCCCGCGTCCCAGGAGAGGCAGGGAACATTGAGATCAAGTGCACCCTGTTTCGTGCCTCTATTGAGGCGGCCGATAGGACCAGTGGCCGCAAGGTGGTCGGTGCCTGTCGTGGCGGCAATCTCCCAGAACCCGTTGGTGGACCCCGACGGTAAGGGACTCTGTCAAGCTGAAGAAAGAGTCCTATTGGGCCTTTTTGGCATGTCGGACTCCGGAGGAAGCTGACAAGTACCGGCTGACAAAACAGAAAGCAGCTTCAGCGGGCGTTGAGGCAAAAAGGAAGGAAGGAAACCAGAGTACCCGGAGAAAACCCACACAGGCACGGGGAGAACAAGTAAACTCCACACGGGATGGCCAGAGCTTGGAATTGAACCCCGGACCTCTGCACTGCGAGGTGGTCGTGCTAACCAGTCGATCACCCTGCCGCCACCAATTAAACATGTTCTCAATTAATTGACAAATGGGCCAAAAAGAAACAAGTTTACACAGCGTTACATAATCGCTGTAGTCCCTGTGAGTGGTTACTTTATCTATTCTAATTCAAAGTTCATCAGAAAAACAATAACTTAACATCAACTACAGTATATGCAGAGAACATTGGCTCAGAAAGGTTGTGACCTGAACTGAATGAACAACCAAGCCTGCACCTCAGGCCCAGATTAACAGGTCAACTTAGACTGAAGTTAATGAGACCCAGCAACACTTTACATACCACTGCTGTTTACAAAAAAAGCAAGTTGGGAGAGATCATGTCCGTAAAATGGGGAGTAGTTGTTTTCTTGAGCAGGTGAAAAAAAGGACAGAGAGAAGTTGAGAAGGTTACACAAAGGCACACCATTGGAGGAGAAACAAGATAGGAGAACTAAAATCTTTTAAAAAGCACAATTAAATTAAACCAAAGACGTCTGCTGTAATGCGCAAAGAATGTTTTGCATGTCCCAAATATCTCCTATATATAACCAATATATATAATGGTACTTGAAATCAGGGCTGGGGAAATAATGAGCTAAATTTACGCTGTTAAATTAATAAATATCTTTTTGGATAAATTGAACTTGTCAGAGAAGTTTATATGCAATATACCTTTGTAATTCGACTTTTGTACTTTCATAAAGATGAAACCATACTTTCACTCCTTTAGAGTAGCTACTTGCATTTTGATCTCCAGCTATTTCTTATTGCTTGCACAATCCATTTTGGTTTGTAAGAGAGACATGTCACATGACCCCGTTTCATCAATCCAATGTCACTACTAGCGATATTTGATTCCATTTGACCAATCAAATGAAGCCAGGCTGTAACATCAATTGTACAACCCCCCACACATAACATTTCCAAAGTGACTAATTTACATAATACAATTAAGTTAGCATCAGCGGAATAGAAAATGGAAGGACTAAGAAAAAGTAAGATTGGATGAGTGTTGGTTTTATGCATGGTGCCCCATATTTCCACACAATAAATCATATACATTTTGGCAGAAGCAGTGAACAGTTCGTATGATGACTTCTAGGGGTGTCACAATATTCACAATAGATGCCTCGATATTGTCGTGGTTGATTTAGTTTGGGGTCAGCCCGTTGCGTAGCATGCCGGATGCAGCGCTTTCTCTACTTGCTACAGTAGACACACCAGATTGACGGCATAAGCCATGTGAGCATGGCATATCGGAGAAGAAATACACTGATGACTGCCTGCCTGGCTTACGTGATTGAAACGCTGTGTTAAATGTGCAAGTATTGTGGACTAAAACTCTCGCCGTAGCTCGAAAAAAAAAGACTGTGTTAAATGTTCTGTAAAGCGCTTTGCTACGGCTGCAGCTGTTGTGAAAGCACTATATAAATAAACATGTATTGTATTGGAAGCACGTTGTGGCCAGCTGGAAGGGACCAATGTGTCAGGCCGGTGCGTCCAGTAAGTGCGCTGACTCACCGGCCGTGGTTTCGCACGTAAAACCCCTAAGCCCTGGAGGTAAACTTCGTCGGAAAAGTGTGAAGGGGGACATGGAAATAATTAAGGAGAAGTTCTTCCAAGGGGGTAGGCCTGGCCTGTCCGGGTGTAGTGATGTGTCAGTCGCGAATGAAACAGATGTGAGAGCTCTTTGATATGAGCGACCGGAGTCGGCCGGCTCCTTATTGGGAGTAGGAAGACTCCCAGCCCCCCAGACCCCAGCCCCAGCTCCCCCACCTGCCCCATTCTCGGTCAGCAGCATGTAATTGGTCATTGCACAGGGCAAAGGTAGGAGGGCAATGGAGGGCGGGAAATGAAAGCAAGAGCAAGGAGTAACAACCCTAGCCCAATTGCTGCTAAAGCCCGTTTCTCACTGGATGGCAAATGATTGTGAATTTGGGGTTTTGTCTGGAGTCGTAAAAAGTTGCAAACGGGTTCGCAAACGGGTTTTTTTCTTGTCGCAGGGAAAGGTTGAAAATTCTTTGGAAATCCAATGAAACCAACATTTCACCACTCAGTGAGATATAAGCACCCATTGTCCACACAGATAATCATACCACAAGGCACAAAGAGGAAAGCAACGAGGAGTACCCTATATGTGATGAATCGGTTAATTAAAGAGAAATCTGAAGAAAAAAGCTAGCCTGCACCAGCCTTAAACTAATACGTTACATTTTACGAGTTACACAAAACCGTCCATTTCCATAATATCATAACATCTTTCAATGGTGAAAATTGCAAAGGACAGATTGACAATAGGAAGGTAGTGTAGAATCTGTCAGAAAAAAATCTGGCGCCACCAACAACTTGTAGGCTACAGTTATGATCCATTCCATTTAAACCCAACTCGCTAAATACATTTTACAGTAGTACCAAACAGTATTTATAATTCCACACGGAAAACTAAAACGCAAGCGTGCAGTCTCCACTGCCAAAATGTGGAGCGGCTCGTGAGCCCCTCAATAAGTGGAGCTGAACGGGAATCTGTCCTTGATATAGCAAATAGTGCTAGTTAAGTTACATGGCTGTAAATGTGGCAAGCAAAGTGTACCTCCAGACTTGGATATTTATCTATTTAATTTATAAGTAAGAACACACACACTCCACACTTTGTGTGCATATCAGCCCCATCACTCTTGACATATACTGTACATTCATGACAGTTGAGTGAGACGCCATTCAACCGGCCCGTTTAAAAAAATAAATTTTTAACATCACGGTCCCTCATTACAGTAGCGGTTGAGGTGGAGCCTATCCCAGCTGACTTTGGGTAAGAGAAAGGGTACACCCTGGGCTGGTTGCCACTCATGAACACAACCATTCACACTCAGAATTGATTAATTTAGTCAGCAATGAACCTAACAAGCATACTTTTAGAATGTAGGAGGAAGCTTGAGTACCCTGAGAAGTGTGTGGAGAACATAAAAACTTCGCACAGGAAGGCCTTAGCAGATACTCTGTAATATAGCCTCAGGACGATGACAGAGACATGCTAACAACTACTTTATCGTGATGCCCCATCTTACCTGTCTTAAGTCGATAAAAGCCAGTTGCAGTGTGTCTCCTTGGAAGCCTGGGACTGGCTCTGAGCTGGCAAACACTGAGAACAAACACACACTTGAACATAATACACTAAAATAACACTCACAGCAGATCATAAACACAACCTGTGTTGTTAATTCAGTCACAAAATAGAGAGGGAGAGAGAGAGAAAGAGAGAATACTGTATTTATATTAATACTTTAAAGCTTATAGGTCACTTCTACTGACTGACGTTAATTTATTTTCCGCTTTCTGGTTCTGTAGAGTCCAGACACTTATGAATTTGCCTGCTGTTTTGCTATTAGACATTCTCCGCTCTAACGCAGTTCCAGCCAGATATCTGTGAAAAGTATACTTGATCAGCCAAGAACTTAATTCTGGTGTTTCGCAATTACATGTCAACTTTTAAGCTTAGCAATTATAATGGCTTCTCTGTCCTTCTTTATTTTCTTGAGAACGATTCTTATCAGAGGTGTAGCTTATGTGCTGTTACGAACGTGATGATGACTGACTTAAGATTCCACAAAGTATTTAGCCACACTAGTAGCTAGCTAAAGCTCGTTGCCAGCTAGCTAGTGCAGCTTAAGTGACACACAAAGTTTGCCTTGACCGCTGACTAGGTAGGTGATGTGAGAGATACGCGTATATACATCCAGGAAAGCTTTTTCGGGATATCTCAGGGGGTGATTCGCCATTTTTCAATTCAATGTGTTTTGATGAGGCAAAAAATGCAAAGTTTGCCTCGCAAACTGAACCTTGGTTTACATGTATTGAGTGAAATTCCATTTTGTTATGTGTCAATGAAGCTTCTTTCAACTTGTTTTGTGATTGTGATTTAACAAGGAAAAGGGTTGCTCTTATTTAGTATTTGATAAGCCGCAGCACAACATTTCAAAAGCATCCATTGATTAGGATGTTCATTACGTCTAATTGTGGTGTATGTACATTCTTGGCTAGATACATTTTGATTAAACAGATGAGCTACTGGGCTTTTTCCATTCTCACTTATTATAGAGTAGTATTAATATTGATTGTAGAACAACTTTAATCAGGCATTGCAGGGATAAAAAAATAAATATATATATATATATATATATATATTGTTAAGGACTGAGGCATTAAATCTCCATATTAATCGTTTCAGGATCTGCCATAAGAAAATACATGGTACTAAAGAACATAGTCATATAATTCTCCCTCATTGTCTCACAAAATAGCAACCAATCCAATCGAAGACAAGTCTCATCATTCATTTTCTTGTACTCACATTCACACTGAATCACGTCTAAGTTGAATTGCTGAACGGCGCCCATGCTGATCTGTTTCAGTTCTGTGTCCAGCAGCATTTCCATCAGCGATGTGGACAGATGTTTGCATGCTGACATACAAGCTGTCTGGGCCACTTTACCCTGCAGAGAAAGCAATCGAGGAAGGGAGAGACAAGATGAGGCAATGACAAAGAAAAAGAGGATCGTGAATGCAGTGAGGGAACAAGTGGTGGAGGAGAGGGAGTATGACAATGTATACAGTGGACAAACGGGACAAAACACAAAAGCAAAAATTGATATGGGACACAAGTATGTCCAAAGATAAGTATGTCAAGTATGTCCAAAGATAATTCAGGATTTGTAAAAAAAAATTACATCATGCCAATGCTGTGTGTGAGCTATTGAAATGTTTAAAGTAGCGTTCATGCTCTTATCGGGAACAGTAATTCAACTATAAACTGAAAGTGTTCGTTGTATTGATGAGGTGGTGACAAGTGAATAAACCGGCAAAAAAAAAGGGGGGTAACAGTTTGGAGGGCCCGGAATAATATAACTTATTTCAAGTGAATCATTGGTAGGATGACTCTTATTCTTCACATACAAATGGCAGTACAGTCATATAAAATACCATATGTACTTTGTACATATATAAAAAAAACTAAAACACACAAACATCTGAACAATACTTTTAGTCAGCTCATTCTGTAGGGTGCAGGCAATCAACATGCACTTACTACAATTTTTATCCATGGAGAGCAGATGTCAAACATACGGCCCACGGGCCGGAACCGGCCCACAAGGCGGTTCGATCAGGCCCGCAGGATAATTTAAAAGTGAAAAAATTCATAAGAGACACGGAATGACTGCAATGAATGGTGCAATTCATGGAGTATCTGCTAGATCTGTTTATTAAATTTCAACATTTTCCTCGTATTCTTGTGCTTCTTTAGACCAAAACGAAGGAAAGACATTATTTTGGTTATTTATAGCAGAGTATGGTATAATTTTAATGGTCCGGCCGACTTTACATCTACCGAGGCTTTATGTGGCACACAATGTCAAATGAGTTTGACACCCCTGATGTAGAATCACTGAAATGTGCACGGCAGGGCATAACATTGTGTCGTAGTGAAGTGACCAAACCACACATTATGTCCAATGCAAAGGGCTGCAAATCTTTAACAATACATAATCCCATTGCACCCTTTTTTTTTTGTGTGCGTCTGTCTTTATCTTAAGCGGCATGGTAGGTGTGTTCAAAAGCATTCTTGAAACTTGTTTCACTGATAATGCCTTTTTGAGTCGGTCGACTATTGTGTGTCCAGCAAATGTTATAGTAGGATATGAACAGAGGAGAAGCTTGGTCATACGGTATTACTTGTTTCTTTAATTTAAAAGCACTGGACACATTTTCAACACACACACACACACACACACACACACACACACAATTATTTGGTGGTTTGAGTTTTCTGTCATAAATGTTACTGTATATAGTTAATATATCGTAATACAGTGAAACTCCTCTAACAACGGAATCATGTTTGCAGCAAGACATTTTTCACAACAGGGGGTTTTTCACTGTAGCAAATTTGAAACAGGAAAGTGGGAATGGTGTGAATGCATTAAGATTTTGTTCACACTAGGGGGTATTTTCACCCATGTAGATTTCGTTGTAGAGGAATTTCACTGTATCTGTCAGAAAAAATAAAAATCACAAAATCAACCCCCCCCCCCCCCCATCCCTCTCCCAAAAAAATCATTCACTCCTACTTAAAAGTATCCCAACTTCATGTTTTTCACGCTGTTACTTTGTGTTACGAGCGAGCTGCAGGAACACAGACGCTCCAGTAACGGAGCCGTTAAGGTCCTGGAGTGCCCTTGCATGTGAGCAAGGAGAACAAGAGTGGCCGACACGTGCTTATTGAACGGAGACAGTCAAACAAAAGGAGAACACTCACAAAAGAGCAGCTGCGGGTGCCAATTCATGCCCAGACGCTTACAAGCAGACTAACCGACTCCAGCGCTTAATGTCACTCACTAGGCCGTGCCCCTTAAAGGCAAACACCCAACATACAAATAATAAAGTCCATAAGGTTACGCTTTATAAAAACGTATTTTTTTAAGGGATGCGCGATATCTATCGTCATTGATATCATTGTTTCTTTCACAACGCGCAATTTCACTATTATCGAGTACTCAAAAGAGAACATGTCAATTGATTGGCTGCAAAGTAAATGATAGAAGTGATGAAATTCCACATTTAGCGATTTAGCGTGCAGGATTCAGTCCATGACTCAGGGGCCCCGAACAAAACCGCATTGTTTCGAATTGAGAAAAAGGACTAGTCTCCCCACCTGCCTTGAAATGATTCGGCCCCATTATTTTTCTAATACGTGCCGAAAAAGAGCAACGCCCGACAAATCTGTTCCACCGCCGAATTATCAATCTTCACTTAACATTCAGTTCTTAGAAGCAGGGCGGGCCCTAGCCAATGTTGCGCCCTAGGTGAGATTTTAACGGTTATTGTTATGTATTGTTATTGTAAATAAATCTAAGAAGTTCTGTGAGCAACCTTAGTTTTACTCATGTTTCAGTTTTCTCTATGAAAAATGAGGCATGGTTGCTTTAACTTTTTAGTTTAACTTTGAATCATGTACTTAGATGTTCGTAATTATATTAATACCTTTTCGTATGAAATACCCGTTGACTAAAATCTTCTTGAAAATGTTATTACTCAGGTTAATGCGTCGACCTCACAGTGCAAAGGTCGTGGGTTCGATCCCAGCTCCGGCCTTCCTGTGTGGCGTTTGCATGTTTTCCCCGGGCCTGCGTGGGTTTTCTCCGGGTACTCCTGTTTCCTCCCACATGCAGAAACCATGCATGGCAGGCTGATTGAACACTCTAAATTGTCCCTAGGTGTGAGTGTGAGCAGGGATGGTTCTTCGTCTCTGTGTGCCCTGCGATTGGCTGGCAACCGGTTCAGGGTGTCCCCCGCCTGCTGCCCGAAGACAGCTGTGATGGGCTACAGCACCCCCAATTTAATCCTCCTCCTTTTTGACTTGAAATTGAGATTTAATGGTAAGAATTCCACCATCCATGATTGGAGCCACTTATCCTCACGGGTTAATTAATTAATTGAACACTCAGAATTGTCCATAGGTGTGATTATGAGTGTGAATGGTTGTTCTTTTGAATATAATTAAAGAATATTGAAGGTGAATTTGAGCCACCCCTGCTTAAACCCTCATACTCAGCATCATACCCGCGGAGGGTGCGGGGAGCCCACCCCGCCCCTCCCACATCCTCCCCCCCCTATCCCACATCCACGGTGGAGGCGGCCCGGTAGTCCAGTGGTTAGCATGTCGGCTTCACAGTGCAGAGGTACCGGGTTCGATTCCAGCTCCGGCCTCCCTGTGTGGAGTTTGCATGTTCTCCCCGGGCCTGTGTGGGTTTTCTCCGGGTGCTCCGGTTTCCTCCCACATTCCAAAAACATGCATAGCAGGCTGATTGGACGCTCTAAATTGTCCCTAGGTGTGAGTGTAAGCGTGGGTGGTTGTTTGTCTCTGTGTGCCCTGTGATTGGCTGGCAACTGATTCAGGGTGTCCCCTGCCAACTGCCCGAAGACGGCTGGGATAGGCTCCAGCACCCCCCGCGACCCTAGTGAGGATCAAGCGGTTCGGAAAATGGATGGATGGACTCAGCATCATAGCTACATTTGCAACTCTATCACTTCTGTAGTATGCATTAGGAACATCTTGGATCATATCTGTCAGAATAGATCATGGCGGCATTTGTTGACGAATGGGCGAGCAAATACTTTCGGCAATATTTTGTAACTTGGGCATGCTTTGCATGACACCATTGAAGCCTCCATATGAGTAAAAGCAAAAAGATGAACTCTGAGCAAAATTACAACCGCTGCAGTGCTTGGCATACTGGCAAACATCCAACTCGACGATGAAAAGGAGCCTTTTGTCATTTGATGCCGCATTTTTTTTTTGTCATTGAACGCTACGCATCTGAAAGCAAAAGTCTTCATCTGGGCTAGACATGAGAGGATGTCCTGAGACAGTTTGGAACAGACAGTGGAAAACCAAAACAGTTCTGAGGCAGTGGCACTTCCATTGTCCAAATACGTGCATGCTTTTCATCACTCCCTTAAACAGGTGAAACAGCCAGGTAGCGATACTCACCGACATTGATGCATGGTCATTGTTGTTATTCTGAGCAGACCCCAAACCAACCCAACATGGACAAGGGGTGTGGAAAAAAGGGAAGGAAAGGACAGGAAAAGAAATGCGGCAAGAATAAATGGACAGGAGGAGGAACATTTCAAGTAACGCGTTATTGCGTGCTGAAGACAAGTCAAAGTATTCAAGGAATAAAACAGGTGGGAAAATATTAGGAATAAAAAAAAAAGATATACTTTTGAGGGGACGTGTGTGTGGCGGCAGTATATACAGTCAAACCTCGGTTTTCGAACGTCTCGGTTCTCGACTAATTCGGTTTTGGACCAAAAATTTTATGCCTCGGATGACGAAAAAATTTCAGTTCTCGAACAACTGAGCGCACTTGAATGCACCATTTGACTCCGCTCGCCTTCCTTACACGAGGAAGTCACGCTTTCTCGGGTAAACGAGGAAGTGACGCCTCCTCGTGTTGCTTTCCATTGTGAGCAGATGTGTTCAGTAAACATTTTTCTTTTAAAAAGAGCGTGGTTTCGGTTTTCGAACAATTTCGGTTTTCGAACAGACTTTTGGAACGGATTATGGATGAAAACCGAGGTTTGACTGTATTCTAAAAAAATAAAGAAATAAAACAACTGGAACAAAGTAGAAAATTGGATGTTTGGGATGAAAGGGCTTAGTGCAAGGGAAGTAAACAGGATATAATTGCAAAAGCATAATTATATTAAGATTTTTAAAAAAACTGCTAAAATGGCCAAGTTAGCGATAACATGCAAGAGCTGTCAAGTCAGGAAGGTCTTGCCATGCGTATATTGACACATCAATTATAAGACACTCCAAATGTCTCCATTACATTCAGAAATTCATATTTTTCCCAACTTTTTAGCGAAACGGTGTACTGTCAACAAAAAGGCAATCGCTTTTGCAACACAAAGTTCCAAAATACTCCATACAATTTTCTCAACGGCTCGGCTTTGCAGCCAAAACAGCTACGTTCACAGCGTAAAAAGTAGAGCCAACTCACCGGGAGGTGTGTGAAGACTTGAAATGTGGATCGTAGGAAATTGATTAGGTCCATGAGATAACCTGAGGCACGTCCGTCAGACTCAGCCATACTCCATTCATAATCCGCCAGCTGGATAAACTCATCAATTTTCTGGTTCAGTTTGGTATAAATTTCTCCTTCTGCAGCATGACGTGCATCCTGGAAATGTAAAATTTTGAGAAAAAAACCCATTTGGATATCAATTTTGATTGGAAGAGCAGAAAGGGATGCAAGAGCATTAATTACAGAAATGACATTTCTCCCATGACGAAAACAAAGTACAGTCAAACCTCGGTTTTCGTCCATAATCCGTTCCAGAAGGCTGTTTGAAAACCGAAATTGTTCGAAAACTGAAACCACGCTCTTTTTAAAATAAAAATGTTTACTGAACACGTCTGCTCACAATGGAAAGCAACACGAGGAAGCGTCACTTCCTCGTGTAAGGAAGGTGAGAGGAGTCAAATGGTGCATTCAAGTGCGCTCAGTTTGTTCGAGAACCGAAATGTATTCGTCATCCGAGGCATAAGACACTCTAAATTTTTGGTCGAAAACCGAGACGTTTGAAAACCGAGGTTTGACTGTACATTTAAAATGTAACAAGATATGTCCAGTTGGATTTAAACACTAAAATACCAAATATCATCAACTGTGAAAAGATGACCAGGCCTTACCTTGAAAGTAGACAAGCCGTAGAGTCTTGTCGTGTGCACCGTTTCGGGAGACACATTGGTGATATTTGTTATAAATTCCTCAAGATACCTGCAGGCCTGCTCGAGGTGGGTGGTATTGATGATGATCTGCACCAACTTTTAGAGAGAAGACAAAGTCACATTCACACAATTCAAAGGTAGAGAAACACTGGCACAGTTTTTTTTTGTTTTTTTTTGGCGGATGCTTTTTGCTCTGCTCGCCCCCCCCCCCCCCCCCCCCCGCCCGCATTTACTCCTCTGCTTTGCTGACATTGTCTAATGTGCTGTCCTCTGTCTGTATAAAGCCTCCAAATTTTTTTTTCCTCTTCCGAAAAGACAAACCAAACTGGACTGCGCCGGATGGAAAGAACACACGGATGCGCGGTTCCTATCTCCCTATTTTCCTTTCCTTACTCCCCCACGCCTGTGTCTGATAAGGTGTTGGCCCTGCAGCAGCAGGGCCAATGTCAAAGTCTTTGCTGTATTCATGTTCAGTCTGGAGAATTTCAGAGTGATTTTAAATGTACGCTACATGTGCTGAGGTTTTTCTTTCTTGCATGTTTTTTTTCCGTCCTTTTCCTTTCACATCTAAGATATCGGGGCGCTGAACAGCAACCCGCCAGGCTTCTCATTCTGTCTCCCCCATCTTGGTTATTGCTGTCTTGTCTATGTTCATCTGAATGGGTTGTAACTGGGAAGTAAATTCCTTGTGTGTTGCTTGCATACTTGGCCGATCAATCTGATTCAGATTCTGATTCTGTTTGTACCTCGGTCAGCCCTATGTGCGGCTTCTTGGTGAGGTTTTGCAGACAACTGCTGAGTGTCCTTGTCAGCAACAGATTGGTTGATTTCCGCAGCATGTCATCAATCTCTGTTGAACTGGATTAAAAAAATAAATAAATAAAAAAGCATAACAGTTGTGTTATAAGATTAGACGAAAAATGCATGGCAAAAGTAAATAGAATAAGAAATAATTGTTGGTGTTATTGATTGATCCTGGTGTTGAGATGTACCTGCGGTGAAGCGATTCAGAGAACTTGAGGCTGGCATAAATGAACTCTTTTACTTGCATATATATCTGTGGCACAGACTGGGACATTGGCAGCTTCTTCGGAAAATCCTGCTACTCACAAACAAAAACAAACAAAAGAAAAATTGAGCTTTGACAATTTAATTGAATTAGGAAATTCCTTTAACCCTGTAACATGATAAGCTGTCCACTGCAGTGACCAGCCGTCCCTGAAAGGGTTTATGTGCTGATATGATAAAATAAATAGACGCACTTCTGTAGCTAATGTCAAGTTACAACACTATATTACACGCTTCTGTAAGAAAGGTTTCTGAGCACTGTGCCATTTGATCAACTTTCATATTTTAATGCAGCACAATTAACGGCATTGAACTATATTTACCTTTTCTATCTCTGCATCGTGAAATGGGAAGCGACTGACTACCAGGTTATATTCGTCGTCTGTTTCCACTGGGATGGGACTGTAATTGTCCAATTCGAAGATCTCCCTGCAGAAGTATACAGTTAATCCATTCTCCGGTAAAATGCAAGTCATTCATTTGTTTTAAAATTTGCTCCAGCTGCTTCTCATATTGTAGTTTTATACTCTCTGATTCACATGAATTTCCCAGATACTCGCTGATTAATCACAGATTGTCTTTTTTTAAATAATTATTTAATAGTCACTCATAGTCATTTTATTGTCATCGAATCAGTAATGTGTGGCGCATTTGGCTGCCACTACTCAACCCGCATTGTGTTTTATTGTTCTTGTTCCTGATTGTCAAGTGTCTTTGGGTGTCTTGAAAGGCGCTTATAAATAAAATAAATGTATTATCATTATTATTAAATTTCTTGCCAACACTTACGCTCCAAACACATGAACATTAGAAACATAACAGCAGAGACTAAATTTGGGAAACTACTTTAGAGACAAAAAAAAAGTGCCGGTAATAGAAACACTGAAACGCGCACCTGAATACCAGCGCCCACTTCTTCAGTAGAGTTTCATTGTACTGATCTCGAACCTCAAACAGCAGGTCAAATAGCCGATTCACAGGGAAACCAAAACCCTTTGAATGGATGCATGCAAAGAAAAAAAAAAAAGAAATTCAATCACATCATGAAGGTAAGCACTTGAATGAGGGGGGGAGGAGAAACAGAACAACAACCTGTAGTGTGTCCGCAAATATAACAATAAGGTTCTTCAGTTCCAAGACCAGGTCTGGATCCTCACAGTATGACTGAGGGGGAGAAAACAAAAAAAGGATCAATACATTACATTTGTCTTAACGATGGAAGGATTGCAATGAATGTAGCGTCAGTGAAAAACAAACACATTTTAGTGGAATCCAATTGGAACTGGAATTTCTGGATATTTATGTATGTATGTATTTATTTACTTCACATGGCAACAATTCGTTTGCTACAATAATTATGGTGCACCATCATTACCATCAACCGCTGATGATCAAATTCCAATACAATTATATCCATCCATGCGTCCATCTTCCGATCCGTTTATCCTCACAAAGGTCGCGCGGCGTCCTGGAGCCTATCCCAGCTGTCTTTGGGCAATATGCGGGTGACACCCTTAACTGGTTGCCAGCCAATCGCAGGGCACACATCGACAAACAACCATCCGTGCTCACACTCACACCTAAGGACAATTTGAAGTCCCCAATTAACCTGCCAGGCATGTTTTGGGAATGTGGGAGGAAACCGGAGTACCCGGAGAAAACCCACGCAGGCACGGCGAGAACATGCAAACGCCACACAAGAAAGGCCGGAGCGGGAATCAAACCCTGCCCCTCAGTACTATGAGGCGGACGTGCTCACCATTCGCCCACTGTGCCACCCTCCAATACAATTATATCTGCTAATCTCATTAAAATTTATATACAGTCAAACCTCGGTTTTCGTACTTAATCCGTTCCAGAAGACTGTTCGGAAACCGAATTGTTCGGAAACCGAAACCATGTTTCCCATTGACATCAATGTAAAATGTTTTAATCCGTTCCAAGTCAAGAAAACAACTTTTTTAAACCACTTTTTTTTTTACAATTTCACACCATAAACTGTACAAATGTAATGGGAGATGACCAATTTTAACATTAACATAGTAACATAAAAATTGAAGGAACATCTCTCTCTCTCTATCTGTCGTGGGGCGTGCGCCTCTCCCAGCTGTCAGCAGGCATTTCGGCATCCCGAACTCCTTCGCCAACACAGACACACGCACACCTGACTCATATTTTGCGATTAAATCTTTCTTAAATTCTATAGTTTTGCACACTATTTTCCTCTTTTCTTCACCAGGTTCACCACTTCCACTTGCTTTCTTTGGTGCCATGATTAGGGGCTGATACACGATGCAAAAATAACAGTCCGATATGACGTAGTTCTCACCAAACACGTCTGCTTTTTAAAAAAAAACATTCTCAATCGAACAATACAAACTCGTCTGCTCACAAGCTGTTTCTGTACGATTATTGCATAATAATGAGACACCGGACACCAGAGTGTTCATTATGTGCGGCTGCATTGAAAAATGCAAACAAACCCACGCCCCCCCCCCCGTGCTGCCAGGGCAAACCATTATGAAAAGAGGGGGATTTCACTAGTCCTAACAGAAGCGTCTCACCAAACACGTCTGCTTTTTTTTATTGAACAATACAAAAACGTCTGCTCACAATGGTCGCTTCCTGTGTAGCGACGAGACACAAGGGAGCGCCGCGACATGAGGGAGTGTCACTTCACTCCTCTCGGCTTTGCTACCTCCTCTCGGCTTCGCTACCTCGCGAAGCTACACGAGGTAGCGTTGCTAGACGAGGTAGCGAAGCCGAGAGGAGAGAAGTGACGCATTCAAGTGCGCTCAGTTAGTCCGAGAACCGAAATTTGTTCGTCATCCGAGGCATAAAAAACTCGAAATTTTAGTTCGAAAACCGAATTGTACGAGAACCGAGACGTCCGAAAACCGAGGTTTGACTGTATACTGTAAATCCGACTGCAGACCAAGTCAACCAAAACTTGTCAAGGGTAGTATCCGAAATACATCGCATGAAGGATTGAGTAAAGGTTAGGACGCAATCCCTCCATTTTCCTCTGGTTCAGAGTGATTTACGATCTTTCAAGTAGCACCGCTGAGTTCCTTCACCCAGATACAAGGACCCTGTCGAACACAGGAGTTTGTAAATCACGGAGTGCAACGAACAAAGCCTGACATTTGACATGAAGCAGCACTTGAATGACACTTTATTTACTCAAGACGCGACGCCGGACACAAAAACAAATCAGATGGGGATTGGAGTGAACAGCAGTAAAGCGCAGGATAGGTACTGCAATATGTTCGAGTACGGTAATTAAATTGCTCAGACCCGCAAAGTTTTTCTTAGCCAGAAGCCGACCCGTGGATATAAAAGGCAAAAGTCTTTAAAAAAAATGCACTGTGATAGCCATAAAAGTAATCGAAAATGTATTCCCCGAGTCTTGCGTCACATAAAATGCGATAATCAAATTACATCTTGAGATTAGGGAAATACTTCTTGTGGTTTTACCATTTAATAATTGCAAATGTGAAGCTGCCTGTGTCTATCTCCAGAAAAAGGGCAGCCAGTAGGAGGGTGACCGGGGGGCTTTTGTCAAACTCACCCCACACCGTGTGGCCCATTCTTCTGGCCTGTTAGCATAATCCTCCTGGTAATTTACAAGTGATTGGAGCTCAATGGTCAGGAATATACCATCTTGAACTGCTGTTATTGTTGTAATCTGTCTCTCATTAAGGCTCCGATGACCTACTCTTTGACTGTGTTTTAACCCTTCTCTTGAGAGTGACATCATTATTGGGTTTGTGGGTATGCTGACCTTTCAGCGTGTTTTTTTTAGGCGGGGGGGGGGGGGGCTTGTGTGGCAGGAAAATGGCTAGTGAAAGAAGCTTCTTTCATGATAAAACAGATTAACGGAAGACTATTATCTCGATTAACTTGGAATTGTCTCATCTGAATTCACAGTCAACTCCCTGATACAGCTGGGTTAATATGACGATATATATCTCGAAGAAAAGATTCGGTCATGTCACTTT